>OY728165.1:1462149320-1462829139 GCA_963277665.1 Viscum album | reverse complement strand
AAAAGAACATAGGAGCCTTGATCTACAATGACTAAGTAAAATATAAGATCAGTACTGGTTATAGAATAGAAGAGTAGGATATTGTAACCTTAAGAACCTATGAAAATCCTAAAAAAGGGCTTGTTAAGGTTCTACCGAAGATTAGATTTGATTCTTCAAATGTTTGTGTTCCCTGTCCATTTGGAAAGAAACATAAATAAATTTTTAAATTAATCGGTGATGTCTCAACTACTGATGCATTATAGATATCAAATATTGATATTTTCAGTCCAACACATACTACAATTATTGGAAACAAATACAATGTATTGGTTTCAGTTGATGACTACACTACATTTACAGTGGACTGTTTTCTAGCAAATTAATCTGAAGACTATTTTTATTTTAAATATTTTTTTCCAAAGTAAAAAGTGTGAAAAAACATCCATTTATAACTATCCATGGTGATCATGTCGGAGAAATTCAAAATTCAGATTTTGAATATTTTTCCGTAAGAAAGGCATTACTCGTCTCTTATCTAATCCATGAACTCTTCAATAGAATGTTGTTTTTGAGATTAGAAATTGAATTTTTCTAGAGATAACTATAATTATGTTGGGTGAGTATTTTATTGTATACATTTATGTGATAATGCTTTTAGTACTATTGGATAAACTATAAATCGAGTTTTAATATATCTTTTTTTAATAAAACACCTTATGAATTGTGGTCAGTATAAAAAATAAAATATCATACTTCAATGTATTTGGATGAAAGGTTTTAATCTTTAATAATAGAGATAATATACAATAATTTTCACCCAAATCTGATGAAGGAATTTTTTTATCCAAGTCACTACTTCCAAGGCATAGAGACTCTTTATAAAAAATAATTATACTGTTGAAGAAACATTGAATGTTAAATTTGATGAAACTGGTCTATTTTTTTAAACAAACCCATCATACATCCTGAGATGTGGTTTAGAAAGATGATTATAAACTACTGATAGAATATTTTTCTTAATAAGAAAAATACTCAATAAAATGTTTCTAAAGTATTTACCATAGTCGATTGTCTGTCGTATGCGGATGGATAGGTTTTAAAAAACCCAAAGCAGTTGTTTCCTTAGAATCATATTTCTCATAGTATCATTAGTGATGTAAGTCAAATGGTAAGGACTAGAAAATATTTATGAAATGAATTATAATATCTATAATTTATATCCCAATTAGAACTATAAATAACTGATGGAGCATTAAGTGATGATGATTGGATTAAATTTTATCAAGTTGAACTAAATAATTCTAAAGGAACAATGTTTGGAACTCGATTGAAATACCTAAGAGAAATTCCATAATTATTGTAAAATTTTCCTTCATAAATAAATTTTATGAAAATGAAATCATAGTAAGAAATAAAGAATGACTAGTTTCTAAAGACTATAATAAATAATAAGGAATTGAATATGAAGAAAACAATACTGCAGTATCTATAATTGAATCTATTTGTATTTTACTTTCCATTGCAACATTAATTTATTTTAAAAAAAATCAACACGATATGATGTGTCCTTTCCTTAATGGATATGTTCAAGTTGAAGTTTTTGTTGAACAACCTACTAGATTTGAAGATATATAACATCATGAACATGCTTTCAATGTTACCATTTCGTTATATGGACATAAAAATATACTTCGGTTAGGTATGATAGACTTACATGATTTTTGATATAAACAAATTATTTTATGGGAACTCCTGATCTAAATTTGATTATATATAATGATAAGAAAAATGTTTTGATTGTACAAATTTATGTTCATGAAAATATATTCCGATCAAATAATCAATCATTAAAAAATTCATTTGATAATCTTATGAAATATGAGTTTGAAATGAGTCTGAGGGGGGAGTTATCATTTTCCTTGGTTTTAAAATTTCTAAAAAACTAGAAGGAAATTATATATCTCTACAAATATAAATTAAATATCTTCTTAATGAAGTACAGATATGACAAAAATAATTGTATAATCACTCTAGTTAGTATTTAAAATTCTCTTGGTTATGATGAAGTTGGGAAACCAGTAGATCAATCATCTTTTATAGGTATAATAGTGTGTTTAATATACTTTACATCTAGTCATCCAAAATTAATGTTTTCAATATGATTATGTGAAATATATCAATATAATCCAAAGCACCCTAATTTTAAAGCATTGAAAATAATTTTACCTATTTAAAGGGAACTATTGTTTTAGGACTTTTTTATTTTTTGGGAAATGATTTTTAATTTTTTTTTTCAGATATTAATTTTTTTTGATGTATAATTGATTGAAAATGTTCATATAAAACATGAAATTTCTTAGGAGATTAATTAGTTTCTTGTCATGTAAAAAAGAAAAACATAGTAGATCTTTCCACAACTGAAGCTAAATATGTAGTAGCTAGAAGTGGTTATGATCAAGTGTTGTGGATGCAACACACTCATAGAACATGGAATGAGTTTTACCAAAACATATATATTGTCTGATCATACAATTGACATTTACAAAAGAAAAAAACCCTACACATCACTCTCATGAAAAGAACATAGATATTAGGCATAATTTTCTTAGGGATCACAAACTAGAAAGAGATATCATTCTACAATTTATCATAATACAATACAAAAATGCTGACATATGTAAAAAATATTTACCCTCTAATATATTTGAATACATTAAACAAAAGATTGTAATTATAAATATAAGGTAATATTCAATATTAAATTTTTTTTGGAAACTTATCTACTCATTTTAAGAAACTAGTTTTTATTAGGGGAGAACATTTGTGAGGAAAATATTATTAAAAAAAGTCGTTGATTTTTTACAAACATAATTTTTCATTATTAAAGACATTTAGAATCAAAAATTATGTATCCTCAAATATCCTAAATAAAACATTTTAGAATCTATGTTCTTCAAGAAGAACCGTTTTATACTAAATAATCAATCTATGCAATCCAAAAATTGTTTTTTCCTTACTAAAATTTTTGTAATTAATTTTTTTTTATTTTCAGGGGTTTCTATCTTATTTTATGAATACTCTATCGGATTAAATTTCATTAAATATGATTTTTTTCTTAAAACCTCAATTGATCAGAACCTACCGAATCATTTTTCAGAATTCATCTTAACCATCAAATTATTTCAAGATAATCTTAACCATTTGATTGAGTTGGGAATTTTATCCATCCCCACGAATCCTATATAAATTCTCCAATATTCGTGTCCCATATCGGGTTTTCAAGAGTCTTTTCTCTAAATATCTACCACCCTAAAAAATAATTCATCTAGATTTATCAGTTTCCTTATATTTGGGATGTCACTTGACATCCAAAAAATTTATAGAGAATGGTTGGTTGAACAAAATTTCATTCTTAATTATAATTCTCTGATTTCGAAAGATCTAAAGAAGAATAGTTTAGAATTCCTTTTTGTAGCCAAGATGAAGAATTAGGATTTGATTTATCCTAAAATTCTCATAGAATATTATGATTCATAATTTTTTTATGATGAAGGAGGAAGGAAAATTTTTTCCATTAAGAGCTATGGGAATACTTATTAAATATCCTTCGACATGACATCAAATATTATCATTATTCCTCATGAAGGTGGAGCAACCATTTTCTTTCACAAGAGACCAGAAATGGAAGTATATTTAGAGAAGGAAATGGAAATAGTGTCCCTTGGACTCATATGAATCATGTATCTGAAGATAAATCATCTAAGAACCAACTATGGGTTGTTAGAATTTTGGATGCATGGATTTCTTAATCCTAGAAAAGGAGACATGGACACTTTTAAGAAGAGTGATATATTTATGATGAACTTGTTATTCAATATTATAATTATAAACCGGAGTAACATAATTAATTCTGACCATCAGAAAAATAAAGAGTTGAACCCTCATGTCTCATATAATCATGAATATTGTGATCTAGATGAAGATTATTGTTTAATATTTGGAATGTTTTAAAATTACATTCATTTCAAAACCCAAAACAATTAATATCATGGAGTTGAGTGAAGATAATCTGAGGAGGATGAATGTTGGATTCAATATCGAGTGAAGAGAGTCTTATGATCATTATGATATTGATGCTCAAGTATTAATCATGAAATGGGAAGTGGGATAAACATACAATAAAAATTAGAAAAACAGAAAATCAAAATAACCAAAATCAAAATAAATGGCACCCGTTCCAAAAACCCAGTCATCTCCACCTAAGATGAAAAAGAGAAAGAAATTTTCTACTAAAGTGGTACAAAGTAGAGTGAATCAACGAATAAGTAAGGTATGTATATCTATGCTTTGTTTTAGACCCTTTTGAGGCTATAACTTTGAATATTTCGAATGTTGAAGAGAAAGAGAAAAGATATAATGAATAGAAAAAGAAGAAGATGTTTTCAGAAGATGAACATGTCCAATATTTTCTCAACGATACTGAGAAATCATATGAACAAATCCAGGTACCAGAATCATTCCTTCAGGAATCAATTCCTTTAGAATCTATGAGGAATAAAATTTAAATTTCGGATCCTATTGTGGAAGAAGAGGCAGTTTAGCAAGAAGAATAAAAACAAGAATAATAGAAGAGAGTAAAGATGTGATAAAATAGGTTGAAGAATATCATGTGATGGAATGTATTTTAGACAAGTTATCAATCTTGACTTCACTAATAGAGTCATCCTATATAATCCTCAAGGGAAAGATGATGATGGACATGATGAGGTTGATAAAACTTCAGATGATGAGAGCATCAACCATGATTTAATTCTTCATGAAAATACTAAGAAGGAACATATAAAGAATGTGTTGATGAATATAAAATAATCCATGTATCAAATAGTTAATCCAAGACTCCGAATGTTGGGAAGAAAATTTATAGATCAGATAATGGAAAATGGGTTTTTGTTGAATCGCCTAGAAAGGATGTGGTTTTGAGTTCAATGAAAGATGTTGGTAGAACATCCAAGGGGAAATATGGAAAGATATACATGGTGCCCTCACTAGGAAAGGAATCAACTTCTGAATATTCATCTTCCCTGGGACAAGATTTCATTGATCAATCTTTGAAGATGTTAGTGAACACAATACCCTTATTTCCATGTATTAATTCGAGATGTTAGTTTCTCCTGCATTATATTAATCAAAATTCAGATTCAATAAGCATAGTCAAGGAAATTTTTATCAAGCTTGAAGTGAATTTCACTACATCACATAATTTTTATGATTCTCATAGGAGATCATTCAAGAAGATAACAAAATGGTCAAAGTCATTAATTTTTATCTAAGAATTATAGATGATTTTTTTTTGTCTCAGTAAAAGATTCCATTGATCAGTTAGAAGACACTATGAAGAACCTTATTTCAAATATTTTAGATAAGTTAAATCAAGAGAAAGTAGCCCGAATTCAAGAGGATGAATATAACGACCCATACATTACATACATTGTTAATACTTCAAAATTGAAGCACACTTATTACAACATACGACAAAACTACAAATGACCGTATAGGTATAGTGTCTTTAGAAACTGGGAAACATAAACAACTGGTTCATAAATCGTCTACAGTGTCTCCCATTTATTTCATCATATCTAGGGTCCCTTTTAGCATATTCTACTTAATATCCATCTTCCTGACCTGGGGAAAAGAAAACATAAAAGGGTGAGCTCAAATGCTCAGCAAGGGCAAATAAAGGAAATAAAAATCATATCATATCTTTTTGAAAATCATAACCTGCAAAAAAAGATCATAATATCTTAACATGGAACAAATCATAGAAGTGAAAATGAGATCCGCATAATCATAAAATGAAACTTGAAACTTTGTGGCATGCACACATAATCATGAAAAATCATTTCTTGTTAGTCATGACTCATTGCCAAGACTATCTTAGTGGACAAAGTCCCAATCTGAATCGAGTAACCCTCATTTCAGTCCTGTTTCACTGAACCGGTATAACCTGCCGTTCCAGCCCTGTCTATCTCATGAGATATAAAATCTTTACCCAATGCATTGGAGGGAGATATAGGTCCCACCCATCTTATAATGAATCCTTTCTTATGTGTGCCACATAATCATAAACCATACATCATAGTGTAATCCACGTAATAAAAATGGGATTCTTAAACAACATGACATCATAAAACAATTCATATAAGATAAAGGAATTCATAAAAATATTTCCATCACAACATAATCAAATCCATGTAATAATAGGGATAAAAACATAACCCTTTTATTATCTTAGATGGAAAATAACTTTGATAAAACACTTTAACTCCATTCTTGAGGAAAATATCCTTTCATCTTCAAAAACATTTTTCCTTTCATAACATGTCATACGACTTTAAAATAAAAGAAGTTGATTAAAAATAAACTTGAAAACTTTTAAAGGAAGTTTCTTGGAAATAATGTTTTAAAAATCCATTCATGCCGTATAAGTTAAAAAAACATTCTTCGTACTTTTGTCGGAATAGTCAAAAATTACCTCGTACGAAAAAACGACAAAAGATTCCATTCATACATACTACTAAAAACTCACCGAAGGGTAAAAATGGATTTAAACAATTGTAGGTGGATGGAAATAATATTACATATTGATGAAACATGGATGTGGATGATAAAATACACCCCAGTAAATACTTACGAATAAACAATCTCGGATAAAAATGAGATTGTGATATTTCCCTTACCTTAGGTCCGATTTGCTTTGTACATGTCCGAAGCTCCAGTATAATGGTTTAGATAATGTTATTGACTTATTACAGAATCATACATATTGATATGATATCATATATGGTCATATTCTTAGCTTCTTGTTAGTAATATTTCATTGTTACTTGTCAGTCGGGTCTTTATTGCCTTTTGTTCTTATGCGTGTTTTGCCGAATAAATTCTTATTCTTATTTTAAGGTTATAGATACCTTATATCCAGAATGGTATTAGTGTAAAATATATAATATTTATTAATTCAATTCATTTATATAATTACTATATAATTATGATCACGTAGAACGAGTCGCATCACATCGTGGAGACGGTATTCCATACGTACGCACGAGTGATGATATCATTCCTATGATCGTGGAATTGTATTGGAGTATATATATATTATTTCAGTATCAATATTACTTAATAATAATCATAAATATTTACTCATTACACCATTATACCCATCCTTGTAAGGTGGTGGTGGAGAATAGATTACACCACGGCGTGGAGACGGTATTCCGTACGTACACACGCGCGGTGATTTCATTTTTTCCGTAGGATGGATAGAAGGTGATTTAGGGTCGTTTCATATTTATAATAACATATCAGTATGTAATTAATACTGATGTTATTACTTTATCATGAAACAACTAATGGAGAAGAAGTTGAAGAAGAAAGAAATTGAAAAGATCGGTAACAGATATTACCTCTTCTTTGGAACGCCACTTTGAATCCTCCACTTAGGGAACTAAGATTGGTCTTTGAAGAACAACAGGACCTCTAGGATTATTATAGGGAAGTGGAGAGGAGAAAATGACAGGGGTTGGAAGAGATTGAGTGCTCAAATTGGTGTGAGGAGGAAGGGGAGGAGGTGCCCTTTTATAAGGGAGGAGAGGGGCACCTTAGGAATATCTCAAAATATTATTTTATATTAAAGTCAAAATCGGTTTATAATAGTTCCAAAGGGTCTTATTTCGAAGCTAAAGTGGGTATGGGTCGAAATACTATCAACCAATAAGATTTAGACAAGTTTATGGTATTATTTTAACCTTATCAATTAGATTTAACTCTAAGTTAAATAATTTAACTTTTACCATGTCTTTTTGTTTTTATTCACTATATGGTTAATACACTTACTATAACATGCCAAACGAACCCCAAATTGTTTATTATTAATATATATATCCTTATCTAAGTCATTTGGCCGAGCCTTATATTTTTCGGAATAAAATAACAATTAGTAATATAATATTTGATTTAAAAACTATTTTTGTGTCAATTTTGACACTATTTGATATATGATTTTTTGTGAAAATCATAACAGGATTATATGTTCAAACCAAGTTGATTAAATCAACATTAATATATCATAGTAACATATAAAATTAGTGGAAGTTATAAAAAGTCTCAAATTACATTTATTTTGGTGTTTATAACATCAATTATGTCAATATTTCATTAATAAGATAATTACTACATCATCATTGTGTCATAGAAATTAAATTATTTAATGTCTAAAAATTACAAATAAAATACCATAATGTAGAAAATCTTTTTAGCTTTCTAATGAATATTTATAGTCGAATTTATCTTATGTATAACCCCATATTAAAAATAATTTACTTATTAAACTTTGATTTTAACTATTTTAACTATTCATTAAATAAAATAATATTAAATGTCATAATCTAATCTAAGTGGACCTAAATGGTCATATTATATTCATAAGGTTTTTTTGGGTCGAATTACACTTATCCAATATAATTAGGACATGTGTTAGGGTAATAGTAATATCATATTTACCCTTAGTTACCCTATTTACTATTAACCGTGGTAAAAAAAAGTAAAATGTTACTATTCACCAAAAATTATTTTCATCTAATTGAACCACATTTTAGTCCTTCATATTAACCGTGTCTGTCGGATTTTCGAAATTCCATTCACAGAAGCGGTAAAATTAAGTTTTATGCAAAATTCAGTTTTTAACCTACCACTTAGTGGTTTCACTATTCATCAAAAATTGAAAGTTTTCAGAAAAATACCAAAATTTCACCCTAGGCTAATTTCCGTATTCCGAATCCAAAAATGAAGTCCATTTTGACAAATAAAATTTATAAAATTTTAAAAAGTGGTTTTTACTATTCATAACGGCTAGTTTTATTTTAATAGCATATCGTTGTTTAGTGAAACTCGGTATTGCGTACGCCGCAAGCTATCGAGGAAGGTTGTGATTGCGTGTAAAGAAAGCCAAGAAAGTGTTGTGTAGAAAAAGATTCTGTTGATGATTCATATAACATAAAATTCTCGGGTGTTACATTCTACCCCCCTTAAAAAGAATTTCGCCCTCGAAATTCGTCACTTTGTAACAAACAGATGAGGATACTTCTCCCTCATCATATCCTCAAGCTCCCATGTAGCTTCTTCAAGTTGGTGGTTCCTCCATAAAACTTTCACCAATCGAGTGGTCTTGTTTCGTAGGACTTTTTCGCTTCGATCTAGAATCTCTATCGGCTGTTCTTCATAGGAATGATCTTGCTCCAGCGGTACAACTTCTGAGCTGAGTACATGTGAAGGATCAGGTATGTACTTTCTCAGGAGAGATACATGGAACACATCGTGAACTTGAGAGAGATTCGATGGAAGAACCAATCGGTAAGCTACCTTCCCAAAACGATCCAGTATTTCGAAAGGACCGATATATCTAGGGCTCAACTTTCCCTTCTTTCCAAATCTCATAACCCTCTTCCAGGGAGATATTCGTAAGAACACTTTATCGCCCACTTCAAACTCTAGGTCTTTTCTTCGGTTGTCGGCATAACTTTTCTGTCGACTCTGAGCTGCTCTTATGTGTTGTTGAATAGATCTGACCTTTTCTGCCATTTCATCAACGAGATCAGGTCCTAATAGCTTTCTTTCCTCAACTTCATCCCAGCAAGTTGGAGTCCGGCATTTCTTTCCATAGAGAGCTTCATAAGGAGCCATCTGAATACTGGAGTGAAAGCTATTATTATAAGAAAATTCCACCAAAGGTAGGTGTTGATCCCAACCTCCTTTGAAATCCATAGAGCAAGCTCTCAACATATCTTCTAGGGTTTGAATTGTTCTCTCAGACTGACCGTCTGTCTGAGGATGATAAGCACTGCTAAAACTCAACTATGTATCCAGATTATGCTGAAGACTTCTCCAGAACATCGAGGTAAATCTCGGATCCCGAGCAGATATAATAGAAAGTGGTACTCCATGCAATCTTACCACTTCCTATACATATATCCTGGCAAGCTGATCTAGAGAGAAATCCTCTCTAATAGCAATAAAGTGTGCAGACTTTGTAAGACGATCAACTATGACCCAAATAGCATTATTGCCTTTGGATTTTTTAGGAAGTCATGTGACAAAGTCCATAGTGATGTTTTCCCATTTCCATTCGGGTATGGGTAATGGTTGTAACATCCCCTTAGACTTTTGTCTCTCAGCTTTAACTTGTTGACAAACCAAGCATCGAGAGACATATTCAGCAACATCTCTTTTCATGCCATCCCACCAGAAGTACTCTTTCAGGTCCCTATACATCTTCGTGCTTCCAGGATGAATAGAGAATGAAGAACTATGAGCCTCATCCAGCAGCTCCTTCTTTAATTCGGGGATGAGAGGAACACAAACCCGATTCCTGAACTTTATTATCCCATCACAATCAAGGTTGAATTCAGGAACATTTCTCACCTTCTTTTGTAACTCGACATCTTCTTTATGTGCCTCTTTAATCTTGACATGTATAGATGGTTGAACATTCATTTGAGAAAGATAATATTTTTCACCTTCCATTATAATTCCAAGATCCATCCTTTTTAAATCCATAAATATTGGATCCTTTGTGATCCTCATCATGGATAAACTAGCATGGTCTTGTCGACTTAATGCATCTGCCACCTTGTTTGCTTTCCCAGGGTGGTAATGGATTGAGCAGTCGTAATCATTAATCAGCTCCAACCATCTTCTTTGACGCATATTCAACTCCTTTTGTGTGAAAATATACTTTAAACTTTTATGATCAGTATAAATATCACACCTTTCACCATAAAGGTAATGCCTCCAAATCTTTAATGCAAAGATTACCGCAGCCAACTCCAAATCATGTGTTGGGTAATTTTTCTCATGGATTTTCAACTGTCATGAGGCATAAGCTATCACCATATCATTTTGCATAAGAACACACCCCAATCCCTTCTTGGATGCATCACTGTATATCACAAACCTTTCTCCACTACAAGGTAGTGTGAGCACAGGTGCACTGGATAACCTTCTTTTCAACTCCTTGAAATTCTCTTCACATTCTTCCGTCCAGACAAACTTAACTCCTTTCCGAGTCAACTTGGTGAGTGGATTAGATAATCGTGAAAAATCTTTTAAAAAACGTCGATAATATCCAGCCAAACCAAGAAAACATCGAATCTCAGTTACTGTTGTTGGTCTCGACCATCTTTCGATAACCTCTGTTTTTGCTGGATCCACAGATATCCCCTCTTTTGAGATTATGTGACCCAAAAATGCAACTTTTTGAAGCCAAAATTCACACTTGGTAAATTTGGCATAAATCTTCTCCTTTCTCAGGGACTTCAATATAATTCTCAAGTGATCTTCATGCTCTTCCTTTCTCTTTGAATAGACAAGAATATCATCTATAAAGACTACCACAAATTGATCAAGATAGTCTCTAAAGACTCTATTCATTAGATCCATAAAGATAGCAGGGGAATTAGTAAGACCAAATGGCATCACTATAAATTCATAGTGTCCATACCTTTTACGGAAAGCCATCTTTGGTATATCCTCCCTTTTGACCCTTAATTGATGATACCCTGAACGAAGATCAATCTTGGAAAAGTATTGAGCTCCGCATAGTTGGTCAAATAAGTCATCAATGCGTGGGAGAGGATATTTGTTCTTGATAGTGATCTTGTTAAGTTCTCGATAATCAATGCAGAGTATCATTGATCCATCTTTCTTCTTAACAAATAGAACAGGTGCTCCCCAAGGTGACGCACTAGGGCGTATGAATCCCTTATCAAGATTCTCTTGGAGTTGCTTCTTCAATTCCTGCAACTCAATTGGGGCCATTCTATAAGGTGTCTTTGAAATAGGCAAAGCACCCGGTACGAGTTCTATTGAAAACTCAACTTCACGATTTGGTGGATGACCCGGTAATTCCTCCGGAAATACATCATCAAACTCCCGTACAATGGGCATATTCTTAATCGTGAGTTTCTCACCAACCATCTGAGATAAATAACCTTCATTTAGTGGAATCAATACCCATAAGATGGAAGAAATTTACACTGGAAGGTTATGTTCATCCTTGCATTGATAGACGATCGTAGATTGATCTGGAATATGAAATGTGACTTCCCTTCTTTGGCAATTGATATGAGCTCCATGTAGAGAAAGCCAATCCATGCCAAGAATCACATCAAATTCTACTAAAGGAAGGATCACAAGATTTGCAGGAAGCACTTTCCCACAAACTTCGATCGGAGAAGAATTATAAACTTTAGATGCGACTGTTGTGCCATTAGGTGTTGTCACAGCTAACTCAACATCTAATTGTTGAGGTAATACGGTGATACCCTTAGGAAATTTTTTAGAAATAAAAGACTGGGTGCATCCAGAATCAAATAAAACATTTGCTACTTTAGAGTGGATGGTAAGTGTACCTTTCACCACTTCGTTATCGTACTCCACATCGCTAATAGAAATTGCATGTGACTTTCCTTTGTCTTTAGACTTAAGATTTTGTTGACGTCGACCATCATCATCAACCCTTGGATTTGGGTATTGATTGGCATAATGCCCCATCTCCTTGCACTTGAAACATTGAAGTGTAATAGGTTCATTCTGTGTATCCCTTCCTTTGTTTGCGTCATTAGACATCTTCTTCCCATTATCACGGCATTCAAATGCCCGATGACCTTCCTTTCCACATTTAAAACATTTACTTGTCCCTTTAAGACAACTCCCTCCATGTTTCTTTCCACACTTTGAGCACAAGGAAAAACTCATCTTCTTTTCCGTGTGCTCTTTAGATTTTTCTTTGAATTCCATCTTCCTCTTCATGTCAAACTTATGTGACTGATGGGTTATTCCAATCTCCATCTCGACTTTGAGAGCACATCGAATGATTTCCTCATAGCTATTGAAGTCCCTTATGGCTAACGCCCTTCGAAGACTTGGTTTTAAGCCACTAAAGAATCGATCGATCTTACTCTCAGGTTGGATAATAATACAAGAAGCGTACCTTGCAAGTCCTGTAAAATTTGCTTCATAGGTACCAACAGATTCATCATCCCTCTGCTTCAGTTCAAGAAACTCTTTCTCCATCTTTGTTTGGAGAATACGAGGGAAGTAATTATTGAAAAATAAGTTCTTGAACTCGTCCCATTCCATAGACTCAATTTCATCCCTTTGCCTCGTATTCTTAATAAGATTCCACCATTGATCAACATCTCCTTCCAAACGATACACTGCAAGGATGACTTTATCATGTTCAGAACATTGAAGAACTGAAAATATCTTTTCAATAGTACTAATCTATTGTTCAGCAACTAATGGATCAGTAGACCCACTGAAAGAAGGTGGACGCTGCCTCATGAAGGATTCAACATAATGTTGCTCCTTCCTTTGCTCGTTTGGAAGTCATGCATGATTCATAGCTTGAGAAAGTTGTGTGAGCATGGATACAAGATTTTGCATTCCAGCTCCCATATCGTTTGGTTGCTCAAGGGGACCATCATTGCATTGCCCATCGCATTCCGCATTAACACGGTTCCATCGGGTTCCAGCCATTGACTAAAACCAAGAAGAATAGTGTGATAAACACTAATTATAATAGGAAAACCACATAATCAAGAATAAAATTTCACACTTAATGTCTTATCCTAGGGTATTCATGGCCATTTCTAAAACAGTAAGATTGTGTTCTATTCTTAGACTTATCCTTAGGGTTCTTACTAAGACTTTCACATCCTAGTTTCCAAAGGTTGACTATACCTTTCCTCTGATACCAACTATAATGACCCATACATTACATAAATTGTTAATACTTCAAAATTGAATCACACTTATTACAACATACGACAAAACCACAAAGGACCGTATCGGTATAGTGTCTTTAGAAACTGGGAAACATAAACAACTGGTTCATAAATCGTCTACAATGTCTCCCATTTATTTCATCATATGTAGGGTCCCTTTTAGCATATTCTACTTAATATCCATCTTACTGACCTGGGGAAAAGAAAACACAAAAGGGTGAGCTCAAATGCTCATCAAGGGCAAATAATGGAAATAAAAATCATATCATATCTTTTTGAAAATCATAACCTGCAAAAAAAGATCATAATATCTTAACATGGAACAAATCATAGAAGTGAAAATGAGATCCGCATAATCATAAAATGAAACTTGAAACTTTGTGGCATGCACACATAATCATGGAAAATCATTTCTTGTTAGTCATGACTCATTTCCAAGACTATCTTAGTGGACAAAGTCCCTTTCTGAATCGAGTAACCCTCGTTTCAGTCCTGTTTCACTGAACCGGTATAACCTACCGTTCCAGCCCTGTCTATCTCATGAGATATAAATTCTTTACCCAATGCATTTGAGGGAGATATAGGTCCCACCCATCTTATAATGAATCCTTTCTTATGTGTGCCACATAATCATAAACCATACATCATAGCGTAATCCACGTAATAAAAATGGGATTCTTAAACAACATGACATCATAAAACAATTCATATAAGATAAAGGAATTAATAAAAATATTTCCATCACAACATAATCAAATCCATGTAATAATAGGGATAAAAACATAACCCTTTTATTATCTTAGATGGAAAATAATTTTGATAAAACACTTGAACTCCATTCTTGAGGAAAATATCCTTTCTTCTTCAAAAACATTTTTCCTTTCATAACATGTCATACGACTTTAAAATAAAATAAGTTGATTAAAAATAAACTTGAAAACTTGTAAAGGATGTTTCTTGGAAATAATGTTTTAAAAATCCATTCATGCCGTATAAGTTAAAAAAACATTCTTCGTACTTTTGTCGGAATAGTCAAAAATTACCTCGTACGAAAAAACGACAAAAGATTCCTTTCATACATATTACTAAAAACTCACCGAAGGGTAAAAATGGATTTAAACAATTGTAGGTGGATGGAAATAATATTACATATTGATGAAACATGGATGTGGATGATAAAATACACCCCAGTAAATACTTACGAATAAACAATCTCGGATAAAAATGAGATTGTGATATTTCCCTTACCTTAGGTCCGATTTGCTTTGTACGTGTCCGAAGCTCCTGTATAATGGTTTAAATAATGTTATTGACTTATTCCAGAATCATTCATATTGATATGATATCATATATGGTCATATTCTTAGCTTCTTGTTAGTAGTATTTCATTGTTACTTGTTACTCGGGTCTTTATTGCCTTTTGTTCTTATGCGTGTTTTGCCGAATAAATTCTTATTCTTCTTTTAAGGTTATAGATACCTTATATCCAGAATGGTATTAGTGTAACATATTTCATATTTATTCATTCAATTCATTTATATAATTACTATATAATGATGATCATGTAGAACGAGTCGCATCACATCGTGGAGACGGTATTCCGTACGTACGCACGAGTGATGATATCATTCCTATGATCGTGGAATTGTATTGGAGAATATAGAAATTATTTCAGTATCAATATTACTTAATAATAATCATAAATAGTTACTCATTACACCATTATACCCATCCTTGTAAGGTGGTGGTGGAAAATAGATTACACCACGGCGTGGAGACGGTATTCCGTACGTACGCACGCGCGGTGATTTCATTTTTTACGTAGGATGGATAGAAGGTGAATTAGGGTTGTTTCATATTTATAATAACATATCAGTATGTAATTAATACTGATGTTATTACTTTATCATGAAACAAATAAAGGAGAAGAAGTTGAAGAAGAAAGAAATTGAAAAGATCGGTAACAGATATTACCTCTTCTTTGGAACGCCTCATTGAATCCTCCACTTAGGGAACTAAGATTGGTATTTGAAGAAGACCAGGACCTCTAGGATTATTCTAGGGAAGTGGAGAGGAGAAAATGGAAGGGGTTGGCCGAGCTTGAGTGCTCAAATTGGTGTGAGGAGGAGGGGGAGGAGGTCCCCTTTTATAAGGGAGGAGAGGGGCACCTTAGGAATATCTCAAAATATTATTTTATATTAAAGTCAAAATCGGTTTATAATAGTTCCAAAGGGTCTTATTTCTAAGCTAAAGTGGGGATGGGTCGAAATACTATCAACCAATAAGATTTAGACAAGTTTAGGGTATTATTTTAACCCTATCAATTAGATTTAACTCTAAGATAAATAATTTAACTTTTACCATGTCTTTTTGTTTTCTTTCACTATATGGTTAATACACATACTATAACATGCCAAACGAACCCCAAATTGTTTATTATTAATATATATATATCCTTATCTAAGTCATTTGGCCGAACCATATATTTTTAGGAATAAAATAACAATTAGTAATATAATATTTGATTTAAAAACTATTTTGTGTCAATTTTGACACTATTTGATATATGATTTTTTGTGAAAGTCATAACAGGATTATATGTTAAAAAAAAGTTGATTAAATCAACATTAATATATCATTGTAACCTATAAAATTATTGTAAGTTATAAAAAGTCTCAAATTAGATTTATTTTGGTGTTTATAACATCAATTATATCAATATTTCATTAATAAGATAATTACTGCATCATCATTGTGTCATAAATAAATTAAATTATTTAATGTATAAAAATTACAAATAAAATACCATCATGTATAAAATATTTTTATCTTTCTAATGAATATTTATAGTCTAATTTATCTTATGTATAGCCCCATATTAAAAATGATTTACTTATTAAACATTGATTTTAACTATTTTAACTATTCATTAAATAAAATAATATTAAATGTCATAATCTAATCTAAGTGGACCTAAATGGTCATATTATATTCATAAGGTTGTTTTTGGTCGAATTACACTTATCCAATAGAATTAGGACATGTGTTAGGGTAATAGTAATATCATATTTACCCTTAGTTACCCTATTTACTATTAACCGTGGTAAAAAAAGTAAAATGTTACTATTCAACAAAAATTATTTTCATCTCATTGAACCACATTTTAGTCCTTGATATTAACCGTGTCTGTCGGATTTTCGAAATTCGATTCACAGATGCGGTAAAATTAAGTTTTATGCAAAATTCAGTTTTTAACCTACCACTTAGTGGTTTCACTATTCATCAAAAATTGAAAGTTTTCAGAAAAATACCAAAATTTCACCCTAGGCTAATTTCGGTATTCCGAATCCAAAAATGAAGTCCATTTTGAAAAATAAAATTTATAAAATTTTAAAAAGTGGTTTTTACTATTCATAACGGCTAGTTCTATTTTAATAGCATATCGTTGTTTAGTGAAACT
This sequence comes from Viscum album, assembly GCA_963277665.1. Taxonomy (NCBI): domain Eukaryota; kingdom Viridiplantae; phylum Streptophyta; class Magnoliopsida; order Santalales; family Viscaceae; genus Viscum; species Viscum album. Next base: position 1,462,811,856 of record OY728165.1, on the reverse strand, counting down.
CGGTATTGCGTACGACACAAGCTATCGAGGAAGGTCGCGATTGCGTGTAAAGCAAGCCAAGCAAGTGTTGTGTAGAAAAATATTTCTTTGATGATTCATATAACATAAAAGTCTCGGGTGTTACAATGAAGACATGATTGGAAAGATCATTTTTGTTGCTTTAAATTTAATGGGAGAAAGAGAAATCGGGGAAGTGTTGGACGAAAATTTCAAACAGAAAGAAGAGGTAGTAAAGTCTCAGGTCGAAATTCTAATTTCACAAGAAGAATGTATGAGGTCCCATGAAAGGAAGAATCTAGATCAGGATCAATAGCTCAAGATTTTTTAGGATGACCACTATGTGTTGATGAAATTAAAGGAAGCATTGAGAAAAATCAAACAAAATGAAAAGAAGGAAGAATGATTTTCATATAACTATGATCTTTTCTTGTATTCTTCTTGTAACTATTATTCTTATCATGATGAATATTTTTATCCTTTAATTGTTTTGTCTTGTATATCAATATCATTTTAGGTACATTTTTTTCATTCCATCCAATCCATTTTAAAAATCACAACGGGGGTAAAAGAATGATCAAAATAATATTAAGTAAAAAGAAGAGAATTTTCTAAGAAAGGGGGAGACAAAGTAAGGGGAGGTGGTTACTTAAAGAAGAAATTATTAAACAATATGATTTAAATTCTATAATAATGAATAATATGATCCTTAGGGATTTGAAAAACTAATATGGAGTTACTCATATTCATCATAAGTTATAAGTAAATACAGATATTTTTTTATAAAAATTCTAAAAGAATATCTTTATTCCTTATTTTTTTTTGAAAATTTGTAAGTGATTTCTGAAAAAATGGAAGATTGTTGAGTTAATAAGGCTTCCCTATGACTTTTCAATTCCCATATGTTTTTAAAATCACAAACACATTTTACTGGGGGAAATTATCTTTTTCTAAGAATTATTTTCATAAGGAAAATTTTGTTTCTTTAAGAAATGTTTTATCCATAGCTTGGTTTTCAATGTATTATTTAAGGTCTTCTCAAGACAAATACTTACCATTTTTTGTTAATCCAAAAATTAGGAGCCTTATCAAAAACCATAGAATCGTAAAATTCCTTGGATATCGTGTCTTTGTGTTTTCAGACTCCGAATCTTCTAAAATTCAAACACTGAAATCTCTGAAATTCAGACTCTGAATTTTCAGATATTCAGACTTTGAATTCTCAGAAATCCAAAATCTAAATTCTCTAAAATTCAGACTACGAATTCTATAAAAGTCATACTCCAAATTCTCGGAAATTTAGACTGAAAATACTTTCATACTCTTAATTTTCAAAAATTCAAACTCTGAATTCCTTAGAATTTTGACTCTAATTTCCTTATAATTGAAGCTCTAAATTCCTCATAATTATGGTTCTGAATTATACTAAATTAATGATTTGATTTCATAAGAATTCAGACTCTTAATTCATTATTATTTAGACTCTGAATTCCTCTAAACTAAGACTCAAAGTTTTTTAGAATTTAGGCTCAAAATTCCTAATTATTACAACTCTGAATTTCTTATAATTCTTTATCTAAATTCATCAGAATTCAGAATCTGAATTTTTAATTTTCTAGAATTAGATTGTTCAGACTCTGAATTCTGTATTTCTTAAATGCCAATTATTCACATATTTTTAATCTACTTTACATTCCAAACATATTGATTCAATTTTATCAGATTCTAATTCATTAAACATTACATTATTATTGGTTCATACGCATGATAATGTTTCTTCAGTGTTTCCTACATAAAACGACATTGTAAATTTTTTGTATAACTTATCATTGTTTAAGTGACACGTGTAAATGTCCATCTAGGATTTAAGGAAAAATATGACCATTGGAGGATGGGGCTGACCATTATAATCCATTCCTATAAATAAGATCTTAATTGAACAAGCTCGATATCAATTTGTTATAGTAGATATTACATGTGGTGAAGTTATTTATGGACAGAAAACTTGTATACCTTGTGTGATCTATGAACATTTTATTCAGCCATGAAAAACATGTTCAGCTTACTGTGACTCCGATTTTGGATGCATCCTATTGAGGGTTTAAAGGGATAGGAAGAAAGAGGATCCAATTATCTTGAATATTGAGGACATATTAGGATAGTAATACATAGGAGAAAACAACCTTATAGTTCAAGGGTTTATAGGGATTATAAGACATACTCCAATTTTTTTATTGAGGGATTACCCTGGTGTGGGTGTGATAGACATTCTTGAAAGAAAAAATCAAGGTACCTTTATCCAATGTTGTTGGAAACCATTCTCATTGGGTTAAAAGATTTTTTACTTATTTAACATTTATAAGATTAGGATTCTTATAATTGGAGATGGGCCCATCCAATAATCCCTTTAATTTATAACCAAGTGGGTTTTTTAATTTACCTTACATACGTTTTTTAAATATAGATTTCCATAAAGTTAAAAGAGAATTTTTTCCAACATATAATTCACCCCTCTTGTAATTTAGCATCTACATCTATATTTTGATCATACACATATTATTGCCAATTTTATATCCAAATGATGATAGATCTATTTATCTACTATTAATAACTTTTTTGAATTCTTACGTTACAAAGTTATGTTGCCAAAATTTCACCGCTATTTTTCCGTTCCAAAACAATTTAGTAGTTATTACTATACCCATTTACTATATAGTGTGTTCGAAATTATACACATTTAATTGTTGTATTTTGTACATAGAAGTATTTATTACATATTTTTTGATCTTGGAATAAATTAAGGCGATGAATGAATAGTTGTTTTATAATCTATGTGGCACACTTAACCATGGGAATGAAGTGAATGTGAAATGTTCGTGAATATTTTTAGAGCGCTCCAATGAATTAGTTAATTTTTAGTATCATTAGAAGTAATTTTGGGACAATATGTGAACCTAATTAATTTCTATGAATTTTCCAGCACGATTTCTTTGTATTTAGGAATGAATCATTTTTATGATGCAATTATTTAATTTTTTCTACTTTTACCATGTTTCCTTTTAGATTATCGTGATATATCATGTCTCATATTTCATGTTATTGATTGAAAATCCTTTTATTTCCCATTGATAAGCTTATTTTCTAAAATTTATTTTATTTATTAATTTTATGCCATGTTTATTTTATTACTGAGATTTATAGAAAACCACTTTCATATATATGTATTCTTATTATCCCAAGAAATTTTAGGTATCAAGGAATATTATGTACAAGTTAAGGGGGATTTAAGTAAAGACGATGTATTCCTTGTTTTATGTTGTTATTTGTTTTACCCAATTCCAATGGATAATATACATATTAATATTCTGGGTTTTATTATGTATAAATTATTCTAATAAATCAAAAAGTTATTTGTAATAAAGATATTGGCTGTTATAGTGCTTATAAAAGGAAACATTTAGTAATTTTTCATTTTTGGATTAGAAATATATAGTGAATGCCTAAGGAATTAAACTGAGTATATGAAAATATCCCTTGATTTTGTTAAGTATTGTGTCATAGGACTAATAAGAAAATACACTTTTGTCTAGATACTACATGTGTATGTGTCTCTGACACAAATGTACATAATTTTATAATATGCAAGCATTTTGTTTCGCTACACTCAACTACGAATTGGATCACAACAATGGTCCATACTTCAGAACCTTTTTTACATTTCTTGGGGATAGGCTTTGTTAAATTCATATTCTCAGTATGAACCATTATTAAGTGAATAAATAAACTCCAAAAAATTCTATATTAAAAAATATATCATGGATAACATAGATTAAAACCTAAAAATTAATAAGTTATGGAAATAATTATAATTTATATGTTATGTTTTTAATGTCAATCGGATTCCACATTATGTGTTTAATTGTTCAAAAATAGAAATTCCTATTTTTTATTTTATTATTACTTATGATTGAAAATTTGACGAGTTAGTTAAACAACTAATGTGATGAAAAATGTTAGGAATATTCCAATGAGATGGCCAATAGGATGTAGGATCTAGTTTGACATATTGTGATAATGCAAAACCAACTATCAAAAAAAAATTAAAAACTAGAAATTTTTTTAATTACAAAAGACATCACATAATAGGAAGATGATGTCTAAATGATGTTCATCGTAGAAAGCAGATAAGGGAAAGAAGATCCAATTTCTTTTGTGGAAATAGTGTGCAATGTGGCACCAAGGGATATGTCACAATGTTGCTTGGGGATGCTTTATGTGTGGAAAGATAGGTCATAATGTATCCACTTTCTTTAAAAAATAGATATAGTGATGTATGGAATTAATTTTTAATCGAATGAACCTAATATGGTTATATGTCTTAAGTTTGTAGAATTTGGGAATTATATTTGAAAATGAAATATTTCAAGGGTTCATAAAGCATGATGAACATAAAAAATATCTACGAATAAGTGAATAAGGATTTCACTATATTTATTTGTATCATAATGATTAAATTACATGTAACCTATAATCAATAATTGATTATGTCATGTTGTATTTCAATTCAAACCCTAGTAGTATATATTCTACGTTTTCTATGATCATTGAGTCGCCACTAGCAATGACTTTATATCTTCATGTAAAATTTCAATGATTATGTATCACTTGTTAATATCTCAGAAAATTTTCTTTTTTGAGAATAACATCATTCTCATTTAGTGAAATTTTATAAAATTATGTGCATGGATTGGATTTCTATGTATAGATCCAACAATAATTTTATTGAGAATGAAATCACTCTTCGTATCTTTAATCATAATATGATTGTGTACAATTGAAATGTGGTGGATGAATCATCATTAGACGAAGCAAATAAAGCATGGATGTTATTTCTCTGGGAGAAATAATAACCATATCAAATGATTGAGTCTATGTAAATAATCATCATTGAAGACATGCCCAATGTGAGGGAATATTCTGATGTGTTTCCTAAAGAAATTCCATATCTTCTTTCTAGCTAGGAGGATGAATTATCAATCAATATTATACATAGAGTTTTACCATTATTCAAGAATCTATATATAATGGCTGTTTTGGATCTCATGGATGTGAAGAAACAACTATGGTTGAATCTTAATGAAAGGTTTGTATTCCAATGTGCATCACCATGGGGCACACCTGTCCTTTTCACCAAGAAGAATGATGCATAAATGAGCCTTTACATTGATTATCATGAAATACAAAACATCATGGGAAAGAAAAAGTGTCATCTTTTAACATCCCAGGTAAATAAAAAAATCTCATGTTTCATATTTATTAATATTTGTGAAGTAAATAATTATTCTACTTTATAGGGAACACTATGTAAGATGGTGTACCTGATACTCAACAATGAGTTTCTTTGAAATCATACGTTGCACACTAATAATATAATATTTTTATTTTAAATGGTAGTTAACACCTATCTGTTATAATGGAGAGAATGAAAAGAACTAACTAAAAAATGATTATATATGTTTGTTAGATGTTTTTACATTTATTCAATAAAATATAGAGGCTCAAAATGTGAATGAATTTAATTTCAAACATAATTTATTTTAAAAGGATGATTTGCCTACTTTTATTGGATAACCATATTTAAATATTTTTTTGTCACTTCTATATGTTCTATTTGAAAAAATAAAATTCTTCTTTGGAATCAGATCATCAAAATTTACTTTCGGTAAATATTTGTAATTTTTCTGATAAAATTCATTTCTTATGAATAGTGAAAAATACTGTATTTTAATTCAAAAGTGCCATTAAATATAATTTATTTATACGGTAATATTATCTTTTAAATTGGTTTTAAAGTTTATTTAGATAATATCATAATGATCTAATCCAATTTTTGTCATTGGAATTAATTTCACTTTGAAATTGGGCATAAACAAGTGTTAATCTTTTGATAGATATTGTTTCATAAAAACACACTATTTGTTTTCACGATGGGAATTAATTTTAAATTAATTAATGACACTTCTACGTTTTAAATTTGGTAAAATAGACATCATTATTGAATTAATAATATCAAATTTACCTTAGGCTGAATTTTTTGTAGATTTCGGAAAAACATCAATTTTTGATGAATAGTGAAAACACTAAGTAATTATTAAAAACTGACATTTTCATTTGAATGATATTTTAGAACATCTGTGGATTTAATCTCAAATATCTGACATACATGGTTTTAATTATTTTGTAAAATGTGGTTCAATAAGATGAAAATAATTTTTGGTGAATAAGAACTTTTGACTTTAATTTAATGCAGTTAATGGTAAATAGGGTAATTGTAGGAAAATAGAATATTATAATAAGAAAAAATTACCTTATCACTTGTCCTAACCTTATTGTATGAGTCATGGCCAACCATGGGCATCCTTGGGTCGATTTAGGGATCCCATGGGGCCACTAGGGAGTGATAATGACACTTTATTTTAATTAATATAAATTAAGGGCAAAAATGACACAAACAAATATCTTTTAGTAAATTAATTTATACATGGGGTTATGTAAGTTATCATTTCGACTATAAATATTCATTGGAAATATGAATTATTTCCTATATCATGGTATTTTGTTTATAATTTTTAGACATCCAATAAATAAAATTATTTATGACACCAAAATGATGCTGTATTTACCTCATTAACAAATGATATAAATAAATAAGATTAAAAATATTAAAATAACATATATAACCTGTCCAATTATTTTTTATGATTTTAGATCGACCATGAGTCATCTTATATTTGACCTTAATGTGTTTAGGACCTTTAGAAACAGAAAAGCAGTATATAATAAAATAATATTTTTACACTTTCCTAAAGAGTCCCTCCTCCCCCTTATAAAAAGACCTCAGTTCTAACTCATTCCTCACACCTCTCAAGACCCTTTTCTCATCCAATCCTAGCCTAAATAAGATTTCAATATCATTATTTTCAAACTAGAATCCATACCCTAGGCATAAGTAACCTCAAGAAGTCATTTTGGTTTAAACCAATGGGAGTTACCCAAATTATAGGTAACAGTTTCTCTTAATTTATTTTCTATTATTATACATATACAACCCCTAAACTCTTTTTATTACATTATTTTATAAAATCACCATATCATAAATATACCAGGATGTTGTTATGAGAAGGATTCTAACTACACTTACACAAACCTCCCTCTAATGGGTAAATAACATATTGTTTCGGTGGATGGTTAACTAAAGCCTCATGAAACGATGATTGTTCAATTATATCTTACCAACTCATATGGTGACCATTATGATGACACTATATTTATATATGATATATATTATGTTTAATTTATTCTTTATTCTTTTCTATTCATAATTTATAGCATACCTTTATGGTTTCCATTATGAGTAAATGAGATAATTTCTTTTCAGGAAGTGCGGAATACCACCCCCTCAAAGTGATATGACTCCATCATACCATATGTGGGACATATAAAGGATGGATTTATTGAAATTATATATGATATTATACTTTAATTATAATATAACTATGTATCATTAAGAAATCAATTAATTATAATACAAAATAGAAGTGAATGTGGCGTTCATGCGTACGTACGACTTACTATCTCCATGAATGGTGCATTTCATTTATTACCACCAACTGTTATGTACTATTATAAATATATGTTTATACTGGTTATATGTAATATATATGATATATAAATCAAGAATACTATTCTGGATATAATTAACCTTTGTCTATGTGAACAACTTGTTGTTATATGAAGTCCATTTTTTACTCAAGTCGCAAATATCGACAAAAGAAACGATTTTAACATAAATGATAACATAATGTTTATAACATTGTAATAAGTAATATAAAAGGAATAATAAAATTTAAAAAGGTTCTTAAGAAAGTGGAAATTATCTTTAGTTCATTATTCAGGAATAACAAGACACCAATAAATCAAGTCAGACACAGGGTAAGGGTTTTATTATCTCACTTTTAATTCCACGAGATTTACATTTGGTTGCCACAAATTTATTTCATGTGGTGTATTGTGTACTGAAATTTGGTATATATTATCATTATTATCTTTATATTCATGTTATTCTATTATTCATTTGTTGGTTATTAAATTTTGTTCATTCGACACGATTGATTACTACGTGGTAAGGTGTTTTAATCTCACTTCCTATTCATGTGAGATTCATGCTATATTTTACACTATTTCCTTTAGTGTAGTGGATGTACATCCCATGATTGTTTTATTTGAGTAATATACATTAATTTATGGGTATTTAAATCATCATTGAATTATCCTCCTTTCTTTGTTAGTATGTTTCTTATGTTACAAAATCGGCAAGGGAACCATTCACCCTCCTATTTTTAAAGACTTATTTTTGTTATATCTTTTAATTTACATCTTCTAAAGTTGAGATATGTTATTTCATATCCTTATGGATAGAAATTTTATATCCATATGATGAGATACCAATTTCTCTCTCATTAATTGAATTTTCTTAATTTTAAAGTGACGTCGTTGGGCTGTCGAATTTCTATAAGGTAACTTCTTAACCCAATATCAATTGTTTAGGTTAAACTTATACTTCTTGACTATGTAATGTTATAAATATGTGTGAATGACCTCTGATTTTTTCACACTTAATAACCACTTATATTGAGTGTATTCTTATTTGTCACACATAATTTTGTCATCGATTTATCCTTAATCTAAGGATACCGTCTTTATAAAGAATTTCGTCTCAATATACATTTCATTGAGACTTAATTATTGTTATGCACCTATTCACACTTATATGGAGTATATAATGTCCTTTGGAATATTATATCATGAATCCCATTATTTTTATGATATTATAATGTTATGATTAAATGTTATTTCTCAATTAATTTTATTTGTGTGTCTCTTATTTTTTTAAAAACACTTTCACTAAAATATCATTTTATATGTTTTAAAGATTTATTCTTATAAATCTTAATCATTAATGTCCATGTTTTAAAATTGGTTTCAAGGATTTATTTATATGAACATTAACATTTTTTAATGATTATTTATTTAAAAGTTTCAAATTGGTATGGGAAAATTTTGTTAAAAAATGTCATTATTAAATGTTTTAAATGGATTTTAAAATTGTTTTGACAAAGTATTGATTATGTAAATATATTGAAATGATATATTGTGATTGGAATGTAGAAATTTTATATTTCTTTTATTCTAGTTTTATTTGTTTTGAAAATGTTATGGTTATTGGGAATTGTTTATGCATACGGGTGGTTCCGTGATAAACCTAGGGCGGGTGAGCCCATGATAGCTCTCCAATGCATTGGTTAACATGACAGAGGTAAACGTTCACATTTATCCTAAGAGATTCAGGAAATATACTGTGATGGGTATTCCAAATGTGACACCCTATTTATTTGTGATAGTTACATTGTATGTATGTTTTCAATTCCATAAGTTATCTTTATGATTTTTGATTTTTGTGTGTTATTCATAAATCTTATGATTTCGTAAGGTATGTTATGATTGAAAAGTATGGTTCCATTTATCTGTATTTAATGATTGGATAATTTTTTCCTTCCTTATTTTATAACCATTAATGAGCTTTTTAGGCTCATCCTATGGTTTTTAAATGTTATCCACGGGACTCAAAGATGAATACAGTCAAGGATGGGTTCAAGGAAAAGTCATTCTATCAAAAACATGGAACTAGACATGTTTATTTTTAAGAGTTCTTATTTAATTAAAAAAATGGATATTGAGTAGTGTGTATATTTAATTTTCAAGTTGATGTGTAATAGTTATGGCCTAATTCTATAAAAATCTAATCCTAAAAATATCCTCAATGTGAATTATTCATTTAATTTAGGATTATGTAATGATTAAGGACGAGTCCTTGTAGTTGGTATCAAAGGTCAGTTTAGACAACATTATGGATTAGATGTTTTCATTAGAGACATGGTTTGTCCCTATGTCTATTATTTCCATTAAATACTTGTTTTATAACTTTTTCAGAACATGTAAATTTAGTTACAAATCGAAGGGGAAGGATCTGAAATGACATTCATATCTCTTACTCATGTCTTTCATGCAATAATTATTGAAAATTCATGTTCAGATGATTGTGAAACATTTTCAAGCATACAAGTCTCTTGAAAGCAGTTGGTTGAGATATCAAACCCCTCCATTATAACTATTTATCATCGTGGGTCATGGGTTGTATTTAAACAAATCATATTTTCACAATATTCTCATATTTTCAAGAAAGGTAAATATTACCATGTAATTCTCAAATATTTTACCATATCAAATGATTTTGAAGAATATTATGATTTTGAAAAAGGTTTTGAAGAAGAATACCCTTGCACAACCTATTTATATTTTCGTTTTCAATATATTCTCTCAGCACAAACCTATAGTATTTTAAAAAGACCATTAATGGAAAGTTTCAACTCAAATTTGGTCCGAATGTTTTATAGAAATCAAGTTTTATCAGATGTTTTGAAATTATTTTTCATACATGATTATTTTGAAAAACTGTTTTCCTATGAACACCCATATAAACCATGTTGTACTAGGTGTATCTGGATGAAGGAAGAAAATGATTTTGAAGGATCTTTAAATCACTGTTTCAATGCATGGACCATTAACCTACGTGAGCAAGATGACAATGAAACCAAATGGACACCATGATCTAGGTACGATGTTCTTCATTTTGGGGATCGTGCTATTTTTATCATATGGTGGTGAAATAAAAAATGACAATATTTAAAAGACTTCATGATTTAAGATGTTGAGATCATAATGAATTTGTATGAGAATGAGAGGTATAAGGAAACCATTGAGGTTGAAACATGTTAGGGTGATTTTTGAGGTTTATAAAAAAGAAAAACCGTAGGATTGGTGACAAATCATCGCATCCGGCAAGGCAGTAGGAATCAGACCCACAACTTAAGGGTGATATGGGTGCATCACCTACCACTGGCCTACATGAAGTCACTGGTTAGTATGACTTATTATTTTAGTAAAATGATTTTACAGAACAGGAATAATTTGATTTTGGGAACTTAATATTTATCAAATGAATATACTTAGTATAGTAAAATATTTGGTGATTATGTGATAGAGGTTGTTCTGGAAGACATTCACTCTTTTGAGGAAACACTCTATGCCCAAGGAATATTGAATACGATGGGATTTCAGTTGTAGAATGATGGTTGAAATTTTATTTTGGATGAATATATGTTTTTATTGTGAACATATGACGATTAGGTTTATTTATGAAAATGATTTACCTATCATGGAGAATATGTGATTAGTTTTATTAATTTTCAATATGAGACGTTATGAGTAACTGATGTTATTTGGAGATAATTGTTCAGATTTATCTTGGAAGACTATGTAATTAAATCCTTATGAGATTTGGGTTTTAATATTATTTTCGATTACTTTTGAATAATTTTATGGAAATTTTTTTATTTAATGGTCTTGGTTGATCTTTGGGTATTGTTTGAAATTTTTTGGAGATTATGAGTAGTTTTTTATTTTGCAAAAGATTACCAATTTTGGGTATTTTCTAATCTCGGACAAACCATTTTTGTTTTAGTTGATGTCTAAAGAAAAGGGAAATATATAGTTCTTCTTTTGTGGATTATGTGATTCTCTTGAAGATGATTGTTGTGATTTTTATGGTACCAAGTCTTATAGAATGTTCTTTTTTTGGAGAAAGGATTAGTTTTTGTTAGAAAATTATTAAAGTATGAAACTCTACTTGATGGTTAGTATATTTCTTTATGTTCTTATTATATGTAGCAAAATAATTCCTTAAAATTATGAAAAGGAATGTAAAACACGAATTTTGTTGGATTATGTTTACTAATGGGTAATCAAAAACTATTTAACACATCATTAGTTTGTAATTTTCTGGTGGTTAACTTTCTCCTAATCATGTTTCCTATCACTCTCCATTAGAGTTCTGCTGTTTTTTATCTCTCCCATATCAATGTTTTATTACATGGAATCCTATTATGGGTTATCTCGGGTGACCTTTGAACCTTTCTTTCATTTTTTAAAATGATAGTTTTTTTTTTGTCTCTTTTTCGATGTGGGACTTTTATTTAATTTTCCAATCCCAGTTTTAAAATTGCGAGGATGCAATTCCCAAAAGGGTGGAAGGATGTAACACCCCAAGTAAAGTAATAATATGAAATTATTCACATTATGCAATATTTTTGAACTAAATATTAAGTCTACATTAAAAGGGAATTCTATGTTCGATGGCATAACTGATACAAAAAATGGATTTCTTTGAAATCTTACGTTACACACTAACAATATGATTTTATTATTTTAAATGGTAGTTAACACCTTGACATTATAATGGAGGAAATGAAAATAACTAAATAAAAAATTATGATATATGTTAGTTAATTTTTTTTACATTTATCCAATAAAAGTTAGAGTCTTAAAATGTGAATGAATGTAATTTTAAACAGAATTTACTTTAAATGGTTGATTTACCACATTTTAATTTAGAACCATCTTTAAATCTAGTTTTTCTCACTTTTATATGTCCCATTTGACAAAATAAAATTCTTCTTTAGAATCGGGACATCAACATTTACTTTGGGTAAAATTTTTGTATTTTTCTGATAAAATTCATTTTTATGAATAATGGAAAGTACTGTATTATAATTCAAAAGTTACTTTAATCTATTTTATATGTGGTTATGTAATCTTTTTAAATGATTTTAAAGTGTAATTAGATTATATTTTAAACATTTAATCCAATATTAGTCTTTGGAATTAATTTCACTTTGATATATGTATAAACATGTGTGAATTACTGGATAGATATTGTTTCATAAAAACAGACTATTTATTTTGATAACGGGAATAAATTTTAAATTAATTAATAAAACTTATATGTTTTGAATTTGGTAAAATATAAATCATTTTTTAATTCGGAATATCAAATATATCTTAGGCAGAATTTTGGGTAGTTTTCTGAAAAATTTCAATTTTTGATGAATAGTGAAACCACTTAGTAGTAGTTAAAAACTGACAATTTCATTTAAATGAAATTTTACCAATTTTGTGGATTTAATTTCAAGAATTGGAAATACATGGGTTTTAATATTATGTAAAATTTGGTTCAATATGATGAAAATCATTTTTGGTGAATAATAATTTTTGTCTTTTTTTACGCGGTTAAAGGGAAATAGGGTAATTAAAGGTAAAAATAATATTATAATAACACAAAATTACCTTAACACATGTCCTAACCTTATTGGATGAGTCATGGACGACCATGGTCATTCTTTGGTCGATTTTGGGACCCCATGGAGCGACATGGGAGTGATAATGGCACATTATTTTAATTAACATAAAGTAAAGGCAAAAATGACAGAAACAAATATCTTTTAGTAAATTAATTTTTAAATGCGGTTATATAAGAAATAATTTTGACAATATTTATTAATTGGAAAGATAAAAATATTTCCTACATCATTTTATTTGTTTTATAATTTTTAGACATAAAATAAATAAAATTAGTAATGACACAAAAATGATTCAGTATTTACCTCATTAATAGATTATTTAAATAAATAGGATTATAAATATTAAAATAACATAAAAAATATGTCCAATTCTTATTGGATGATTTTAGTTTGACCACGAATAATCTTATATAATAACATAATGTGTTTTCAACCTTCAGAAACTGAAAATAATTATATAATAAAATATTGATTTCACACTTTCCCAAACAGCCCCTCCTCCCCCTTATATAAAGCCCTCACTTCTAACTCATTCCTCACACCTCTCAACCCCCATGGTTCATCCAATAATTGAAAAAATAATTTCTCAAGATACCTATATTATACCTAGAAACCATACCTTAGGCAGAAGTCACTTCATGAAGTCCTTTTGGTTTCAACCAAAGGGAGTTACCGAAATTAAAGTTAACGATTTCTGTTAACTTATTTTCATTTATTTTACATCAAAAATCCCTAAACTATCTCTATTACTTTCATTTATAACAATAAAAATATCTTAAATATACTTGTATGATGTTAGTATAAGGATTCTAACTAGAGTTACACACACCTCCATCTAATGGGTAAACAACATACTGTTTCTAGGGATGGAAAACTAACGCTTCACGAATAGATGATTGTTCAATTATATCCTACCACCTCATATGGTGGCCAGTATGATGAAACTGTATTTATATATGATATATATTATGTTTATGTTTCTGTTATTCTTATTTTTTTTAATTTATAGCATACCTTTATGGTTTCCATTATGAGTAAATGAGATAATTTCATTTGAGGATGTGCATACTGTCCCCCCTCAAAGTTATATGACTCGTTCATACAATACGTGGGACATATAAAGGATGTATTTATTGAAATTACATATGATATTATACATTAATTATAATATAACTTTTTATCATTATGTTTTCATTGAATTAAAATACAAAATAGAAATGAAAGCAGCGTTCAAGCGTACGTACGACTTACCGTCTCCATGAACGGTGCATTTCATTTCCTACCTCCAAATGTTATGTATTATTATAAATACATGTATATAAATGATATATATGATATATATGATATCTAAATCATGAATATAATTCTAGATATAATGAAATTTTGACTATGTGAACATATTTTAATTATAAGTAATCTATTTTTTACTCAAGTACCAAATATCAAGAAAACAATCGTTATTAACATAAATGATTACATAAAGATTTTAACATTGTAATAAGTGATATAAAAGGAATAATAAACCTGAAAAACGTTCTTATGCAAGAATAAATTAACATTAGATTATTATTGCAGAAGAACAAGTAAAAACGAGTCATGTCGGACACGAGGTAAGGGGTTTCTTATCTCACTTTTAATTCCGTGATATTTCCATTGTTCACCAAAAATTAATTGCATGTTGTATAATTTGCACTTCAATTTGGTATATATTATCATGATTCTCTTTAAATTTATGTTATTATGTGAATAATTTAGTGGTTATTAACTTTTGGTCATACGACTATATTGATTACAACGTGGTAATGAGTTTTCATCTCACTTCTTTTTTTCGTGCGATTCATGCTTTATTTTCCACTGTTTCCTTTTGAGTAGTAGATATACTTCCCATGATTGTATTATTTGTGTAATATAATTTAATTTACGGATATTTATATCTTCATTTAATTATCCTTCTTTTATGGGGTGTATGTTTCGTAGGTTACCAAATAAGTAAGGGAACCCTTCACCCTCCTCTTTCTAAAAGACTTCTATTTGTTATGTCTTTTAATTTACATCTTATAATGTTGGGAAATGTTCTTCTATATCCTTAATGATGTAAATTTTATGTCCAAGTGATGAGATACCCTTTTCTCTCTCATCAATTTATTTTTATGAATTTTAAATTGATGTCGTTTGGCTATAGAATTTAGTTAAGGGAACTTATTATCCCAATTTAAATTCGTTAGGTTAAACTTATACTTCTTGATTATGCCATGTTATAAATATGTTTGAATGATCTATATTTTTTCACACATAATATCCTATTTTATTGAGTGTATTGTTATTTTTCACACATATTTATGTCATGGATTTATCCTTAATCTATGGATACCGTCTTTATAAGGGATTTCTTCTCAATTTACATTCCATTGAGACTTTATTGTTGTTTTTCACCAATTCACTTTTATATGGTGTATATAATGTCCTTTGGAATATTATTTCACAAATCCCTTTATTCTCAGGATATTATAATGTTCTGAATAAATTTTATTCCTTAAATATTTTTATTCAACCGTCACTGATTGTGTTAAAAAATATTTATCTAAAATATCGTTTTAAATGTTTTAAAGATTTATTATTATAAATATTTGACATTAATTTCCATGTTTTAACATTGGTTTCAAGGAATTATTTATATGTAAATTATTTCTTTCAAATAATAATTTATTTAAATCATTAAAATTTTTTATTGGACACATTGATTAAAATTTTCTTTATTAAATGTTTTAAATTGTTTTGAAAATTGTTTTGACAAAGAATTTATTATGTAAATATATTGAAATGATATATTGTGATTGGAATGTGGAAATGTTATCTTTATTTTTCGCTAGTGTTAAGTGTTATGAATATGTTATGGTTATTGGGAATTGTTTATGCATACAGGTGAGTCCGTGATAAACCTAGGGCAGGTGAGCCTGAGATATCTCGCTAATGCATTGGGTAACATGAAGGAGATAAGAATTAGTGTTTCTCCTAAGAGATATAGGGAATATACTCTGATGGGTTTTCCAAATGTGACAACCTATGTAGCTGTGATAGCTACAATTTAATTATGTTAGGAATTCCATAAGTTACCTTTATGGTTTATGATTTGTGTGTGTTATTCATAAATATTCTGATTTCATATGGTATGTTATGATTGAATAGTATGGATTCATTGATTTTTATTTAATGATGGGTTAATGTTTTTATTCATTATTTTATAACTCTTACTGAGATTTTTATACTCATCACATGTATTTGAAATTTTTTTCATAGGACTTAAAGATGAATAGGGTCACAGATGGGATCTAGGAGAATTCATGATGTCTAAAACATGAAACTAGACAAGTTTCTTTTTAATAGTTTGGATTTTATAAAAAAAATGTATACTAATTAGTAGTGTTACATGTAATTTTCAAGTTTATATGAAATAGTTATAGTGTAATTCTCCAAAACTCTAAACCTGAAAATATCCTCAATTTGAAGCATTCATTTAATTTAGGATTATGTAATGTTTAAGGATGGGTCCTTATACATCTACCATGGATTTATAACTTGTATAATTAGGTACATGGAGCACAATAATCCACAAGTTGGATTTGTGGTTGATATATTACCATGATAGGGTGAAAAAGGAGGATATCCCCAAGATGGATTTTTTTAGAAGGTGCAGTCACTATGAGTTCATAGTAATTAAATTGGAAATCACTAATACTATAGAAATATTCATGGATATGATGAAGAGAATCTTTAGATATTACATCAAATTTTTTATAGTCTTTTAGATGATATTATAAGATAATCCAAAATAATGGACTATCATGAGATGAATCTGATAAATGTTCTTAAGACCATACCCAAGAAGAAGATTTATTCCATGTATATAAAATGTGAAATTTTGTTGATGTAATCCTTTTTATTGGAAGATATCAACACAAGAAATAAGATATCTGTAGAACCATAAAATAAAAAAGAAATTTAAGGATGGTTGAGGCCAAAATCTATTCAGATGTCTTTAGTCATCTTGGATTAGCTTGTTAATATCATCAATTTATGGAAAATTTCTCATAACTGTTAACCCATCTAGACAAGAGAAATTAGAGGTTATTTAGGTTTCATGGAATGATTTACATGAATAGAGCTACAAGGAGATGAAAAATAGGTTTCACACCGTTCCTATATTCACACTACCCAAAAGTGGAGATCATATCATGGTACTCAATGATGCATCAATTAAGGGATTGGAATGAATGTTAAAGATGAATGAAAATTTCACAGCCTATGCTTTATGTTTGTTTAATATTCATGAATAGAACTACACAACTCATGATCATGGGATAGATATAGTGATATAATTTTTGAAAATATGTTGGCATTACCTTTTTGGGGTGATGTGTGAAATATATAAGGATAATCAAACCCTTTTTTTATATTTAAATAGAAAGATATGATTATGTTCAAATAAAGATGGTTATAACGGATCAAGAATGATGAATAATCATTCTACAACAATTAGGGTAATGTCAATAAAGTGTAAGTTTATCCAAATAGAAAGGTTCCAATAAATATATCATTAATGAAAATTGAGATGGGATTGATATTATTGGATTTGGAAAGGAAAAATATAGTAATCATAAAGGAATGAAAATCATCAATCCATTCACAAATTATTAATCAATAATCTCTTATAGAATGGATAAATGATTCTCAAAGAGATGATGAGATAATTCACAAGAGAGTTAAAACTATTCAAAAAGGGAAATCATCAGAGCTCAATGTTGAATAATAAGGATTTGTATGATTTAGATCACAGATATGTGTACCATCCAATCAAGATATATACATAGAGGTTCTGAGGGAAGTTCATAGATCATCCTTATCAATTATCATAGTGAGTACAAAGATGTATCATGATCTATGAGATACCTATTGGTTGGACCATATGAAGAAGGAGATTATTGAATATACATCAACGTGCTTTGTATGTTATGAAGTGATGGTTGAAAGTAAATATTATAACACTATGGTGAAACCATTACCAATACTATTATAAAAATGAGAGTAAATCACCATGGATTTTGACTCCAGACATTTAAAGGCTTCAAGAGGAAAAACACTAATGGGTTGTTTGGATCATCTTGTAAATAAAAATGACTTTATCATAATCCAATAGGTATTTTCACTCCACTCATATGAATAAATGTACATCAATTACGTTTTTAGGTTTCATTGAGTACCATTGTCGATTATATCTAATCACGATCCAAGATTTACCTATATGTTTTAGAAAAGTATGAAAAATGATGTAAATGCTTAGTTAAACTTTTGTAAGGACTATCACCCTCACAATTATTAATAGTCTAAGAGGACTATTTGGACTTTTTGAGAGCATATTCTATGTACTTCAATGGAGGATGATACAAACATATTCCTCTAGTCTAGTTCTCATACATCATCTGTTTCCATTCAAGCAACCAAATTCCCATATAAAGCACATGATGATGTGAGAAAAACCTACATGATTGGATGGAGTTGGGGAATGAAAGATAATATGTCATTAAATATTTCAGGAAATGGAGGAAATGGTGGTGTCCATTGAGAAGAACTTCAAGGTGGGTCAGAGTAAAGAGAAGAGATATTCTGAAAATTGGGAAAGATACATAGAGATTGATGTTGGATACAGTATATTAATATTCATATCTCCATTGAATAACGTGATAATATTTAATCAGATGGGAAAGATTAGCCAATGATATGGTGGTCCCATTGAGATCCATGATCACGTCAGAGTAGTAGACAATCTACTAACATTCACCCAGATCATGTCTCAGGTACATGATTTATTTCATGTATCCATTTTGGGGAAGTACATACTAGAACACCCAGATGTACTCAATCTAGTATTGAAAATTTTGTTGAATGACCATTTATATGAGGAGAATCCAATGATTATCATATATTTTAGGGATAGAATTCTAAAAACTAAGATAATGAACCATATAAAAATGATGTATAAAAACAACATGCTAGGAGAGAGAAATGGAAACCTGAGGAGGAGATGAAACAGAGTCACCCTCATCTATATTATTGTGTGAAAGAAAAAATTTTAGGGTTAAATTTCTTAGGGAGGGGATATTGTAATGGGGAAAACCATTATAAATAAAATCCCCCTTTTGATTTAATAAAATTTCATTTTATGAAACAATGTTTTAGATAATAAATGCACCTATTAACTTTTATCCTATTATATTTAGAAAACCATTAGGAATCATTACCATTGATAATATATTCATTGAACAATGTTCATATGATTTCCATAAATATAGGTTTTTATAAACCCAACATACTCCCACAAAAGAAGTTATCACCTCAACATGTAGGATCTCACCATATTAAGACCATTTTTTGGAGAATTTGAGGAAGATAGAATACATGGTATTTAACTCATCCAAGCCCATACTGAGATACAAAATCATAATATTATGTGAAACCCTTTTTTGAAGAAGATTAATCTCATCAAGAACACGACACAAACTATGTTTTCATAACCACACCAGGAATGTATCACTGTCACACACCATACCCTTAAGGTTCTTGCTAGTGTATTAAAGTGATATATATCAACTATCTGAAATATGGTTATGTAAATTATTATATATAGAATAATGAATATATTTTCATCCTATTATTTTTACCTTAAAGATTATTTTTTAGTTTGATACAATAAAACATAATTTCTATTTTTGGTAATATTCCAATTTAATTAAGGAATTTATTTTGATGAATTAATGGATTTTTGAAATTAAAAAAATTATATTAAAAGATTATAATTATGTACTGTTTTTAAATATAAATATTTATATTATTTTTATGAATTCCAATTTAGTTTTTATAAAAGTCTTAAAATGATTACATTAAAAAAATAAACATTTCTCAACAAAAGATAATTATTATATTAAAAATTAATATATTGTTAAATTGAAATTTTCTTTTGAAATGATAATTTTAAAATTATCCAATGGTGTATTTTTGATAATATTTTTAGATTGTTGATTTTTTAGGTAAAAATTAATTACTGTATAAATATACACTATGTGTTATAACATCATAATAACAAAAAAGTGATGTAATAAATACAATAAAGTGTATCTGGGGGAAAAAATATTTTCCCATTTAAAATGAAGTGTTTTTATGATTATTTGATTAATTTTAGAAATCCTTTATGAGTCCTCTAATAACATTAATATATTTTACTGTTTTAAATCCATTTCATTATTAGTATGACTTACCTCACCATTATAATCGGTAGTATTTAATTATTTTAGGCCTTTTAAATTATAGAATAATGAAAACCACTACCATTTTGATGAATACATGGGAAAACTCAATTTTATGGTTTTTGGTTGTGGTTATATTATTAAATAGAGTTCAAAACCTATGTTTTAGAAATAATAAATAAATCACCACTCATTTCATATATAATACCACACGAGATACCATTTATCTCCACAAAAAAATACTTGGAACAAGTTCTTAAATTTCCATCCATTATCTAGAATCCACCCAAGGGGTCCCGAATCTCTCATGAATCCCATCACAACCATTTTGTGTCACAATCCCATGTTAAGGGATCCTTCACTTCACTATTTGTTCATGATTTTTTATTAAATTATGCCTTCAATTTTGAATTACTAATTATGGCATATGTCTTTACATTTTTCTATGACTGGCCATTATATTTGAAAATAATGAGTGTTCCCTTTCCATATTATCATACTAATTATTGAAAGCTCAAGTGATGATATAATGATACTATAATTTTACTGTGCTATTTCCATGCCCAAAAAAAATTGTATTGAATACAATATCCATTTACACACAATGGTGTTCACGTTTATACACTTATTTTGATTTTATATATATCCTACATGAATTTATTCCACACTCCTTGATCATGAAATAAAATATTATGATTAAGGAATCCATGTTTTATTATCTATGTGTCACACGTAAGCATGAGAATGAAATTTATATGACCCCTACACCCTGAATTATGTAGATCCGAATGCATTAGGTATTGTTTAGTTTCATAAGAAGTCATGTTGGGATAGTGAGTGAACCTAATTATTTTATGTGATATTTTACATAATCATGTATTAGTAGTTATCGTTAACCTTGGTTTATGATGCAGTTTATTAAGTTGTTCCTATATTTCCCATGTTGAATTTTTCATTTTCATGCTATTTCATGTGTTATTTTTCATGATTATGATTCCAACTAAATTTATGACCCATTTATTTACCTATTGGCTGACATATATTTTTCTCTTCATGTTATTCTTTGTTTTATCTCTTAATGGGGTTATTAAAAGACCCATTTGTTATGTTTGTCACCATATTATCCCATGACGTTTTAAGTATGAAGTAATATTAGGAACATATGAATTATGTTTTCAATAAAGATGATGTATTTTTTTCTTTACGTTGTATATATTATACTTAATTAAAAAATACATCAGACTTATCAATCTTCTAGGTTTTATTATGTGTAATTTTCTATAATAAATAAACATTAAATGTGTAACAAAGAGTTTGTTTGTTATATAATACCTTTTATTTTTTCTATGTACAAATATTAGAGGTTATTTCTTTCTTCAGAACACCTAAATAGTTTCACACTTGTTTTTCATTGTGTTTAGAATAAATAACAACTATTAGAGTAGATTTCTCACCAAAAAATGATTATTTATTGTATAATGGGAGTGGCTTTATTTCGAAATTGGGTGAATCTCAAATCGGTGGAGGAATATTGAGTCTATGAGTTCTAATATTTTCATTATATTCTTTAAAATTATTTTGTAAAATTTAATTTCTTATAATTATAATATGATTCAATATTTATTTACATATTCCAAATTGGTAATCCTACTCACATGAGTTTCAATATCATTTTTTATATTTTTTATGAATTAATATAAACAATTTCATTTTATTGGTTAACCTCAACCTTATCAACATATTCAACAATGTTTGAAGAAAGCAAATATAACAAAATTAATCTAAAAATATTATTTATGATGAGAGATTGAAAATTAAGCATCCAAAACTTAGTTTAAAACATGAATATAATTTGAATATAATTTTATATTGTTTTATAGATTCAAATTACTAAAAGAATCTATAGTGCGTGAAACATAATTTTCTTCTTCCATATAAATTTATTCAAGGAAATGGATTTCCTAAAATTCATCAAAATGAACAAGTTAGTTTTCATTTTCTATAGAAAATACACTATTATATTATTTAGTAAATTTTGGTCCATTTTCATTTCGAAACCCATTAATCAAACACTAATTTTCCCCAAAATTAAATATTAACTAACTATTTGAAACATCCATGATATATCCTCCAATGGCCAATAATGACCCACCTAGTATAGAGACCGAATAATTTTACACCTACTACTCCATAATTTTTAACATTAACCTTGATTAATTACAACCAAATGATCATGATTCAAAGTGTATTTGGAGGTCTAGGTATATAAAACATCAATGGAAACTAAAATATGAATTATTATTATTTTCCTTTATAACAGTTTACTCCAAAATATCATTTTACTTATATAACCTTAAAGGATAACACAGAGAATATAGAAAATAAAGGGGGAGCTAAAAAACCTGTAATGGTATAACATGATAAATAAAATAATATGTGACTAAAAAATATAAGATGATATAATTAATGAAATTGGTCAACTATGAATCTCATGTGGGAATAACATAATGAACATGGAATCATTACTTTATTGTATCACAAAAAATATTGAAGAACTACATAACATGACATAAACATGTGTCAATGATGACTTCCTAGAAAAGATCGCATAATGGACAATGTCCCATTATGGAATAGGTTTACTTTCTAATCCCCTACCAAATGGGTCATGAGAATAGATCTTTAAAAAAATCATTGGAGTGATACATGGTTGAAACCATCATAAAATGGTCAAGTTTATGTGATCCCTTCTAAGAAATAAATCATTGGTCATTAACATAGAAACTACTAATGGAAATAATGGGCTACACAATGTTTCTTTATAATAAAAAATGATATTCCATAAAAAACCAATTTGAGAGACGAACATAAGGATTGTATTACCACATCCAAGGAATGGATAATAATCTATTTATATATGTGAGGGTTATATAAATATAATTTATATGAAATCCATGACATCATATCATGTCGTCACTGATGAAAATTTCATTAACATGTCATATGAAATATTTCTTGATGAAAACACAATTTTTAAAATGGAATCACATATTTAAAATATATAATTTAAAAAACATTTACAAAAATTATTTAAAAAGAATCATGAAAATTATAAATATGAGATTTAAATAATTTTGTGCTTATGATGGAGTGAGATTCCAACCGTTCTTAAAGGTTAAAAAACAATCCATTGAAGTAAATCAAAATTATCCTTATTGAGAAAGAAATAAGAATTTTAATTTTAAATAATCATGTAAAAATTAAATGATTTGTAAAAATATATTTAACTAATCATGGAATAACACTTAAAATATTTTTAAAACATTTTAATGACATTATAGATATAAATGATAAATCATTTTGGACTGAAGAAGAAATAAATTTACTTGCTTTTAAAAAAAATTCAAACATGTTTAGTAATAATGAAATAAAGATTGTAATATTAATTAAAAATTTACTTAATATGTATAGGAAAATTCATGAATTTTTTTTATAACCAAATTATCAAATATTTCTTCTAATATAATTTCAATCCTAAAAAATCCTGACTAAAATGAGATTCGAACATAAACATTTACTTCTTTTGTAAATTATTAATCATAACTCTCATGAATGAATTAAATTAACAGTAACATAAAACACAATAATGTGTTAATTAATAATTATATGATATATAAGGGGTATTTATATACACCATTTAAAAAAAATTATGTTCATATAGGAACAAATATATCAAATTGGTATGTTTTGACGAAAAACCCAAACCTAGAGTCTGGTCATTGTGGTGTATATATTTTTTATTTTATATAGTAAAAATATATCATTTATTTATTTTATTTATAACCTTTTATCATTTTAACCCATTATAAATAATCAATTTATTCACATATTTTATTAATAAATATAATTACATATTCTTTGTTTTCAAATGTAATTTTTTTGGATGTGTAGTATATAATTTCAAAATAGATTTAGTGTGTCGATCATGGTTAAAATGTTCAATTTTTATCCTATATAGAATAATAATAATGATTTTTTTTATTTTATTTGCACAATTATTATTTTAAAAAATAATTATTCGTTACATTTATGTAAAATGAACTATGTTACAATCATGGTGATAGTAGGCCGTTTGTATGAATGTGTAACATTTCCAGTTTTCAATGATAACACTGAAAAGGTAGGTATCACTTGTTCAAAATTTCAATAATAATAAATGTAATGTAAATATTAGATTAATTCATCACCTTTATTTTGATATATGATACATGCACTGTTGTAAAAAACTGAATCACATTATTTCATGAGGCGGTCATCTGCCGTTCGGACGAATGACGTTATCATTTTACAATGGATGGTCAGTTGAAAAAGTATATGACATAATAAATACACATAGTTATAAATATATAATGAATATCTTATATCAACATAAAATACATCATCAAATATATTATTGTGATCTGGTGATGGAAAACAATTTACATCGGTTAATGACGAGGTTGTTTGCCGTACACACGAATAATGTTTTTGATTTCCCATTGGTTGAATGTTAAGAAGGATATAGGTTATTAAATAAAAATAATATATATATATATATATATATATGAGAGAAAATATATTATTATATCAACAATATTTAGTATGACTTGATAAATATAGAATATGAAATAATCCAAAGATTCAAAGTTAGTGACAATAGTTATTCATCGGGACACCTCTTTCAGATTATAACTAAATCCTCACTAGATTGGATTTATGATAAAAAAGGCCACTAGTTAATTTTGAGTAAGGTAAGGAAGTAATTTCTGTGGGGACTACATTAACCACGGGGCTTCTGAGGTGCGAAAAGAAGAGTGGATGTGGTTTCTTTTTATAAGTGAGAGAGTGTTTCATTTTTGTGGATACTGAAAAATATTCAATAATGGTGTGTCACCATAAAGAAAAGTTATATTAAAATTTATAAATAATGTATTCGGTATGTAATATAGTCTATAAAACCACCGAGATTCCAAAATAAATAGTTTTTAAAAATGTTATTCCATTTACCTCTTTTGTTACTCAGTTTTACCATTTTAGTTTTTCACCACTATAACTTGGTTTTTTCAATGCATTTACAATTCATTATAAGAAATTATGTTTTCCTTATTAACAAATATTAGATATGTTGATTGATATTATAGAATAAATTTTATCAGAATCAGTGAATTTGAGTTTCCATTTTCAATTTAATATTAAACCTCAAAAAACATGTTTGCAAAATGTTTTTTAATGAATTGAATTTTTCTATAAATAAATTATAATATATTAAATATATGACTAAAAATTCTGATTATATGAATTTAAAAAAACATTAAAAAATTTATAATTTATATATATAACTTTAATATTTCTTTAATATGTATTAGTTTAATTATTTAAAATGGAAAAACTTTTATCACTCATAAATAGTAGGTAGGAAACGAAATTTCTTAGAAATAAAATAAATGTATACCAACATCATGAAAATTGATTATTATAATATAAATAATCATATTAATATAAATTTTTAGATTTATTTCAATATAAAATAAAATATATAATGAGGCGTTTTACTACAATATCTAATGAAAATAAATTACAGTATTTGAAAAATCTTCAATTTTCATTGTTCATTTGAAAAATAAAAAATTCCACAAAACCCCATACATATCACAAAAAAATATTTTAAATATTATTATCCCTCCATTAATTTAAATTTTGTGAAATAAAATTTCTAAAATTTCTTTAAATTAATTATTATATTTTCACACAAAAAGAATTTAATTTTATTTTTCAAAGAAGCATATATTTAATAGAATAAAATTTCTTTATTACAAATTTATTTCCTATTTATTAAGAATTTTCATACATTAATATTTATTCGAAACATTATATATATTTTATGTGTCTTGCAATCATATTCATACAACTAATTTTTTTAAGTATATTATATTGGTAGTGTTTAAATATTGATATTTTAATAGTATAATGTTGGACGTTTAGTCTGTGTGTTTTTTTATAAAATCAGACATCATTTGCTTTTACAATATTATGGTGTTATATTATACCTCCTTAAATATTTTTCATCCTATATATTTGATATTATGCTCAGAAGTCAATGTTTTTACAATCTAAACATTCTATTGTGGAAGTCTCACATCTAAAAAATGGTTGTTAAAACATCAGATTAAAAAGAGGTAACAGAAAATATGAAAGACATCAAAAATATAAATAAAAGAATACACCTAAAGATATAAAATTATAAAAGGGATATAGTTATTTTTAGGGAATATCCATTTATAAGATAATTTTATACCTTTTTTTATAAGACATTAGAGACCATCGAATTATCATAAAAAGTATAACATTTTTATATTTTGATACATTAACTAAAGTTAAGGGATATTTTTAACATATATAGTACAAATATATTGAAATAATCTATCATAAAATTTATAATTTTATCCTTTAATATATTTTCAAAATAATCTCATCTCTTTCCCTAAACATCTAGTATTCAAGAAGAATATTTTTATATCTAAAACACTAAACTTATATTCAAATAGATCAAATGACGTCAGAAAATGGTATAAATATATTCCTATCATATTTAAACATTAAAATAAAAATTTTTATAACATGGAAATATAATTCCCAGAATCAATATGACATAATATTAATATTAAAATCTGAAGTCCAGCTTGAATTATTCAATAACTAAATAACCCTACATCCCAAATAAGCCCAACGTTCAATGTTTTTATTATGTTATTTAAAATTATATTTTTTTTAATCAATTGTTGTACTTAATGGTAACATATACCTCAACCTAATTATATATTTCCCAAATATACCATTAATCTCAACCAAATCAAAAAAATTCAAAAGATTGGATCCTAAAATATAGTTCCCAAAATAAACGTGATTTCTATTATTAAAATTTATCATGTGAAAAAATTTCCATGATAACTATAATATCATGTAGTATTTTAGGAATAACTACACACTTATTACCATTCACTTGTAGGTTTTAGCCCCACATCCTTGCAAGATGCGATGAATTGTTACCAGCATGCTGGTTATCTTTTTTCTAAAAATTTGGGAAAAATTGTGATAATCAAATTCATAATCCACGTTGATCCTACAACTTTCTCTCTAATATGATTAAAAAAATGGAATATAACATTAATCATCAGATAAAATTCTTAATAATGAGAATGTTTTTTATATATCATTTTATCTTCTATAAAATAATATAATTTTAATTTAGTGTAATTACATTGACAACAATGATTTGTTATTGAATAAATTTTCCACAATCATGTTTTTTACAAAAAAAAATCTCCTTAGCCTTAATTAAAAATTTTAGGAAATCAAAAAAATTCAATATATTCTTAAAAATTCTTAATAAAAAATTACTTCCAAACAAATACCAAGATGTTTCATGATTCTTATAACCTGTATACTAATGATAAAAATACATCAACCATATGAATCTTGAGTTCCAACAATGAAACAGTTCAATCATTCCCCTTTAAATTATTTTCATATCATAGGCTCATAGTAATTAAACCATGTATTAGGGATATGACTTAGATAATGACCTTGTTCCACAAATATTTGACATTTAAATGTTCGTGGTGACTTATAATGAACATTATTTCCATATTTCTTTTTAAATATATTATTATTTTCTAATTTATAAATTAGGTGTATTGTTCCCAACATTTCAAAAAATAAATCATATTCCAGTTCTTTTAATATATTTTCCACGGTTCATTTTCCCTCATTTTTTAATTTTATAAAATTGAAACTTCTTTTTTTATAACATTTAATACTTAAAATTACATGAAATTCATACATTATCTTCGTTATTGTGTTTTCAAATTCAAATATGTTTTAGTATTTAATTTTTTCCTAGATATACAATTAGGTATGATCAGAATATTTAAAACTTCCATTCCATGTATTGTAGGAAAATTGTTATAGAAGTCATTACATTGATCATCATATTGGTGGTTGGCATGATTTATCCTATATCAAAAAATTAACTAAAAAATGAAAGAAACAAAATGAGAAAATAGTTACATAAAAAATGGAAAAATTATTAACCTATAAGGAATAACATATTAATGATAAGTGTATCCCAAATTTTGAGTTTACTATATTTAAATATTGGTAATCAATTTTAAAAATTCATATTTTTTTTTCTAACATAACAATTTGTTTAATTTGTTCATTAAGGGTTTTAAATAGTTTGTGAGTATACAAAACATATCCATAATGTGTTTAAAACTAGGTCCACAACTAGCAACATTTTTTGGAATATAATGAAAATCAAGTCAAGCCAAATACACCACATTTGTGTTTATTACCCATAATTACTTCTATTCTAGGGGTACATCCAACTTTAGTAT
Organism: Viscum album; assembly: GCA_963277665.1. NCBI lineage: Eukaryota > Viridiplantae > Streptophyta > Magnoliopsida > Santalales > Viscaceae > Viscum > Viscum album. The sequence continues at coordinate 1,462,782,810 of OY728165.1, read as the reverse complement.
CCAAATATGGGTGTACTTTTTTGGAACAAACTCACTCTATAAATCACCATAATTGAATGATATTTTGTCTATAATTAGTATTATCCTTATTCTTATCGATAATAGTCTCAATAAATTATTCTATTTATACTCCCCAAAAATAACATGACCTCACTCTGATTCCAAAAATTGTGACCCAAGAATTTTATGCATACTATTCCGTGGTCTATACCAATAAAATACATTAATTGCAACAGAAATACCCTGAGTTCTAGAGTCATTTGGAGAGTAGGTATGTACTGTAAAAAGAAACTAAATCCTAAAATCCAATTATTGTTCTTTTCCTTACTGGGATACTAAATATCATTAAGGTCCTAATAAATCATAGTATTACCTATGGAATACATAAAATAATTTAAATTCCTAATTATTGAGTAAGACGATAAATAATAATAACCTCTGAATCAAAAGTTTAACATGATATCATAAAAGAGAAGTGTCATGAGTGAACCACATGGGAGGGAAATGTAATGATATTTGAATCATAAGAACACTGTATTGTAGTTAATGTGTCTGCAACATATATCATGAAATTAATGTAAAACAAGGGTAAAAACATAGATAATATCACAATGTGTAAACCTTTAATAATGGATCTGTATTACTCGCTAATCACATATACAAATTATCGTGGCACTCAATATTTTCTGAATGAATTGGGGAACTATTTGGTCGTTCCAATGATAACATCTTCATTATTATGTGTGCCAATCAAGGAAATAAATCATAAGGAATTAACATAAGAATTATTCCTGTAATTAAATGGGTTACATAATATTTCCTTGTATCATTATATAATGAAAATTTCACAATGAAATCATCATAGACCTGAAAATATGGAATGTATAACCCTTTTAATTTAAGGGAGAATAATCTAGTTATATATCCGAGGGTGGTATATATATAAATATAAATCTCTCTATAACATCAAATGTTATCGTCATTGTAGGAATTTTTTAAAAAATATTGAAAAAAATATATATTGAATAAAATAATATTTTCTTATTCAATTTTTTCTTTAAAATCAAATTTTTTTTAAATAATAATACGATAATTTTTATTCAAATAACCATAGAGAAATTTATATAAAGCATTAATGTATTTATTGTTTATAAGATAAAGATATTATGTTCTTGCCTCACATGTTTAGAAAAACATTCCTTTGCAATAATTCAAAAAATCTCATTGATTGAAAATTAAAATGAAGACTCTTATTAAAAAGACATAAAAAAAGTTTAACATGTTTACTAATTTCTTTATTAAATTATTCCAGAATATATTAAATATTCATTATACACATTAATGAAAATATTGATCAGCAATTAATTTTATTTTTTACTAATAAAATAAATTAGTGTAACATTTCATAAAAAAATTCAATAATTTTAATCTCTAATGACAGTAATATTGTAATATTACATTAATAACTCACTAATTACTAGATGAAATGAAATTTAAATGTTTTTTTAGACAATGATCAATTAATTTTCTATAATGTAAATTCAAGCATAAATAATCTTATCTAATATTATTTTAATTTCATATTTGATTACTTAAGCATTTATGTCTACGTTAGGTGTTTTTTGGATGCTCAATTTATAAATTCAGAATCACCATATTGTATTAACCAAGTTCAAAGGGGTCATTGTTACATAATATGTAGAGTTATAATCATGTAATATTAATCAATTTTATACATAAATTTAACTATTAAAAAATAACAATCAACTATGGTTTTGAAAAATTTACTACATTACAATCATGGATATGGTATGCCATACATACACTTGTCTAACATTTTCATTTTCCCAATGATCAAGATGGATATAAGATAAGTGTAATTATATTTTTTCATAATAGTAATTGTATTATAAATATCATATTTTTTCATCAAATTCAATTACATATTCTATTAATGTGACACCATAAGAAACGAAAATTCACATCAGTTCCCGAGGTTATAGTCTATATTACACAAGAACAATATGATCATTTAATATTTTTCAGTAAGGTAAACTATTATATGATATAGTAATTTATATGAAAAATAAATATGTTATTAATATAATATATAGATATTTAATCCAACATTAGAAGTATTTGTGAGATTCAATGATGGGAAACGAATTACATCGATTCATGATGTTGTAGTCCACCGTACATATTGAAGATTATACCATTTCTGACTTTATGTATGTGGATATGTATATAAGTTATTAAATTTAAAAAATAAAATATAATTATATTTTAATGAAAGGGTAAGGCTTGGTGGACATGGAATAAAAAATAAAATAATTAATTTTAGTTTGGAATGATACTTCTTATTTTGACAAACTCTTTAGGATTACACATAAATCATCCTTAGATTGGATTTATGATGAAAAAATGCCTTTAAAATTGATAAGGGAGTTAATGAATGTATTTTGGAAGATATTTTCTGAACCAAAATAATATTTAATTGTGTATTTTATGGGATAAGTGGTTTACTACAATAAGTGGGAAGGAGTATCTTTTTTGTAAATTCCCAAAACTACCCATTAAAAAGATGTAAATATTAAGACTAGCGAGTAGAAAATTGAGAAATAATGTATTTGAGGTGTTATAAGATTGACAAAAACATCCAAGATGAAAATAATCATGTATTGAACATGTTACTAAATTTACCTCTAACGATACTAACTTTTAACAGTTTAGTGTTTCACAATGATAACTAGTTTTATATGGTTTGAATAATTTATTATGAAAATAAAACAAATGATAAACATTTTAAATAATTTAAATTATAGTGATTAAAAATATATAATCCATTTTATCTGATTCAATTAACATAACGAAAAAAATTCAATTAAATATTAGACCCACAAAAAGCATCGAGAAATGTGGTATTTCCTTAAAAATATTTTTGATGAAATAAATAATCTTATATTATTACTAAAATTTTAAATAATAATCATATGAATTAAAATTATCATAAATATATGTATAATATATTAATTTAATAAAAATATTTTTTAATTGGGGTTATATTTATAATGTAAAATGGATTATCATTATGCAAATATAATTAGTTTGCAGAAATTTGTTCTTTTAAGAATAAAAATAAATTTATTTCAAAATAATTAAAATTGATCATTCAATTAAAAATAATTATATGAATATAATTATAATACTTCATATGTAACATTATGGAAAAAATTTCAAAAATATAATGGGACTTTTAAATTAATAGAATTTAATAAATAAATAAAAGTATTTATAAATTTTGTAATTTGTAAAATACATTGAAAAAAATTAGAAAATCATAAAAATGAAAATGAATATATAAAAAAATGATGAAATAATCACAAGAAAAACTTGATTGGAGTCCAATATTTTAATCTACCCAGAAATAATGTTGAATGATTCTTTAGCAAGGTAAGGCTGAATTTACGAATTGAATTTTTTATTTGAGACATTTAAAGCTACAATAAAATTGTAAAATATTCCCCCAAAGGTGAAATAGTGATTAAAAAAATACAAAGGGTCTCATGGGATTGGAGATATGAAATAAATAATAGTGGTTAATTATAGGGTAGAAATATTGAAATTGAATTGTGGTATGAAAGTAAAACATACAACTTTTATAATATGTGGTAAGAAAATTCATAGAGTGTAAATTTATATTTAAGTTACACCCCCATTTTAATGTTTAAGACAATGTTATGGGTTTGGGGGTGGGGGAGGGGGGAGGGAGAAGATGTGATATGGGGTTTTATAAAGGAATTGGGATAAAATATTGAATCATGAGTTGAATCACATCCTGAATCACATATTTACATTGCGAAATACCACTCAAATGAACCATGAACATAAAGTTTATGATGTTAAAACTACCCAAAATTTGAAATGTTGTTCATGTTATGATGTAGTAATTTGGGACATTAAATCACGATGATGACTTTTTTGTCTTATAATCAATCCCAAATGTCATTATCATGAATTTAATATTCACTCAATGAATATTTTCTATTATAAAAAATTTAATGTGTTTCATTCCTAACCCATCTCCCAATTGGCTTGTACCATCACCCTTAAACCCATTCTCTCCACCATGAAATTTGGTTGGATTCAAATCTTCTAAAAATCTCTATTTATCACTTTGATATCAACATTTATTATGATGTTTCCTCAATCATTTATAGCACCCTTATAATAATAACTTATGTATTCAGGTTCACTTTTCAGTTTTAGCATGGTACATGTGTTTTTTGAGGTATGCATTGATATAATTTCTCCCATAGTATTTTTTTCATCTAGATAAATGATTTTAATATGTTTGGATCAAATATCAGGGGTCTGTTTTTTGTTCATTCATTCCTATCATTCCAATATATGTGATACCTTTAATATATATTTTGAAAACCATCTTCATATATATGGTTTTGTATTTAGACTATTCTCTAAGAACCATTTATGTCCATTATTTCATAAATGGGTTTTCAAATGAATTAAAATTATTTTATATATTAATAATAAGAGTTTGTATAAGGTTTTTTTAGAAAGATGGGTTTTCCAAAAATCATGGAAAATGATATGTGTTTGTCAATAAATTTTGAAATAGATTGTGAAATGGGTTATCAATTTGTTTTAATGAAAATTGATTTTTTTTATTTTTTGTAAAATATGATAAGCCGATTGAAAATGATTTAATATATAATATTTCCACAACTCGCCTTCATCATGTTGGGCGAGGGGACAATAAAGTGCTACACCCTTCATGAAGATGAAGGAGAGAAAATTACCCTCGATTCTTACCATCAATAGGCCCTATAGTAGTGACTAGAACCAATTTTAAAGACTCTTACATAGTATGGAAGTCATTACCCATATTATAGAACATTATTAGAAGATAAGATGAAAAATACAAATAAACTCCAAATAATAAATATAAATGTAAATCCCAAAAAATTCCCACATGCATGTACAAAATTAATGTTAACATATGGTACAAGAAAAATATAATTTAGTCTACCAAAATAATATATAAAAAGTAGTAACAAAAAAAATCCCAACGCTCGTGCAAGTAATGTCCATCATGGTCTTCAAATTCCTTCTAGAAACCTAAAAAAAGATATATATACATAGGGTGAGCATATGATTATAATCAGTAGGGAATATAGAGATACTGTTTTCTAAGCATGGGAAAATATTAACATCCATTTGAGAAAATAGTAGATCCTCAAATCACCAACTAGGGAATACTAACCATTCCAGCATCACCAATCAAAACTCACCGAATATTTCATATAAACTAAAGTAAGAGTATAAGAACATCATCATTTTGGTAACCTGACATCTTTAGCACCAGTTAACTGTTCATCCATAATGGATAATGTCTTGACAATACAACTCTCCCAAAACCTAGTCCCACTTCCACAACACACCTACACACACTTGAGAAACAAACCACATAGAAACCCACTTGCAGAAACTTGGGCCACGACAACAAGGCATATCACTCAAAGACTCCTTGGCCTCATCTCGATGAAACTTGGGAAAAAACCAGCCTAAAAAATAACTAGGCCTCTCATCTACAACAGACTCATGCTTTAGGGATCTTGGACTATGTCAATCCTCAACCTTTTACAGCCTGCCCGAATATGCTCGAGTGGTAAAAACTAGAAGATGGTGCAAGGAAAAATGTTAGCAACCTGTCATCCATCATCCCACTATGATGTTTGGAAAGACACCCTCTACAATGAATGGGTTTGTTTGGAACATGATGCTCAAAAAGGGTAGGGTGCATATAGAAATCACAAGGAACTACAATATATATATATATATAAATACATAAGTATTCAAACACTTTTTCCAACCAACTTGTTTCATACAAAAAAAACAAACAACCCCATGCATACCACAATTGTTGCTACCCCTATATGAAAAACAACACAATAACCACTAAAAAAGAATAACCCAACACCTTTTTCATTTAAACACTAACCATTTATTAATTAATGGATTCACTTTAATTTATTCCATCGCTACTAGAAAACTACCAACCACAACTATATCAAAACAACAAAAACATACATATTTGCAGTCCCACATCATAGACCCCATTTTTCATAGACCCCCATTTCTCTATTACCCACTATTATTCATCAAAGTTATACAACACAATCCTTCTATCAAAATCCATCACTGCAGCCCCGCTTCCCAAAAAAATTTCAGATGCATTCCCACTGCATAACGTCGTTAAACAACCATAACACAACTTCTAGGCAGTTCTATTGCATACAAGTTCATCCCTTGCACAATCAATCAGTCTCTTAGACTGGGATACCAACACACCACATGTACCACCCCACCAAAAAATCCCACAACTACTATCATTTTAACCACAGCCCCACAGAAAACCCATACAACTCCCTTCTCATAGAACCATCTCCCTTTCACCTCACTATACCCTTAATTGTGCTCCCAATATGAGTAAGACACAACTCAAAAAAAACCCAATAGAACACAACACTCATCCACATTGAAAAACAATATATATATATATATATGTTTCAATAAATTGATTTGGTAAACACTTTTCTATGAGTCCTCTTGAAAAATAAGGGCGTTCATAGAAGGGTTTTCATCCTAGGGCCTTCATTTCATTTAACCAGGTATACGTGATTAGCCATATTAGAATTTATACCAATTGTTCATAAATAAACAATAGTAGTTATAAAGTTTCACCCATCAATGGGAAAATAACACAATTTAAAATTTATTTTTGAAGGATTTATTGCCACAATAGATCATACAACAATAATGATAACAAATTAAACAGGTGATCAATGTTAAAAAAATCCCAACCAATTATGATACTAACCCTTTTTTACTATTGATCATATTAAATTCATATTTTTTTCATGTTTTAAGGAAGATTATTCACTATTATTTAAAATTAATTATCCTTACACCCATCCCCAAATGGTGAAAAAATAATGAAAGGCAAAATAAATCCCATGCTAGATGATAAAAGGATCTAAGTTCCTTCTTGAAGAAAGAACATGGGATCTCGCAAGCTATAAGAAACTCCAAGAAAACCGAGAAGGAGGGGATATACATGAGGTTCATGACTCATCTATAGAGTGAGACTCTAGAAGAACCAATTAGAAATGGAAAAATTATTATGAACGGATGATCTTGGTTTTGAAGAGCAAGATCATTTATTAAATAATGAAGGGTTTCAAAAACTAATTAATGTTTCATGGTGGTAAATATTATGCATTTTGAGTATCTCAAACACTCTGGTACATTATGATATTAATTATATAATGAAAATTTTTAAAAATCCCTTAAGAAAATCTCTTGGAGGTATTTACACCCGGTTTACGTCATATAAAATGTAGGAGGGGAAAAATAGAAAATTGGGAAGAACTAGAAAAATCATAAATGAGTCACTAATGGGTGATTCAATGATGGTGATCCACCAACAATTAATCTATAGATGCTAATCCACTGACGTTGAGCCACCAACTCTTGGCTACCGATGCAATGACCAACTAATGCAGAAACCTATAGATTCCTTGACCTACCAACACTGATACCCTCGACTCACCGATACTAATGCCCCTGACCCACCAAGGCCGACGACCCTGACTCACTGATTCACGGACATACCAATGCACTGAAATATTTATTCACTGATATGACGACACAACGACATGCCGAAACACTGACATGTCAATGCACTGACATGCCGATGCACGTCATGCCGACAATGGCCCTGTGAGTCATTGATAGAAAAACCAAAAAAACTAGAAATTTGGAAAACACTTGTGATGAGGCACCATTATCTCCCAAAACACCCACAATATAGGTTTTCTATAAGGAAAGGACTAGTAAAACATGGTTCATTACATCAGATACCTCTCAAACTATTCTCATCCTTAAAAATTTGAAACTGAACTAGATGAATTGGGGCCCAACCCCTTGAGATAACTCTCAAGAGAAAACCACCTTCTGTTATTCTAATTCTGGAGTAAAAAACATGATATCATTGGGACACCTCATTGAAATATATCTATTGAAAAATTGTGAAAACACTAAGGCTGCACTGCCCCATGAAACCATGCAAACACCAAGGGCACACAGTCCAGAAAAATGGATTAGGGAGCTCCTTCCTCCATGTCAGGATAATATCTACATTGGATGGAATTGTCTATCCTGCACGAGTTTAATCACATCTGAATTAAAACATCATGACTAGGGATCCATTCCTCACCTCTTCATACGTTAGAACATTTCTCACATCTTCATATAATAGTAAAATAAAATATATTACAACAAACAAGGTCATACATTTCAACATAGAAAATGAACAATGATGAAAATAAGAGAAATAAATAGAAAAGTTCTCGGCACTGGGAACACATCTATGTCCCCCACTCCCAAGTACTTTCCTAAAGGCCACCATGCCTCCATAACACACAATCCAATGGAATTTTCCATCCCTAAAGCACCTTCTCATTATGATCCTCGATTCATACTGGTCTCTCTATGAACGATGCATCGTCCTTGATATCTAACTCTCCCTAGTCAATGACGGAGGAACTATCTTATAGATTCTGGAAAATCTGAGAGACATGGAAGATATTGTGGATCCTCTCCATCCATTTCCAAAAATCTAGCTAATATTCCACCTCACTAACTTTTCACCACACTTCTTATGGTTCAAGGAATCTGGGAGAAATCCTTCATCCTCTTCTAAAACTTGGATGCCCACACCATGGTGAAACCATCAAGAACACATACTCCCCAATCTCGAACTCATAGGGTCTCTTTCTGTGATCCTTATAGGACTCTTACTAGTACTAATCCACCTTATCCTCTTAAGAACAAGCTGATCCTCCTCTTCTATATTCTATACTACCTCTACGCCATGAACACCAACCTTTTAATCCTTTGTCCATCATATGGGTTTACAAAACAATCTTCCTTACAAGGATTTGAATAGTTCCATGCTAATTCAACAATAATTACTATTATTGTAAGAAAACTCTATCGGAGGAAAGTAGAAATACCATGATCTTCTGAAGTCTAGAACAAAGACATATGGCATTTCCTCCAACGTCTGGATGTACCTCCCTATCGTCACATCCTTCTGATGGTGGAAAGTAGTGATGAGGTGTATATGGGTTCCAAAATCATGCTGGAATCCACTCTAGACTTGTGACATAAAACATGTTTCCAGATCCTACATAATGGATATCAGAACTCTTTTCTTTTGCACCACCACTTCCACATACCTCATTTCCAAGATATTTAATGTTCTCAACTCCTTCATTACAAAGAAGTGATCCGATCTACTCAACTGATCCACTTGTACCCAAATAGAATCTCATACACCAAAAGTCCTGGGTAACCTCATGATATGTCTATCTAGATTTTATGCCACTTCCACTAATGAACATCTAATGACATCAACCAACCTCCAAGAATAGAGTGCATGACCTTCACCTGCTAACACACTATGCACATTTCCACAAACACTACCACTGCCCACTTCACCCCCGGGACACCAAAATTGTTCCCCCAAGCCTTGGTACATCATAGAGACAGTTGGATGCACCGCCAGGGGTGTGATTTGGAACTCACAAAGAACTTCCTCATGCATTGAAACTGGGATAAAAAATTTCCCTCAGAACAACTTCAGATTATGACTATCCACTGACCATCCTTCAAGAGCATCGCCCTGGACAGTGTGATCACACATCACTATGGTCTTGAGGCCTCCCCACTGAGATTCCTCCACTTTCCAAACTAAGTTATATTGTACTATATTATGAAACAAACAGTCTATGATGCCATCTACACTCACATCCTGATGCAAAGAGGCCAAATCCCAAATTGCCTTCGAAGAATATGTGGATTCTCAAACTACCTCCTTCTATGACCTCCTTCTCAAGGAATCAGACACCACATTCTCATTTACTGGGGTATAAGAGATATCATTGTTTTATTCCAAGTGAATCTACAACAACCTCCACTATCTCAAGTTCAGGTCCCACTGGGAGAAGATATACCACCAGCTCTTGTGATTTGTGAAGACCAGAAATTGATCTTTAGTGAGGAAATGCCGCCAAAAAATTAGTGAGAACATGGCCAATACATTTTCTAAATCATGGGTGGTATATTTATGTTCATGTGGATTTACTACCTAGACCCAAAAGAGATTACTCCTCACTACTAAATGTACAGAAACAGAACAAACCGGGCCGGAAGCATCACATAACACCACAATCATCACCACATACTCTAGAAACTTATGCACTAGAGAACTGACCAACATCCACTTCATATGGTTGAAAGATACCTGATACTTCTTCATCCATACGATGGAATGGTCTATTCTAGTTAATGTTGTCAATAGATTTTCAACATGACCGAAGTCGAGCATGAATCACTAGTAATAGCCTACCAGACCATGACAACTACGAACCCCTACCACATTCATTGGTTCTGTACAAGAAATAACTGCTTCCACCTTTGATGGGTCCACTGCTATCTCCATATGGGACACCACGTGTCAATATAAGAGAACCTATCGTGTCCAGACCATGCACTTTGACAACATTACATATTGTTGGTGGTGTTAGAGGGCCTCTTAGACTGTCCTCCGATGTATGATGTGCTCCTCCACTAACCTTGTGTAGATCAATATTTCATCAATGAACACGATGAAGAACTGGTCTCAGATATCAAGGAAAACAGAGTTCATGAGCCCCATCTACGTGGCTAGTACATTTGTAACACCTTGTGCATGACCCCGAACTCTATGTTCCCATACCTACACTTGAATGCTGTCTTTGGAATTTCACCCTCTTTTAATCTAAACAGGTGATACCCAAACAACAAATAAATCATAGAGAACCAACATTCTTCCTTTAACTGGTCTAAAAGAAAGTAAACCCTCATAAGGGTATAATAGTTCATGATTGTCACCTGGTTCAGTCTTTGGTAGTATATGGATATCCATAGTAAATCATGTACCCCTTTCAAAAACAATACTGGAGCACCACAAAGTGACCCACTTGGCCGAATGAAACCCTTCATCATCAGCGCATTGACATGAATCCCAATCTCCCACAACATGAATGGTTTCGTTTGATAGGGAGCCACTGAAATTAGATGGGAACCGTGATAGATGTCTATCTCAAACTCAATGTCATGTTGATGGGGTAGAGTCAAAACCTCTTTAGAGAAGGCATCTAAGAACACACTAACATCCTCTAGGACACCCACAATCTCTCGGTTAGATAATTACACAGACATCTCAGCTAAAATAGATATAATAGTTTCTACGTGCTGACTTCTCACCTGACAAGTGTTCTCGCAAATGATAGGTACATGTTGTCAATCCATATTTTAAAACATGAACCTTCTCCAAAACTAGTACATTATAGTCTGCATAGAAAAAAAAAATATATTCCAAGGATCACATGTTATAGTTTTATCTGTCACAGAAGAATATCCCAACAGGACTGATGAGGTCCCATCATTAGCCTACATTCCCGAAGAACATCAAATAGACTGGTCTGACCACCAACTATCGTATTCTAAACCAAGGGAATGAGAAGTCCCTCTACATATAGACCATGGGGATATGAAATAATAGAGGAAACAGAGTAGTGTGAAGCTCCTGAATCAAACAAATAACACACAAGGGTCATAAATAGATTGACCATACCTTGAACAACATCCAGCCTTACTGGAACTGCTGCCTCTGTGGCACACAACGACCCACGCCCATCTCTTTTTCCCATCGGCCATCGAACGCCTCCCTGGACACACCCCAATCGAGGTCCCTAAAGAGTTACTAGAGTTAGAATATTCTAGCACAGACTACCCTCAGAGGAGTGGGAACTTGTTGGCCCTACTGCTCCATAGGCGTCACTATAAATTGCTGCTGCTTGGGTGGGCACTAAACCTGCCCCACCCCCCACAGTACTAAACACTAACTGGGTAGTAATTCCGAATATGTACAAGGACTCAACAGATAAAGAACCATATTTCTTGGCACATGAGAAATGGCTGGGAACTAGGAGATCAAAATTGGAATCAATGAATCATACTCCATGCTGGACGAAACCTAAAAGGCCCTTATGTTGGAGACCTAACGCTAACTGTATTCCCCTTTGACAATATCTCCTGGATCTACTCTCAAGGGACACCTCCCAGTGTGTGCATCCTCTCTACTAAGTTTTCCTTCATTTGAAACTATATGTATGTCAGCAGAGTGAAGGGTGTAATATAATTCTGAAGAGAAGTTTGGAGTGAATCCTTTAAGTATCTTGTTTGGTACTCCTCATTTGGAAAGAAACAGGTTGCGAAGCATAAGTGATCCTTGAACATGATCACTAGTTCCCTCACTGACATAAATCCCTTCTGTAGGGAGTGTAAATCCTTCCACCTCCCATACCTCACCACATAAGAATGGAATGCCACTCGGATCTCACTCTCAAAGTCATCCCATGAGACATTAGTTTATTTCCTTGCACCAAGGTAAAGGGGACACTAGTGATGCAGTAATCCTCTAATCTAGCTCACTGCTAGGGGAACCCCATACTCTATCATGGGCCAGATCAAGTTGAAAATGATTCCTAGATCCTCGTGCCATCTCTATATATCCATGTCTAAGACGCTGCCCTCATACTTTCCTAGAGTCTGCCGCTAGAAGACATGAAGTGTCTTCTACCACTGGTCATATTACTGCTATCAATCGACCATCCAATGATCTACCAGGTCATCCTGCTAGGTCTCAAATACTCATACCACACATGTATGACTTCTGAGTGCCATGGTGGAAAAGGAAAACAAAAAACTCCTTATATCATGTAGTACTAAAATTTTCTTTTAAATTCATTTTCACTCTTCCTTTATATTTAATTTCACGAAACACTGAACTCAAGTAAGAAGACAAATCATTATGATTCTTGTACCATTCTTAGGGGCTGTACCCCACAACCAATGTAACCTCACTTGGTCATTTAGATGGTCTAGAGTCCCTATATTGTATCATGGCAGGGCCTAAATTCCAATGTCCTAGATTGTCTTCCCCATCCTATTTCATGCACCTAGGTAACGTAAAACTGTTTCCCTACAGTCAAATGAAATTTTTATTGTGAATAACTCCATACTCCATCCTATCCCTTAAAATCACAAACCTCTCACTGATACTATTTTTTCACGACCTGACTTTATAAAGATGAGGGAAGGTACAACAAAGTTCCACACACTTCCATCCTCAAGATGAAGGAGAGATAATGTCCCATGAGTCTCGCATTAAATGGGACCCAAAGTAGAGACTAGCACCAAGAGTATATAATATCACATAATATTAAATGAATTACCCTTTTTATAGAGCAATATTGGAAGATAAGATGGTAAATCCCATGATACTACAAACACTAAAAGAAAAATTAAAGCATAAATCCATTACAACATGAATGTTAAAAAGTAATGATAATACAAGGTAAAACAAAAATACTCAGTAAAGTTCCAAATGAAAATATACTAACCAAAATAATTAACTAATCACAACACCTAATCAATTAGAGTCCAAACCATTCCTCAAATTCCTCCTAGAAACTTGAAAAAAGAAATATTAATGAAGGGTGAGCATAAGAGTATACTTCATAGCGAAACTAGACCTACTCGTCAAAAATTTGGGGAACATACTAATGTCTCTTTGTGTAAATAGTAGAAACTCAAAGCACCTACCATGAAATACTAACTATCCCATCATCAACAAGTCATGATCATAAAATATCACATGTTAAGTAAACCAATAGTATAAGCACATCGTCATTTTGGGACCCCACCCCTCTGTCCCACCAATTAACTTCTCATTCCTAACGGCTGATGAATTGACATTACCATTATTCCCATACACATTCCCACTAGTAAAACCATACCATACACACTTGGTCCTCGAACCACACACAACCCCACCCCACAGACAGCTAGGCCACAACAACCATGCCTCTTACCCGATTTCACCTGGGCTTCATCCCGAAGACACTTGGAATATCAAAAAGGGCATGCAAACCCATAGGCCTCTCATATAAAAAAAATCCCTTTCTTAAAGGGTATAGGACTATGGTAATCCAAAATCCATTATAGAATGCCCAGATACACTTGAGAGTTAAGAACGAAAAGATGGTGCGAGGAAAAATGTTTGTAACCAACCATCTATCCTCCCACCGAGATGTTGGGAAAGGCACCCTCCCCCAGGAATGGGGGTTTTCAGTACATGGTTATCAATTAGGGTGGGGTGTGTATAGAAATCACAGGGAACTAATATATATATATATATATATATAAGTAATTAAAAAATCTATCCATCCTTTTTCTTTCATACAAACTAATAAAATGAGCCACCAGTAACACTTTTTCTGCTTCCCATACATGCACTACCTCCCAACAGCCACTACCAAAGCATAAACCAACTACCATTTTATTTACACACCTTCCATTTATTAATTTTGGTATTCAAATTAATTTATTTCTGCACTACAATGATACTACCAACCAAAATCATATAAAAAAAGCAAACACAACCTGCTTTGTAGTCCCACTCCACAGAGCCATGTTTTTTCAAGACACTCCTTCATCCATTAGAAATGATTAATCTTCAATGTTATAACAAAAAATACTTCTCTCACAACCCAACCATATAAACCTAATGTAAAATAAATTTTCATATGTAGTTCCACTCCAAAACGTCATTTGATGTCCACAACACAACAAAGGATGTCCTACAGCCTGCAAGTTAATGTATTCTGCAATCAATCAGTCTCTCAGACATGGATATCAACACACCACATGTACTACCCCACACAGAAAGTTCACATTCACTACTATTTTAACCACATCCCAATTTCACCCCCATTCTACTTCCTTCTCATAGAAAAATCTCTTTTTTCCCACCCCTATACCTATAACCGTGCTCACAAAAGCAGTACCAGCCAACTCACACAAAACCCAATAGAACATAGCACTCTTCCACACATAACAAAAGGATATATAAATATATATATATATATATATATATATATATTGAGATTTTTAAAACAATGTTCCTTGAATCCGCCTGATAAACATGGGTCATCATGAATGTGTTTTCATCTTGGGGCATTCATTTCATTTAACCAGGTATACATGTTTACCTGGATTAGAATTTACACCAATTTATCAAAAGGAAATGACAATAGTTATAAAGTGTCACCCATTAATAGAAAAATACCACAAAAAACATTGATATTCATAAGAATTTATAGCCTTAATAGATCATACATCAACAAGTATAATGAATGAAACAAGTTATCTACACCATACCACTCCCAACACATTCTATTTCTAAACCCCATTATCTTGTTATCAAATTACCTTCTTATTTATTTATTGTTTTAAGAAATATTAATTCACTATTATTCCCAACAAATCATTAGTACACCCACCTCGCATGATGCACTAAAAAATTGATCTTAGAGAAATCCCTATATATATGATCAAAGTATCGAAGTGCCTTCTTGTGCTAGGAATATGGGATCAAATGAGTATCAGGAAACTCCAATAAAACTAAATAGAAGGTTCTATATCATAGCTTCAAACGTTTTCTAAGGAGGAATAATATAAACAGACCAAGAATAATTAGAAAAAACACTATGAGGGAAGATACCATCATTTAAGATCCATATGATATATTAAAGGAAGAACGATTTCCCAAAGTCATTATCATGGAATCATGGAAAAAATTATGCATTTTAAGAATCCCAAACCCATCGAGACATTAAGATATTAATTATATAATTAATATCTTTTAATAATCCCATATAAATTCCTATAGAATTCTTTAAACTTGGTTAACTTCAAATAAAATGTAAGAGGGGTGAAACTTGAAAACCGGGAAGAACAAGAAAACCAGTAAATGAATCAATGATGGGTGAGTCATTGATGCAGAGCCATCGATCGGTGAGCTGCTGACATAACCTACCAATGATGATCGACAAAAATGTAGCCCATAATTCTGAGCTACCGATGCAATGACCTACTAACACGATGACCTACAGACACCTTGACCTACCGAAATCGAGTCCCTCGAATCTCCAACGTCGACTCCCCTAACACGCTAATGCTGACACCACTAACTCAATGATTTTATAGAATTTTGATGCACTAACATGCCTATGCACTGACATGTCACTGCACTAACATTTTGACAAACTAACATGTCCTTGCACTAACATGTAGATGTACATACATGTCGATGCCGACGCCCTGAGTCACCAATGAAAAAATAGAAAAAATAGAAATTTGGAAATCTCTTGATTATAGACCATTAGAATTATAAGGGGTTTCTTATATGGTTTTATCCTTATTTCCTATAACATAATGACTTTTACCTAGGGAACATGATACAAAATCTTCAATGGGTCACTTTATGGGGTGTTCATATATCCCATGATTAATGATGAATTAACTAAATGTAATTGAGTGAAGACTAGTTTTTTATTGGTTATTGTGGATTGAGTGGCCAAGATATCGATACCATTGTTATCCTATATGTGTTTTAATTTTTTTTTGGGTTGTGAAATTTTCATTTGATATGAAATGTCACATTATTTTATTAATGTAACTTTTTATTTGAAATATTCTTTTAAACTATTTTAAATGGATTCTTAATAACTATGAAAAGGGTAACCATTTACAATTATTATGATATAAAACCATGTATCATACTATCTTTCAATGTTTTCATTTAAATTTTTTACATTCAAATTATTAAATGGAGAATATTTATTTATAAAATGTCTACAATTAGGGAATGCTTTTTTAGCTCACACTTAGCTCACTTCATCAAGGTTGTTTTGACATTGTTTTATATTATAATGTAGGAACATATATGGAACCATCATGTGGCAGTGAGGATAATATCAAATTATAATGGGTATATAGAAGTGGGAACTCGAATTTTTACACAATATCACATGGTGTAACTATAGATAGTTTGGTGTTATTTTTTATTCTTTCTTTGAAAACATGTTCTTGGTGTTTTTAACTTTCCCCATTTGTGCTGTGTAACATCTATTATCATACATTTATCATAAAAAATATTATAGGGACATATATATATATATACTCCATGTATGTTGTGTCATACAAGGAAAATTGACCCCTCAGGTTGTTGTTGGTTTCCCATGTTCTTTTCTCCAGCACATAGAGATTGAAAGATTTAGTTAGGTTATTGGGAGGGAAGTTTGGGTGTCTGTTTAGAGGGTATCCTAGGAAAGTTCAATAAAATTTTAATCAGAGGTAGAAATTAAATTTGATTTTTTATTTTGGGATGTTTGTTAGATATGAGATTGTTTTTTTAGAACATGATATATAGGATAATGTGAGTTCCCAATGAACTCTTTAAAGATGAGTCTCAAGGGTCCATGGGATATTGTATGTGTGTATCCTATGCTATGATTCAACCTTGATCATAATTTATACTTATGTTAATCTTTTTAAATATGTGATAATATTATTCTATAATCATTTTAGTGTGTTTTTGGTATGTAGAAATATTCCCATAAGAAGTCTCTATGTGTTCCATTGGAGTGTGAAATTGGAGGTTCTACATAAATGAAATCTCATTTGAATCACACTACATGAAAATTTCAATTTAGCGGCGGTTTGTTTTTGGGTATGGCGGTAGTTTAAAATGCCTCCATATGCTTCTGCAGTGGTTTCCGAAAAAAACCATTGAATTTCATGTCAGGAATCTGTTCGCGGCGGTTAAATCTGTTTAGCGGTGGTTTATGGTAACTATTATAGTTGGCGCATTTTCGCAGCGGTTATTTTTTTCGTTATTGTTTTTCATGGTAGGGATAACTTTTTTTTAGAGGCTTTTAAAACCGCTTCTAAAAAATGTAATTCTCTGCTGGGACAAACCCCCATGACAAACAATATTACCACGGATAAAATGCGCAGAAGATGGGGGACTTTAGCAGTGGTAAAAACTACCTCTAAAAATAAGGCAGTAGTGAAATCTAAAACCTCTGCTAATAGAAAAAATATCAACATTTAGTGGTGGTTAAAACTGCCACTAAATGTACCTCTTATAGTTAGCGATAGTTAAAACTGCCGCTAAAAAGTAGATTTAAAAAAAAGAACTAGTTTTTGGAGCCCTTGTATCGGTGCCCTGAAAAAAAAACCATTCCTACAAAACCAAAACACCAATAGAATACATACTACTGTCAATATGAAAAGAGATGGTTAACTCAGAACAACCAAATGCATCGTTTAGTGAGTAAAGGAATGAAAATAAACATATCAAATGGAATAATCCTAGTATCCAATAAAATGTAGTGGTGAATTTATGTACTTAAAATTGACCATTGAAGACTCAAATGTACTATTTGATCCTTGATTGGATGTTCCCGTGTTGTGTTCATGTTATATGGCCACCCATTGCGGTGATCTTGGTGAAATTGGACAATATGATTTTTTTTCAAATATTGGTACTCTCATGTATCTTCTATAATTGGTGAAGAATATAATATCACTATATATATGATTATTTTATAGAACCTAGGGCATACCATAGGTGTTTGGACCACTTATAAATGGAATTTATAAAGAGGTAAATTTTCTAGATTAACATGTCACCATCTAAGTGACTCCTTTGAGATTATATATGGGTTTCCCATGATTTAATGAATTGAATGAGTTAAATGTAACAGATAATGTCAAATGGGTAATTATATATGGGTTTCCTTTCTTAGAATAAATCAATTAGATTTAAATGTAATAACCCCTAGTAATTGTAATGTCATGCTCTTGATTTATGCTTTATAAAATGCATCATATGAACTGTAATATTTTAGATGGGATTGAACATGGATAAAGACATGAATAAGAGGTTATTCCTTATCTATTATGACAGTAATGATTTTTCCTTTATTTTGTATATGGGGTAGATAGAAGAGTTTTATTTGAGGTAATTCCCCTTTCATGTTATATTTTATATATGCCTTTATAGAGGTTGTGGTATGATGGTATGAGATTGTTGAGCAAGGATATTTCACAATTCCTTACATCAGGTGTTGAGTAAGGTGTATCACGAAAATGTTACGATATAAGTATTTTGATTTAATCACCACATTCCATGACTATAATTGTGACATGAGGGTGCATTCAACATCCCATGAGTTGTTTCATGGCATCTCTTACTCTATTGGGATATTGGGAATGTACCCAATTACATGATCACAAAGGCTCGTTAGATTAGTTATGGATGTCTGAGTTATGCCATGGCCTATTCATCAGTATTATTTACATACATCTTCATATACCATGACAATATAGGAGGTTGAAATATATATTATCTATATATATTACTACTATATATATAGTAACTATATAGATTTAAATTCCATCTACGTGTAGATAAATTTAAACCCTTATACAATCTTTTAGGAACACGATTGGGTGGATATTTATTTATTCTTTAGTTACCCAAAATAAGTGGGTTGTAGTGTATTTGTGGTCACCCCTTTATCATGGGAATAATGATGTGGTAATATTTTCTTGGGATTAATTTATCTTGGTGTTCTGTGTGGAATTTTTATAAATGAAACATAACAAAGGAATTAGGTAAAATTATCTCTCACTTGGGTTATTCGATGTGGAATTATTATACATGACACTAAAGATAGAAAAAAGGTAAAATAATCTCTCCAATGGAAAAGATTTCCTAATTTTTTAAGATTTATGGATCAGGTTCAAGTATTATATTTGTTTCACTCATGTTATTTTTTGGAAAAGTAGTCATTATTGTGGTTTCCTTAGAAGGAATTGAATCTGGATCCTAATATATTGTAACTCATATTATAAATCCTAGTTATTTTTATGTGAAAAATATAATAGAAGTCATCAAGAACATCCTTTAAAGGTAAGAGTGTCTCATGAAGGGGGTTGATATATTCTATCATGGAATAAGGATGCTTATAATAAATTATTCGTGATAGGGTAGTTGATGTTATGAATGGTATATAACTGATCTTGTAGTCTATTAAACCTTTTTCTAGGGCAGGGGGTTCTACAAAATCTAATGGGAGTTTCCAATTAGCATGTCATGCCAACTGAGATAATGGAAAATATCATTCACAATGCCTTACTATTCTTGGAGGCCACTTTGCAAATGGTGGGAAAACCCCATTTTAGGCAGTGCAACAAAATTTCCCCTAATCTCGTATCAGTATCAATGGATTCCGACAAGTTTTTTAAATTTTTTATACTAGTATTTTGCCACACTAAATGTTGATCTATCATAAACATGTTAGTGAGATACACATTCTGATCCCTAAGGATTGATACAAGAGCATAACTTAGAATTACTACTTAGAAATGGAAATGTAGTGGTAAATGCATTGAGCTAGAAAATGTTGGATTTGTAATTATAATGAAAAAATTAATTATGAAAAAATTAATCATTCAAAATTAATCATCACAATAAAGGGTCGATATCTATTCTGCATACCACACTCGAGATATCAAGACATAAAAGGAAAAATCAGAAATCAATAAAATAAATAAAAGGAAACATGAGAACTCTAGAAAATGTTAGGTCTTGAAAATGTTTGGAGGTGAATTTGTGCCACACATTATACGTATACAACCCGACTGTCAATATTTTTCCACATATCATGAATACTACTAATCACAGTCTGATGATGAATAGATATCATCCCCCTTTCCACCACCATCTCCACTTCTGGCTACCACCAGTTAGAACATTATTTTGAAAATTAAACAGTTTTACATATTTATATTTAATCATAAAACCAATAAAAGTATTCAAACCAAATGATTTTAAATTTTTTTGATTTAACTACTCACCACCAGTTGATGCAATACCACCATGGGGATATCTGGTCATCTGCAGACGTATATCAGTCAACGGTTTCTGCAAAGCGGATATCTGAGCCCCCTAGTCATGAACTGTGTTTTATAGGGATATAATATTTCTCTGAGCATCTCCAGATATGGAATGACTAAAACCAAGAGTAGATGCAACATCAATCCTTGATGGCCTGACAAAGACCTCAGCTGGTACGGGTGCCAAACCCATCCCACACACTCTACCAGGATGCTTCTTCCCAAGGACATTAGCAGACGGGTCATACTGGGAGACTGAGTAGGACTGCCCTGGATTGGCATCCCATATATCAATAATATTTTCCTATAAATAAAATATCAATATATATTAACATAGTTAAAATAGATAATAAGTTATTATAATGAAAAAAATGAGTTCATACACCAAATTCTTTGGCAGGCTCACTAACAAAACATCCATCAGTTTTTTTGAACATCCAGCAACACTTCAGTTCAGGATGCTTCATTCCCTAAAAATTGTGACCTCATTAATCAATGATAAATCAACAATTTAATATATTACACAAATAATATTTTATTATAAAAACATAATCAAATGAAAACATTACCCGAGTCGATTGACTTCGAGAAAATCATTTTTACCCCACAGGGTGAGGGATTAATTTCTTTGTCCGACTTGATGCATTCTTTTTTGGGAGATCTTGAAATTAATAAAATTAAATTTAATATTAATGTATTCAATGTAATCCCCTCTTCAAATACATGTATAAATGTAAACCGAGGTTAATATAATAAAATATTTTTAAATACCATCTGCTTCTCATCATGACGTCTGTCAACACAAACATTCCATATTCATTGGGTACCTTATTTCAGAGCTTCTCATACGTTTGATGGAAGGTCAATGAAGTATCATTGAAAAAACTCCACAATATCCATTTGATGTCTTTCCATTTCATACCAAGATTTTTCAATGTCCACTTTTGTGCTATCACATCAGCAACTGTAATGTGGGAAAACAACTGTATACAGAAATTCATTTTGAACATATTAATAACATGACATTCAATTACATCACAATGTATTAAAATTAAATTTATTTGGGAATCAAAAAATTCATTTATTCTACTTGAAGGAATATGTCTCCAATCATCATAAGAAATAGGAAGGGAAATGGGCTCCGCTGCCAGCTGGCCTAGAATTTGGCCAAGTATTCATGTGGCGTCATCCGTTGGGACCCCATATGAATCAAACGGGACAACTATCTTCTCTCCATTCATATTCCACACATATTCACTTTTTATATTTTTATCCAAAGTTTTATTTTTTTAATCATTAATGAAAAAACAATTAGTATAAAAAAGTGCAATAAATTTATTTATGTTAAAATTTGTACCTATAACACTGACCCTACAGTATGCCCATGATGAACTAGAAGTGGCGTGTCGTCGGCCCGCTGCTGAGGCTGCTGAAGGGAGACTCAACAACTCAGATTCTAAAGGAACACTCATAAAGGGTGTGAGAGATGGTTCATGGGGAGATGGTGTAGGGGGTAGGCTGTTGGTCACTCAAGTGTTGTAGGGAGGGAGACAGATGGATCGTCATCTGTCGCGGTAGTGAATGAAACAGTTTATCGCTTCCTCCTTGGCATTACTGTAATTATTAAAATAAAATTAAGTTCAGAACATATATTTCAAAAAAAATTTCAGGAAAAAAAAAATAAAAAATGATAATAGATTCCCTGTACTAACAAACAAAATATACATAACAATGATAATGAATGGCTGCACAAAACAATTAAGTGGTCTCTGAATGAATAAATAATTGTATATACAATCATTTTATCATTTAATCATGTTAGGTTCCTACTCTATTATTTCATCCACATCATTCATATTTTATAGACTAATATTTTAAATATCATGACGGACAAATTATTCCGCTTCTTGTTGTTGATGAGATTTAATTTCAGAGGTAAAATCTTCCACTTCATCACCCATATATTAAAAATCTCTTTGTATTATGTGAGAAACTACACTCCACCCTTCATCCACAACATCAATCACATAATATACCATTTTTTCTTGCGATGATAAGATATATGGATCATGCAGTTCACGATCACCAACATCTTTCAAGTGAGAGGAGTTCACATAAGTAAATTTAAAGGAATATATTTTAACACCTCTCATAATATTGACCCAGTTTCATTTGAATAAAACAATTGAAAAATGCAAGTGGTAGTTTAATTCAATAATATTAGTCAGCTGTCCATAGTATCCAACTTCAGAAAATGTAAATATACCACTATTATGTGTTTTCAATCCCCTTTTTTATTCAACTGTATGAAATCGAAACCCATTCACGTCGTAAGTGTTAAACATTCTAACGTGTTTTAGAGGACCTCGAGCAAGAAATGTGAAATATTCTGAAAACTTTTATCGAGTATTAGTATTCATTATCTAGAAAAAGAAATATACTTTATTAGATTTAAAAAATATATGTGTCGAACTAATATTCATATTAATTGCAGTATTTATGAATTTACACGTCGTGCAAATCATTCTACAAGCTTTTTATTAACAGTTTTCGTTATATCTTTTTCAATTTTTGTTTGGAATGTCATTCATATATTTGTTTGTATCCTAAACTCTACAATAAATGGATCTGAAATTTCTCTATTCAAAAACACTTATCTATGTGCTTGTAATAATTCCAATTTTTTCAGTTTCATATTTGAGGTCCTCCCAACTGATCGTCCAATAACAGGAAATATTTTTGATTTCTGATGTATTTGAGATTGATTGGATGTTTTGTCAACACGTCCATGTCAATTAAATATTGTCTCAATAGCATCCAAGTATCTAGAACAAATGGTAAGACACACATTAGCCAAATTGGCTTCAGCAATAGAGCCTTCTGTTTGAGCTTTATTTCTCACGTATGATTTCAAATGATGATGATATCTGTGAAATAAAATAAACCTAATTATTCATTTAATTAAGTGATTTTTTTACATAATTGAAAAACATATAAATAATGTATCTCTCAATTGGATACATCTATCAATAATGAATGGGGCCTTCTAATTTAGGTTCCTCAACCAAATGCACTATAAAATACATCCTGACTGTAAAAAAAGACGGAGGAAAGATCATCTCTATTGAACAAAGGGTCAATACAAACCTCTCCTGAAGGATGTCAAGATGAAATTAATGTAGATATTTGTCATATAGTTGTCTGATAAATGTGCACAATTGGATTACAACTACATTATGTTTTTAGGTAATAATGTACGCAATGCCAATGATAGTTTCTTTTGTAACAAAATATATGAATTGTGAATTTTCAATCAATTTAACTTACGATTCATCAAGTCAACACAACCCAAGATGTTACATGAATACCCATGATATACCTTAACATTCTATAAAAATTGAAGGAATGTATCTTTATCAATTTTTTCGTTTCAAAAATTGTCGGAGCATACTTTTCATCATCATCTAGCCAGATATCACATATTGTGTTCATTACTTATAAGTATTTGTGAGCATTGATATGATCCTTCAACTTTTCATGATCATTAAAAATTGTGAAAATAAAATTTCCACAAAAACTCTTCTCAATATGAATCACATCAATATTATTCCACAACAAATTAAATTCCCAACACATATGTTTGAAAAATATACTTTTCTTCTTCCATTTTTGTGTTCTGATTTCACATGATGATGCACATAGAAACAGTTTCCCACTATCATTCAAATGATGAACCTTCCCAAATTTTGTTTCAACATTTTCAAGTTGTGTATATATTTCAGAACCAGTTAACATCTTCGGAGGTTCTCTACAATAAATGAAACCATTAAATTTTGATCTGTTCAGCTGAAATCTATGAGATGCATCCTGAAATATTCGATACCACAAGAAGAACCATTTTCTTCTATGAGGTTTCCATTTAGGCTCAAAATCAATGGTAAAAATAGTACAAGTCATAACCATGTAAATGTTACAACTAGATAAATTCCAAACCCTAGGGAATTCACTAATGGTCCATAGTAAAGAAGCATGCATTTTGAATATTGTTTTAGAAGAAACATCAAATGTCTCAACACCGGTCCTCTATAACTCTTGTTTTTCTTCAATAAAATGCTGCAAGTATACATCAATATCATATCCAAGCATTTGTTTTCTAGGAATAATCATCGAAATGATAAAATATGTTTGTTGCATACACATAAAAAGAGGCATTTGGTAAGGGATCAAAACAACTTTCCAAATGCTATAACTGGTACTCAATGTCTCAAATGGGTTAATCCATCACCTTCCAATCCCGATAGAACATTCCTAGGATCACGTGAGAAATATGGATGTAAGGTATCAATTGTTTTCCATGATTTTGTATCTCGTGGATTTATCATTAACCCATCATTGTTATTATCTACAGAATGCCACATCATGTGTTCAGCGGTTTTCAATGACATGAATAATATTTGAAATCGAGTATTTAAAGGAAAGTAACGACCAAACTTTGCAGGTGTTTTATCTTTCTTCTTCTCCATGAAAGTATATTGATTCAGACATCCAACATCACCCATTGACTACCTTATAGTAGAATAACATTTTTTCAGTTCTGTCTACTTGAATACTCTCACCAATTAAGCATACAATCATTGGGATACACATGTATTTTTGTATAATTTAGACCAAGCATCTTAACAACTTTTTTCATATCATAAAATTACTTGGGGATTTTTACTTCAGAAAATGCATCATGAAACAATTCCAATATCATAAACATTGCCTTATTTTTAATTCCACATAGATATTTTATATGGTACAACTTCAGCAAAAAATAAATCTTTGAGTATTTCAAACATCCACTATACAACTCTATATTTCATTATTCAACTAAATCATGAAACATATTTTCCTCAATGAAGTTTTCTCTTAAATTTGTATCTACAAGATCAAGAGAATTATCCAATGATATGTTAAAATTTTCATCTTTTTTTGTTACAGTCTAAAAAAATCACTTGTCACGTTGCAATTTGTAGCACCCTCATCTGGTTGTTCTTTTATGTTTTGATGTTGAGAGTGGTGTCTTGAAGTGCTGAATTCATTATTTATGAGGTTTTTCAATCCATTTTCCATTTTTGATGAAGTTGGGAGCTCATTATATGGATTAGCATTAGTGCTCAAACATTACGTAACGTTCGATTCTCCAGGCCAAATCCAACCCAAATATTGACCAGGGAATTGATTCAGTATTAAATGTTCATAAACTTCATCTCTCTTCAACCATATTTTAGATTTACATTTAGGACATATACATCTAGTTATACCTTCAACAGATCGATTGGAAATTGAAAAATCATAATTATTCTTCAAATCCTTAATATACTGAGGTGTGTTCCTTGGTAATGTGATCAAGTTTTTATCCATGTATATCACAATGTTCCTACACAATATTAAAAAAATTAAAACACATAGTTACTACTAATTAGGGAAAGAGATTCATATATACCAGTTGAAAAAATAAATAAATTTTTTATATAAGTTTTTCCTATATAAATAAATATGGTAAATTTCCCACTAGAAAACCAAATCCTAAAATTTAAAAAGATCCATAAAACAAGACAAGAACAAGGATCCCATCCTTATAGTTTCTTGTATGTCGTGATCCACCAGAACAGATAGACAATATAATGATGGAATAACTTAGACAACACTAAATTAAGGACTTGATAAATCATATAATAATTGAATAGAAGTTATGAATATGAAATGGAAACAAACTCTTACCTTAGAGTGGAACATTATTTAGATAGATAGGTAGGTATAAAATGTATATTTGACCCATTTGTGGGTAGGTATAGGTGGAATAACAGGGATATGAAAAATACTTGTCTTCTTTGAAATATAGAGGTCGGGTTTTCTTCTTTGTTTCTTTTGGTCATAGTGTGGACTGTCTCGACATGGTAACGAAGACAACAATTATATATTTTGGGTGATGAACTTGTTGTAAATGTTATAATACAAGTTAATGATATTCCTATCTCATTGCATCCATCATAGTGATTCTATTGGATCATATAGGCTTAGGTGATTTTGGATCTTTCCAAGGGTTAAATAATCAATTTGGGAAGTGAAACATATATATAAAGTGTATTTTTCTATTTTGTTTCTATAGTGTCTGGATTTATGCAGTGATTTTTCCCACTCAAACAGGTAAATTATGTTTATTTTGCAAGAAATCATAAAAAGATAAATGAATTACAGTTCACTGGTTCAAACCCATCTCACTTAAACAACTCTATACCTGGGTCCATCACCTGATGGTGTTTAGAATATTTTATTCCCTCATAGAACAACTATACCTTATTTATCATTATCTTCACGAAATTTGGTCTACGATTAATTAGCTCTCTATCCTCATTCTAACACAATAGAAATATGTAAGAACACTCGTATTATTATTTAAATGGGGTTTTACCAATGGTTAATCAATTGTTATTATCATAGTAAAACTCAACCAACGGTAAAGGATTCAACCTAGAACCTATAAAATCATGAATAAATATATTCAATACATCCATTAGAATTTGGATCATTCGCCCTATCTAACCTTCCATAAGAGTATGAAAATTACAACATAGAAAAATTAATAAAAAAATCATGCTACAAAATCTTCTACAATTGGGAGTTAAATTAAGATCGTGATCATACATGACCGTTATTGAAACCACATGAATCTGTACCAAAATGAGAACATATAAATGGAAGAATATGCCCCAACAGTCACAATTTAAAATAAAGAAGTAAGATTCAACCAACATTAATGTTCCATATTGAGGTGTTTGAGGATAAAGTTTTATTGTTTATGGAGTTACAATGATTAATCTAGTTGATTATGATTAAAATATAGAATAATAAGATAATTATAGTTATAGAATTATTCTTTATATAATGTTTTATATTATTTAGTTTTTCATTATGTGGAGTTAAATTAATTAACTTTCTCATCAAGATTATGATTTCATCTAGCCCTGAAGAAGAAGTTCACAAAAACATCGAGATAGACACCACATAAAACATGGGATTAAATAAGTTAAAAAAATTAGCTTTCTATACTAATCTGGAAGAGAAATAAAATTGATTAAACCAATTATTTCATTGAAGTAGTGTGTGTATAATGAAGAAATGGGAGTTTCACTAGCTTGTCCATTGATCAAAAACAAAATAATTATAATGGAAATGTTCCTTGGAATGTAGTGGCGACAACTAAAATATTTATATCTAATAGAAAAATTATTTTATAGTGAAACTTTTTATATTGAAACATAATCATGTGTATTACATTTTTATGAAACCACGTTCATGTGAAAAAAGTAAATAAAACCTTATGTTTTTTTGGCATTTTGGTATATATTTTTTTTTGAAATTCATTCTCAGTAACAAAAAAGTAAAATATTAATCATGACCTGGCTCACAAAACCCATCATTACTATATTAGTGACATTGATCTATGTAATCTACATTCATTAGAAAAAACTTTTCATTTATAAAGAAATCTTATTTCATACATCCATCCCATTAGTTTATTTTAAAATATTAACCAGTTAAACAACACAACCCATCATTAATTTCTTCATTAAACATACCCATTTTAAATTATTAACATAAATTATTAATTCCATTGAAACATTGGAAGATAATACATAACTAATAGGACATCCTAAAAAAAGCACCACAATCCAACGTCCATATCTGCATCACTTTAAAGCCACATCCAGTTTCACAGCCCACCTGCATGACCATACCACACCCATCACAGCCCCACTTTACATCCACATGTCATCCACTTCCCCCAAACACATATCAATATATCAACTCCACATTAGATTATCCCTATACACAAAAACCATAAAAATTCCTCACATCACATCATATATCACAATACAAGACATTCAAGTTTGGAAAATGGGGATCTAATTCAATTTCACTTCTTTATTTAAGGGTGTTATCATAGAAGCCATATGTTCCTTGGGAATCTATTTAATTAATAGAATTTATATGGTTAATCATTTATTTATTTATGAAGATACCATTAAATCCTGAAAATAAAGGATTTAAAAAAGAAGTTGTTGCAACTTAATCGTGTCACAAAAAATCATAGTTTTTATTAGGACATTACACCCATGCCTTAGTAATATCAAATCAATTCAAATTAAATCAAAAAATTTTGTAACATTATAATCCACATTCCCTAGCCCCTTTAAATTTTATTTAAACAAATTTATTATCTTGATAATTCTGATTAAAACAATTTTCCAAAGATTTTACAATTATAAACATGTCCCACATGAAACACAAAAATAGAAATTAAAGAAAACCCTACATAGAATGAAGAATAATTTCAAAAAACATAATACACCAAAATAGGGGGTGCATACATGAAGAGAATCTCAAAGGAAACATGAACCAACCACATCAACTACGTAACATAACTCTTATACGAAGATTTATTGAGAACAAAACATATCAATAGAAAGGATAAGGAATGAATAAACGGACTTTTGAAACAATTATTTTAGGGCTTCAATGGGTCGGCGATGATGGGAAGAAAGGTGCACGGATGGCTGGAAAGGCGTGCTTATGGGTGGCGAGTTCACCGGTGGCACGTGGGGGAGCCGATCTTGGGTTCTTGTCGGGGGTATAAATGGAATCGCAGGGGTCGGGGGGGGGGGGAGGGGTGGTCGGGATTGGGTGGGGGGGGGTTGGGGGAAGCGTCGCTGCTGTAAAAAGACGGGGTGGGGGGGGGGGGGGGTTAGCGGAGGTTTTTAAAAAAACTGCCACTAAAAGACCGCCAGTAAAGGAGATTAATGTTGTAGTATCAGAATCTCTTAATGGATAACATAAATTAAGTTTATGTCTAGGTGTAGAATTTAACTTAGTCTTAAAACTGAGATATTGATGGATAATCAAGAGTAAAAAAATTCAGGGATAGAGTTTGAGATTTCATACATGAGAATCCCATATTCATTAATGGTACATACATACCCCAAGTGGTAGATGCCTAATAAGAAAATATTGATTAAAAATTAAATTTTGAAGATCTTAATAAGGATAAAATAGTTATACAGAAAACATTACATATTAAGTGTCCTAGAAAGTGATGGTAGGATTCAATGAGTTTGAAAAACATTCATATCTCCTGGGTGTCGAAGGGCTTCAAGACCCTTTACTTTTATAAGTTTACCATAAAATATCTAATATTATGTAATTCCTTAGCGTTATCATATTTTCATCATGGATATCCCTTATGGTCAGATAAGATATCCATTTTTTCGTAGTGGTCAAATTTTCATATATAGTTTGTGAGGATTTGTTACCTAAAATCTCAGAGATACCTATAGGGTTTGTGATTAGACATCTGATCAGAAGTATACATGCTAAAGATCAACAATTTTTCATAGACATTTGAACTTGGTATTATAACAACATAGACATGAAATAAATTAAAATTACATCATTTTATCATAATACTAAAAACATTAAAAAAATATATTCCTAAAGACGGTATTATTTCAGTGGCTTTGGAATAATTGAAACATATACACTTGTATATAATTGAGATATATCATCTGCTACTAGGTTCTTCATAACTAGCACCCTTATTAGAAACATTATCCATAGATCAAATCATCATAACCTGGGAGAAGGAAACATAAAAATGTTTGGGCTCAAATTATCATTAAGGGCTAACATGAGATACATTTATGAATATGTATGGGCATATGTGTATTAGAATGTGAAAAAAATGATGATCATACCCTATAAATAAAATAATATATACATGAATCCTGGCATAAAGAATGACAGTTTATAAGACTTGGTGCATTAAAAAATAAATAAAATACACCGTCAAATCATAACATAGGAATAGAACATGGAATTATAGAAAACTCATAAATATATAATATGATTTCCCTCAATAACCATGAAATCACTCCTAACAATATCATCATATTATAGGTTCACTTCCCATACCATCTTGTTTTTCACGGTTGACTCCCATGAAAATCTTAGTAACATGATTTAACTTATCATTACATCATGGTAGTAATGGTTGACTCGCATGGACATTTTATTAGTCATGTTTCACTGCCAATAACATCTTAGTCTATCTCATTTGATAAAAATATTTACCCAATTCATTGGTAGGAGATATATGTCCCAACCATCTCATAATGAAATCATAAATACATGTTCCAATAAAGTATTAAACAATATTCATTACATAACCCATGAAATGAATTTGATAAATATAAAAATGTAACAATAAAATAACTTCTAGACAAATTATTGGTTTTTAAATCATTTCCTTATAAACATAACCCATCAAAAGAAGTGGGTTTCAAAATCATATAACTCATGAAATAGAAAATTGTTTTATAATCATCATTCAATGAAAACATAAAACATTCTGAGAAATAATATTAATGTAAATATTGAATAATTTCCCCAAAAGTAGTGAAGACATCCAAAAAAGTTATCGTAAATGGGAAATAAATTTTAAATAAATTTTAAAAATATTTATTGATGAAAATATCATTTCTTCTTCGAGAAATGTTTTTTAAAACATAATTTTTCTTGAAAATGGATTTTCTTTGAAAATAGATTCGAAATATTATGAATAATGATTTGAGAATAGTAAATAAATTTAGAAGTCTTTTTTTACTTTAAAATTATTCTCAAGGATTTTTTGAAATCATTTTTGGAAACATTTTAAAAAACATAGTTTCTGAAAAAAAACTGATTTCCTGGGGAAGAGATAAATATAATAAGATTATCTTAATTATATTTTACTTAATATCTTAAGTACCAAAGATTTGAAAAATGGAACTAATAAATGATTTTAACTTGAATAAATATATTATATAGAAAATCATGATTTCTTTACTATTTGGATCACAACATTTCATCAAAAAATCATACTCTTTAAAAATCACTAAAATTGAAGTGATTATTTCAATAAATTCTGATCACTTGGAAACTTAGTTGAATTTTATACATGTAAGAAAGTGATATTACATGAATCTTAAAATATCATTGAAAGAATTATATAGATGATATAACTTGTATAATGGATGTATATACACCTTGAAAAATAATTTAGGTTCATAACTAAACATGAGTATAAAAGACAGAAAATTGAGACAAAACTATTTTACGAATTTTGTAGATTCTGAAACATTAACCCCAAGAAATAAATATCATATAAATAAAATTTAAATATTAATAAATTAAATTATAATAGTAATATAATATATCTATGCTCAGTATAAACACCCCACATAGTATTCATGTGGTGATTAGGGGAAGTATCTCATGGAAAAAATGTGAGATGAAATCCCATTGCCTCATGTCATGAATCTTATCGTAGTCCTTCAAACATAATTTATAATAAATATTAATTTAATATAAATTTATTAAAAGATAATATTATTACTTTTAAAATGATATCTATTTTTATTATGACTCTATATTAAAAACTTTTCACAATTCAATGTTAAGGATTCACATCTAGTAATATCGGCTTAATTTTTAACTTGATTCTTAAGTTGTTATATAATTGGTTCACATACTTATATCCTAGTTTACCTAATGTAAAAAATGATTTAAATATAATTTATATTAATTATATTTGTGTTATAATAATTCATATAACATAGAATTAAGATATAGAATACATTATTCATTGAAACGTTAAGCCGTACGTACCTATGAACAATATATCCGTGTAATTTTCATGTTGAATGAAAGAATGTAAAAGGAATATATGTTTATATATATCATTTTTATAGTATCTAAATTAAAAAATATATATTATATATTATCTAAACCCATCTTTAATACATTCCATATAGTGTATGAATGAATCAAGTCTCTTTGAGGTGGTGGTATTCCACATGTCCTCAAACAGAATTATTGTATTTAAACAAGATTGAAATTATAAACATATATGTTTTAAAATAATTACAGAAGATTAAATACATATAAATATAACATATAAAATATATAAAAAATATTTTCATTCATAATTTCTTCCATGGGAGGTGGAAAATGAAAAATAAGCAATCACCGTTTAGTAAGGCAATAATTTGCCGTGTACGTAAACAAAATTTTCATTACCCATTAGATATAAGTATGTGTAATTTTTTGTAAAAAACATAACATAAAAACATACTTGTATATATAGGATACTTTCTATATTATACAATAATTTGATAAGATGATTTTTTGGGGTTGAATAATGAGATTAAAATAATGATATTTGAGGGAGGGAATTACTTCTTAATTGGTTTAGTCCTTTTGGTTTGCAAGAAACTGATTCCTTGGTAGTCTTTTATCCAAAGGGAGGCATTAAAGAGAATGGGATGGATTTTGGGGAGCTATTTTTGTAGTGTTTTCTAACATAAGTAACTGGAGATTTTTGAGGAATTTGGTGGAAAGGAGGCCTTTTATAATGGAGGAGGAGATTAACTCTTATAATATTTTGGAAAAAGGAAACCACAACAACATTTTTTAATGAAACTAGATACCATTATGGGTTGAAGAAGGTAATATGTTGGATATAGTCTAAATACATCAATCGTATGGCCTTGTGATATGTTTATAGGTCGTTTAGTGCCTTAAAGATATGGTTTGGTCGCTTATTAAGGTTAATTTAATCTAAATCTTTGTAATTAATTTAAACTACTTTCACTAATATTTTCGGTAAAAACCATAGATTAATATATTTGAAATTATAAATTATACTGATTCTAAAAATGGAAATTTTCTTCTATATTCCAATTATATAATTGGAAAAAATTAATTTAAATATAATCCTGCAGACGGGATGACAATACATGTTTTTAAAGTTAAAACATTAAAAAAAATCTATGTTTTTATATCCAATTTCAAAATTAAATTGATTCTAATAAACTAAATTGTATAAATTTATAGAAACATTATCTAATTAAAATTTAAAATCAATTAAAAAAATATAATTTAGGTATATTAATGTATTAGAGGTGAAAAAACTTCAGATAAAATTTATTATTTGTAACTATTCATTAAAAAATTAATGTTCCTTGAATAATACCAAAAATTAACCATAAAATTATGTTTTTTTAACAATAAAAAATTAATTTTAAATTGACATTTACTATTTAAATAATTTTCAAAATTTATTTTAGAAATGGGTTTTCCATCAAATGTTGGTAAAAGTGCATTAATAATAATATTTTATTATATGTATAAAATATTGTTTTTTCTTATATTATTCCTATATAATATATTACAAGAATATTAAAAAAATATTGAATATATAACATATATAATAAATTAATAACACTCAATAATTTTTTATAATTTAATATTTTAATATAGAACAAATTTGTGAGCATTAGAATAGTTTTCCATAAATATATTCCAATCTTATTCCATTCGTTTTCATATTCAATTATAATTAATTTTTAACCAGTGAATTCATATTATATTTATGTAAATAATATATTTTTATAAATTAGTTAATACTATTCATAAATACTAATTTAATATCTAGATTATATATAATTTTATTAAACAATAATCCTTATTTAATCTAATAATCATTAGTAATACTTGATCTTTCATGATACATAAGCCACTGGGGAAAGTCATTATTGTTTGTAAGACAAGATGTCCTCAATGTTCTTCAAAGTAAAATATATCATTTATTTTTCCATGTAGTTCAATATTGACTTGGTGTTTCATTTAACACAAGACAGACAAAATGAATTAATATAAAATGAATAACTTTTAGTGATGCATGAAATAGAATTTATCAAAAAGTCTAAATAAAATCAGAAAAACCATTTCAAAAAATATCTGTGTGTTACATTCAACCCCATTGAAATTAATTTCTCCCTCCAAATTATTCTAGGTTATCAATGGTTTTATAAATGTGATATATGTTCATATAAACCCACATCATAAAAATTAATAATGAAATTTACTTATAAAAATCAATTCCTAAATCATAAGGGTTACCCAACATAACTCAAACTAGATTCCCATATAGGAGAAATAATACGGAAGTTAAAACATGGTAATGGAAGAGAAAGCTAACTATCACGTAATGATAGAGAGTGGTAAAGAATATGGATAAGGGAAATTTTACAATCACATAGCCACAAATCGGTGATGGCCTAAAGTAACATCTGATCCATCAATAACTATGGTACAAGGATAAAAGTTTAATTATAGATCATTTTTATAAAGCTGTAGAATTTTCATGAAATGATATACATTCATGATTTCAGGATAATCTCACCCTTTGTTGTTACTTGACCATCTTTACCTATTTCTCTAAAAAGGATGTGAAATTTTTATTCTTGAAGCACTAACCGATCATAATATCCATGATAAGTCATAACATCTAACATTAGTTAGAATCAACAAAAAATTAATATAGAAGTTTATTCAATAAGAATGAATCCTCATGTAGTGTGAAAATACATTAATCATACAAACTTCATCTAAATATTAACATTACTATACAATAAATGGTTACCCTTATAACCCTTGTGAATGATGAAAATCCATAACATTGGTAAAAAAGTCATGAAATCAACATAACGTTGTTCGAATCATATATCAAAAAGTATATCTTGGTTATCACAATACATCATGTGAATACTCTAATCATATATTCTCTTGAAACATGGTCATAACCAGAATTACCATCAATACTTTCAGAAAACAAGCATGCTTGATTTTTTCATGGGATACTGTGTGTATTCCTAAAATCTAAAAAATGTTTTAAAATTTATAACATAAACAACATGTTGACGCATACTTAATTAGTTACAAGGTAATCAGTACTATCAAATTTACTTATTCATACTCAATATATCTTTATCCAAACAACATTATCTTAACATAAGAAACATAATAAGGTTTATCTTCCCATATAAAAAATATTTTCCAGTCCTTAAAAATCAATCAATATTATTTTTTAAATCATTAGTAAAAAAATGAACCAAAAAATTCATTCATATTTCTAAATTCATACTATATAAATCTTTAAACCAAATTCATTGATACATTTCTTATTCCACTTCATCCTTAAGTCCTAATAAGGTTACATCATCTTGTTACATAATAACACAATCCATTCACATTTTCCATATAGTCTCATCATTATCAATAATATATCCATAAATAATATCACCTAGATGATTTTATTAATAATCCTTTCACTTAGCACATCGATTTTCAAAATGAAAATTCATTCCAAAAATAGAGAATTTAATCTTTGATGATTTCATATGGAGGAAAGTATTCTCGTACCTTTGGTTAGTCAAACTCTCCATTTTTTTCATTGGAGTTACTTTTATCAGGTCTTTAATATAAATATTCAAAACATATTCTTAATCCTCTAATATATTCACTCAGCTAATTCATTACTCAATCATGAGAAAAAAAAGTAAACAAATATTCTTTCCATCAGGGCTATATTACCTGAACTCTTTGGAAAATACATCATTATATTATTTGGTGATTATAAGAGTTGGTTAAGGCATATTTTATTGATTAGATTCCTTGAAAACTAGTTTGGAATGATCTCAATAACCTTCACTCCATTAGTCCTGACATTTGGATTCTCATCAGCAGATTGTCTATCACATTCACTGTTAAACCAATTACTTCTAAATCATTATATTGAAAAAACCTAAAACCATTGGGTGAGAAACACAGATCATATAATAAAACCACAAAATCATAAAAATTACATATAGGATGTCTAAATTATGACACCTATATTTTAATCGTTGACACCCTAGGATTATCCATGTTTTTTAATTGACATCTTATATTCAGATACATCATATTGGTTCTCAATATGATTTTGAATTTTCAATGAATATACCATTGGCGTGTAAAACTAGGCATGCACCAAGGCCGGTTTTCATTTACTAAATTACGCTCATTCAGGTCCACCACATCTTGTAGTAGTTGTTACCACTATGTACATCTACAGTATAACCACATTCACCTGTATTGTGCAAAAAAGGATTAATTTCTTGGAAACCACTGAATCTATCCTTTACCAAAATTTAAAAACATTTTCATATATTTTTTGTTACTCTTAGAATTGAACCAAAACATTTCGTTAGAGTTCTCCATAATGAATACTCATCTGAGTTTCCAAATGTTAACTAATCCTTTTCTCTGATACCAAATACAATGTCCCAGTATTTTCATACAATAAAATTACATCACTTTTGGAAAATCATTAAAGAATTAAAAAAATAGACACCCCTAGGATAGATTAGTATTGTTTTTTAGATACATGGAAACCAAAAAATTGTTTCACAAGTGAGATACATAATATTCCACTAGGATCTCCTAGACTAGAACCCTTATTAGACACATCTATAATAATATGTATCTTCTTAACCTGTGGAAAATAAACATAAAATAGGCGATCTCAGATGATCAGTAAGGGTAAACAAGGGAGACATGTAGTAATAAACAAGATCATTGGAGTATGAGAATGTGTTACAAGAATTTTAGGATCATACCCTCCATATCAATGATAATAATCATGAATTATGGGAAAATGCTTGATAGTTTTTATAAAATGGATTAAAATAAAATAAAGAACATATTGCATGAAATCATAACATTTTAATAAAACATGGAATTTTGGGGAAATATTATATAAATCAATTTCCATCGTATATAAGGATTCTTCTCCTTGACAATCTTAGTCGTATAGGATCACTCCCCACAATATATTAGTAGTCATTGTTCACTCTCATATGCATCTTTGAAGCACGAGTTCACTCCTCATACAATCTCGTTAGTCATGGATCACTCCCATGTCCATATTAGTAGTCATGGTTCACTCCCGAGACTATATTATTCTATATTCTAATATTTGAATCTTTAACCAATGAATTATAGGGATATATAGGTCCTACCAATCTCATAATTAAAATATTCACATATGTTTTACAAAATCACAAGAAATATTAATGACATAATCCACAAAATGAAATGGGTTTTTTGAATTTGTAATCATATCATAAACTATGGAAAAATAATTTTTTCATAATTATTTCATCATAAACATAACCCGTGAAAATAAAAAGGATTCAAAAGAGTATTACTTGTGAAATAGAAAAATGTTTTATAAAATCATGACATCAAAACATAAAAAATTACAAGTAATTATATACATGGAACCAATAAATAATTTCCCGGAAAGGCATCAGTATCACCAAATAATGTTATCTTAGATAACAAATAATTTTGAAATATTGTCTAAAAAATTTCTTAGGTTAAATATTCTTTCTTCGTTGGAAGTTTATTTAAATAACTTTTTGAAAGAACGTTTTCATTGAAAAAATATATGAAAATTTATAAAGCAATATTTGAAAAAAATTAAAAAAATTTAAAATCCAATTTTTTGGATAATGATCCTCACAAATCATTTTATATCATCCTCAAAAACATGGTTATTATAATAAAATAGATTTCTGGCCGAAGAGAGAAATGTGGTCATTATTTATTAAAAACATTTTTTTAATTATATCAAGTAACGATGAGTGAAAAAATCATACTAATTCATAGAAAGATGTTTAATAATCATAATATAATGAAAATCATGATTTTTATTCTTATATGGATCCCATGATTTCATTAATGAAGCATAGTCATTAACAATCTCAAATAGTTATGAGATTGTCTCAACAAATTCTTATCACTTGGAAACCTGGGATCATACTATATATTTGATAAAATAAAATTAAATTATGTTAGAAATATCATGAAATGAATATGATTCATTATATAACATGTAAAATGGAATTATATACACATAGATAAGTAATTTATGTTCATAAAAAAACATTATTCTCAAAGAAAGGAAATTGAGGCCAAACTATTTTAATGATTTTGTAGCTTTTGAAAAATTAACCCCATGGAATAAAAATCATATAATTGATATATAAATACCAATAAATATAATTATATGTATTATATAATACATACATGTGAATTATACACAACATATAAAATTTTGTGGAGTTAAAGCATGTGTTTCACGGAATAAAAAGTTGAGATGAAACCCCCTAACCTTGTTCTTTGAATATCATCATACTCATTCAGAAATGCTATAAAATAGATATGAATTTATTATTAAACATTCAGAGAGAAATGTTTTTAATTATAACCATATATATGGTTTGATTATGTATTTTTATTACCCACTTATAGACAATTATCTGTGATTGTTTCACATCGTGTAATATCTTGTTTTTTTTGCATGTGTCTTAATTTGTTATATCATTGGTCCTTAAATTTATATCATTATTTGTTGAATTTAAAACATTATATAAATATAAATAATATAAATTATATATTTATTATATTAATTAATTTAACATATATTTACGTAAATGAATACACCGTTCATGGAGACAGTAATCCATACATGCACATGAATGCTATTTCAGTATAATTGTCATGTTGAATGAATGAATGTAAAAGAAATATATGTTTATATATTTATATATATCATTATTAAAGTTGCCTTATTATATCATATATTTCTTATTGATTTATTAAATCCATCCTTATCACATTCAGTGTATCGTATTAACAAATCACATAACATTGACAGGGTTGTAGTGCACACTTCCACAAATGAAATTATCATATTTAAATAAGATGAAATCTATAAAAATATGTTCTTTAAAAATATTACAGAAGCATTAAGAAATTATAAACATGATATATAACATATATAAATACATTTTATGTCATAATTTTTTTTTGTGGGAGGTAGTAATGGAAAAATGAACAATCATCATTTTGTGATGTAGTAGTTCATCGTATGCATAAAAACAAGTCTGTTACCTATGAGGTGGAAGTGTGTGTAATTATAGGTCTAAACCATATAATGAATAAATAATATTATATTTTTAAAACTAGTACTATTATACGATATTAGAATAATATTATTTATGTTATTGGAGAATGTAAATAAAAGAAAGGTGTTTGTTGGAGGGTCATACCTATTAATTGGTTAACTTATTTTGGTTCGCAAAAATGAATTATTTGGAAGGCTATCCTCCCATGGTAGGGCTCATGGACAATATAAGGGATGTTTGAGATCTGTTATTATATAGTTTTTTTATAAAATGTGACATGAGAGTTGTTAGGATGTGGGATGAGTGACAGACTTTTATAATGGAGGAGTAGTGGAATTATTGTAATATTTTGGAAAAAGTAAACCCCACCCAATCTCTTTTTTTGAAAGTTGATAAAATAATGGCCCAAATTATATAAATGGGATGATAGGGTCAAAATATTTCCATAATATTTCTTTATTATTGGTTTATGGTTTTTTTTGGGTCTTACGGTTATAGTTTATACCTTTATTAAGCTTAATTTAATGTTAGTCATTATAATTAATTTTTGTTATCTTTACTAAAATTGTTGGTCAATAATTTTCATCTTATATTTGTGTAAACAAAATATTTTCATAAATTTATTACTACTATTCATAAAATCCAATTTAATGGAATGGTTATATCATATTATATTAAATAATAAAATTCTAATATTATAATATTATTTGGTAAACTCGGTCTTCTATGTTATACAAGACATTAGAGAAAGTCATTGTCGTTTGTATCACAACCTATCCTTAGTGTTCTATGTGGAGAATGCTAATTTTGTGTGTGTAATGCATGAATAACTTGGTGGTTCATTTTAAAGCAATAAAAATATAGTTCATCAATATAAAATAAACAATGTTCAGTGTTGTGAGAAATTAAAAATATTAAAATGATTAGATTGATTAAAAAATTTTAGAAAGTATTGGGGTGTTAAGGATATGATGGAATAAATGGATCTTGGGGGTATTCGCGAAATCTCTCCCTATTTTCTTAGAAATAGTGGTTGTTTTAGTGGAACAAAGATATTGATGAGAAAGGGGTATGATAATAACAAAGGTGGTGGTGGTTCCCAATTGAAGTCCTTTACTAGTCCATCAAAAATAGACAAAAGTGTGACCCGACCTTTCTAAAAATATGGGTTGGAAGTAGAAAAATAGATGTTTTTAATACCATAACTATAAATAATTTCATTCATGTTGTATCAAAGTCCATCATAAAATTTAGGATATGTTATATCAATGCCCCATTATTTTCAAGTATTTTCAGCTCTGAATGCCACCACACCAGAGTAATAAGATTGAAAATCCGCAATGATCCATCCACAATAATTAGATGTGATGAAAAATCTAAAAATGGTTGACTTTCTACCTGAGTTTGATTTTGGCCTGAGTATAGTGAGTTTCACCATCTTTATTGCGTCTTTTATAGACACCGCTATATTATAAATTAGTGCCTCACACTGATTTATAACTACCCATTTTTTGATATAATAAAGCATCTAATGGAGTACGTGTAATTTATTATAGAACTAGAGACACATCATAGAATGTGAATGGATCAAGGTTTTTGTTTTCCTGCCTATTCTCCATCGATAGATACAACATATTTAGTCTTGTATTTCCATGTTCTCGATATAGATATGTTTGATGTAATCATTGATATAGATTGGATAGTTTCGATTGTAGTAGGAATAATTATTATTTTAAAGATTTATCACTCCTTAATACGAATGGAATCCCTTTTTTATTCTAGGGAGAGTGACATTTGATTTTTATTCATGCCACACCTTCCCATGCAAATCATAAGAGTTTTTTCTACCATTTCTGTTAATCCCAATAATGTTACCTCATTTATAAATATTTCATTGGATGTGTGGGACAATTCCAATGTTTTCCCTGTGGGAGTTTCTAGTCCTCCTCCAAAATAAGAGGTAGAGTTCCCAATAGATATGATGCTATGAAATAGAAAAATATTGATACCCACATATTATGGGGTGCCAATTGGGATTAATGGTATCAAGATTGATCCAGATGATTTTCTAGAGAAGGTTTTTATTCATTTAGGTGTTTCACCATGGGTAGATCGCATGATTTTGAAGAAAAGGATGATGTTTATCTTCATCATTATGAAAAATAATTAAATATGAAATGGGAGACTATTATAACTAATTACACATTACCCATGTGTATAGAATGTTGGACGAGTAAAATCGGGAATTTCTTTTGAAAAATTTATCTTCTATTCTGTTATTATCTACTTAGGGATCAAGATTCGGATAACCCAATCAACTCTTTTGGGAGATTGTATGTTCATTATAATCTCTTTTGGATTAACCGTCATTTTTATATTTTTTATGGATTTTTTGAATCTAATATTCTCTTAGTATCACGATACCTTTCTAATGGTTTTCATGGAAAATATCCTAGTTAATTTCTGATTTGGGAATGAGGATGAGAAACATATAATTATTTTTTTTCGAAAAACTAATGAATCACTAAATTCATGGGAAGATATCAAAATAATTATTTAGGATATATGAAGTAATGTTCTTGGGGTATGTGATTTAAAAACATGATATCCCAATAGATCCTAAAATGTTCAAGGCCTTCTTTTTATGAGAAAAACAGTGAAACATCATAAAGATTCACAGATTCTAAGCTGTTTTTGAATATTATAGATGGTCAATCAAAGATTTTCAATGTTATCATAAACTTTGACCAACCATACCAAGAAATACGAGAAATTTAAATTTGATTAAAAATGTCATTCTTCATTAAATAAATTGAAATATATTCGTAGATCAGTTCATATTTATAGCTTTCCATATATTGGTGTGGGAAATTTGGTATATTTTGATACTTATGGTACTAGTTTGTATTGTTTTGTTTTATAGTATGATCATGTTTTGGAATATCAGTCTTGTTAGCATTATAAAAATTAAAATAATTACCCAACTCATGATTTAGTGATCTACATTGAAATGAATGAACATAGATATTAGA
The DNA here is from genome assembly GCA_963277665.1 of Viscum album. Lineage (NCBI taxonomy): Eukaryota > Viridiplantae > Streptophyta > Magnoliopsida > Santalales > Viscaceae > Viscum > Viscum album. The sequence goes on along the minus strand of OY728165.1, from coordinate 1,462,739,840 downwards.
GACAGAATATAATTAGAGAGAATTTCACAATTATTTTTTATCATAAGATTTTGACATATATATTCTCTCGTATGGAAAAAAATTATAGGAAGAGGTGGTGGGTAGAATATCTTTTGGGGACTGACTTGAACAAACCTAACACCATTTTTGTAGAGAATTTCATTAATGTTTTCATCTATAGAAATGTTAACCTACATGATATGAAAGAATAAAAGGATGATTTAAACCATAGGGGGATCTACAATTAATTGCATATGGATGAATAAGTTGTTTATTATCATATGGTTTTGACCGGTGTTCATTAATCATGATTTCTCCTTGTTTTTATTATAAAGTACTACTATATGGATGATTATTTTAGAGTATTCAAGGGATCCTTATAAGATGGTAATACTATGTCCTACTTGTGTCTCCATAATAATGATATTTTAGGCTTTAAGGATTATTTTTTCATTCCATAGTCTATGAGTAATTTTGGGTAACCTGATTAACATTGTAAATCATGGTCCTTTCCACCGTATACTATGAATTTGTATTATGACATGAGATTTTATTTATGGTGAAATAGGATAATGCACAATATTGTTTAATTTTCCTACCACTATTAAAATATCTTAGAGATATAGTCTGGGGACTTGATGAAATTTATTCTAGTCTATCCTCATTCACTTTTGATATGAAAATTGGACACGAAGTTCATGGTACTTATTGTTGTATCACAAAAATCCAAAGCAAATAATATTGTATGTGTGGTTATTGGTATGTTAATGAATTCATCTCATTTTACTATAATCAGGGACAACACCAAGGAAATAGATCATATTGAAAAAAATTTCTTTATATATTTATTATTGGTGTTTACCATATGCCACTATTCTAGAAAAATATCTTAGGTTTACTTCTAGATTCTAGAAGAGTCCCCATTGAGTAATAAGGATATTGGTTAGATTGATTATAGCCTACAGTACACCAATAGATTGTCTTTGAGAGAGCTTCATATAGATTATAGGGTTTATGTCTTGTGAATTTTTATTGGATTTTTGTAGATAATGGGAAATCCACATAGGACTGGTAATGTTCTCTAATAATATTTGTTACTAGTCATTGATAAAAATACCTCACATTGGTTATTTGTATGGTCATATATACATGTCACTTCTTTTTTGGTCACAGGTGGGTGAGACCTCACTTTTATTGTTTGATTCTCATTCCAATGACTTTGGTGGAAATTCATGTCATACGCTGATGATTATATATAGATCTGAGTCAGAAAGAATTAAATAGGGATCCTCAAAACCATATATTAGAGTTTTCTATTTGAGACAAGGTATTATTGAAGGTTTCTCCTTAGTTTGGTTATTGTCATATTGGGAAACATTTTTAGCTATATTCAAAACATGATTGCCTATTTGAGATAAAAGTGAGGCTTTTTTATGTTAATTATCAGCTTTACCTAACAGATTAGTTGAAATTAATACACAATTTTTTACACATTTGTCAACTGTGGTTGTATCACCGCAATAATTTCCATGATCTGGGATGAGAAACGTTTGTGTTAGTGTTAAATTTTTCTGTTGTGGAGTAACGAGTGGAGATAATTGATTCCAAAATGAATGAATTTCATCGGATTCTTAGTCCATTGGTCAAAGTGTTGTGGAAACATGGATCAGATTCCCAAGAAACTAGGGATAATGAATCATTTGTGAGGTTTTAGTAACTTTACTTCACTCAATAAAATCCTTCTTTTGTTATATATTTTTTGGAAAAAATTACTATAGTGGGGAAAATTGTAACATCATGTTTATGGTGTTCAATATTATTAATAATTAAGAGTGAGTCCTCTAATTTTAGGTGGTTTCATTGGTGATCTAGAGGTTTTCAAATGAAAATTTAATGAACTTTATAGACATGGGATGTTACACATTATGAATAAAACATTCACATTGTGAAAGAGTCATGGGAATAAGCCAAAAATTATTAGTTCATTACGTGAAACACATCTATTATTTCATAAATTTTTCTTGTTATAAACATGTAATTTAGTAGTTTAAATAATTAAAAAAAAATAGGCATACATGTAATCTTGTAATTTTTCATCATGAAACAATGAGTCACATATTGTATAATTTCATTCAATCATATTTAATGTTCTAAATTCATTAGTCACCTTCTTATCATTGTAAACCTTGTTCCTTGAACCATATGTCACCATTAAATTATTTTGTATGTATTTATCCCTTTTGGGCCTCACTAGTTGTCTCTTTAATTTCCACATGAGTATTTGGATCCACTTTCGGTAAGTGAAATAATTCTATTCATGTTTTCTCAATTATTTTTTATAATTGGAAGTGGTGTTAGGTTATATTTTTTATTATATATTAATAATGTTATGATACTTATCTAGATATTTCTATTTACATTGTGTGTCTGTTTAGCATAGGCCAGTTCTCTTATCAGTTTTGGTGTCGTGCAAGTGTTTTCTTAGGTATGTGTTAATCTACCTTCTACACTAAAACGTTTCATTACTAAGACATTATTTATAGATGTAAATATTTATATTATAAAATCTATTAATCATTCTTATGTTACTATTCTTATGATGTATGAGAATCTTTTCATGGTTTTTTGTGACCCAAGTTGAGGTACATGGTTTTTTTTCAATTTAATTTTTTCTTTGAATAGTGATTGATCATTATTTTAATAATGGGTTTGAAAATTAATATGAATGATTGTAGATATTATTGTGATGAATTTGAAAATTTGTTGAGGAAAAATTATTATTTTTTCCATGATTTGGTAAAATAATGTTGTTTTTCAATGCACTGTAATATAGATTGTGAAATGGGTTTTGAAGAATGTTTTTTTGTGAAATAGTGATTTCTTGGAAATGTTTATTAAATATGAAAATCACATTAAAATTTATTTGATATATACCACACTTGGGACCTTGGGTATATCAGATGATGGTTTAACATTAGGCCTTCCCCATTGAAATTATGTGGAGGTTCACTTTCTTGGGCACACCTTTATTCATAGTTCGTAGATACATTGGATCTAAACTAATGATTGACATTGTATGGGGGGTTATATATTATGGAATTTACCTATCCCCATTTTATGGATGAATTTTCACTGGGTAAATTAATTTACACAATAAATTAGAAATTATTTACCATTTTTATTGTATATGGGTTTATTTATTTTAGATTTTTATCAATTTAATAAATAATTTCTAAACATCGTGTAAGTATTAAAGGAAATAATTTTATCTCTAAAAATTAGATATTAATTACCAAAAGAAAAAAAATATATTCAAAATAAATATTTAGAACCATACATGTGTCTTTTTCTTACAAGTCACAGACTTTTATAGATATTAAAATCAAGAGAGTCAAATTTTTGACTTTATATTTAATTAAAATAATATAAATGGTTAAATCAATATAAAGTGTCTTAGAATTGATTTCTTTGAATAATTAATATTAAATGTTGATCAAAATATATAAAAATAAAAGAATGATTAATTTTTGGCAGTTTTTCAGGTCTCGTCACTATATTTTTATCCTCAATTACCAGATTTACACCTACCAAGGAGTAAATTATTTACTATATATACTATTAATAGCGACCAATATAAAAGGTGATATTTACTAAAAAATGGAAATCATAATTTAAATTATGGAATCCATTTTTCATTAATAAATATGTATTTTTGGCATAATTTATTTGTCAAATTAATGTCACAAAATGTGATGACAAGTAATTTTTTTTAGAAAACATATCTTTTCAAGTATTTTTTTTACCAAATTGAAGTATTAAACATATTCTACAGAAAATAATTGGATTTGGTTTTGTAAATTGGAAATAAATTAGTTTTAAATCTAATCGAAAATAAAATTTTACTTTGTATTTATTTTCAATGAAAAGATGGGTTTAAATATAATATATTTGTTTTTCAATATTTATTGAAAAATTATACATTTACAAAAAAACTAAAAACAATTCATGAAAATTTAACTTTGAAATTATAAATTTACAATTAATTTAAATATTATCAAAATAATAGTTCAAAAAATTATGTATAATATTTTATCACAGAAATAAATAAATCTATTTTGCGTGGCTAAAATGATTTTACTGAAAATTGAAGCCATATTTCTTAATAATTAATATATAAAAATATCCATTGATTAATATAATTATTTAAAATTACTAAAAATGTTGTCCTTTTTTGATTTCGCCTTTTTAATGTTCATCATATAAATATATCACTTAAATAACAATATTTTATTTTCAGCTAATGAATTTTGTTACAGCTTGTATAAACTATCGAAGAAACTTTTTATCTTTAAAACATAAGATATTAAATTATCCCCCATTTAATAAATTATGTTGTCTAAATATGAAATTGAACTCGGTAATCAATTTTTCGTCATTAGAAAATACTAATTTACAATTTTCAATTTATAAGAGGGGATAATTAAACTTCTTGCAGAAAATAGAAAAAATAGATGTACGAAGGTCACTAAGAATGTGATATACTATGTTTAGAAATTCAAGAAAATGGTGGGAAGTTATATCATGGAAAAAGAGAGTAAATTTAATGTACAAAAAATGATTATGAGTGATATGGAACCTTGATCACAAGAAATTGAATGAGAAACTTAATTACCACCAAACAGTTTTCCAAAGACGTGTGAAGAAGTTCTACGATTAATTTGAAATGAAGGTAATATGATTTTTTGGATTAAAGATCATGTTATAACAATTTTTAAATTCTTTTACCATATTGAATTAGAACAAAAATAAATATACTTACTTGATTTTATTCAACTACATAAACAAAAAATGCATCCATTGGATGCTTGTTTTAGTCAGTTTACATCTTTCTCTATATTATTCTACTCTAAATGATGAGAACTAAAGAAGAAAGTTTCATATGTAAAAACATTAAATCAACTTATAACATGTCATATAATTATAAAAATGGATAAAAATTATATTCATATTAAATTTAGATATTATCCAAATCCAAAATGGTTAGGACATAATAATTCTTAAATTTAATAAACCTCAATATGATTAAATATAACATTAACCACTAAAAACTAAATAAAAACACTAAAAGTTCCACATATAACATTTTTTCAGTAAATAAATTGAAAATAATTCAAAATACACCCAACAATATTCTAAATTAAAATATAAAATTATTTTTAGGATATATTATTCTAAAATTAATTTAATATTTATCTCGAACTAGTAAAGCCACTCATTAAGTCATGAAACCAAAAACAAATATAAACATATCATAAAATCTAAAAAATATGTGTAACATCCCATGTAAATAAAGAATAATACATTTTCATATTTGATAATTTAATATTAATTTTACTTTAGAAGGGGTTTCTATGTTCGATAGCATACCCGATACGCAACAAAGAGTTTCATTGAAATCTTACGTTGCACACTTGTAATAAAATAACATTATTTTAAATGGTAGTTAACACATAGTTGTTGTATTGGTGGGAATTAATAGAAATAACTAAAATATGATTATATATGTTTTTAATTGTTTTTAAATTTATCCAATAAAAGATAATGGATTAAAATAAGAAAAGAATTCAATTTTAGGAAAAGATACTCTAATATTCACTAAATGACCACTTATCATCTTTTCATGAAGAACCTTATTTAAATATAGTTTTGGTCACTCTTATACTTTCTATTGGACCAAATAAATTTATTCTTTATAATTGGGACATCAAAATTTACTTTGTGTAAATTTTTGGTATTTTTCTGATAAAGTTCATTTTTTAATGAATAGTGAAAAATGTTGTATTTTAATTCAAAACCTCTTTTTAATCTGATTTATTTTTATGATTAGATTACCTTTTGAATTGGTTTTAAAGTTATATTAGATTATATTTTTACCATTAAATCCAATAGTGGTCGTTGGAATTAATTTCACTTTGAAATCGAACTGAAACTAGTGTCAATATTTTGATATTTATTGTTTCATAAAAACATGATATTTGCTCTAACAGTGGGAATTAATTATTAAATAAATTAATGCAACTTATATGATTTAAATTTTTTAAATTGGACTTCATTTTTTAATTCATAATATCAAATATATCTTAGGGTAAAGTTTTGGTATTTTTCTGAAAAACTTCAATTTTTGATGAATAGTGAAACAACCAAGTGGTACTTTAAAAACTGATTTTTCATTTAAATGAAACTTTACTACCTCTGTGTTTTGAATTTCCAAAAATCCGACATACATGGATGTCATTAAGAAGTAAAATTTGGTTCAATGGGATTAAAATAATTTTTTGGTGAATAGTATTTTTTAAGTTTTTAATCGCGATAAGAGGTAATTAGTGTAGTTTATAGTAAAAATAATGTTTTAATAATATGAGATGAGCTTGACACATGTCCTACCCTTATTTGATGTGTCATGGCCGACCAAGAGAATCCATGGGTCAACTTGGGGACCCTATGGAGCCACATTGGAAGGAAAATGACATTAATATCTTTTTATTTAATGTAAAAGTAAAAATGACACACACATCAGTTTTTTTACTAATACAATTTTTAAATGGGGTTATAAAAGTCATATTTTTGACTATAAATATTCATTAGAAAAATAAAAAAATTTCCGACATCATGATAGTTTTATATACTTTTTAGACATTAAATAAATTAAATTATTTATGACATCATGATGATGCAGCGATTACCTCATGATTTAACGATTTAAATAAAATGAATAGATAATGTAAAATATAAGACCTACACTTGTACAAAACCTATTGGATGGATATATTTCGAACCCTTATCACCTTATACTCTAATTATATCAATGTGGGACCTTTTAAATACGAAAATCATTTTTAAATAAAGTAACATTTCTTTACTTTCCAAGAGTGCCCCTCCTCTGCTCTTATAAAAGGCCCCCACCACTATCACCTTACCCACACCTCTCATGTAACATCCCAAGTAAGTAATGAATAATAGATATTTTAATATATGTCTATTAATGAATTATATAGTGTTTTAGAGGCTTAAAATAAAAATAAATCCAATCTTAAGCATGGAATACACTAATATTCTTAAAAGATTGTTTTACTGCCTTTTGATGGAAAACCCTTTTTAAATAAATATTTTGACAATTTTATAATCTATATCCGTCAAAATAAACATATTCATTATGATTGGGACATTGAATTTTACATTGGATAAATTTTTGGTATTTTTCTGACAATGTTTATTTTTTTAATGAATAGTGAAAAATACCTCATTTTACATCAAAACTGCTTTTTAATCTAATTCATTTATATGATTAGATTGTCTTTTGAATTGGTCTTAAAGTTTTATATGAATATACATTTACCATTTAATCCAATGGTGGTCATTGTAATCAATTTCACTTTGAAATCGGACTTAAACTAGTATCAATCTTTTGATACTTATTGTTTCATAAAAACATGCTCTTTCCTCTGACAGCCGGAATTAATTATTAAATTAATTAATGTGACTTATATGTTTTGAATTTTGTAAAATAGGCTTAATTTTTGAATTCATAATATCAAATATAGCTTCGGGTGAATTTTTGATAATTTTCTGAAAAACTTCAATTTTTGATGAATAGTGAAACCACTAAGTTGTACTTATAAAGACTGATTTTTTCCATTTAAATGAAATTTTTCCATCGTTGTGTTTTTAATTTCAAAAATCCTACATACATGGTTTTCATTAAGAAGTAAAATGTGGTTAAATTAGATTAAAATAATTTTTTTTGAATAGTAACTTATTATGTTTTTAATCGTGATTAGTGGTTATTAGTGTAGTTTAAGAAAAAAATAATGCTTTAATAATATGATATGAGGTTGACACATGTCCTAAACTCATTGGATGTGTCATGGCCGACCAATACAAGCCATGGGTCAACTTGGGGACCCCATGGAGCCACTTTGGTTGGGAAATGACATAAATAACTTTTTATTTAATGTAAAAGTAAAAATGACACAAACATAATTTGTTTTACAAAAACAATTCTTACATGGGGTTATAAAGATCAGATTTTTTATTATAAATAATCATTGGAAAGATAAAAATATTTCCTACATCATAGTATTTTTTTTATAATTTTTAGACTTTAAATAAATTAAATTATTTATGACATCATGATGATGCAACGATGACCTCATTATTTAACGATTTAAATAAAATGGAAAGATAATGTAATATCTAAGACCTAAACTTGTCCAAAACCTTTTGGATGGGTAGATTTAGAACCCTTATCACCTTATCCTCGAATCATATCAATGTGGGACAATTTAAATCCGAAACTCATTTTCAAATAAAGTAATATTTCTTTACATTCCAAGAGTGCCCCTCTTCTCCTCTTATAAATGGCCCCCAACTCTACCACATTTCACACACTCCTCAAGCCTTTGGCTCGGCCATCCCCTGACCATTTACTCTCTCCACATCCCTATCCTCACCCTAGAGTATTCCCTTTGGGCATAATCCTTTCAAAGGAAGCCTTTAGGCTCAAATCAAAAGGAGTTACACTTTTAAAGGTAATTCATTCTCTCATGTACATTTGTTTAATTTTGCATCTCCAACCCCCTAAAATCTTTTAATTTTCTTCTTTTCTAACAACAATAGTATCTTCAATATACTAGGATATTGTTATAAGATTTATTCGAGCTACACTCTCACACAACTACATCAAATGGTTAAAGAACATACGGTTTCCGTGGATGGCGAAATTCTGCCTCCCGAAACGATGATTGTTCAATACCTATTTAACACCTTCAAAGGTGGCCATTATGATATCAATATTTTTATATATGATATATAATATGTTTATTATTTCCTTAATCTTATGTATTTTTCATTTATGGCATACCATTATTGTTTCCATTATGGGTAAACACGATATCTTCATTTTAGGAAGTGCGGACTACCGCCCCCTGAAAGTGATTTGATTCGTTAATACCATATGTGGGATGTGTAAAGGATAAAGTTGATGATATTATATATTTTATTATACTGGAATTATAATATACTCTTATATCATTATGATTACATTTCATAAAATACGAAATAGAAATGGAAGTAGCGTTCATGCGTACGTACGACTTACCGTCTCCATGAACGGTGAATTTCATTTCGTACCTCTAAATGTGATGAAATATTATAAATACATGTATATGATGATATATATGATATATATGTTATCCAAATCATTAATATCATTCTGGATATAACGAACCTTTGACCAAATTAACAACATGTAAGTGTAAGAAGTCTATTTTTGACTTAAGAACCAAATACTGACAAAATGAAAATTACCAACATAAATGATTACATGATGTTCATAACATGGTATAAAAGGAATAATGAACTTGAAAAAGGTTATTAAGAAAGTAGAGATTAACTCAAGTTTATTATTCAGGAGATTAAAGAACGGTCGGGTCATGTCGGATACGTGGTATGGGACTTCGTCTCAATCTCCTTTCATTGAGGCATATTTTGTTTTATAAACAACCTTCTTTTATACGGTGTATAAACCCCTTTGACTTTTACGTTTATCCAAAAGGAATTTTTTTTTATACGAAGCGTTTTACTAATTGACAAAAGGGAATGTTTTTGTCGTATGTATGCGGCGACAATGACTTCTCCGCCGCTATGACCGTTTTTTTGAGTTTCGGCTTCCTCTACAAGCCATACCTTCTTTTTAAAAGAAAAATAGATACCATGTTATAATTTTCTTTTATTTTGGTATTGAAAATGGTTTTGATAATGTTTTTTATCAATGTTTTGTATTTATATCTTGTGATTGAATGGTGGAAATGTTATTTTTCCTTTATGCATGTTTTATGTGATACAATTATGTTGAGGTTCTTGGGCATTATTATGAAGACGGGTGGCTCCGTGATAAACTAAGGGAGGGTGAGCCCGATATAGCTCTCCAATGCATTGGGTAACATGAAGGAGTGAAACTTTAAGGTTTTTATGAAGAGATTTATGGAATATACTGTGATGGGTATTCCAAATGTAACCAAGAGGGTTACTCCCTACGTAAGAATGTTATGAATGCCTCAAGTTACCTTTATGTCTTATGATTTCTATGATTTATTCATGATTTGATGAGGTATGTAAAAGTGATTATTTTTTATGGGTAATGTATTATCTCGTTCTTATGTATATATGTACCCATGTTTCCATTACAAATTTTTATATCCCTTACTGAGCTTTTTATGCTCATCCCAAGTTTTTTTGAAATGTTTTTCATAGGTCAGGGGAAAGGTACATGATATGATGACAGTGTCAGGGAAGTGTCAAGAAAGAATCCATTTTTATTTTAAATATGTTTCCATTGATGGGAATGAAGAATACTATCTTTATGTAACCACTTTGTTAATATGTGGAATTTAATGCAAGTTTTATGATCTAATTCTATAAAACTCTAAACCCAAAAAGATCCTCAATGTGTAATCTTATAATAACTCAAGATTAAGTAAGGTTTAAGTCTAGGGCCTTATAGTTGGTATCAGAGGTCGGTTTAGATTACTTTAGGAGTTAGAATTTTATTAAATGATTATCCAAAAATATTTTTTTATGGTCAAATTGAAGTGATATAGCATTTAAAGATTACCATGTTGCTTCATCTAAGACATGTTTGTTCAGAATGGTTTTCCGCAGAGGAAACAAGGAAGCCATGCTAGGAAGGCATACATAAGGAAATAACCTTCCGAATCAGCATCCTGAGATGGTCGGAATTGGAACTGAATAGTTTGTTGCAGTAATGGCGCAGTTGACTCAGGCTATAAATGATGGTGGTATCCATACACGAGATCCGCCAGACCAACCGCATAGGAACATGTCAGTGGTGGAACATTTCATGAGGCAACATCCCCCATCATTAAGAGGATCATCTGACCCTGTGCTAGCTGAAGGGTGGATTAAAGCACTAGAGAATATTTTTGATGTCATGGGGTGTTCAGACAATCAAAAGGTTAGTCTTGTTATTTACCTTTTGGAGGGTGAGGCAGATCAGTGGTGGTCGATTGTTAAAAATATTAGGGACGCTGATGAGATTGATGCTCTCGACTGGGATGAATTCAAAGGTATGTTTCTTGAGAAGTATTTTCCTAAGGCTGTTCGACTTAGGATGGAAAAGAAATTCATGGAATTGAGGAAAGAGGAAGACTCAGTGGCTACCTATGAAGAAAGGTTCACTCTATTTGCAAGGTATGCTCCAAATTTTATCCGAGACCTTGATAGTAAAATCAATCGTTTTTACTCAGGATTAAAGCCAAAATATCGAAGGGCATTAGCTTCTTGTGAGTTTAAAAGTTATGAAAAGCTTGTTCGATGTGCTGAGAAGGTGGAAATAGAGTTTCTGATGATCAAGTTTTCTATAACAACCAACAGAAGAAGAGACCGAGGTGGCAAGAGAAAGGTAATAATTCTTAAAAAATATCTGATGGTAAGAAAACTAAGTTTCCAGTTTGTGATAAATGTGGAAAAAGGCATGGTGGGGAATGTCTTCTGAATTCTGGAAAGTGCTACCGATGTGGTAAGATGGGACATAAGGCTCGTGATTGCACTGAAAAGGATCAAGGTGAAGGTAAGAAAAAATTTGATTTACAGTTATTGAAATGTTATAAGTGCAATGAGATGGGTCACTATGAAAATGAGTGACCGACAATGAGCTTGAGTGATGGGAATCAGTTAGACTACAAGCAGAAAGGGGTGGTGAAATCCTTTGCAACTACTTCGGCAGACGTCGGGCCATCAAATGAAGTTGTATCAGGTACTTTTTTTGTTTATTCCGATTATGCCAGTGTGTTGTTTGATTCGGGGTCTACACACTCTTTCATCTCTGAAACCTTTTCTAGTAAAATGGGAATACAATCTCAAGAAGTGACTCCTGAACTTTTGGTAAAAACACCTGGGGGGAATGTTGAGGAAAAAATAATTTATAAGAATCTTCCTATCCTTATCTGTGGAAAGAACCTACTTGCAAAACTTATTGTTCTACCACTAGTAGAGTTTGATGTTATCCTAGTATGTATTGGCTCTCTATTTACCATGCTAAGATTGATTGTAGTGCTAAAGAAGTTTCTCTTCAGAAAGACTTTCAGTTTGTGTACAAGAATGAACCCATACTGTTGATAACTTATCAAGAGGCCGAGAAACTTGTAAAAGATGGAAATAAATGTTACCTTGAACACATCGTTGAAAATAAAGGAACTGTTCAGATTAATGATGTGGCAGTGGTAAATGAGTATCCTGATGTTTTTCCTGATGAGTTGCCTGGAATAATACCAGATTGGGAAGTTGAGTTTACTGTTGACTTAGTTAATGATGCAAATCCAATTTCAAAACCCCCTTATCGAATGGCACAAATTGAACTTTTAGAGTTGAAGGAGAAATAGAAATATTTATTAGAGAAAGGTTTCATTCGACCTAGCACATCACCATGGGGTGCTCCTGTTTTATTTGTTAAAAAGAAAGATGGTTCTATGAGACATTGCATTGATTATAGGGCCTTGAATAATATCACTGTTAATAACAAATATCCTTTGCCTCATATCGATGATTTATTTGATCAGCTCTAGGGAGCTCAGTATTTTTCAACGATTGACTTGAGATTGGGGTACCATCAGCTGAAGGTAAAATAAGTAGATGTTCTGAAGACTGTGTTTTCGTACAAGATATGACCATTATGAATTTGTAGTAATGTCTTTTGGGCTAACCAATGCACCTGCTATATTCATGGACTTAATGAATATAATTTTCCGTGAGTTCTTGTATAAGTTTGTGGTGGTTTTCATTGATGATATTTTGGTGTTTTGTAAAATTAAATAGGAGCATGAAATACATTTAAGGGTTATCTTGCAAACCTTAAAAGAAAAGAAATTGTATGGGAAATTCAGAAAGTGTGAGTTTTGGTTGCAACAAATTTCTTTCCTTGGTCACATTGTTTCTAAAGATGGGATAACTGTTGATCTTGCAAAAACAAAAGTTGTGGAAGACTAGGCAATACCCAAAAATGTAACTGAGATTTGTAGATTCCTTGGTTTGGCAGGCTATTACCGAAGGTTTGTTATAAATTTTTCATGGTTATCTAGTCCAATGACTAAGCTAACTCGGAAGGGTGTTAAGTTTATCTAGACAAAAGAATGTGATGATTGTTTTCAGAAATTGAAAAGAAGATTGGTGAATGCTCCAGTTTTGGCACTACCTTCCAGGAATGGTGAGTTTTGTTATATACAGTGATGCTTCATTGAAAGGAATTGGTTGTGTCCTAATGCAGAATGATCAGGTAATTGCTTATGCTTTGCGACAGATGAAGACTCATGAGGTAAATTACCCTACACATGATCTGGAATTAGCTGCTGTTGTTTTCGCTTTAAAAATTTGGAGGTATCATTTTTATGGAGTGAAGTGTGAATTATATACTGATAACAAAAGTTTAATGTATATATTCACTCAGAAAGAGTTAAACATGAGACAGAGGAGATGGCTGGAATTAATTAAGTATTATGATTGTACAATTCATTACCATCTAGGAAAAGAAAATAAAGTGGCTGATGCTTTCAGTCGAAAAAGTAATGCTTCATTAACAATGTTGCGTTTGGAACGTGATCCTTTGGTTAAGGATTTTATGAACTTTGACATAGAAGTTTTTGGCGGAGGATGTTCTTCTATTTTGTTTCAGGTATCAGTGAGATCATCTCTATCAGATAGAATCAAGAAAGAACAGAAGCAAGACAGTGAGTTGTAGAAAAAGGTAAAGCTGGTTCAGAAAGGTAAGTTGCCTGAATTCAACATTGATAATGATTGCATTTTGAGATTTGGTAAGAGATTTTGTGTGCCTTTTGATTCACAGTTGAAGAGAGAGTTGTTATGTGAAGCTCATAGTTCTCCGTTTTCAGTTCATCCTGGCAGTACTAAGATGTACAGAGATCTGCAAGAGTATTACTGGTGGGATGGAATGAAAAGAGATATTGCTGATTTTACTGTGAAGTGTTTGACATGTCAACAGGTTAAAGCAGAGCGGAAGTTACCGAAAGGGATGCTTCAGCCTTTACCACTTCCAGACTGGAAATGGGAGAATATATCCATGGACTTTGTTGTTGGATTACTGAAGACATCTCGAGGTAATAATGCAATCTGGGTTATTGTTGATCGCTTGACCAAGTCTTCTCATTTCCTTACTATACGAGATACTTTATCTCTTGATCAACATTCCCGTTTGTATCTTAAAGAGGTAGTCAGGTTTACATGGAGTTCCTCTCTCCATTGTATCTGATCTTGATCCCAGGTTCACTTCTAACTTTTGGAAAGGCCTTGAGCAGTTGTTGGGTACTGAATTAAATTTTAGTACAGCTTTTCGTCCTCAATCGGATGGGCAGTCAGAACGAACAATTCAGACCTTGGAGGATATGCTACGAGCTTGTTCGATGGATTATCCGGGAAGTTGGGACCAACATCTTTCTTTGGTTGAATTTTCATATAATAACTGTTTTAATTCCAGTATACAGATGGCACCATTTCAGGCATTATATGGGAAGCGGTGTCGAACTCCAGCTTTCTGGGATGAAGTGGGTGAAAGGAAGTTGATGGGACCAGAATTGGTAGAAGAGATGGCAGAAAAAGTTCAGTTGATTAAGAAGCACATGAGAACAGCTCAGAGCAGGCAGAAGGGTTATTCAGACAACATGAGGAAGGATCTCTCTTTTGAGGTAGGTGATCATGTTTTTCTCAAAGTATCACCATGGAAAAGTGTGATGCGATTTGGTAAGAAAGGAAAGCTGAGTCCAAGGTTAATTGGACCATATGAAATTCTGGAGAGAGTTGGATCAGTTGCATATCGGGTGGCTTTACCTCCGAGTTTATCTCAGGTACACAATGTTTTTTTACGTTTCAATGTTGAGAAAGTATATGCCAGATCTATCTCATGTTTTGAGTCCAGAGGTAGTTCAGCCGGAAGAGAACATATCTTATGAGGAACAACCGGTCCAGATTCTTGACCATAGGGAGAAAGTGTTACGGAATAAGGTGATTCACCAGGTAAAGGTTTTGTGGAAAAACCACATGATTAAAGAGGCAACATGGGAATCTGAAAATGCAATGAGGGATAAGTACCCTCATTTATTCGATAAGTAAATAAATTGTGGGGAAACAATTTTCTAAAGGGGGGAAGGATGTAACATCCCAAGTAAGTAATGAATAACAGATATTTTTATCTATGTCTATTAATGAATTATATAGTGTTTTAGAGGCTTAAAATGAAAATAAATCCAATCTTAAGCATGGAATACACTAATATTCTTAAATGATTGTTTTACTGCCTTTTGATGGAAAACCCTTTTTAAATCAATATTTTGACAATTTAATAATCTATATTCGTCAAAATAAACATATTCATTATGACTGGGACATTTAATTTTACATTGGATAAATTTTTGGTATTTTTCTGAAAATGTTCAATTTTTTTAATGAATAGTGAAAAATACCACATTTTACATCAAAACTGGTTTTTAATCTAATTTATTTATATGATTATATTATCTTTTGAATTTGTATTAATGTTTAATATGAATATATTTTTACCATTTAATCCAATGGTGGTCATTGGAATCAATTTCACTTTGAAATCGGACTTAAACTAGTATCAATCTTTTGATACTTATTGTTTCATAAAAACACGCTATTTGTTCTGACAGCGGGAATTAATTATTAAATTAATTAATGAGACTTATATTTTTTTAATTTTGTAAAATAGACTTCATTTTTGAATTCGGAATATCAAATATAGCTTAGGGTGAATTTTTGGTAATTTTCTGAAAAACTTCAATTTTTGATGAATAGTGAAACCACTAAGTGGTACTTATAAAAACTGATTTTTCCGTTTAAATGAAATTTTGCCATCATTGTGTTTTGAATTTCAAAAATCTGACATACATGGTTGTCATTAAGAAGTAAAATGTGGTTCAATTAGATTAAAATAATTTTTTGGTGAATAGTAACTTATTAAGTTCTTAATCGCGATTAGTGGTAATTAGTGTAGTTTAAGAAAAAAATAATACTTTAATAATATGAGATGAGGTTTAAACATGTCCTACCCTCATTGGATGTGTCATGGCCGACCAAGACAAGCCATGGGTCAACTTGGGGACCCCATGGAGCCACTTTGGTTGGGAAATGACATAAATAACTTTTTATTTAATGTAAAAGTAAAAATGACACAATCATAATATGTTTTACGAAAACAATTTTTACATGGGGTTATAAAGATCAGATTCTTGATTATAAATATTAATTGGAAAGATAAAAATATTTCCTAGATCATAGTATTTTTTATATAATTTTTAGACTTTAAATAAATTCAATTATTTATGACATTATGATGATGCAGCGATGACCTCATTATTTAACGATTTAAATAAAATGGAAATATTATGTAATATCTAAGACCTAAACATGTCCAAAACCTGTTTTATTGGTATATTTCGAACCCTTATCACCTTATCCTCTAATTATATCAATTTGGGACCATTTAAACCCGAAACTCATTTTCAAATAAAGTAATATTTCTTTACATTCCAAGAGTGCCCCTCCTCTCCTCTTATAAAAGGACCCCACCTCTACCTCATTTAACACACTCCTCAAGCCTTTGGCTCGGCCATCCCCTGCCCATTTACTCTCTCCACATCCCTCTCCTCATCCTAGAGGATTCCCTTTGGGCATAATTCTTTCAAATGAAGCCTTTATGCTCAAATCAAAAGGAGTTACACTTTTAGAGGCAATTCATTATCTCATGTTCATTTGTTTTATTTTGCTTCTCCAACCCCCTAAACTCTTTTTATTTACTTATTTTGTAAAAAAACCAGTATCTTCAATATACTAGGATTTTTTTATAATATTTATTCCTTCTACACTCCAACACAACTACATCAAATGGTTATAGAACATACGGTTACTGTGTATGGCGAAATTCTGCCTCCCGAAACGATGATTGTTCAATACTCATTTAACACCTTCAAAGGTGGACATTATGATGTCACTATTTTTTTATATGATATATAATGTGTTTATTATTTTCTTAAGCTTCTGTATTTTTCATTTATGGCATACCATTATTGTTTCCATTATGGGTAAACACGATATCTTCATTTTAGGAAGTGCGGACTACCGCCCCCTGAAAGTGATTTGATTCGTTAATACCATATGTGGGATGTGTAAAGGCTAAATTTAATGATATTATATATGTTATTATACTGGAATTATAATATACTCTTATATGATTATGATTCCATTCCATAAAATACGAAATAGAAATGGAAGTAGCGTTCATGCGTACGTACGGCTTACCGTCTCCATGAACGGTGCATTTAATTTCTTACCTCTAAATGTGATGTAATATTATAAATACATGTATATGATGAATATATATGATATATATGTTATCCAAATCATTAATATCATTCTGGATATAACGAACCTTTGACCAAATTGACAACATGTAAGTGTAAGAAGTCTATTTTTGACTTAAGAACCAAATAACGACAAAATGAAAATTATTAACTTAAATGATTACATGATGTTCATAACATGGTATAAAAGGAATAATGAACATGAAAAAGGTTCTTAAGCAAGTATAGAATAACTCAAGTTTATTATTCAGGAGACTAAATAAAGGTCGGGTAAAGTCGGATACGAGGTATGGGACTTCGTCTCAATCTTCTTTCATTGAGGCATATTTTGTTTTATACACAACCTTCTTTTATACGGTGTATAAAACCCTTTGACTTTTACGTTTATGAAAAAGGAATATTTTTTTTATGAAGTGTTTTACTAAATGACAAAAGGGAATGTTTTTGTCATACATATGCGGCGACAACGACTTTTCCGCCGCCGTGACCGTTTTTTTGAGTTTCGACTTTCTCTACAAGCCATACCTTCTTTTTAAAAGAAAAATAAATACCATGTTTTAATTTTCATTTATTTTGGTATTGAAAATGGTTTTCATAATGTTTTTATAAAATGTGTTGTATTGATATCTTGTGATTGAAAGGTGGAAATGTTATGTTTCCTTTATGGATGTTTTATGTGATACGATTATGTTGAGGTTCTTGGGCATTATTATGAAGACGGGTGGATCCGTGATAAACTAAGGGCGGGTGAGCCCGATATAGTTCTCCAATGCATTGGGTAATGCGAAGGATTGAAACATTAAGGTTTATCTGAAGAGATTTATGGAATATACTGTGATGGGTATTCCAAACGTAACTAAGAGGGTTACTCCCTACGTAAGAATGTTATGAATGCCTCAAGTTACCTTTATGTCTTATGATTTCTATGATTTATTCATGATTTTATGAGGTATATTAAAGTGCTTATGTTTTATGGGTAAAGTAGGATCTCGTTCTTATTTATATATGTACCCATGTTTCCTTTCCATATTTTTATATCCCTTACTGAGCTTTTTATGCTCATCCCATGTTTTTTTGAAATGTTTTTCACAGGTCAGGGGAAAGGTACATGATATGATGATAGTGTCAAGGAAGTGTCAAGAAAGAATCCAAGTTTATTTTAAATATGTTTCCATTGATGGGAATGAAGAATAATATATTTATGTAACCACTTTGTTTATATGTGGAATGTAATTCAAGTTTTATGATCTAATTCTCTAAAACTCTAAACCCAAAAAGATCCTCAATGTGTAATCTTGTAATAACTCAAGATTAAGTAAGGTTTAAGGCTGTGGCCTTATATCTCAAGACTTTGGTTCGGCCATTATCTGCCCATTTAGTCTCTCCACATCCCTCTATAACTCTTAGAAGCGTCACTTTGGGCAGATGTCTTCCCACGGAAGCCTTTGAGTTCAAATCTAAGAGAGTTACCCGATTTTAAGGTAATGACTTCACTTGTGTTCTTTTGTTTTATTTTGCTTCTCCACCCCCTTAACTCTTTTTATTCATTTATTTTGTAACAAATCCAGTATCTTCAATATACTAGGATGTTGTTATAAGAAGCATTCGAGCTACACTTACACACACTTACATCTAATGGTTAAAGAACATACTGTTTCCGTGGATGGAGAATTTCTGCCTCACGAAATGATGATTGTTCAATATTCTTCCGACACCTTCAATGGTGGCCATTAAGAAGTCACTATATTTATGTATGATATATAATATGTTTATGTCTTCCTTAAGCTTCTGTATTTCTCATTTATGGCATACCTTTATGGATTCCATTATGGGTATACGCGATATCTTCATTTTAGGAAGTGTGGACTACCGCCCCCTCAAAGTGATTTGATTCATTAATGCCATATGGGGGATGTACAAAGGATTGATTTAAAGTTATTATATATGATGTTATACTAGAATTATAATATACCTTTACATCATTATTATTTCATTCTATTAAAATGTGTGATAGAAATGAAAGTAGCGTTCATGCGTACGTACGGCTTACCGTCTCCATGGACGGTGCATTTCATTTCTTATCCCAAAATGTAATGTACTATTATAAGTATATATATATAATGGATAGATATGATGTATTTTACATATAAATGATGAATATAATTCTGTAATTAAAATATACATATCTCTTATTTAGTTTTAATTCCATTAATATGATATAGAAATGAAAGTAACATTCTTGCGTACGTACGGCTTACCGTCTCCATGAACAGTGCATTTCATTTATTACCTCTAAATTTTTATGTAATATTATAAATACATGTATATGATGGAAATATATTATATATATGATATCCAAATCATGAATATCATTATGGATATATTGAACCTTTGAACACATGAACAACATGTAATTGTAAGAATCCACTTTCGACTTAAGGACCAAATATCGACAAATAAAACATTATTAACTTAAATAATTACATATTGTTTATAACATGGTAATAAGTGATGTAAAAGGAATAATTAACTTTGAAATGGTTCTTAAGAAAGTAGAAATTAACTCATGTTTATTATTCGAGAGGTTAAAGAACGATCGAGTCAAGTCGGACCCGAGGTAAGGGTCTTCGTCTCAATCTCCTTTCATTGAGGCATATTTCGTTCTTTTATACGGTGTATAAAACCCTTTGACTTTTACTTTAATAAAAAAGGAATATTTTTCTATGAATCATTTTACTAAATGACAAAAAGGAATGTTTCTTTTAACGTACGCGGTGACAATGACCTTTTCCTCCACCGCAAGTATTATTTGGTATTTGGCTTCCTCAACAAGCCGTAATGTTTTTAAAATGAAATAAATACCATATACTCTTTTATGTATTTTGGTATTGAAAATGGTTTTTTATAATGGATTTGTTATGCCAATATATTTAGGTGATATATTGTGATCAAAGTGTGGAAATGTTTTCATTCCATTATAATTGTTTTACTTCTTATGATTTTATAATGGTACTTGGACATTTGACGGGTGGTTACGTGATAAACCATATGATGGGTGGTGCCATGAATACCAGGATGGGTGGTTACATTATAACCTCCAATTCATTGGGTATGGAAGTCAGCCGTATGGCTATTCTATTAAGTTATATGTGTGGAAGTCGACAGTATGGTTAGTCCATTTAAGTATGTTTATGTCCCAAGTTAAATTCATATGTTATGTGTTCATTATATGGGTTTTATGGTAATATTTTGGTTACAAAAGGGTAAGTATTGATCTTTTATTCAGTGTAGAGTTTTAATACTTCCTAAATGTGAAATGTATTACTTTGATAAAGTATACATGGTTTACTTGTTGTTTTGATAAACTAAAAGTTTTCATTCTTTGTGTATCCCTTACTGAGCTTTTTATGGTCACCCCATGTTTTTTTGAAATGTTTTTCACAGGACTTAATTTTGAATAAGGTCAAGGATGGGATCAAGGGAAAGACATGCTATCTAAAACATGTAACTAGAAATGTTTCTTTTTAGGAGTTTTTATTTTATGGAAACATAGTAGAAGTGTCTTCTTTGTAATCTTTTGAGATGTAATAGTTATGATCTAATTCTCTAAAACTTTAAACCTAAAAAGATCCTCAATGGGAATTATTCATTTAATTCAATATTAAGCAATGTTTAAGGCCGGTGCCTTATAGTTGGTATCAGAGGCCGGTTTATACAACTTTAGGAATTAGAAAATTGTTAAATTATAAATTAATTTATGGTATGATTGAAATGATATAGCATTTACAGATTACAATGTTGCTTCACCTAAGGTATTTCAGTGTTATGAATGGTTTTTTGTAGAGGAAACATAGAAGCTTTATTGGGAATGCATACAGAGGGAAATGACCTTCCAAATCAACATACTGAGATGGTCAGAATCAGAATTGAGCAATTTACTGTAGTGATGGCCTAGTTGAATCAGGTGATAAATGTTTTTTGCGTTTATTAATGATATTTTGGTGTTTTATTAAAGTAAAGAGGAGCATGAAATACATTTAAGGGTTATTTTTCAGACCATAAAAGAAAAGAAATTGTATGGGAAATTCATAAATTGTGAGTTTTGGTTGCAAAAAAATTCATTCCATGGTCACATTGTCTCTAAAGATGGGATAACTGTTGATCCTGCAAAAATAAAGGTTATTGAAGAATGACCATGATCCAAAAATCTAACCAGAATCCGTAGTTTTCTTGGTTTGGCAGGTTACTACCAAAGGTTTGTTGATAACTTTTCATGATTATCTAGTCTGATGACTAATCTAACTCAGAAGGGTGTTAAGTATATCTGCACAAAAGAATGTGATGATTGCTTTCAGGAGTTGAAAAGAAGATTGGTCAATGCTCCAGTTTTGGAACTTCCTTCTAGGAATGGCGAGTTTGTTATATACAGTGATTCTTCGTTGAAAGGAATTGGTTGTTTCCTTATGCAGAATGATCAGGTAATTGCTTATGCTTCACGTTAGTTGAAAACTCATGAGGTAAATTACCCTACACATGACCTGGAATTAGCTGCTGTTGTTTTTTGCTTTAAAAATTTGGAGGCATAATTTTTATGGAGTAAAGTGTGAAATATATACTGATCAGAAATGTTTAAAGTATATATTCACTCAGAAAGAATTGAACATGAGATAGAGGAGATGGCTGGAATTAATCATAGATTGTGATTGTACAATTCATTACCATCCGAGAAAAGAAAATAAAGTGGCTGATGCTTTGAGTCGAAAAAGTAATGCTTCATTAACAATGCTATATTTGGAACATGATCCTTTGGTTAAAGATTTGATGAACTTTGGCATGGAAGTTGTTTGTGCAGGATGTCCTTCTGTTTTGTTTCAGGTATCAATGAAATCTTCTCTATCAGACAGAATCAAGCATGCACAGAAGCAAGTCAGTGAGTTGCAGAAAAAGGTAGAGTTGGTTCAGAAGGGTAAGTTGCCTGAATTCAATATTGATAATGATTGTGTTGTGAGGTTTGGGAAGAGATTATGTGTGCCTTGTGATTCACAATTGAAGGGTGAGTTGTTATGTGAGGCTCATAGTTCCCCGTTTTCAGTTCATCCTGACAGTACTAAGATGTACAGAGATCTGCGGGAGTATTACTGGTGGGATGGAATGAAAAGGGATATTGCTGACTTTACTGTGAAGTGTTTATCTTGTAAACAGGTTAAAGCAGAGCGAAAGTAACCAAAAGGAATGCTTCAGCCTTTACCAGTACCAGAGTGGAAATGGGAAAATATATCCATGGACTTTGTTGTGGGATTACTAAGGACATCTCGAGGTAATAATGCAATCTGGGTTATTGTTGATCGATTGACTAAATCTACTCATTTCCTTCCTTTTTAAGATACTTTCCCTCTAGATCAACTTTCTCGATTGTATCTTAAATAGATAGTCAGGTTTCATGGAGTTCCCCTCTCCATTGTATCTGATCGTGATCTCAGGTTTACTTCAAACTTTTGGAAAGGCCTTCATAAGTCATTGGGTACTAAATAAAATTTTAGTACAGCTTTTCATCCCCAATCAGATGGGCAGTCAGAATGAAAAATTCAGACCTTAGAGGATATGCTACGAGATTTCGCTATGGATTATCAGGGAAGTTGGGACCAACATCTTTCTTTGGTTTAGTTTTCATATAACAACAATTTTCATTCCAGTATACAGATGGCACCATTTGAGACGTTATATGGGAAGCGGTGTCGAACTCCAGCTTTCTGGGATGAAGTGGGTAAAATAAAGCTAATGGGACCAGAATTGGTAGAAGATTTGGCATAAAAAGTTCAGTTGATACAGAAGCACATGAGAATAGCTCAAAGAAGGCAGAAGAGTTATGCGGACAACAGGATGAAGGATCTCTCTTTTGAGGTAGGGGATCATGTTTTTCTCAATGTCTCACCATGGAAAAGTGTGATGCGATTTGGTAAGAATGGAAAGATATGTCCAAGGTTCATTGGATCGTATGAAATTCTGGAGAGAGTTGGATCAATTTCTTACGAAGTGTCTTTACCTCCGAGTTTATCTCAGGTACACAATGTTTTTCATGTTTCGATGTTGAAAAAGTATTTTCCAGATCCATCTCATGTTTTGTGCCCAGAGGTAGTTCAGTTGGAAGAGAATCTCTCTTATGAAGAACAACCAGTCCAGATTCTTGACTGAAAAGAGCAAGTGTTGCGAAATAAGGTAATTCACCAGGTAATGGTTTTGTGAAAAACCCATATGGTTGAAGAGGCAACATGGGAATATGAAAATGATATGAGGGATAAATAACCCCAATTATTTTGATAAGTGAATAAAATTGAGGGGACACAATTCCCAAAAGGGGGGTAGTATATAACATCCCAGATAAATAAAGAATAATACATTTTCATATTTTATAATTTAATATTAATTTTACTTTAAAAGGGGTATCTATGTTTGATAGCATACCCGATACGCAACAAAGAGTTTCTTTGAAATCTTACATTACACACTAGTAATAAAACAATATTATTTTAAATGGTAGTTAACACGTAGCCATTGTATTGGTGGGAATGAATAGAAATAACTGAAATATGATTATATATACTTTTAATCGTTTTTACATTTATCCAATAAAAGATAAAGGCTTAAAATAAGAAAAGAATTCAATTTTAGGCATAGATACTCTAATATTCACTAAAGGTCCACTTATCACCTTTTCATGGAGAACCTTATTTAAATATAGTTTTGGTCACTCTTATACATTATATTAGACCAAATATAATTCTTCTTTAAAATTGGGACATCAAAATTTACTTTGTGTAAATTTTGGGTATTTTTCTGATAAAGTTCATTTTTTAATGAATATTGAAAAATGTTGTATTTTAATTCTAAACCTCTTTTTAATCTAATTTATTTATATGATTAGATTACCTTTTTAATTGGTTTTAAAGTGAAAGTATAATATATTCTTACCTTTAAATCCAATAGTGGTTGTTGGAATTAATTTCACTTTGAAATCGGACATAAACTAATCTCAATCTTTTGATACTTATTGATTCAAAAAAACTCTCTATTTTCTCTAACAGCGGGAATTAATTATTAAATTAATTAATGCAACTTATATGTTTTTAATTTTGTAAAGTGGACTTCATTTTTGAACTCGGAATATCAAATATAGCTTAGGGTGAAGTTTTGGTATTTTTCTGAAAAACATCAATTTTTGATGAATAGTGAAACCACTAAGTGGTACCTAAAAAACTGATTTTTCGTTTAAATGAAATTTTACCACCTCTATGTTTTGAATTTCCAAAAATCCGACATACATGGTTGACATTAAGAAGTAAAATGTGGTTCAATGGGATTAAAATAATTATTTGGTGAATAGTATCTTTTAAGTTTTTAATCGCGATTAGAGGTAATTAGTGTAGTTTAAGGTAAAAATAATGGTTTAATAATATGAGATGAGCTTGACACAAGTTCTACCCTTATTGGATGTTTCATGGACGACCAATAAAATCCATGGGTCTACTTGGGGACCCTATGGAGCCACTTTGGAAGGAAAATGAAATTAATATCTTTTTAGTTAATGTAAAAGTAAAAATGACACTAACATGAGTTGTTTTACTAAAACTATTTTTAAATGGGGTTATACAAGTCATATTTTTTACTATAAGTATTCATTAGAAATTTAAAACTATTTCCTACATCATGATATTTGTTTTATAATTTTTAGACATTAAATAAATTAAATTATGTATGACATCATGATAATGCATCGATTACCTCATTATTTAACGATTTAAAAAAATGAATAGATAATGTAAAATATAAGACCTACACTTGTCAAAAACAAATTGGATGGATATATTTCGAACCCTAATCACCTTATACTCTAATTATATCAATGTGGGACCTTTTAAATATAATATCATTTTAAAATAAAGTAACATTTCTTTACTTTCCAAGAGTGCCCCTCCTCTACTCTTATAAAAGGACCCCACCACTATCACCTTTCCCAGACCTCTAAAGCCTTTGGTTCGGCCATGCTCTGCCCATTTTGTCTCTCCACATCCCTCTATAACTCTTAGAAGCCTCACTTATTTCAAAAGTCTTCCCAAGGAAGCCTTTGAGTTCAAATCTAAGAGAGTTACCCGATTTTAAGGTAATGTCTTCACATGTGTTCTTTTGTTTTACTTTGCTTCTCCAACCCCCTAAACTATTTTTATTCATTTATTTTGTAACAACTCCAGTATCTTCAATATACTAGGATGTTTTTATAAGAAGAATTCGAGCTACAGTTACACACACCTACATCTAATGGTTAAAGAACATATTGTTTTAGTGGATGGCGAATTTCTGCCTCACGAAACGATGATTGTTCAATATTCTTCCGACACCTTCAAAGGTGGCCATTTAAATGTCACTATATTTATATATTATATATAATATGTTTATGGCTTCCTTCAGATTCTGTGTTTTTCATTTATGGCACACCATTATGGCTTCCATTATGGGTATACGCGATATCATCATTTTAGGAAGTGCGGACTACCGCCCCCGCATAGTTATTTGATTCATTAATGCCATAGATGGGATGTATAAAGGATGGATTTAAAGTTATTATATATGATGTTATAGTGGAATTATAATATACCTTTACATTATCATTATTTCATTCCATTAAATTGTGTGATAGAAATGAAAGTAGTGTTCATGCGTACGTACGAGTTACCGTC
The DNA here is from genome assembly GCA_963277665.1 of Viscum album. Taxonomy (NCBI): domain Eukaryota; kingdom Viridiplantae; phylum Streptophyta; class Magnoliopsida; order Santalales; family Viscaceae; genus Viscum; species Viscum album. Next base: position 1,462,713,643 of record OY728165.1, on the reverse strand, counting down.
TCCATGGACGGTGCATTTCATTTCTTATCCCCAAATGTAATGTTCTATTATAAGTACATATATATAATGGATAGATTTGATGTATGTTAAATATAAATTATGAATATAATTCTGGAATTAAAATATTCATATCTCTCATTTAGTTTTAATTCCATTAATATGACATAGACATGAAAGTAGCGTTCATGCATACGTACGGCTTACCGTCTACAGGAACGGTGCATTTCATTTATTAGCTATAAATGATTATGTAATATTATAAATAAATGTATATTATGGATATATATATGATATATAGGATATCCAAATCATGAATATCATTCTTGATATATTGAACCTTTGACCACATGAACAACATGTAATTGTAAGAAGTCCACTTTCGACTTAAGGACCAAATATCGACAAAACAAACATTATTAACTTAAATAATTACATATTGTTTATATCATGGTAATAAGTGATGTAAAAGGAATAATGAACTTGGAAAAGGATCTTAAGAAAGTAGAAATTAACTCAAGTTTATTATTCAGGACGTTAAAGAACGATCGAGTCAAGTTGGACCCGAGGTAAAGGACTTCGTCTCAATCACCTTTCATTGAGGAATATTTCGTTCTTTTATACGGTGTATAAAACCCATTGACTTTTACTTTAATACAAAAGGAACCTTTTTCTATGAACCGTTTTACTAAATGACAAAAAGGAATGTTTCTTTTAACGTCGCGGTGACAACGACCTTTTCCGCCGCCACGAGTATTATTTAGTCTTTGGCTTCCTCAACAGGCCATAATGTTTTTAAAATGAAATAAATACCATATAATCTTTTTTGTATTTTGGTATTGAAAATTGTTTTTTTATAATGGATTTGTTATTCCAATATATTTAAGTGATATATTGTGATCAATGTGTGGAAATGTTTTCTTTCCATTATATTTATTTTATTTATTATGATTTTATAATGGTACTTGGACATTTGATGGGTGGTTACGTGATAAACCATACGACCGGTGGTGCCGTGAATACCAATACGGGTGGATAAGTTATATAATCTAAGGCATTGGGTATGGAAGTCGGCCTTATGTATATTCCATTATGTTATATGTGTGGAAGTCGACCGTATGGTTATTCCATTAAAGTATGTTTATGTCCAAAGTTACATTCATATGTTATGTGTTCTTTATATGGGTTTTATGATAATATTTTGGTTACAAAAGGGTAAGTATTGATCTTTTATTTAGTGAAGAGTTTTTACTACTTCATAAAGGTGAAATGTATTACTTTGATAAAGTATACATAGTTTACTTGTTGTTTTGATAAACTTACAGTTTTCATTCTTTGTGTATCCCTTACTGAGCTTTTTATGCTCACCCGATGTTTTTTTTGAAATGTTTTTCACAGGACTTAATGTAGAATAAGGTCAAGGATGGGATCAAGGGAAATTCGTTCTATCTAAAACATGGAACTAGACATGTTTCTTTTTAAGAGTTTTTATTTTATGGATACTTAGTAGAAGTGTCTACTTTGTAATCTTTTGAGATGTAATAGTTATGATATAATTCTCTAAAACTCTAAACCTAAAAAGATCATCAATGGGAATTATTCATTTAATTCAATATTAAGTAATGTTTAAGGTTGGGGCCTTATAGTTGGTATCAGAGGTCGGTTTAGGCAACTTTAGGAGTTAGAAAATTGTTAAATTATAAAATAATTTATGGTATGATTGAAATGATATAGCATTTACAGATTACAATGTTGCTTCACCAAAGTTATTTCAGTGTTATGAATGGTTTTTTTTGTAGTGGAAACAGAGAATCTTTTTTGGGAAGGCATACTGAGGGAAATGAACTTCCAAATCAACATACTGAGATGGTCAGAATCAGAATTGAGCAGTTTACTGTAGTGATGGCCCAGTTGAATCAGGTGATAAATGTTGGTTGTGTTTATTGATGATATTTTGGTGTTTTATAAAAGTAAAGAGTAGCATGAAAGACATGTAAGGGTTATTTTTCAGACCTTAAAAGAAAAGAAATTTTATGGGAAATTCAGAAATTTTGTGTTTTGGTTGCAAAAAGTTTCATTCCTTGGTCACATTGTCTCTAAAGATGGGATAACTGTTGATCCTGCAAAAACAAAGGTTATTGAAGAATGGCCAAGATCCAAAACTATAACCGGGATCCGTAGTTTCCTTGGTTTGGCAGCTTACTACAGATGGTTTATTGAAAACTTTTCATGATTATCTAGTCCGATGACTAAGCTATCCCCGAAGGGTGTTAAGTATATCTGGAAAAAAGAATGTGATGATTGTTTTTAGGATTTGAAAAGAAGATTGGTGAATGCTACAGTTTTGGAACTTCCTTCCAGGAATGGTGAGTTTGTTATATAAAGTGATGCTTCGTCGAAAGGACTTGGTTGTGTCCTTATGCATAATGATCAGGTAATTTCTTATGCTTCATGTCAGTTGAAAACTCATAAGGTAAATTACCCTACACATGACTTGGAATTAGATACTGTTGTTTTTGCTTTAAAAATTTGGAGGCATCATTTGTATGGAGTAAATTGTGAAATGTATACTGATCACAAAATTTTAAAGTATATATTCACTCAGAATGAATTGTACATGAGACAGAGGAGGTGGCTGGAATTAATCAAGGATTGTGATTTTACAATTCATTACCATCAGGGAAAAGAAAATAAAGTGGCTGATACTTTGAGTCGAAAAATAACTGCTTCATTAACAATGTTACATTTGGAAAGTGATCATTTGGTTAAGGATTTGATGAACTTTGTCATGGAAGTTGTTTGTTCAGGATTTCCTTCTGTTTTTTCTTAGGTATCATTGAAATCTTCTCTATCAGACATAATCAAGCATACACAGAAGTAAGTCAGTGAGTTGCAGAAAAAGGTAGAGTTGGTTCAGAAGGGAATGTTTCCTGAATTCAACATTGATAATGATTGTGTTGTGAGGTTTGGGAAGTGATTATGTGTGCCTTGTGATTCACAATTGAAGGGTGAGTTGTTATGTGAGGCTCATAGTTCCCCATTTTCAGTTCATCCTGGAGTATTACCGGTGGGATGGAATGAAAAGGGATATTGCTGATTTTACTCTGAAGTGTTTGACTTGTCAACAGGTTAAAGCAGAGCGACTGTTACCAAAAGGAATGCTTCAGCCTTTACCAGTACCAGAGTGGAAATTGGAAAATATATCCATGGACTTTGTTGTGGGATTACTAAGGACATCTCGAGGTAATAATGCAATCTGGGTTATTGTTGATCAATTGACTAAATCTGCTCATTTCCTTCCTTTTCGAGATACTTTCTCTCTAGATCAACTTTCTCGATTGTATCTTAAAGAGATAGTCAGGTTGCATGGAGTTACCCTCTCCATTGTATCTGATCGTGATCTCAGGTTTACTTCTAACTTTTGGAAAGGCCTTCAGAAGTCGTTGGGTACTGAATTAAATTTTCGTACATCTTATCATCTACAATCAGATGGTCAGTCAGAACGAACAATTCAGACCATAGAGGATATGCTACGAGCTTTCTCTATGGATTATCAGGGAAGTTGGGACCAACATCTTTCTTTGGTTGAGTTTTCATATAATAACAGTTTTCATTCCAGTATACAGATGGCACTATTTGAGATGTTATATGGGAAGCGGTGTCGAACTCCAGCTTTCTGGGATGAAGTGTGTAGAAGGAAGCTAATGGGACCAGAATTGGTAAAAGTGTCGGCAGAAAAAGTTCAGTTGATATAGAAACACATGAGAACAGCTCAAAGCAGGCAGAAGAGTTATGAGGACAATAGGAGGAAGGATCTCTCTTTTGAGGTTGGTTATCATGTTTTTCTCAATGTCTCACCATGGAAAAGTGTGATGCGATTTGGTAAGAAACGAAAGCTTAGTCCAAGGTTCATTAGACCGTATGAAATTCTGGAGAGAGTTAGATCAGTTTCTTACCGAGTGTATTTCCCTCCGAGTTTATCTCAGGTAGACAATTGTTTTCACGTTTCGATGTTGAGAAAGTATATTCCAGATCCATTTCATGTTTTGAGCCCAGAGGTAGTTCAGTTTTAATAGAATCTCTCTTATGAAGAACAACCAGTCCAGATTCTTGACGGAAAAGAGCAAGTGTTGCGAAATAAGGTAATTCACCAGGTAAAGGTTTTGTGGAAAAACCATTTGGTTGAAGAGGCAACATGGGAATCTGAAAATCCTATGAGGGATAAATACCCCCAATTATTTTGATAAGTGAATAAAATTAAGAGGACGCAATTCCCAAAAGGGGGGAAGGATGTGACATCCCAGGTAAATAAAGAATAATACATTTTCATATTTGATAATTGAATATTAATTTTACTTTAAAAGGGGTTTCTATGTTCGTTAGTGTACCAGATACGCAACAAAGAGTTTCTTTGAAATCTTACATTTCACACTATTAATAAAATAATATTATATTAAATGGTAGTTAACACGTAGCCGTTGTATTGGTGGGAATGAATAGAAATAACTAAAATATGATTATATATGCTTTTAATTGTTTTTACATTTATCCAATAAAAGATAAAGTCCTAAAATAAGAAAAGAAATCATTTTTAGGCATAGATACTCTAATATTTACTAAAGGTCCACTTATCACCTTTTCACGGAGAACCTTATTTAAATATAGTTTTGGTCACTCTTATAAATGCTATTGGAACAAATAAAATTCTTCTTTAGAATTGGGACATCAAAATTTACTTTGTGTAAATTTTGGGTATTTTTCTGATAAAGTTCCTTTTTAATGAACAGTGAAAAATGTTGTATTTTATTTCTAAACCACTTTTTAATATAAATTATTTATATGATTAAATTACATTTTGAATTGGTTTTAAAGTGAAATTAGAATATATTCTTACCATTAAATCCAATAGTGGTCATTGTAATTAATTTAACTTTGAAATCGGACTTAAACTAGTGTCAATCTTTTGATACTTATTGTTTCCTAAAAACACGCTATTTTCTCTAACAGCGGGAATTAATTATTCAATTAATTAATTCAACTTATATGTTTTGAATTTTTTAAAATTTACTTCATTTTTGAATTTGGAATATCAAATATATCTTATGGTGATGTTTTGGTATTTTTCTGAAAAACTTCAATTTTTGATGAATAGTGAAACCACTAAGTGGTACTTAAAATACTGATTTCTCGTTTAAGTGATGTTTTACCACCTCTGTGTTTTGAATTCCAAAAAATCTGACATACATGGTTGTCATTAAGAAGTAAAATTTGGTTCAATGGGATTAAAGTAATTTTTTTGAATAGTAACTATTAAGTTTTTAATCGCGATTAGAGTTAATTAGTGTAATTTAAGGTAAAAATAATGGTTTAATAATATGAGATGATCTTGACACAAGTCCTACCCTTATTGGATGTGTCATGGTCGACCAAGAAAATCCATGGGTCAACTTGGGGACCCCATGGAGCCACTTTGGAAGGAAAATGACATTAATATCTTTTTATTTAATGTAACAGTAAAAATGACACAAACATGAGTTGTTTTACTAAAACAATTTTTAAATGGGGTTATACAAGTCATATTTTTTGCTATAAATATTAACTAGAAATCTAAAAAGATTTCCTACATCAAGATATTTTTTTATAATTTTTAGACATTAAATAAATAAAATTATTTATGACATCATGATGATGCAGCGATTACCTCATTATTTAACGATTTAAATAAAATGAATAGATAATGTAAAATCAAAGACCTACACTTGTCAAAAAACTACTATATGGATATATTTCGAACCCTTATCACCTTATCCTAGAATTATATCAATGTGGGACTTTTTAAATCCGAAAATCATTTTAAAATAAAGTAACATTTCTTTACTTTCCAATAGTGCCCCTCCTCTCCTCTTATAAAAGGCCCCACTAATATCACCTTACCCACACCTCTCAAGCCTTTAGTTGGGCCAAGATCTGCCCATTTTGTCTCTCCACATCCCTATCTAACTCTTAGAAGTCTCACATTGGGCAGAAGTCTTCCCAAGAAAGCTTTTGAGATCAAATCTAAGAGAGTTACCCGATTCTAAGGTAATGTCTTCACTTGTGTTATTTTGTTTTATTTTGCTTCTCCAACCCCCTAAACTCTTTTTATTCATTTATTTTGTAAAAACTCTAGTATATTCAATATACTAGTATTTTATTATATGAATAATTCTAGCCACACTTACACACACCTATATCTATTGGTTAAAGAACATACTGTTTCCGTGGATGGCTAATTTCTGCCTCACGAAACGATGATTGTTCAATATTCTTCCAACACCTTCAAAGGTGGCCATTAATATGTCACTATATTTATATATGATATATAATATGTTTATTTCTTCTTTTACCTTTTGTATTTTTCATTTATGGCACACCTTTATGACTTCCATTATGGGTATACGCGATATATTCATTTTAGGAAGTAAGGACTACCGCCCCCTCAAAGTGATTTGATTCGTTAATGCCATATGTGGGACGTATAAAGGATGGATTTAATGTTATTATATATGATGTTATAATGGAATTATAATATACCTTTACATCATTATTATTTCATTCAATTAAAGTGTGTGATAGAAATGATAGTAGCGTTCATGCGTACGTACGACTTACCGTCTCCATGAACGGTGCATTTCATTTCTTATACCCAAATGTAATGTACTATTATAAGTACATATATATAATGGATATATATGATGTATGTTACATATAAATGATGAATATAATTATGGAATTAAAATATTCATATATCTCATTTAGTTTTAATTCCATTAATATGACATAGAAATGAAAGTAGAGTTCATGCGTACGTACGACTTACTGTCTCCATGCACGGTGCATTTCATTTATTACCTCTAAATGATTATGTAATATTATAAATACATGTATATTCTGGATATATATGATATATATGATATCCAAATCATGAATATCATTATGGATATAATGAACCTTTGACCACACGAACAACATGTAATTATAAGCAGTCCACTATCGACTTAAGGACCAAATATCGACAAAACAAACATTATTAACATAAATAATTACATATTGTTTATAAAATGGAAATAAGTGATGTAAAAGGAATAATGAAATTAGAAAATGTTCTTAATCAAGTATAAATTAACTCAAGTTTATTATTCAGGACGTTAAAGAACGATCGAGTCAAGTTGGACACGAGGTAAGGGACTTCGTCTCAATCTCTTTTCATTGAGGAATATTTCGTTCTTTTATACGGTGTATAAACCAATTTGACTTTTACTTTAATACAAAAGTAATATTTTTCTACGAACCGTTTTACTAAACGACAAAAAGGAATGTTTCTTTTAACGTACGCGATGACAACGACCTTTTCTGCCTCCGTGAGTATTATTGGGTCTTTGGCTTCCTCAACAAGCCGTAATGCTTTTAAAATGAAATAAATAGCCTATAATATTTTAAGTACTTTTGTATTGAAAATGGTTTTTTATAATGGATTTGTTATGCCAATATACTTAAGTGATATATTGTGATCAAATTGTGGAAATGTTTTCTTTCCTTTATATTTGTTTTATATCTTATGATTTCATAATGGTACTTGGACATTTGACGGGTGGTTACGTGATAAACCATATGATGGGTGGTGTTGTGAATACCAAGACAGGTGGTTACGTTATAACCTCCAATGAATTGGGTATGGAAGTCGGCCGTATGGCTATTCCATTAAGTGATATGTGTGGAAGTCGACCATATGGTTATTCCATTTAAGTATGTTTATGTCCCAAGTTACATTCATATGTTATGTGTTATTTATATGGGTTTTATTGTAATATTTTGGTTACAAAAGGGTAAGTATTGATCTTTTATTCAGTGAAGAGTTTTTACTACTTCATAAAGGTGAAATGTATTACTTTTATAAAGTATACATGGGTTACTTGTTGTTTTGATAAACTAACAGTTTTTATTCTTTGTGTATCCCTTACTGAGCTTTTTATGCACACCCAAAGTTTTTTTTGAAATGTTTTTAACAGGACTTAATGTGGAATAAGGTCAATGATGGGATCAAGGGAAAGTCATGCTATATAAAACATGGAACTAGACATGTTTCTTTTTAAGAGTTTTTATTTTATGGAAACTTAGTAGAAGTGTCTACTTTGTAATCTTTTGAGATGTAATAGTTATGATCTAATTCTCTAAAACTATAAACCTAAAAAGATCCTAAATGTGAATTATTCATTTAATTAAATATTAATTAATGTTTAAGGTCGGGGCCTTATAATATGATTATCAAATATAATAATAACAGGAATCTCATTAAAACTATACCAAAATAATATATAATTTCAAAATACAAATCAAACATTATTCATCAATTAAAATACCATATTAGTTTTCCTTCAAGAATTAAAAACATGTTCCATAATATTTTAGTGATCTTATTTCAAAATTACATTAATCACATAATCACCAAATAAATTTTCAATATAGTGTTCATCGGTAAGAGAAAGTATTTTTTTTCATAAAATGAAATTAAAAGTTATTTATAAAGAAGACAATATAATATTAACATGGATATCATGTAATATAGTGGAAGTCACTACATCCGTGATTCCTTTCAATTGTGGGTTTAAGACCCCTGGGCTTTTCGGTTATGATAGGTTTTCACCCTACCTATAGGGTTTCCTTTTAATAAAACTATATTAAAATAATTCCTATATAATTTCCAAAAATATTATGGACATCATTAAAAAGAACCCCAATAACATTAAAATTAATGATTTTTTACTTAAATGTTATCTTGAAATACATATATAAAATTAAAAAATAATTATTAGAATTATTTTGTTATAATCCATCACATTGAACCAAAGATTTATATATATCCAAACAAAACAAAACATATCCCAATATAAAAATAATCAACTTAAAATTCAATCACATAAAACCGTTGAATGCGGGGTCTAAATCATTTGTCTTATAGTCATCCTCATAATTATAAACCCATTATTGTATCTATAACTCATAAATCAAGCTCACATGAATACATTAAAATCTCCAAATTTATCTGAACCATTCCTCTCATAATAATTATAGGGTCCCTTACATTATATAAAACAAATTATTCTATTTTTTACCAAGAAGTAATTTTCTTACATTTATATTGATCGTTATATTAAAATGATTTAGAGAATTTGGCCACTAATATGATAAAAACCCTAATATGTTAAATTGAGGTCACTTCAACACAACATATATTTTTACCACAATAATGAAAATTAGAAATAAAACATATTTTCTTTTTATGACTAGTATTCCTCACTTTGAACTTGAATTATTCATTATTTAAACTCATCCTTAATCCTGTAAAAAGCATTTATAAATGTGGGATGAGAGAAAAAATATTTATAAGCGACATAAAATAATAAAACCAATTATTTCAGTGATAAAATCATGAAAACCAAAAAAATTACATTTTTCTCCATATTATTTTAGAGTATGAAATAAATAATAACTTCAGGAAAAGTACAATATTTTTTCACAATTAAATCCTTTAAAACCTATAGTAAGAAAATAAAAACCCATATAAGAAATTTATAGAATCATATTCATAAACTATATTGAAACCCATGGAAACAATAATGGGTACACATTTAAATCCACATGAGATCTCGTATGAGTGATATTTTTCTTTCTTGAAATTAAAGAGGAAGCACATTACTCAGTGAATTAATGATATATAAAGGATATCACCCATCAATTAAGACATGTTGGCCTCACACATTTAATATATATGAGCATAAACTTCCATATCACAAAAAACATATTTTATTCGTTCACTTTATCAAAGTACAACCCTTAAAAAACTCTTTTAATACTGTATGCAATAAACATTCTTGTAATAAAGACCATTTCCATTTTGAATCTCATATAGAAAACTAAAATATCCATAACAATGTTAAATAGTCTATTCATTTTATGAAATGAAGAATTCATGTAACGTACTTTAAACATAAAACAATGGATAATATGTTCAGAGAAACTATTGATGTCTTTTATGTTTCGAAAATATACATCTTTCCTTTTTTCAAATATTTCTATTAAAATATTTCTTTTTAAAAATCATTGACAACATTTTTTCGGATAAAATTTCCTTAATTGTTCATTTTAATCCATATAAAAACATCCATTAATGTTTTTAACACAATTTTCATGGAATAAATATATTTAAAAAACAATTGTTGAAAACATTTAAAATGAGGTTTCATGTTAAATAGTCTCTCAGCTCAAGTCTGAATCATCACCTAAATTCATTTTATTCAAAAAAAAAAAATTCAAGAGCCATTTTGATGTTTATTAATCGTTTATATTTATTATTGTCACCATATATTCAATTACTTAATCATTTAATTTTTTGTTAGTCATTTTGAAAATATTAGTCACATCTGTAAGAAATGACTTCTGTAGGTATATTGTGGTCAATTAGGTCATCATTACATCATATACAGAATTATAATGAAGAAATAATTTTCTTTTTAATAAATAAATCATTCATTTAAAACAAACCATGATATATGAATATAGAAAATGAACAACATTACAATCATGGAGATGGCAGGTTTGATGTACGCATTAGTAAGGTTTATATTTTTCAAAAAATGATGATAAAAATAAGGTAAAACATATTTTATATATCTGGAATGACAATAATATCATAATTATTATATTATATATTTAACTTAACTTATATAATTCATTCACATAATTTGATGATGATAAAAATCACATTATTTCAAGGACGGGGTAGTCGACACATATCAGTGAATAGAGTTATCATTTTTTAATTGATGGAATGTTAAGAAATTATATGATTTATTATTTGTTAAGAATGATTAAAATTTCATTAATATCATATGAAACCATTAAATCAATTATTATATTCTTCCATGAGAGGCTTTGATAGAAACCTAATAATAGTATTTTCTCATAATAACCAACGAAACCATTTTTATTCAATACATACTTTTGATGATTAGAATATATTAAAAATATTTGTGTGATTATTTACATAGAATTTACCAATACTTTTTTTGAGTATGAAATTTATTTTTATTTCATAATTTAGCTAATCAAATTCAAAAACACCAATTTAATGGAATGTTCGTCACTATAACATTTGCGTAATATTATTTCTTGGCTAGTTTATGATCAGTATTTCATGTTGTATGAGATATCAAACAAGCTATTACTTTAAAATATTATTATATCATATTATTGTTAAATGTTTCAAAATCATGGAAGAAGGAATATACTATTACAAATACACATATCCCTAGGTTTTCCTTGACAACCCGTGATAAAAAAATCAACGGACTTGAGAGAATGGGTAAACATATTCCGGGTCTGGAAACTGATATTTGGCCACTATAAATAAACAATCATTATCAAAAACGTATAGTAAAAGGTAAATTTTATTATTTCATAATAATAGTTTAATCAAAATGAAATAAATAAAAAAATGAGTAATTAAATTTCTTATTATTACTGAATAATGTTTTCTAAAACCTATAAAATTATTCGGCAACACCATACACATGAACACTTGATGGCCATAATTGAGGAATAACAACATGTGTGTGAAATAAATAGATATTAAAAGGAAGAAAAATAACATAGAATTGGTAATTCTATAAATATGAGATATGTATATGAAAAACGTTTTCATAATAAAGTACGTATAGTGAGTAATATAACCATGAAATTATGATAATTGGAATCTGATCAATGAAATTTGAACATTGTAAATCTAACACTTAGAATCTTTTTATTGACAAAATGTATTCATTATTTTCTACATAGTGTAAAGTATTTCTTTCCTTAATAGTAAATCCTTCAATACTGAAATCATATTTAGCTCTATCTTCCTATCCCCTAAATACATTTATACGATGATCTAGTTTTATTTGTCTTCATATCCAGAGAAGACCTTGATCTAATGATTCAATTTTCTATATCTTCCTACCCCCCAAATCCATCAATATGATGGATCAGATTCACCATATTTATATCCCAAATTTTTTTCATAATAAATTATGTATAGTGAGTAATATAACCAGGAAATTATTATAATTGGAATCTGATCAATGAAATTTGACCATTGGAAATCTAAATCATAGAATCTGTCTATTGAAAATCTTACAATTTTAACTATAATATTCAAGTGACAGAGACATGTTCTTAATTAAAAGTACAGAAAATTTAAAATAATATTAACAATAAATAATATTAATTTATATTTACCAATAATGAAATCTTTAATGATACATAATGTCATAAATAAAATTAATAAAAGAATATAATGTGAGTTTTTATTATTTGGTTCCAGATGACTAATTTCAGAACAAATATTTTTTATTTAATAATTACATTTCTAAAATATAAACTACTATTTTCAAAAAATGGTAGTAAAATTTATGATTGAAAAGTCTAAACTTCATAACGGTGAATTTTTCATAATTTTGAAACATTGATGAAGTTTCACTAAAACTGTGAAGTACAATATAAACATAAGGTAATCATCATGACATTATAATGAATTAAAAATGTTGTAATAATTAAAATAATTGTAACCTAGTCCATTTTTATTTTTTTATTAATGTTAACTAATTTAATGAATTAATTTTTTTTCTAGAACTATAGTACACATTCCAATGCCTACAGTATTAATTAAGGTTAAAAAAGTAATATATTTTTGAATAAATACATTTCCATTGAAAATAATAATATAAAATAATTTAATTCCACTATAATAATTTATAATATTAAATACATGAATTTTGGTAGAAAAATATGAATGGAAAACTATGGAGAAGATAATGTCTTTTCATTTTCCACAACCATGATTTTAATTGTCTATGTTTACAAATTAATAGAAAATTCCTCCCATTTTCTACATAAATACCCACCCATTTTCCCATTCACATCCACTCTATAATTTTTTATCACATCCATCCCATTATTTTATCTATATATAAAATAACCAAGGTGTTTCTATGTTTCTTATTTTCTCTTCCAATGTGTTAATAATGAATCTATTTGATCATAAGAGTATATTTTGATGGATATAAATACAATAGGGGGTTAATTTAAATTTAAAACATTAAAATATTTTTTATTATAAAAATTAAAAATAAAAAATTACAAAATTTGTCAAAGTAAGACTGAAAAAATTTATTAATATCACATAATGGAAACCACAAAGTAGTCAGTTTATATCACTATGAGAATTATAATCATCATGGATCAGATATATATCAAGGTGTTATTATAATAAATAGATTTATTATTTAAGAAAACTAGAATAGATAAATGAATATAATGACTCAATTTCTACTAGATTATTAGTACAATTGATACTTTTATAAGTAGTAAATACAATATCTAACAATAGTAGGATTAACAATCAAGTTATTATTAAAATGAACTCTTTTTTATCTAAAGAGAAAGTTAGTCAATAACCTTGACAAAATGTATTAATTATTTTGTACATAGAGTAAAGAATGTCTTTCCTTAATAGTAAATCCCTCAATACGAAAATCATATTTAGCTCCATCTTCATATCCCCTAAATCCATTTATACGATGATATAGATTTATCTGTCTTCATATCGAGAAAATACCTTGATCTAATGATTCAATTTTCTTTATCTTCCTACCCCTGAAATCCATCAATATGATGGATGAAATTCACCATCTTAATATCCCAAAATTACCTTGATATATGATCATATTTTCAATGTATTCCTATCCCTTAATTCCCTTTATCTTAACGATGATATGATGTGAATAAAATATCATGTCTTCTTTAAGAAACAACCATGACAAGAATTATTTAAAATAATAACACATTAAAAAATTACAAAGACTAGGAATGTGTATTTAATTCTATGTATTCATTATAAAACATGGGAGAGAAAATGAATCCTCTATCTTCAAACACTAAAATTGATTCTGTATTAATATGATATCTCCCAATGGTCATATTTCCTTGTTTTTTTGCAATGAAATCAGAATGTTTTTTCTTGATATCTCATCATAAAATAATATATTATGTATTATTGATTAAAAGCATTATATTGTTAAAGATATTCTATATGATAGAAGAAAATAATTTTATTCTAATTTTAAAAATAAGTCAGTCTAATGGTTTTTGTTACCTATTTTTAATATAAATATCCTTCTTAATGTAAGTCTGATTTTTCAGTACAATAATCAGTCAGATTGTCATGACTTTATTCATTATGATAGATAAGACAACTTTCTATGTCCTGGTATAATTAATGTTGAATATGAAAATTAGATTCCCATGTAATATTATTATCATAATCAAGAACAATATGTTAGTATTTTTTATATTTTATAACATTTAATATGTGTGGTAAAAGATAATGTTTATTTAAAAACATAATACATCTTTGGGGACATAAAAAATTATAAAATAGTTTTTAAGGAATTGTTTGTGATTTTAAAAACTAATGGAATTAAAAATTAATATGTAAAACTTAAAACTAATCAATATCCCAAATTTTGGAAAACAATAACCCCATAAAATAAATTAAAAATATACTAGAAAAACTTGCAGCCCATTATTCTTTTTGGAAATTTTTATATAGAGTTATTATTTAAACCCATGTGCCCCGTTTGTTTACAACTATTATGAATATAATGGTGAATGCGATGGAGTGTTCTGGAGTAGCCCTAATTAAATAATTCATCTCCCCCTTATGAATATGTCCCCCTAATAGTTGTATTCTCTAACTTAATGAATCATCTCCCCTTTTTATTACAAAAACCATTAAAAATTTCAATGATAATACTTCCTCTGCACTCTATAAAATTCTCCCCCATTGTGATTTCCAATAAGGAATGGGTAATAGATATGAAGCATTCAATATAGTTAGAAAATATAACATAAAATATATATATATTGAACTAAGTAACTATCTTTGAAAAATATTAATGAACCTATAAGCAGTGATAATTGGAAAACATTTAGGGAAATCCGATTTGGATGAAAATATAATTCATTAAAAAAATATATTTTATAAATGTTTTCAAATAAGTACATTAATAGTTTAAAATAATATAAATTAAATATTTTTTCATCCAGGTTTTTAAAAATTCTTCCATCTTCTTGAACCCGTTTCGATCATTCTCCTATATCAGAATTATTTCATCATTCAAATGGTCTAGAGCCATCAATTATTTTACTTTGAAAAATAGGTCATAGTTTTGATCTCTCAACATGATTAGTTCATCCTAGGATGACTTCAGATGTCTAAAAACTAAATCAATTTTATAGATATTTTTTTAAATAATGCATTTCATCAGTTCTCTCATTAATTACATATATAAATTACTCAAATATTTAACTATGTATCTCATATCTTTGGATAACATTTTGAAGAATTAATCCATTTATTCTATGAGTTACTTAATTTCATGAAAATTATTATTATAATTTATGATAGTAGAATCAATCTAATTTTTCTATTTTACAATATTATTTTATGATCTCATGGGTGTGTGGGAACATTCTTGTAATGCTTTCAACTCTGATTCGATCTAGATCACTGATTCCATTAAAACATTAATAGAATCCTATTTCAGATTGAGACTTTTTTGAATTAGGATAATTTATTCTTGAAGCATTGAAAAATATAGAATTATTCAATATATAAATCTTAGAACATGTACAATATAATAAAAACATTTATGTGATATTGTATATATGTTGTCTGATTGACTGGGGTTTGAATGGAGAGGTTTTGTTCAATTAGTTTGTACTTGAATTTCACTCCCTTTCTCCTTATATATCTTCCAAATAACCATTTAAAATTTCATAGAAACATTATTATGATTCCATATTTTCGAGATAACATTATATTCATCAATCATGGATTTATAATGAGAAATGTTCATATGATGTAATTAATGAACTTCTTTCAAAGATGACTATTCAGATTCCTGTTATAATGAAGACTCTTCCTCCTAAGTACATTATGAATTTTCTTATTTATTAATTATAGTGGTAATTTCTGAGGATGATGATGATGTATCCAATGGTTCTCTATCGGAAATAGTTTTTTCATCATTATCTTATTCATTTTCATCTTGTTCCCCCCTACTTCTTTAACTTCATATTCAGATATCATTTCAAACTCTTCTTCTTCATATTTAATTTGAAACTCTTCTTCTTCTTCTTCTTCTAATTTTAAGTTATTAACTCAATAAACCTCCTCATCTACTTCATTATCCATATCTTCAAGAACTCGCCTTGTAGTTCTAACAGTTTTCTTCAATCTGTTTCGTATATGATTCTTTCTCTAGAATCAATTCATTATTATGTATCAATTCATTTCCATTTTCTGTGACGTAAGGAATTTTTTATTATAAAACTATGTTTTCATCAAATAGTAAACTAGATTCTTGTATAACCTGACTAGACTATGATATAAAAAGAACAATATTTTCACCATCCATTTAAAATCAGATCAATAAACTTTCAATAATTATTTCATCTTATAATTTCTTTATTTTTTTTATTATTATGTTCTTCTTCTTCTAGTGTTTCAGTAGCCGGATTTTGAATGTTGTATAAATTACGGGGTCAATTCTAATTTCATGATCCTCATGTTTCTCCTCAAATTTTTTTAAAATCATATTTATAAAAAATTATCAAGAATTTTCATTTATTTCCTTCACAACTCAGGAGGATAAGTCCCTTCCATTATTACCTTTTTCCTTTTTTCACCTTCCCTGACATTTGATTATGGTTGTTCCACAAAAAAAAACAAAACTAATCAATACAACAAACATATTTGAATTTTCATCAATGACCAATATCATTATCCAAATCATATATTCACTAATATATTAATTATTTTACTTCACAATATGTGATATTTTTTTAACGTTAACTATATTTATATAATTTACCACCATCTTACTAATAGTAGAATATAATGTGATAACATTGTATTTTAAAAAATTTATTTCCTTATTCTTCACAGCGAGAATGATATAATTAAAAAGATATACCCTCCTAATATTTATATTAAAATACAAGAAAAAACATTTGATACCATCATGGTATCTCTATCTCCTTTTCTCAGAATGGAAAATATATACATACAATGAAAAACTACTCAGTTTCTTGATATAGATGTGTAACTTTTCTAAGCATTTAATATTATAAAAACAATGAAACTTTGGATTTGGTGTCATTTATGAACCAAGACTCTTGGAGAACTTCTACGAAGGATATTATGATTCCACTCCTACATGCATTCCATAGAATTCTATATGATTATTTTATGTTACCATAAATAATTTCCTATCTACCACAAAATAAATTTTTTCCCATCCTTCGTCAACAACTAAAAAGATGTAATGAATTTGTGTGAAAAGATGCATAATATAGGTCAATTATTTTCATGTTTTTCCATGTAATGAGATTCCAAATCCATGAATGAAATTATCTTCTTAAGAGTTGAATAATATTTTTTCATACCAATATCTCTCTATATTCCTTTCTTTAAAGACAAGAACATTAAAATATCTTCCATGATATCTATCATATTTAGAAAACCTGAACATTTGAATTAATGAAAGGAAAATAATTCTCACTAAGGATCCTAAATATTGTAACAACATGAGAGACATAACATTTAATAAACCAATATATCAAATAGAATGACCCACCCTTATATAGTGGTTGGGAGTGAAGGTTAATCATCCATAATATTGTAATGATTTGATATTAAAACCCTTAAAATATGATGATTATGATTGATCAAAAGATATTTTTTAAGTATTTATCACTCTTGAAGTTGTTTAAAATTTTTATCAATAAAAGAATGAATCCATTTTGAAAAAGATTAAAAAACATTGAGAAAAAAAAATATTGATAAAAAAATTAAGAAAACAGTAATTTGAAACAAATCGTAATGAGATAGTGAAAAAACTAAAATAATCAAAGCATACCTTTCATAGTAGAAAGATCCATTTATGTGATTAAAATGTTTTTTTGTAAACTAAATAGATTTTGGAAGTTGTAAAATAAATACCAAATTTGATATTTCAAATATGAAATCTAATTATTATAGTTTCTATAAGAAAACTAAATATTATTGTTTTCCTAGAAAAAATAATAATAAAATTTTAATGTAATTTTTTTATGAATTTTCGAGTCTAGAAATTGGATAACACACTCAAAGAGGGAATTTTTTTAAGAAATATAACTCTAATTTTTTAAGAGGTACGATTATATAAAACAATTTAAGAAAAGAGTTTTAGAGAATGTAATTTTGTTAGAAAAACTAAAAGTTATATAAAAAATAAAACATTTGTACTGCCCCTAGAAAAAAGAAATAACTTATAATAGAGATGGGTAAAAATAAGTTGATATGAAACATTAATTTACTATCATATTTCTTAACTTCTATTTATTATATTCAAATATATCATAAAAAAGTGTTTTATTAAAGATGTCAGAATGTTTTTCATTCGTTTCAATTACTTAAAAAATTATATGTCAATAAAGTGTGTGTTCCTAATGTAAATTGAGTCTTATATCCACGTGAATATCATGTGAGTGATTTCCTAGGTTTGAAAAAAATTAAATGGGACTTGTACAATAAAAAAGTGTTTGAGATTTCATAAGACGCAATACAACGTAAATTATTTTATATTTCATCCACCACACTTGAGCGTGCTGATTATAAATTACCATATATATAACTTCTCTAGTAGAAAGTGATACTTAGTGTTGTTTCTTACATGACCAAAAAAATAATTAATCTCTTAATAATTTAAATGTTATAGATATATGTTTTGTATACATTATAAACCCAATATATTTTGTACCCAAAAACCTTTTTATTTCAAAAAAAATTCTGTAAGAATAATAATTTCCTCAATCCATAGATCAGTTAAGATATTGGAAAATACAATTTTATTCTTTTTTTTTGGATTATTTTTTATTGACATGATATATTGAACAAAATAATATAAGAAAAAAAATTAAATTTAAATTAATATAAGTTGTATAATTTTTACTTCTTATCAAACCTCTAAAAATATTTTGATCAACTATCTTTCCAGCCTTATCAATATATAATTTATCTAAGGGAAAAAATTATTGTACTAACGCTTTCGTATTTTCATATAATAATTTATTAAGATGTCATTATTTTAATGTTATTGAGATATAAAAGTTCCTTCTGGTTGTTGGGAAATTTTAAATCAATGAAATATTTTAACTCACCTATCACACCCATTTCAAATATTGACATTATAATATACACAAAGAAACCATTTAAGGGTTGTGGAGGTGAACTAATATAATGTAATCAACATAAATTTGTAAAACCATAATATTATATTAAATTTCATTATAAATTGTGTTGGATACATAATTTCCATAAAAAATAATTCTTAATAAACTCCATTTAATATATCATACCAAGCTCTAGGGGATAGATAAAATCAATACAATCATTTGGTATATTTATAAATAAGTTTTTTCCATTTTTTATTTTCAAATCCAGTTGTTTTATTAAACTAAAATTCATCATAAACATATCCATCACGAAAATAATTATTCACATATATTTTAGAAGGTTTAAAAATAATGAATTCTACTATGTTTGTATGTATTCAAATTTCATTAGGTCCTGCTACTAATGCATTGGTTTTTTAATAATAAATTATCACATATTTACTACAAACCTTAGAAACATGCCTTCTTATATTTCTAACATTAATTCCATTTTAGTTGTATTTATTTAAGAAAATTCCATTTTACACTAATTATTGATGTTTCCTTAGGCCGTTTGACAATATTTTAGATTTTATTCCTCACAAACACATTTATCTCATCAAGAATTTTTTAATATAATACCCATCACCTAATTCACCATCCATAATCTTAGGTAAAAATTGGGATTTGAAAGATAGATGTTCAATCTTATTTTTAAAATAACTTATAGTCCTAAATGGTTGATATATATCACCAAATATAATTTCACTAGGATGATTATAAATAAACAAATAACTTCATCGATTCTCAAAATTATGTTCATAAAAAAATCGTATAAAATATTATTGAGGGAATGATTAGAAATAAAATTATATATTGTTTCTTTAAGAGAATTAATTTCTAACAATGTTTGGGAATCATTTATAGAAATAAAATTTGAGAATAATGGTTGAGGTTTTTTAAAAACAAAGGGATCAGTTTCATCAAATTTAACGTATACTGTTTCCAAAATAGTACAATAATTTTTTTTAAATACAATATGCCTTACAATAAGTGTAATATCTTTACAATATCCCTTAATCATATTTGGGATCAAATTTATGTAATTTATCTTTATTGTTTAGGAAAAATACCTTGTAAACAAAATCACTTACCAATGAAACTTTTGTTTTGTTCTTCACTACGACTCATATAGAGTTTTATAAAGAAATTTTCTAATAAAAATTCATTTCATAGTATAAATGATTGTTCAAACCACTTAATCCCAATGATTTTTAGCAGGTGAGTATTCACTAAATATGGTTCTTTTCATTTTTTGAATAATTCTATTTCATCCATCAACTACGCAATTTCTCTAGGGGTTCTTGGTGATGAAAAGTTATGTTATATTTATTTCTTACTACAAAAAGGATGAAAATAAGAATTTAAAAATTCCCCACCATGATAAATATGAATTGTTTTTAAGGGATGGATTTTAAATTTTATAACATTGGATATAAAAAATTTCATGTAAAAAAGGGTTTAGATATATTCTTGATAAAATAATACCAAGTATATCTAGTATAATAATAAACTAAGACATATACATTATATTTTCCTCCAATTATTAAATTTTTTATAGGACCAAACAAATACATTTGCACTAACTATAAAGTATTATAATTTGAGACATCACAAATATTATAAAAACCTGACTTACGTTTCATTCCATGTTAAAAAGGGTCACATACATTTTTGAGTATCAAACCTATATTATGTTAGACCATTAAAAAGTCCATTCTTTGTCAATTTAGATATGTTTCTAAGGATACAATGTTTAGAACTTCTATTCCATAACAATGATTTATCTTCTATTGAACTAAGACATTGTAATTATAATATAATTTGGTCTTCTATGTTTTTTATCAAAACATTATCATTATGGTTGGAAGAAAGAATAAATTAAACCTTGGAACTATTTTCTAAACATTTTGCATTCATAATGTGGACAAGGTAACCTTAATCACATAACTGAAATATGATAACATGTTTTTTCTTAAGTCCTATTAAAAATTAAACATTTTAAATAATATATTTTCCATAAATAATATTGTCACCTATTACAATAACCTCTTCTAGATAAATATCTCTATATTTTACTTTTACACGTTTCATCTTGATTATCTTATTTATGAAGTAAATGTTTTCATCTATATTTCTAGAAAACCCATTATTGATTTACCATATATTATATTTGTTATTCTAATATTTATTTTAATAAAAAACATTATAATTTTTCCACCTAAACCTTCGTGGGTCCATTAATGTTAGAAAATAGTATCATCAACGACCAAATTTTTTAATTTTATTGGAAATTTTTAATTTCATTAGAAATATTAATGTTATGAAAAAACAAAAATTGTAATTTTTCATGACGAAAATTTCATTTTCATGTTCGTACCACATTTGATGTTTGTAAAAAATAGTTAAAATTTTGGAACTGAGTAACTATTACCAAAAAAGGTTTTTCTTGCAAAACCCATTCCAGAACTATTACCATGATGTTTTATTTATTTATAAATTTTATCGATATTTTATTTTTTGATGATGGACACTATTGAATGTTTCATTAAAAAAAAATTTGTACTTTATATTTATAATTAAAATTTTCTCCCCTATAGAATTAATTTTATTACTATGTTTTATTTCAAATAATTTTTCTAAAATATATGTTTTACAAAATCTTTTGAAATCGTTTTTTAGAAATACTTTTATCTGCATCTTTAAGAAGCTATCATATTTAATTTATAATATATTTTTTCCTAAATCAACTTTATTATATTTAGATTTATTAGCATCAAATTTATTTCAAATTGTAAAAATCTAAATTTCTAAAATTTTATCAATGTGATAAAATTCATCATATGTAGTTAATAAATCATCTTTACTCGATGAGGAAGATTCTTCAATAGGAATTTTATATTTTCAATTATCAAGATCCTTAGAATTTAAATACATATTGATGAGTTTTTCAGTTTTTTTCCCTTTTTTAATGAAACATTTTTTTTACAGATACATTAGAAAAAATAACTATGTTCTTATGTCCAAAACATTCTTTAGCTGATGAATGTTTAGTAGAATCACCATCAATATCACTCAAAGTGTCAGAAGATTATATTAATTTCTTTCCATTCGATTTGTAATAATTTTTAATTTATTTCATAAATATTTTATTTTCTATCTTCCCTGTTTATCTTTGTAAAATCAGATGCAATTTGTATAGCTATATTACATTCATAGTAGATGACTTCAGAATATTTGGTCTCACCATTATTTTTATGACTCCCTTTCTGTCATTATTGAAATTTTTTAATCCTGAATATCTTATTAACTATTAAAGATAATTTAGAAAACACATTTTTATAATGTTTTTATGTACTTGAGTTTGAATAAATTAAAAATCTATTCTCTCTTGAGGATTTAACAATTTTCTCCAGAGTTGGAACATTGGAAGGAATAGTAGTAGTAGAAAAATAAATATGACTGTTTTTCTTTTTATCATTACCATAATCTCTCATAATCATACCATCAAGTTGCATATGAGTTGAAATTATATCATTCAATGTATAATTATGTATCTTTCTTTTCTCATCCACAACTATTCTTTTCAATTCATGTAATAACCCAAACATTCATGAAAAAATTTTCATTCTTTTATTGTGTTATGGATTTTGAAAACACATGCAACTTTTTATTTGGTTTAAATTACAATTATGTACCAATACCATTGATAATATAGTAGTTGAATAGTGATCACATATCTTTTATAAATATAGGGTTTTAACAAATCAATTCAGCACAGACAGTGGATGTGATGGCCTCGACCAGTAAGATTGTTCCCATTGAAGCCCATTTATTAGAGATTTGGAGAGTGATAGTATTTATGGCCTTTTATCTAGACCAATAAAAAGTTCATATGAAACAACATATGTATGAGCAAATCTATTTACGGGAGATGTTCAAGCTCATCGAGATCATGGCCAAAGCCATGTCTACCAAACTGCCCCAGGAAAGCTCCACCATTGCATACCATACTCTGAGGGAATATTACTGTGTAATAAAGGGATATGTAATAAGACACTATAATTATGATTATGTGCACTATTTTTTATAGAATAATGAATATGCATTAATTTTATTATAGTTACTCTCTAAACGGTTTTTAAAAATAAATTATATTTTTTGTTAATATTTAAATTCAATTAAGAAGTATCTTTTGATGAATTAGTGGAATTTTTTGATTTCAATAATATTTTTTATAAAATATTATTAATTAATTAATATTTATTTAATATAAATGATAGTATGACTTTTTTTAATACAACTGTTATTTTTTTCATGGTTTGATAACTATTTTAGAAAAAACCAATGAATTCTTAATAAATGTCGGTTTTTATTTTTAATGTGAAATTTTAAATATTTAAAAATTATTCAGATAAAATGAATATTTTTTTGAATTTATGATGTTAAAATTATCCAATGGTGAACTTTTCAATATTTTCGGAGACAATTGAATTTTTGGTAAACATTAAATAGCTTATAAATATATAATGTTTTTTATGACCTCATAATGACCCAATAGTGTTGTAATAAAAAACTATAATAGGTTTATTCATCCCATATATGTTTTAATGTTAAAATAATTTGATTTTAGATTTGTTTTATTAATTATACAATTCTATAGTGGACCCAACATGGCTTATAAAATATTTTAACATTTTAAAATGATTTCCTTGAGTTTCTGACTCATCTCCTGATAAGAAAGACAACTATTTTAATATCTTCTTTAATTGGGAATATAAAATAATTTTTGCCACTCCACTATGGGAAAACCATGGGAAAAAACATGGTATGGTTGGTGGTTTTAAATATTAAATTATATAGATTCCAAATACTATGTTTGTGAAATATTAAAGTATTCCCCTCTCATTTTCTATATAATCCCACCCAAGATCCCACATATCTTCACTAAAAATACTTTTATCATGTCCCTACTCTTCCCTCCTATCTCAAGAAGCATCCCAAGGTTCCCCAAGCTCTCAAGAGTGTCCCCTACTCATTCTTTCGACGTCACACACACAAGTAAGGGTTTTTTGTTTTCCCATTTCTTCCATGTTTCAATACATTGATATACCCTTTTGTCAATTAAAAATGTTGGGGTATGATTTTTCACCTCCCATGTACTTCCCTCCTTATATTTGAATGATTATATTCCCGATTTTCTCTTAATAATCCCTCTTATGTACACCTATTACCATGCCAAAATGTCGTTAGTGTTATTTCATTTCATCTCTTTCTCCATGATTCTTTATTATGTTATGACTTATATTTCAAAATTATATGTGGTGGGACATGTATCAATATGAAAAACATACATTCCATTTCATTTACATATAATGATATACCCCTTTCTATATTATCAACTTTTTTATGAATTATTATGTCACATTGTTATGCATCGGAAATTGCACCGCGATTTCCCAAGACCACATCATTGTGTAGTGAATACCATACAAATTACTTTATCAATGGTATTCAATATTATGTATATATACATATTGAATGGTACTTACGTGTATATATTCCACTTTCCATTATCAGGGAATGAATTATGATCATTAATTATTCCATGTTATATGTTCCATGTGGCACACTTATACATGAAATGAAATGTTTATAATGGGTTTTCCCAGATAGTAATCCAATGAATTGGGAAATGTTTACTATCAAGATACACCATGTGCAATGATGGTTTAATCATGCTAATACATGTTTAATGATGATTTAATCAAGATAATTCATGTGCAATGATGGGTTACTAATGCTAATCCTTGTGCAATGAGCCTTAGCTGAAGGTAATATCAGGTTGTATATTGTTACCACATTTCCAGGTTATGATAATTATAATATATCATGAAATTATGTTAATTTTTATATTGGGATCCATTAATATTCCTATTTCATGACATGTAGATTATTCTTTATGGTATTTCTTATTTGATGCCTTATTAGGCATTATAGCTCACTAGTTTTTTATGTGTGTCCATAGGTTATCTTATGCAATTCTAAGTATGATGGAATGTTGTGGTCATGTAAAAGAAGTTATCAATAATGATGTTAATTTTTATTTTTTATGTTTTTATTAAATGATTCTCATTTCACAAGACACTATACCTATCGATCATTAGAGTTGTATTAAGTGAAAATTTATGTACAAAATCTTGCTTAATTGTGTATTAAAGAGCAATGTTGTTATAGTTGGTATTACAGGATAAGTTTAGTAATTTTTTGGATTAGGATTAGAAAAAGTTAGTGAAAGGCTTAGGGATAAAACTATGTATAATAAAAATATCCCTAAATTTTGGTGAGTATAGAATAAGAGATTCACCAAGAAAATACATCCATGTCTGGATACGAACTAGTAGAGGTGGGTCTGGTACAGATGTATCTTGGTGAAAAACCCAAAAAACACCTCTTTGAGTTAGACTCGAATGGGATCTAGTGCAAAATAATGTGACTTGATGAACTCTTCGTATGAAACGCCATGGGATATGATTTGGTAAATTTATAAGCATAGTATCAACCATTATTAATGGAATATAAAAATCCCCCTATGAATATATGTTTGGATGTTGATCATGGATAACTTATAATGAAGCATATAAATTAATAAGTAAAGGAATTAAATTTAATTTATAAGCTATCCCTTTTGTAATGGATTCCACTTAATGTTTTACCCTTAACATTCCTTTTATTCCATCCAATGACAATAATAAGTGGAATCAAGCTAACAACTGATGCAAAGATCAATGTTACCACTATTCTAATGAGATTACAAATCCGATGGGAGCAGTAATCACAAACATTTCATGATACCCGCTTAGTTAACTCATTTTTGGAATAGAATAATGGGTCAAGAGAAACATCCAAACCCCCCCAATAACATGCTTCAATCAAGAGATTCATGGTACAAAGGCCTCATACTTTTAATTGATCATTTGATACCTCAAACACCGAAAAATGGATCATATCCATTGATAAGATCTTCTACATCATTCAATTTTTTGAACAAGATAACGTTCATCTGGATTCTTATTGTATGGAGGGTGATGTTTTTCAATAATGGACATTGATCAGAAATATAAAACTTGAGGATGTGATAGAGGCGCTGGAATGGAATTATTTCTGAAAAAACTTTTTTCAATAAATATTTTCCTCACACCATCCAACTTATGATGGGAAGGGAATTTATTTCCCTCTTGAAAAAAGATGACGAATCCATAAGAGTGTTTGAGGAAAACATCACAAGGCATGCAAGATTAACCTATGGATTTTTCATTACCCTTGAAAGCAAGGTAGACCACTTCTTTGGTGGGAGAAAACCTAGTTTTTGGAAATTCCAAGGGATATGACATTGATAACTATGATGAAATTATATGATGTTCACTTAATTTCAAAATGAAAATCAATGAATATCTGGGGTATCAGGGGGATACGAAGTAGATAGTTTAAATTAATTATAGCCAGCTGATAGATAAATCAAACAAGGATATGGAATTTCAGCACCCCACATTCCAAAGGAACGGAAAGATGAACTCCAGAAATTACCTGAAGCGGGTGAGGAAATGTATATGTGTGGATGAGAAGGGCACCTGGATATTAATTGCCGACCAAAAAAACCCATTGTTGCGACAGAGGAGAAGAATTACATCTTTGACACTGAACACATTATTCATTTCTATAACTACAAATAACCAGGTCACTTTGACAATCAGTACCCTAATACATGTGTTTTTAGAGGAAACCAATAGCCTCCAAGGCAACAATAGATAGCTTTTCCCATCACTACCACTGAAGAAATTTCTGAAAATTAAATGGTGTCAGGTACTATAGTTATTCATTCATGAATAGTTAATGTACTCTTTGACTCTAGTTCTACGCAATCTTTAATATCCAGAATGTTTAGTAGAACAATCCCAACACCACCATAAATCGAGGAAGTACAGATATCGGTGAGAATTGTAAATGTGAAATTTTTTTAATCCTATTTATATAACACCTCCCTTTTAAAAATTTGAGGATTGGAATTCCCAGATAACCTCATCATACTCCCTGTGTTGGAATTTTATGCAATTCTACGAATGGATTGGATTGAATAATGTAGAGCCAACATCAATTTCTATGAGTGGGAAATCACTCTTCATATAGAAAATCAACCCCTGATTAAGTAAAAGTCAAAGAAGTAAGATGAATTTTCATTTAAACCATCATGAAAAGAATTTATATTACAGCCCTATGATCATGTGTATCTTACTCAGATGATTGAGTCTCTAGAAGAAACAATTCTTGAAGACATGCCTATTATGAGTGAATTTTCATAAGTGTTTCTAGAAGAATTGACTGTTCTACCTGCTAGAAGAGATTTTTAATTATCTATTGATCTTATACCTAAGGAGTTGGAAATATCCAATTTCCATATTGAATGGTTATAATGAATCTTGAGAAACTAAAGAAACAACTACAAGAGAATTAGGATAAAGGGTTTATATGCCCAAGTGCTTCACTATGGGCTGCAGTAGTCCTCTTCATCAAGAAGAAGGATGTGTCAATGTGCCCTTTCATTGATTATCATGAGCTCAACTAAATCATGATAAAGAAAAAGTATCCTCTTCCATGAATTGATGACTTTCTTGATTAGATATGTGGATAATAATATTTTTCAAAGATGGATCTATGGTTTAAATATTATCAATTAAGGGAGAAGGAGTAGGATATCCCCAAGATGGATTTTTGTACAAGATGCATGCACTGTGAATTCATAGTAAGGCCTTTCAACCTCACTAATGCTCCATAAATCTTCATATACATGATTTATATTTTATTTAGTGATTAATCTAAAAAAATTTCTAGTAGTATTTATTAAGGATATTCAAATATACTTGAATACCAAGGAGAAACATGAAGAGCATCTAAGCACTATACTTGAGAATTTGAGAAAGGAGAAGCTATATGAAATGTACATCAATTGTTATTTCTTGTTGAAGGAAGTCTTATTCTTGTATCATATCATTAAAAGCTATAGTATATCTATGGATCCATCAAAGATAAATGAAATTGAAGGATTACTGAGGCCATCATATGGGACAGATGTCTGTAACATCCTTGGGTATGTAGGATATAATCGCCGATTTGATTGAATATTCTCATGATTCTCTAAATCTATTACCAATTTAACTTCTAAGGTTGTCATGATTGCTTGGAATGATTAATATGAAGTTAGATTCAATGATTTGAAAAATTGGATTATCACTGCACACGTTCTCACACTACCCACAAGTGGGGAACTTTTTGTGGTATTCAGTGATGTTTCGAAGAAGGGAATGGGTTGTGTGTTAATGAAAAGTAACAATGTAATTTCCTATGAATCAAGGGAGTTGAATTTTTATTGGAAAATTATCTATCACATGATATGGAGTTGGTTGCAGTAATTTTCTCTTCAAAATTTTGTATACATTACCTCTGTACAGAAAATTGTGAAATATATAAGGATCACAAAATCCTCATTTATATATTCACATTAAAAAGAGTTGAACATGCACCAATGAAGTTGGTTAGGGAAGATAAGATACTATGAATGATCAATTTCCTACCATCCATGGAAAACAAATAAAGTTTCATGCACTCTATGTAGAAAGAACCCAATGATTCTTTCATTGATGAGAAATGAAAAGGATCCTATCTTCTTAGATATGATAATTATGGGCATGAGAATCATAAAAAAGGAAATATCATAAATAATTACATTAATGATTTCTCAACCATCCCTTTTGGAATGGTTAAATGGTGATCAAAAGGATGATGTGGGAATTCAGAAGAAAATGGTAACAATAATAATAGGTAATTCCTCAGAGTTCATGGTTAGTGATTAAGGAATTGTGAGATTTGGGTCAAGAAAATTTCTTCCATCAAATCAAGAGTTAAAGAACTATATTTTGATGGATTCATATTTTTCATGTTTCTCTATTCAACCAGGAATCACAAAGATGTATCGAGATCTTTGAGATCATTATTGGTGGGGTAAAAAAATGAAGGAGATTGTTGAGTACACATCTATGTACCAGGTATGTCTGCAAGTGAAGGCTAAGAGGTAGAAGTCTAAGGGGATTATGAAACCATTACTCATACCAACATGGAAAAGAGAGAACCTCGCCATAAAATTGGTCAACAGACATCCGAATAAAACCAATGGAAACAATGCTATTTGGGTTGTTGTGGATCATCAAAAATGACTTAAAATTTAATTGAGATTTGATAGGATTCTTCATATGATCAACTATCATGGATATACATTATATAAGTGGTATAACGAATCATGGAGTACCACTATCGATTGTATCTGATCGAGATCCATGATTCAACTCTATGTTCTCAAAGAGTCTCCATCAAACTCTAAATGATGAGATTAACTACATTTTGACTTATCATCCTAAAATTGATGGCTTATCTTAATGAAATATCCAAAAACATGAGATTAGGTTGAAAGAAATATCAATGGACTTCAAAGGAGGATGGGATTAAAATATTCCTCTATTTGAGTTCCCTTACAATAACAGTTTCTAATCATGTATCCAAATATCTCAATATAAATCCTTTTATTGGAAAAGGGGTAGAACAATGGATTGTTGGGATTAAATTGGGGAGTGAAAACATCTAGGTCTGGAAATGGTCGAAGGAATGGTGGTTAAAGTTAAGACCATATAGTAGCATATTAAAGATTCTCAAATTAGTCAAAAGAGTTATGCTAACCACACCATTGATGAGACTTAGAGTTTGAAGTCGGAGACAATATATTCCTCCACATATAACTATGGAATAGATTTATCATATTTTGGAATAAGGGAAATATTATTCCATGGTACATCAACCCTTTTGATATCCCTGACCACATTGGAGTAGAGGCCTATCGACTCGCACACCCACCAAATTTGTCTCGGCTAAATTATGTATTCCATGTGTCAATATTGAGGATGTACATACCTGAGTCATCACATGTAATCAATCTAGATGAGGTACCATTGGAGAATGACCTCTCCAATTAATAGATGTTAGTTAATATCATATATCATACAAAAAATGTTCTGCGAAATAAGACAATGCCCCTCACCAAAGTGATGTGGAGAAACAACATGTTTGAATAAGAAATGTGGGAATTGGAGTAAGTAATGATTTAGAGTTTCTCCCATCTATTTAAGTGTGTAAAAAGAAATCTTTGATGGTGATATTTATCATAGGTGTACTTTTGTGAAGACCCAAACATCCAGGAATAATATTCCGTTTATTTTTATATTTTATTGATATAGAAAACACTTGCACCCGTTTTATTCGGTTTAAATAACTGTTATGTATAATTATGATTGATAATATAGACATAAAATAGTGATCACATGTCTATTTTGAATATAAGGCTTTAACCCAACCTTTTGACACAGAAAAAGGAATTTATGACCTCGACCAGTAGGATTATTCCCTTTGAATCCCGTTTATCATATAATTTAGGGGAGATAGCATTTTTTGGATTTTCCCTAGAGCAAGGCCAAGGCCAAAATAAAATCCATCAACTTATGCATTAGTGAAACTGTTTACAGGATAATTTCAAACTACTCAAGATTACGACCGAAACCATGTTTACTAAATAGCCTCATGAAATCCCCACCAGCACACATCAAATTCTAAGGGAATATGCTGGTCCAATAAAGGGACATGTAAAAATATCCTACCATTATGATTATCTAAATTATTTTGGTATAGATTAAATAATATACATTCATTTTTGTAATGTTACATTTTAAATGGGTTTTAAATAAGAAATAATATTTTAGTTAATTTTTAAATTCAATTAAGAATATATTTTGTTGAAATAATGGATTTTTTTTACTTAAATAATATTTTAACAAGATATTATAAATAAATTACTTTTTATTGAATATAAATTATTTTATAATTTTAATTAATATAATTTTAATTTTTATTATGCTTTGAAAACTTTTTCTATAAAAACCCATGAATTCGCAGTAAGTGATGGTTCTTATTTTAAGAGTAAAAATTCAAATATATAGAAAATTATTTAGATAAAATGAATATTATTTTATGAATTAGGTCATTAAAATTATACTATGTTGTTTTATTCAAAATTTTATGATACAATCAATTTTTTGGGAAAAACTAAAATACCTTATAAATATATATTGTGTTTTATGACATCATAATAATCCAATAGTTAGGTAATAAAAATCGATAAAAGGGATATTCATTTAATATATAATTTAACATTAACATAATGTGATTTTAGATTTGTTTTATTAATTTTACATTATCTTAGTGGACCCTCGAAGACTTATTAAATATTTTAACATTTTAAAATGATTTATGCGAGAGGGTGACTCACATCTACATAAGAAAACCAAATATTTTAATATTTTCAGCCATTGGGATTATAAAATAATTATTTCCACTCCAATTTGGAAAATAATATAGGAAAAACTCATGGGAAGGATTTTGGTTTTGAATATTTAATTATATAGATCTCCAAACCTGTGTTTGTGAAATATTAATGAATTCCCCTCTCATTTCCTATATAAACCCAAAAAATAACTCAATTAAATTCACTCAAAATCCATGGAGCACGTCCCCACTATTACCTCCACCCTATATAAACCTCCCAAGGCCCCCAAATCTCTCAATATGATCCTCCTCATGATCTTGAAGTCACACAATCTAGTATTTTATTTCTTCTTTTCCCATTATTTTTCAAGTTTCCTAATGTTGATATAACCCTATTGTTTATTACAAATGTTGGGTTATGATTTCACACCCCCCATACATCCCCATTTATTTTTGAATGATGGGAGATCACATTCTATCTCATTAATCCCTTTTATGTACACCCTTTACCATGTCGAAGTTTCATAAATGTTATTCAATTTTACTAATTTCTTCATGTTTCATTATTGTGATAGAAATTATATTTCCAAATTACATGTGTTGGGAGATGTATGTATATGACCCCCGTAATTACCATTTCATGTACCTTTTATGAGATACCCATTTATCTCCCATAAATTATTTTTATTAATTTTTCTATCATGTCGTTATGCTGTGAAAATTGCACTATGATTTTCCAAGACAAATTTATTGTTTAGTGAATACCATACCCATTTATAAATCATGTGTATTCACCATTATGAACATATACATACTGAAGGTTACTTACATGTATGTATTCAAAATTCCTTTATCATGGAATAAATTATTATTTTGAATGATTCCATGCTATAAAATCCATGTGTCAGACTTATGCATGAAATGAAATTCCTATAAATGGTGATCCCTGAAGTGCTCTAATGCTTTGCTTATTATTTAGAATCATGATACACCATGTGAGATGTGGGTTTACTCATATTAATCCATGATATATGAGGCTTTAATCATTATAATTCATGTTCAATTGGGGTATAATAATTCTAATCCATGAGAAATTATCCTTGGCTCATGCTAATATCATGTTGTATGTTGTTTCCACATTTCCCTGTTATGATAATCATGCTATATCATGACTTTATGTTCATCATTATCTTGTGATCCATTGAAATATCTATTTCCAAACATTTTCAATATTATTCATGATATGCCTTGTTTACTCCCTTATTGGGCTTCATAGCTCAACCTTTTAATATGTATGTCATTTGGTTATCCCATGCAAT
Organism: Viscum album; assembly: GCA_963277665.1. NCBI lineage: Eukaryota > Viridiplantae > Streptophyta > Magnoliopsida > Santalales > Viscaceae > Viscum > Viscum album. The sequence goes on along the minus strand of OY728165.1, from coordinate 1,462,680,512 downwards.
GCTTAGTACGAAAGAATATTGTAACCATGTAAAAGTATATTTCAATAAGGATATTGTTTTTTATGTTTTATATTGTTATGTAATGTTCTTAACATCCCTAGACACTACACCTATCAATCCATGGAGTTGTCATAAGTGTATGTTTATGTAATAAATCATTCTTAAGTGTGTAACAAATAGCAAGGCTGTACTAATTCACACAAATTGGTCTTGACATCAATAATGTTATCAATAATAATTTATCATCTAGACATCATTCACTTATATATTTTAAGATAATTATTATTATCATGAACCTAAGGATAATATACTCAATTGATTCTATGGATAAGAAATCAAAATCATTATATTTATCTCTAAGCGCATCTCTTCTAGTTTCCACAACATTAGAAGTACACAATTTTGTATCTTATAACTGTTTCCATATATTATTAGTATATTCATATGAAGATATCTAACAATATATAATTATTTTTATCGAACATAAAAATTTATTCCTTAATCTATAATTTAACTAATACTATTTTTTGGAAGGATGAGTAAAATAAATTTCATCATTATTAGGAATCTTGGTGTCTCCAGTAATAAGAAAAAATATCCAGCTACAATATAGATAATAATAGTTATTATCATATATTTGTATTACTCATAATCAGCACCATCAAAGATAGATGGTATGATTGGATTTAGATTATCTATAAAACCCACAATAATAACATCCATATTAAAAACAAAAAAAATCCATAGGCAAACATCAGTGAAACAAATTTTATAAATAGAATTGTTATAATAAAACATAATAAAATATGATATTGATAGAAGAAGAAAAATATCATCAATTATAAGTATTATAAACCTCCTCTGATACTAATTATAAGTTTTTAGGAGTTCTATCTGATTTATATACACTTAATGTGGGTGAGTTTTAGTTTGAAAACTTATTTAAAAATATTTATACTAGAAGAAACAAAAATTATCTTTATGATAATTTGGAAAACTTATATTCATTCCAATTATCCTAATCAATGAATCCTAACCACAAACAAGCCTAATTATATATTTTTGAATGTCATAATCACAATGGATATTATTTTTATCAGAGTATTATATCATAATCATTGTTAATATGGTAATAAAATTATAATAAAAATATCAATAGATGACCAAGTTTCAATTAAAGTTTAGTATAATAGAAACATGTATAAACAAAAATATAATATCTATCTGCAGAAAAAATAGCATACAATCATTCATTAAACAAGATTCATTAAACATTAAGTGAATGGTAGTTGATAACCTTTACAAAGGTATCCACTGTTTTATACATATATTAATTTATGTATTTTTTACTAGGAAATATGAAAACACAATGTTCAGATATAACTATGTCTTTCTATCCCCATATGCCCATATGACAATATTATGATTTTCTATATCTTACTATCCATGTAATACCTTGTTACGATGATCATATTTTCTCTATCCTCATATCCCCAATATCTCTCGATACAATGGATCAGATTCACCATCTTCATATCCCCAGAGTCCCTCAATCGACGATCAAATTTTATCTAAATTCCTATCACAAAAATCAATTGACTGTAATAGTAACCAGACATGAATATAAAACAATAAGTTATTATAGAAAAAAACCTAAAAATAATTCCCTAGAAAGAACTCTCTAATGAAATATAAAGACAAAAAATGGTCCATTAATTCCATGTATTATTCACAATACATGAGAGAAAAAATGTATCATCTAGATTTAAACTCTTCAAATGACTTATAATTTATAGGCAATCTTCTAAAAAACATATTTCTAGTTTTTTTTGCAACTTACATAGATAGTTGGACCATGAAATCTCCTTGTAACATAATGTCTAACATCTTATTGATTGACACCATTACAATGTAACAGAAATTCATTATGAAAGTAATAAGCCTACATATTCTAATTATAATCATAATTGAGTCTAACAAGAATCCTTATCTATTTTTAATATGACCATCCTTATGGGATTCAATCTAATTTATACGCATGAGAAGAAGTATTATTGTTGTGAATTTTTTTAGTTTGTTATAAAATACAGAAGTCTAAATTTGTGCATAATTAATGTTGAATATGATTATCAGATTCACACCCGATATGATTATCATATTGAAGAATACCATGTTCATATTAATAACAATTTCCAAATTTTTGAATATTTGTCAGAAGGTACTATTTAAAAAAAACATACTAAAATACATAGGAAATAAAAATTTACTATACATGTTTAATAAATGTGTATGTGATTTCCAAAACTAAAATAATAGAGAATTAAGAAGTATAACATAGGACTAAACAATATCTCAGAAGTTAAAGGTCCCCAATTATCCTCTTTAATTTTCAATTTCAATTCATTTGGTATTTTTTTTAAACAACTGATTTAAATTATATATTAAATTATATTTTATTTTCATCAAATTTCATTATTTTAATTCACATGTTACTTAATACCTCAAGTTATATCATTTTTATAATATGTTGCAATGCTAAAGTAAGGGTTTTTAATCTTTTGACAATCATTATTTTATTATCAAGGAGTAATTAGATATGATGCATATTATTTTTTCAATAATTGATCGCAATTTCTTTTCATTATACAACCCTAATATAATAATTCATAAACTATCCCATGACCCTAAAAAATCATAATATTTTGGTGACATAATGTGTGTGGGGATTTTCAAGAAAAGAAGTTTCTATCTAGATAATATAAGTGGTAGTGGTTTGGAATAGAAGCATCCTGGGATAATAACTTTGAAAATAATTTTCCACTTAATTCATGGTATCATTCTGGGGAATGATGAATTACATAGTGATGAGATACTAGGTTGTCAATCATGTGGGATATTAAAACATGTTTAATAATAAATCAGAAACTTCTTTATAAAAGAGAAATAATCTATGACCTATGTAATATTTTGAACAAATAATTTCATCATCAACATAAAATTTTCACGCATGTTGAACAAAGAAAATATATAATGAAATGGATGAATTGAAAACACCAACATGAAATATAATACAAATTAAAAAATCTATAATATTAATTTCACCTAAAATGAACTAAAACACAAAGGAACTTCCCCATCAGGAGATTCATGTGAGTTGTGACACCCCAAATGTCTCATATATATATATATATGTATATATGTATAATTCCCATGAGATATTAAGGGGTATTAGGCGAATTTGTATAATTTTTGATGTGTTTGTAGTTTTTTTGTTAAATTTTATGTTTATAAGGACAGGTTGGGTAAACAATACATCCTCTATAATTTCTAACAGTAGTGACCACATGGTAACATCATGGTTTGGTAAACCATGTGAACATATTGGGGTTTTAAGTTTTTTTCATTAAAAAGTATTTTTATTCAATGATTAATTTCCCATATTCCTTATATTATATAACATGACACAAGCACATGCCTTAGTTTATTCCATTATTCTTATAGCCTTAGTGGATTTTTATAGACCCATGGGTGAGTTTTCACCTTGATTTAATGTGAATGTAATCTTCTTCCTCGTCATCTTGATTTCATCCATTTATCTCTTATTCTCAAACCATAGGGGCCATGTTGGCCCAACATCAAGTCTAGGGCTCTTTAATATTGGAGGAATTTGGTATCAAAGGATTATAACATTTCATTTCTATAATATAATAGTGGATTTCATCATTGGATACCTAGTTTCATCACATTTGGTAGGTTTTTCCATGTTAATAAATTTCATTTGAGTGTTCATAGAATTATTTATGTTGTAAGATCGTGTTTTATCTATATCTATATAGTATATTCTATATTGATATATTTTTTCAATTCCTTTCCATAATATATATATTTTTACATCGGTGTAATAGGGGTATTCTATAATTCAGAGAAAATATAAATTTAAATGATGTTTAATAGATTCTAAATTCATGATAAAATCCCATGGACAGTTCTACACATGAAAAGTTATTTTGTCATAGTGCATTAGAGTAAAAAACATAATCATTTTTGTTGTTTCTTCATTTAGGGGATTAAATTTTCTTAATGAAATTAATATTTTATTTATAGGAATTCATGGTGACATATATAGTTATTTTAGTATGTTGGGGTATTGATATTATTTAGGTGTTCCTTTGAATTCAATTTTTTCAAACGAAGTTAAAAAGGTATTTCCCAAAGTATAAATATATTATTTAAAATACTACTCCATTTAGAATTTGAGGAGGGGGTATTTATTTACATATTAAACACCCCCTGATAAGTTCTACAGTTATTTGTGGTTGATGATTTTTTGTGTTGAATGTCAAATGACTTATGATTAAAGTTATTTATTATTAATGTGGGCCAATTTCTTTTGGATGGGATATTTGAGGTGAACAAAATCTTATTATTGAATAATTTTTCAATTGGCCATGTTGTTGTCATGTGATTGATGTTTTCTCATTGTGGAAGAACTCTTTTAGTCATTCCATGGGGAACCATATTACATTGTGTGTGATATACATGATGTTAAATTTACTTGTTTAATTATGTCGTATCTGATATCCTCTAGTTTTATTATTATGACCTAGGATGGGTAGTGAGTAAATGATAATGATTACTGATAGTGATTCAATTTAGTGGTTGTTGGATAGTAAAACCATCAGTTTTTTGGTCCACCTTTTCATATCATGTATTGTCCCATTAGTCCCTATTTTTTTCCTCATGATATATGTCTTATATTGTGACCAGTTTATTTCTTATTTTGAATATTAGTTTCTATTTTTCATGGTTTGAGTATTATATTAATCTATGTGTAATTTGTGGTTTATCATGAGGTTATTTAATCATTATATGTCTCAATATTTTCTATTTCATTAGTGTGTATGTTAAATAGTGGTTCTTATTCTAATTTTTCATATATACTTTTTAAGATTTATTAAAACATAATTTCTAAAAAATGGATTTTCAGTCGAAAAATGTGAAAATGATTTTGGTTCTTTTAAAATGAATAGAATTTTGAAAAATAATTTTTTTATATTTTATTTGTTTCAAATCCTTACAAATGTTAAAAACTATTATTTATATATTTTAGTCAAACTAATATATTTGGTTTCATTTATAAAATTAATAATATGGAAGCATGGTAGTATATAATAGGCTTCTTGATCACACCCGATATATTCACATTGTTAGCTCCGTAATTATAATATTTTTTTTATGGTTTTCAAGTATCATCTTGTGGGCATGATTAGAAATTATCCCGTTATGAATGTAGTAAGAATATGGTTATTGGTATTGAATTTATAGTTACATGGAGATGATGTGGTTTTTCTCCTGACCTTGTTAGTAGGTTTGGGTAAAAATCTGCATCCGCCTTCATGGAAATACATTTCAATTTTATTTTCATTTATTGAATTTAGAAGAATTGTATTAAATAGTTGTATTTTATGGGAAATATTTTTTTAAAATTATTTTGTTTTCCATTATATTGTGCCAAGTCTCGGTGTTTGTTGTATTATAGGCCACTTATTTAAATTGTATGGTGATCCAATGTACGTAGACCTAATGTTTAGTATTTGGTTATAACCTGAAAAGGGGTTTATTGTATCATATGGCATGAAATTGTTTGTATAGTTATTTTTATACCCTTAGAAATTTTTGATAACGCTTGGGGAACATGAACATGAAGTACACCCTTTAGTGTGTTGACTTGACTGACTTTTTGCATCACCACCAATTAGATCACTAAAAAATGGTATAACATGATTCTCATTATTTTGGGTCAAATGGATTATAAAATATAGGACTATTAGATAATGAGATTTTGGTGCAGGGGATTTCATAAGAAGATATTATTCATTATAATTCTTGAGTTACTATGCGTGGGTAAGAGTGTAACATTAAATTATTGTTTTGTTACAAGTTTCATTTGATATTAAGTTATGTTGTTTGGTGTTACACAAAATTTTATCAAGATTCTGAAAAATGTTTTAGGAAATTTATATATTTGATATAAAATTGGAGACAATCCATGAGGTGTGTAATTAAGTTGAATGACATTTAAAACTGTGTGTAGGACATGAGAAACAACTCACATTGAATTCCAATTATTTATTCGTGTTTGGTGTGTGTTATAACAAAACATGGGGCCATCATTTTAAAGAAGATAAATTTTTTAAATAAATTTCATGTCCTTCTCTTATTTTATATTTTTTAATGATTGATGGATCTTGATTATGAGTAATTGAGTGGAATATTATAGAATTTGATTGTTGATTGATTATATTTTAATGAAATTTCTAATATATTGGTATTTAAAATTATTTTAATACCCATTTTTCGGGTGTATGAGTTATTCTTATAAATTATTTTTGATGATTCTCAAATATAATTGTGTAAAAAATTCATCTTTGGTAAAATAGAAATTAATTTTTGTGATGTTAATTTCAAAAAAAAAATATTTGTCATGAATTTTTTTTGTAATTTATTGGAGTAAAACATTTAATGGAATTATATGATCTAGATTTATTTGATTTAATTCATTTCACAGCTTATATAAGGAATTTGGGATGATGTGATTAAATGTTTTGTTTCCATGATATTTACAAATATGTGCAAAGATATGAATCAACAAATAATGTAGGGGAGGCTTAAAATAATTCAAATAATTAAATGATGGTTATATCGTTAGTATCTAACAATATATAGACTATTGAAGGAGTGTAAGAGATATGCTCAATTATGATTTTGGATTATTCCTAAGAGTTTTTGTATTGATATCCCCTAGTGTTTCGTGGAGGTCAAGGATTATTATGTATAAATAAGGTTAAACAGATCTTTGATTCACCAAAAATTCATGAAACCTCTAGGGAGAGGTTAACCACTACATTGTTTTATGGGTTTGGTCTAAAATAGGGTAATATCATTATCCACACCCTACTATTTGAGGATTTTTTATTTCGATATTTCATGGGCGCCTATATCCAATGATATAAACAGAATGAGATAAGGTTTGAAAGGGTGATAGATTATTTTTATGTCCATTAGGGTGATCAACTAGTAAAGGAAATTAGTGTACCTTTTAAATATAATGCATTCCTTCTCCCTAATTTAGTTGATTTATTTTTCAAATAAGTTTTTGTTCTTTGGAAGATTACTTCATCATGATTTCTATGCAGTGGTTTTACATTGTTTCCTAACTACCTATTCGGAAATTGTGTATAATCCATTCATCATCGAGGTAATTATTAATGGGAAACTTGTCACAAGTTATTATTCAACCATTAATGGTGTTAGTATGGGTGATATTATGGAAAATAAATGGTATCTATATGTTGATGATGATGGGAGGCTATCCCCCCACCTTATTATTGCTGCTTTAGTAAAGAAGAATCCATTTTGGGAACTAATTTTTGAATCCCAATGAACCATATCCACAGATGTCTAACATCAGTCATCTTTAGTGGATTTGTATGATTTACTTATGTCTATGTAATAATTCATTGAATGTTCTTAAATTCTTACAATTGTATGTGGTTCTTCTTTCATTGTTGATTTGGAGGTTTGATAAAGATTTTGAGAGTATCCAATTTCATTTTTTTCATTCCTCGTGACTTATTCCACATCATGTGTATACCTTGTTTCTTTTTCTTGTAATTTATTTTCTTGGTTTTATCATATTTTTTTGAACATCATTTTATGTTTTATTTTTAATAAAGTATAATAAATTTCTCCATTGCCTTGTATATTTTTTGGTGTGGATGAATCCATATAGATTTTTTTTGAACTAGAGTTGTTAATAAAATCTATTATCTTTTTTATGGTATTTTTTAAGAGTAGGGCGACCTATATGTGGTTTTAAAGTGTTTCACTCTTTCTTATAGTGTTCCTTTATATAGTTATTTTCATTAGTATTGGAAAATAATTTATGATCCTGCGGTTGCATATGTATATATGGTGTTGGTTTTTCCTATTAGGCTTTATTGGGATTCAGGAGGAAATTGAGAATGGTTATATGTATATAAACATTTATAAATTCATAGTACATTACAGAAATAGTCTTCGAAATATCTCATTTATCATATTGTTTTGATCACTCCATTCATTCAGTGTTGAAAATTCCTTTTTTGGAATGTTATAATTTCTTTACTTCAAAAACATAAAATCATTATACATTCCCCTTGATTGGGAGTGTGATTTTCAGGCATCATGATGCTGGAAATAGGTTAATTTGTGATGTATGTGATCAAGTTATTGTTTGAGGTGAATCGTTTTTCCCATTATTCTTTTTTGTCAGTTACATTACAGGGATAGAAACGTTCAAGGTGTGGAGAATTGTGAAACAACCAATATCCATTATATTAATATAATTATTTTATTGTCGAATTAAATGAGTATTGTTGTATTATGATGATATGTTAGAAATTGTAATGAATTCTTAGAGCTACACAAGATTGAATAGTACATAAAAAATTATATAGGGTAAACCATGTGACCCCTATATTTTTTGAATTTGGTGACTAATTATTTAATTCATGGAATGATATATTGTGTGATTAAACCATAAAACCCTCTTTATTTTGGGAATGTTATTATTTTCCTCTCAATTTTATTTGATGCTTCTCTAACCCTCATTTCCACTTCAAAAAAAATTACCAAAGAACCTCTCTCAATTCATTTCTTCATTCTTATCTAATTTGATGTTACTTTTATAGTGACATATTATTAAGACTTAATATATATTTAAAGGTAAGGTAATATTCATCCATCACGTCTTGGTTTCATTCAATTTATCCCTTCTTCCCAACCCCAATTTTCCATGTATTACCAGCATCAATGATAGGATTGTCTACTATTTATTAATTTTTGAGGGACTGTAGGCTACCCTAGGCACCCTATTATAGTTTATGTTTTCATAATTGACTTGGTTTCATCACTTTAGAAAGTGTTTTCTATACCATTCCATTTTATTTGTGATTTACTTTAATGTATGGAATTTTAAAAACATTATAGATCAAGATATGTATAGTATATTCCATCTAGATTTGTTTTTAATTTGTTTTCAATAATATCGTTTTGGTTACCTATTGTATAATTGGTGGATTTTATAATTCATCTTCTCTCTTATTCTAAATGGTGTTTTATTTATTCCAAATATTTGATAAAATTACAATATAATTTTAATTCAAGAGTAATAAATTCATTTTAGTGGTTTGGTTAAAATATTAATGATAATGTATAGTGTTTTTAGGAGTTCACATGTTATTAATGGGTGTGTTTTAGATTTATGGAATTTATTACTGGTATATTTATTTATTTGAGTATGATGGGGATTGATATTGTTTATATATTCCTTAGAATCCCATTTCTATTCAAATTTTTATTGATGGTGATATTTATGTTTATTAATAGATTCTTTTAAATATATTCCAATTTCCAACATTATTTAAAGGGAATTTCATTATTTATTGTCAAAACAATAATGATATATAATTTTATCAATGTAAGATTATTAGGTTTGTTATTTTTTAAAAAAATTTATTAATTTATTCTTCTGGAAATAAGGATAATTTAAATAGGGGATTTGATGTGGAAAGAATCTCATTATAGAATTATCATTCCATGGGATATATTTTTATCATGTTTTTTACTATTGGTTTTAATGGCCACATAGTTTAGTTAGTCCATGGGGATACCTTGGATACAATGTGGCATGTCAATGGACGAGTGTTGTAATAGTTAAAATTTTGCAACCGATGGTAGTTCCTCGTGATGTTGTTATTACCATGCTGACCACACCTTGTTGTGATGTGTGAAAATAATATTTTTAGGTAAATTATTTATAGTAATAGTGGTATAATAGATAATTGGATTGAAATGAGTGGAAAAAAATAATTCATTTTCACCTTTAAATTGGTTTAAAGAGTTTTTTTGATTGAGATCATCAATTCTGAAAGAAAATAATTGAAGGAAAATTTAGAACATGGATGATTGGAAATGTAATTGAATTAGTGTTTGAATTCAACATGAAAGGCTATCATAATCCTAAAATGTTTTTTGTTCCTATCATTTTAAATTATGTAATGGACTATGCCTCAATTAATTTTCTCGAAACTATAGGATAATAGAGATTGTGGATGCTTACATAAAAATGATCACTTGTTGGTCAACCTCATTCATATGTTAAAGAATGATAACAAGATCCTTCCTAAATAACCTTGAAAAAACTCAATCTATTAGTATTTATCCTAAGTAATCTGAAAGTATAATATTACCCCAAAAAACATGGCAACACTCACCAGAAAATCAAATTTTAATTCATTCTGTTCAATCATTAAAATTTTCATTATGGTGAGGTAGATTATTTATTATAAACCTAATAAGTTAATATAAATAAATTTTAAACCCTATGAATAATATAAAATATATATGTAATAGCCATTGAGAACCAGAATCAACCCAATGGGAAATGATATTTATTTAATAAAGACTATAGGCTCAAGAATTATAATAGAGACATATAACTTCAATGAAAACTCATGATATTGAACTTATATTCATGGTATCAGAAACTTCAATGGGGAAATATTACTCATATAGGAAAATAAATTTCAAATTTAATTTTCCAATGAAATGCAATATCATAATTTTAATAGGTCACAGAATTAGGCCTAGCCAAAATTCCAATTTCCAACCACCCTCTTAACTGAATCATCCTTTTCTATTATAAGAACAATTATTTCCCTTCTAAAAACATCTGTAAAATCTTTGATATCGTAGTTCTTTAAAATCATGAATATCTTTCCATTATTAACTGTTGTCTTCCACCAATATTTTATTCATCAAATCTCAATAAAATCAATATCCACTTTTTTGATTTTGATTTGAACTAGTTTTTACATTTCATTAGATTTTATTTGATTAGAAATTATCTATTTTTAATAAATTGATTTTTTGAATGTCTAATGACAATTAAATCAAGAGGTTCAGATTAATGTGTTTTGGATTTCTGCTAAACAAAGTGTTGACCATTACATTCATTTATTCAATATCAATGGTACCCATACACATATTAAATTAATGACTAAACCATGAGATTATAATATTATGTATTGTGTTTTGATATCATATCCCCATGTGGTAGGTTCGAACAAACAGTAGAAGGTATGAATTCCTTAGTTTTGTAGTTGGATTTCCAATCACATTAATGACCCCATAATATAGTCAGTTTATATTAATTTCTTATAGGTTGAGGATATTTTAATAATTCTCCCACTATCGATTTAGAATGGGATGATTAGGTATCTTCCTCTTTATGACATATTGATCGATTTTATGAAAAACATCTGACCACACGACATGATTTCATGTGGTTAGTCATAGAAATTTTATAAAATTTCATGATGTTGATTCCTTAATAGAGTGGGTTTGAATTATTCAATTGGTTAATCAATCAATATTATGAACTAAATGTGTAATCTCATTATTTTCTGCAGGTATTCGATGAAATATACACTTGAGGTCATTTTTCTACAATTTTCTTAAATGAACTATTTAACATGAGACACCATTGATTTCATGATATCCCTTCATGAAACATAAAATAGATCCAAAACACCCAAATTTTTGTGTAGGTTTTATAATAATAATTCCAATGATCAAGAAAAATAATCAAAACCCATGTTTTAAACCCTATTTCAGTTAAGATCCTTAATAATCTAAAAATGGTAAATGTTTTTTTAAAAGAAGTAATAAAAAAATTAGTTGGTTTAAATCATTGTAAAACAGGATACAGTATAAGAAAGTATCATTTTTTATATTCCACTACACCTAAATATTGTACTATTTACTTGTTAATTTTAAAATATTCCCAATGTAATATTCAAAAACATGTGAAATGTGAGTTCATCTTTAACACCACCACCCTCACTCTATCATTCCCCTAAAATTTTATTATTACCATTTTATTTGTTCAGTAAATTCAATTAATTCACAAAAATTTTATCTTATTATAACCATTTATATCTACCTTCTATATGATTCTGCATCATAATTATGTATGAATTTAAAATGTTCATTTTTTTCATTCCATGATTACAGTAGATTCACCATAGGATTGATAAGTTTTTTTCATCTCCACAAAATGAGTCTATAAATTATTAATTTTATGAAGAATTAATTAGGGTTGTTCTCTAGATAGAGGTTTGGTATAATTTTAATGTAAAACTATTTAGGTAAAATATAGGGGCATATAAGGACCACATATTTTATAAATGAAATTCACTTCTAAATAAATAAATTCCTAATTACGTAATTTGGTTATAAAAAATGCAATATATTAAATTTTTTATTTTTTAAAGTGAAAAATATAGTAAATATAACACAATAATATTTTTTGGCATGTATCCTTTTAAATTTATGATCATTGATTTATTATGTTACACCAAACACTAATCTTAAACAAATGATTAGATATAATTATTTAGTTGTGATAGTTATCACTTATTGTTAGAATGGTGGGCATGAATAATTGTAATTAAATTATGAAAATATATTGTACACAAGTTTATAAAATGAACGTAGTAGTTACTAATTAAATATATTTTAGAATGTAATCCATTTGAACATTTAGATGTTCTTTTTATAAAAACCCATCTTTATACCCATAATGTAATTTTATCTTAATAAATTAAACTAATCATTATTAGTGGAAGATATTAATAATATATATATATTATATATTAATTAAAATGTCTTCATATTCATACAAAAAATTTGATATTCTTAATATAAGAAATATTTCCAATTTTTATAATAAATGTTATATGTATCTATAAAAATATTTCAACCATTATGTGTTGCACCTATTTTAAAACTAAATTTTGACCCTAAAAATATTTTATTTAAAATAATAAAACTCATTTTTTAATCCACAATATCAAAATTATCATAGGGTAAAATGTTGTAATTTTTCATAAAAGTTTCATTTTTTGTGGAATGGTGAGGATTACAAATTTTTTGTTAAAATAGCTATTTCAACAAATTTATTTATATAGTTAAATTATAAATTAATTTTTTTTAAGAAAAATTAATTAAATTATATATCAATTAATAAAATTTAGTTCAGTGGAATCAATATCTCATTTAAATTGAATATAATAAAATTTCGAACATTAGAATATTTTTCTTTTAAAAGACTCTTTTCATTCTACATGAACGATTATTTTTTAAATATAATATTCATAATTATTTAAATTGGATTTGATAAAATTGACACCATATTTTGAATCATAAGTTTCAAATTAAGTTTCCTAGTCATTTTGATTTTTAGGCAAAAAATATTACCGTGGTAAAATAATAATTTAGTGCAGTATAGGGAAAATGATGAAAAAGTATAAATGTAAAAGGTAAATTATTAAGGTATAAAAAAATAAAAACAATAAAGTGGAGTATTGAGGTATTTATAGACCAAAACTATCATCATATTCATTAAATATCATCTGAATTCATGTAATTTAATTCCACCTCAAATCGGTTGGATTTAATTACATAATAATCATTATTTAATCACTTAAACCCACCTCTCTTTAGGTATAAATACCCCCAATCTCAACTGAGTTTTTACCAAAATTTTTTAATCTAATAAATTAAGAAATAACCATCTTCAATCTCTTCACATTTTGTTTCTACCAGTCTCAAAATATTACCAAATTTAAGGTCCTAATGGGGTGGTTTATGGAGGTGTTATTAAAGAGGTATGTTTTTCAAAACACCTTTCTTGTTTTCATTTATATATCTTCTTTCTCCTCATATACATCATCCATATAATAATGATAAATCCATAATAATGTATTTAATTTATTTTAATTTTTATAACAGAATACCATATATCTATCCCTTTTATTGCATACTTTTATTCAATGAAATAAAACTATTTCTAGGTTATGCCGGTTAATTTCCTCTATGAAACTTTTTATATTCATTTTCCATTAGCTCTTTCATGGATGATCATAAATCAATGATTCTATAAAAATACTAATTTAACAAGTATATTATAAATTATTTTATTTTATAGATTATATATATACATAAAAAAAATAAATAAAATGAAACTTCCTCTTGATGTTCAAAAAACCATTGAAATTAATTAACTATATGTCATCAACATTTTTTAAAATGAATCATCCTCATGTAAGAACTACAAATGATAAATGGTACCTTTTATACATATGTAATTGTATAAATACCATTTCATTTAACTTATGTGGTTTCATTTAAATTTGAAAAGAAATGAAATAATTATATGCAAATGAACCAAAATTGATACCATGAAATGAATGCACCCATAACAATGAAAATAAAGAAATATAAATACTGAAATGCTGATAAGATATTATAATAGGATTGTATAAAGAATTATAAATATTAATCTATTTTTTAGGGATTAAAGATCATTATTTTAACCATTATAATAGAGATTAAAGAACAATTCATTATTAAGATGCACGAGGTAGGGGTTTCTCTTCTCACTTTTACTTCTTTGAGATATATGCCTTATTCATTACTTATTCATTATTTTTAGTGTATGTAATTAAAATTTATATATGATATCATGAATTTCATTATATTAATGGTATTAAATGTTTTCTTTTTAATTTTTTATATTTTTGGTCATATGATTCGACTAATTACAAAGTTGTAAAGGAATTACTAACCTCAATTCTACTCTTTGGAATTAACATAGAGTTCCCTGATTATAGCATACTAAAAATATCCATAAATTACTTTTAAATATCCTACTTTATATTTACACATTTCTGAGAAATTATAATTAATTAAAATAATCATTTCATTTAATTCATTCACCCTTCAATTATCTGATATTAATAAGAAACATTCTGATAAAAATTGTCTTTTTATAAATACCCTTGAAAAACTATTATTCTACCATGCCTATGTATTCTAGAAGTGTTTCAATTTTTTTATAATATTAAAATAAATTTTATATTTTATCATAATTCATGTATGAATTTTTAAAATATAGTTCCGTATGTATTTTCATTACATTTTATAAACATGGTTCTTGGAGAATTTCTAAAAGAAATACAAAAGGAATGATTCCAAAATAAATTTTTAATAGTTTAAATATCACAATCCATAATTTTCCATTATTTTTTTAAATTTTTGGAAGTTGGATCAATCATGTCCATGACCAATTTTATGGGAAATGTGATGGATGTGAGACACCAATTTCATTGAATAAAATCTATTTTAAATATTTATATATTCTAGATACTTATTTAAAATAGTTTTTATAGTGTTAAACAAAATGTGAAGGGAAAATGTGATTGTGAAATCAAAAACAGAAGATCCAAACATGATAAATAAATTGATGAAATATATTTTTATTATATATTCAATTTAGGATATAAAATATGTGATGGAATAGCGATTTTAAAATATATAATGAAAATTGAGGATCCTAAAATAAGAAAATTAATTGAGAAAAATAGTTGAGATAGAGAAATGGGGATTATAAATACTTTCTTTAAATTGACTCTTCATATCATATATATTTTAATGAAATTTAATCATCAATTTTTTTAGACTATTCAGCATTTCTACTAGATTAATCTTATGTAATGATGATGTTATATGTTCCCCTCCCCTAAAGAATCAGCTGATGATAAAGAGAATTCAATAAACATAATTATAAACAATATTGGTGACTAAATTTAGTTATTTGAAATTATGTAATATGAGGGGGGAGATAATTTTTATAGAAATTTATTAGATAGAAGAGAAATTGAATAACAAACTATTTAAATTCACCATTAATAAATTTAATTTAAAATTATTTTTGAATTTTAAATCATACATAAATATTTTTTCTTGATTATATGATTACTAAACGAAATAAAATGAGATATGAAATATTCCCTCTGATATTGATCATGACGAGCATTGTAATCACTATTCTACTCCTCGCCTTTTTTTGATATCATTATCAAATATATTCTGATAATTTTCTTAGAAAAAACTACCTCCCAAAATCCCAAAAAAAATCTCCCCTGATAAAAATATTGTTTTAATTTATTCTTCCATTGTTTTCAGGATCACCATTTACCCCTTGTTGTGACACAACTCATTACTATGTTCCTCACTTACCACATGGCAATAGTTTTATCATATGGTCACTAGTTGGTGACATTAGATGGACCTTTCTAAAAACTACAATATAACCATATGTTCTCAGTTTAAAAATTCATCAAGATGAATCTCAGTCTTTGGGAATTATAAATGAATTCAACACTAATTCCATACAAGTGACATAAATGAAGTCACATTCTAATACAATGTGTAGTGAAGATTTTGAATTAGTGTTTTAATGATTCTAAAATATTTTCTTTTAAAAAATTATTGTGTTCTCAGTAAAAGAACCATAAAAATCCAGAAAATCATGGATTTGAAAATTAATCATCATGAAAAATGGTCTTGAATAAATTCATAATATTGTTACCCTCGTTAAACTCTCTAACAAGAAATAAAAAAACTGGATCAATTCAATTTAGGAAGAAACATCTAAATGTATGAATATTTTTTCCATGAAAATGAATTATAACATTAATCCAAATATCTACATCTTTGAATTAGCCCAACATTACATCAACTGATCAAAATCAGAAACCCAAACCTTCCCCAATTAAATCTATTTACAATAACCTCACACAAAAAATGAAACCTTTAAAATATCCCCATGTGTTTCATATTTTTGGATTTTAAACCCCACATCATATTTAGTTCCAAACATTGTAAAAAATGGCGGCATCAAATTCAGTTATAACAATTTTGAATTATTAAAAAATATTGGTTTTGTGAGTATACTTTTTTCCTAAATTTTTTATCATCATCAAATCTAAATACACATGGTGTGGCACCTCAGCCCATATATGATGGAATGTCTCTGAATATAAAATTGAAAAACTAGGTTTGATGAACAATCATAATATTTAGAGGGATTCTATGAAATTGAATTGATTTTCCTTAACAACATTGACCAATTTAGGATTCAGTAATATTCTTATTTTAGAATGCTTCATTTGAATTCACCTATGATTTTCATTCAAATGATTCTATGATTTAATATCATTTTTCATATACTATAATCCACTACATTAGAGAAACATATTTCCTCTTGTCATAAGGTCAGTATGCATTTATATATATAATAAGATGTCATATTTCACAATTTTTACAAGTGATAAGATCTTCTTTAAGATTCCCCTCAATCTGATATGGTTTACCTATTGCATATCCTATATATTTCTAACCTTGGGAGATATATTTCTTCATCATGTTATGGAATAGAATAGCATGGTCATAATGTGGGCTATCCATCACAAGGGTCTTGGATTCCTTCCAGCTGATTTCACTAAGCAAATGTTATGCAATAGAAATTATATTTGACACTCTTTATTGTGAATTAAGGAACAGTTTACGTTAGTAATTTTAATTTTTAACATGGATTCAATATCATAGTATTTGATTATATGATGCGATGTCTTGAAATTGACATTCATGGAATGATTGGTTCTGATTACTCATGATGTCGTTCCCATGAGGCATGATGTATATCATCCATCCTCTAAAGACACATCAGGATTCACAAAGTCCTTTGTAAACATTGCCTCAAGCATGCCTCCCCATAACCAATAGGTGTACAAATTATGGCAAGGGCCTTGGGTGTGTATGTAGGGGGGGTCAATACATTCATGAGTCATAGTGTAGTACATATGTATATAAATAATGATAAAAATAAAAGCTATAACAACAAGTAATACAATTAATAACAAATGATCGTCGATTAAATAATTAATAGGCGGAATATAGATAACTAAGGGGTAATAAATTATTATAATGATCTTGTCATATATCAATAAAAAATTTGTTACAAGGGATATAAGGGAAAAATCATACACCATGTGCAGAAAAATAAAATTAAAAAATATCTTCCACGACTAGATTCTTGTGTATATTCTCAGACCTCTTCTCATGTACTCTATCATGGTATTGAAAATAAATCATTTTAATCTAGCATATTCCCTTTATAAATATCTATAGTCAGGAATTATTCTTAGGTACCTTGACAGGGCTATGAATTCGGTGAGATAAACTCATTTGTTCACCACCAATGGTGTCTATATCAATCAATTATGTGTATATAAAATGAGTGGTGTACAGATAAAAATAAATGAAATAAAAATAATAAATAAATATATTTATCTAATTTCTCACTAGTTACTCAATAGACACTCTCGGCGTTAACCAAGGATGGATGACTCTAGATCAAGGTGAACTATCAACGTATGATAGAATATGTTTAGGGTTCCTCTTAAATTATGTATCAAAATAGGTACTATCCTAAAGCGTATGATTTGGATAGATGGGAATGTCCCTATAATTTCAGCAACACATTATTATTCTTTAATTAAATGGATTCTAATTAATTTTATGAAAAGGAACTTTAATCCCATCCATGTGATTCAAAAGGAACACCAAGAATCAATTTAGGGGCACTATAAATTCCCATTACTATAAGAATACTTAGATGGATATTTGTAAATGGAATCCAAATTATCACACACATCATAGTGTGAAATAATCACCTTGTTCTATCCCTATAATCTAACATAAGAGAACGCATATCACTAATGAACTAGTATAACTGTGTATCCATCGATCATATCTATGGAGTCACTCGCATGGAACTATTATATCTCAGAGGGATGTAAGTTCAACGAAATTTGATCATATCCCATAGATACCTAGTTTCAATCTTGATATATATACCAACCATTTAGCAAAACTAGTTTCAATTATCAATGATCATAAACATGAATTTATATAAGGATCCATGTATCACACTTTTCATGGATTTTTTGCATGGATTAGCTTTTATAATTCATTTATTTTATTAAGGAATTGATCTTATACTAGTTTTAACTATGATGTCCAAAGAATTTAAAACAACCAATTCCAAGTGGCATTGGGCATAGGTACTAACTCAAGACCAACATCATTCTTAATTAAATTTATACATCGAAAAATATTTATTAAATAAAAACAGAACCTCCAATGGGTGATTAACTATCTATGGAAGAGGAAAAGTATGCCATAAAAGAATGGAACACCCATGGGCGTGGCCCATGTCAAAGAGAAACCCCTATAATTTTATTTTCTAGTATCTAGAATCATCTTATGCATGAGAAAACATTTAAAATAATTTACTAATCCATTTGGGAGCATCATTATATATTTCTCATCACGAACCAACCCGGGTCGACCCTAAACCAGTCTCCCGAGCCGGTCCGCAGCATAGCCTGATAGTGTTCCCAATCCCCACGGGATGGAAACCAGTTTTGGGAAACAAAATGTATTTGATGGGAATTATTTGGCACATAAAAGATAAATAAATAAACAAAATTAATGAAAAAAATAAAACATAACTATAACAGCTGAAAGAGAATTAAACAAAAAAGCTCATAATACCTCAATGGGACCTTCTAGGTCACTAACCAAAAAAAGGCCAAACATGTCATAATAATGAGCTATCCATCCAAGAGAACATGAGAAAACAGAACCTGTAACTGAAATTATAAAAATTGTGGTGAGCATTAAGAATGCGCAGTTGGTATGCCAAAAGTGAACCACCGAATCCTTTCATTTTCTAATTTCAAAACAAATCAATAATAGTAGTTTGAACTATAGATATAAAAATAATTCTTTTATATATACAATGCCTTTTGAATAATAAATATCACAATTCCATTACCCTTATAACTAAAAAATAAGGAAATGAAATTATGATGGGTGAACACAATCTTTTCATAATAGAAACTTTTAAATCCTTTTTAAAAACCACTCTTACGTACAATGTTTTTCCAATAAAACACAAAAAACAAGTTCAATGGTATGATTCAACACACACACAACAAGGGAAATGATACTAATAGTTATCGTATCAAAGGATCATATAAAACCTAGAAACTCAAAGGGAGACCAAAAAATACTATACATGCAACTCTCCCAGAAGGCATGCCTACTCTTGATGACATCATAACGCCCAAACACGCAGTGTTTCCCTACCTAGCCAACTATGGGGCCCAATCCCTCAGTAGAGAAAATTCTGTACTAAGGGCCACTAGTGCATAGTTTAAACTAGTGTAGCAAATGTTCTCAGTATGTCACAAAGCTATGCTAAGTTTCCATGCTATATTCACCAATAGGTGTTCCACATATTCATGAAAATACATCCATATAAAACTAAGCACAAGACATAATCTAGCACCACCCTGACCGCCTCAAGATTAGTCTCATTCCTTAATATAAATATTCTCAAATGGAGGCCCATACCGAAGACCCTCTTATCTCATGATCAATCGACGAGGCAAGAGACCAATCCAAGGAGGGGTTTTCCAACAAACCATTTCCCAGATGCCAAACACGCATTTAGCTTTACCTCATTCAACCATTTAGAAAAACATTTAGAATTACTTCCAAAACAATGATAAACATAATTTCTTAAAAGCATTGTCAGAAAAACTAAAACATTTCTTGTATTCTTTCATGACCACATGAATTTAAAAAAACATGAAAAACTATAAACATTTACGTACCATTTTCGAAACAATGTCAAACACCAAAACATGTTTCCAACCAAATGTTCAAACCATAGATAACCCAATAAAAACCATTTTTCTAAAACACATAAAAATCACATTATAAGATCTCACTTAAAACTGGTCTTAGAAACCACTCAAGGGGACCAACTTTGTTTGAAAATAGATTTCCATTTAGGAAAAACAATAGACATTAGAAAACGTGCCAAATGGCCCCATAACATAGTATAACCAAACACACACCCAAATACCTCATAATTGTTAAGCGAACAATTTTCCATTCCAAACTCAATCAAAACCCAATTAAATATGTCTTTCAAAAAATCTAAAGTGAATGAAACATTATAAAACAAAACAAACAATTTATCAAAAATTACAGAAACAACTGAACTAGTTTATATATATTTTTATAAAAATATAACTAGTTTAAGAAATTTTTTTATAAGCTGGCCAAACCATGTATAAATAAATGTAAATAAACCAAAACAGTTTACTAGGATTTACATAATAAAAAGGAAACAATTCATTAAATGTTATATTTAAAATCCAAAAAATTACATAAACTATAAAATAATATAACAAACTACTTTTTACAAACCCTACTAACTTGGAAAAACTATACAAGATTGTCCAATTATTTGTAAAAGATGAGAATCTAGTAAAATAATTAATTAAAATTATTCAAGAAATAAATAGACTTATTCGAAATGGGAAAACGTGGATTCGCCTACCTCAGAGAAAGAGTGAACTCACCAATTCTACAGTGGGAGGAATTACAATGCCTCGCGGACCGAAGACACAATCTACACAATGAAAAAACGAACAAATTACCATCTAATACTTTAAAGTTACGTCAAATTGAAGGAACATGCAACTTCAAAAAGAGACGCACCGAAGGGGATGAAACCGTGTGTCAGGGGTAGAGAGGGGCAGAGTCACCGCAATTCTAACAGGAAGACCGCTGGAATGTTGGACTCCGATTTTCTAGAAGACAACCATATAGTGGGGTTTGGGTTTTCCAGTAGACCGTCGGATAGAGGGGTTCAGATTCACTGGAAAGGGGTGCACATGGGGTTTTGGTCACCGAAACAAAAGGGGAGAGGGCGAACCGAGTTTTTTTCCATGAGGAGGGGATTTATCCAGAAATGAGGGAGGCTAGAGGTATCCTTATTGGTGGTGTGGAGGCTGGAGGCTGGAAACTGGAGGGCCGCGAATGTATGTGGCTGGAGTTAGTGGTCGGGTGTGCTGGGGGGGGCGAGGGGCGAGGCAGTTGGGGCGCAGAGGGTTGGAGAACAGTGGTCAGGGTCAAGGGTGAAGGTGGCATGAGGCATGGTCAATTGTGTAGGGGCCACTAGATGAGTCCTGGAGCACAGTTGCGATGTGAGACATGACAGGGGATGAGGGTGGAGGCGGTCAGGAGCAAGAGGTAACTGGGGGGAGGTGGGTGGCATATGCACTAGGGCAAGAAACGCGGAGAGAAGAGTGTGGTGGAGGGGGAAAGGGAGACTAGTGTGATGTGTAGGGTAGGAGTGCAGAGGCTGGGGTGTAGGGGAAAACATGGAGGGGGGTGAGCGTGAGGCGGTGGGTAGGATCATGAGGGGGATGGATGTCACGCTGTGGGTAAGGGGGAAATGCGAAGAGGGCTAGGGGAGGGGGTGTTGCTGCGTAGTTAGGTTTTGGTTTAGTTGTTTTTATACTTATAGTATTAATATATTAATAATAATAATAATAATAATAATAATAAAACCACTGATAATAGTAATAATAAAAATAATAATAACACCAAAAATGATAATAAAAAAATGAAAATGAAAATATATAATAATAATAATTAATGATAATAAAAATTATAATAGTTTTAAAACCTTGGTATTATTAATGCTATTAATTAATTAATAACAAACTAATTATTACAATTTAGACATTTTACACACTTTATTTACATAAAAAATATTTTATTTTAGTAGTTATACATTTGTGTGGGCACTCGGGGCTAACGATGCAGCTACCACCCACTGTGCGGTGACTGTGCATGGGTCCGAAACCCACAAAAAAAAGAGACTACTCAAAAAGTAGTTGTGTGAAAATTCTCCCCACATAGTCACTTTTTCCCCCCGAAAGTCACCCAGCCGAACAATAGACAAAACAAGTATCCACGACCGATTGAAACCGAAAGATACCATAACACAAGATAATAGGAGAACACAAGAGGGATCTCCCCACCATAAGAACTCAACTAGTGTGGGAATTTAACACCCAAACACACCACCCTGGGAAGGGGGGCCGACACGGGAACTCCCAAACAAATCAGACAAACATCTATAGCCCAAGATAAAAAAACATCCACTGAAACATGGAACTCTTGACATGGACCAGAAACCCTGAACACTAGAGAAAAACCTCTGAGAAGAACTTAATCACAGTAGTAAACCTGAGAAAAACTAAAAACATTGATTCTATCAAAGGAACGTACATCTAAAAACAAACACAGTTAAACCGTGTTCAACCCATACACGTTCCAAACACACCTTTAAAAAAAATGACTCAGAAAACCACAACCCCACCAATTGGACTGCTTGATTTATAATAGAATTATTCCATCATGAATTCATGAAAAACTATACTTAAAATAGCTTCGAATCATTAAGAACATAAAAACAAGACTGGAATGAAATTATATGTTCTACTACCTACAAGGAACACAAACCTAATCTGAGGCTTCACACCCACGACAACTCCTGACTGCGTGTGAGCATCACCCCAAGACTTGTGGATGGGGCTCTGATGGCTGAAGCATCTCCTGTATCATAGTCAGTAACTAGATTTATTCATGTCACAATGTCTTCTTTAAGAGAAGCTTCCTACAAAACATATATAAATAACACAGAAAACTGAAACGTTTACACGTCTTCGGAGGTATGTGACATGACGACTTCACGTCTCCGAACCAGCCACACTGATGGAACACCCTAGAATGGTCCAATGAACTTGAAGTCAGAACCACTGTAGTGGACTCTTAAAAAAATATCTCTCATGTGCACCCTTCTCACCATATGGGAAACCTTTATGATCAACTAGATACACTGGATCTCCAACCATCAGCTATATTGGGACCATCTCACCAAGGAATGCCTCATCCACTATCTTCTCAAAACGATGGTCCCTAGAAGGGAGGAACCCCTCCATGATCACTGGAATAAGACCCCAGATGAAGAAATAAGTTTTTACTAAATAATACAATGCTACCTCTATAGAACATGACATACGTTTCTTGAAATGGTCAATATATGTCTTCAACGTCCATTGGGCTTGTTAAATACGCATGTACTCTTCCCTTTTATTCATCATAACCTCTTCAAGTATGAACCATCAAGTGAATAAGGATTTAAAAACATCCCAGGACATCCCAATATGTAGTGATGGTGGGGGGATAGACTCCCATTCACCCATAGATGGACCTTCGAACAGACCCAAAACGGCATGTACTGTAACAGCTTCAGGAGTTCCCAATACCCTGGATATACGCTCGACCGCTTCAAGCCACTTGCTACCTCTAATGGATCCTGATCACAATTAAGGATAGAAAATGTCTATGAAGGACTAAAAACTGGGCATGACGTATTAGAAACCTTGGGGACATTTTTTATCAGATTTTTTAGAACAACATATAAAACACCAACCCAGAAACAATATCAATTCAAAGGGTAATTAAAAGTAACATCCTGAGCCAAAATGAATGACTTAAAAACCAAAAAAATACAAACACAACCAAAAATTCAATTTTCATTTTATATTTCAATACCACTTTCTTTCAAGGCCATATTCCAAATACAGAACCCACTTTTCAAACCAAATTAAATTTCTAAAATCATTTTCCATTTTAACATCACATTAGAAAAACAAGATTAATCATTTAATTACAAGTACACACCCCTGTATTCCAATGAAATGTTTCACATTTCTTCATACACTTTAAACTATATGCACCAAAACACACTTTTCATGCATCCCCTCACATGTGCATGTGCTAATAAATTGAACCTTAGGTTTCAACCAAAACATTTCTTTACCAATTACAAACAAACACCAGATTTTTAGTCCAAGGTATTTCAATTATAAAACACATTTCATGAATTTTAATCCATTTAAAAGAAATAATTTTCATTTCAAAAAACACATTTTAATTTTTAAAAGTGAACATTCACCATTCAGAACCATGAAAACCCCCAACTTGAAACAAACTAGTACAGTGAGGCACTAGTATTCATGCCTAACCTGGAAAACTATTAGTGGGCCACACCTTAAGTAAGAAACAAAAACTAGGAGGAACTTAACCATTGTACTTGAACTTCACACAGGTCACTAATCCATGTTAAAACACAATGTATCATTAGCTTTCCTCCATTGAAATCCCTCAATCTATAACAAAATATAATGAAACAAGGAATCAATTCCTAGACTACCCCTAGAAACTCAATGTTAATAACTGGTGAGGGTTCATTGTGTGCTTCCCATACCAACATCTTGAGTCCAAACACTCCTAATCTCATTCTAATAGACACCACAATAACATGGACCTCCTTTGATTCAATTTTCTAATTAACATACCCGGGATGACCCTGAACCGGTCACCGGAGCCGGTCCACGGCTTAGACCGAAGGGTGTTTCCGATCCCAATGGGCTAGAAACCATTGCGGGGTGTCAAAATTTAATCACTGGGAACTATTTGGACCATAAAATATAAATAAATAAACATGAATAATAAAAACAATAAAATAATCCTCTAGTAGCAGAAAAATAATTAAATAGAATAGCTCAATATTCCTCCACGTGACCTTGCAAGTCACAACCCAACCAAAGCTCAACCTTGCTCTAATAATGAGCAATCAATCAAAGAGGACTTGAGAGAAGGGAAACTATAACTTTAATGATGAAAATAGGCGTGAGAATTAAAAATTCTTAGTAGAGATGGAAAATGTGAAACAACGAATCCACGCATGTTCCAATTCCAAAATAGACCAATAACACTAGTTTAAAGTACATTTATAAAATTAAGATTTTCATATATAAAATTCATTTCGAAAACTAACAATAACAATTAAATTTCCCTTATAATTGAAAACAAGTAAAATAAATAAATAGGGGCACACACAAACATTTCCAAACAGCTACTTTGAAAAACTTTTTAAAAACCATCCATACGTAGAATTGTTTTCTTTGAAAACACCATAACTACGTTCAATGGTATGATTCCACAAACACAGCAAGGGAGATGGTATGAAAAATGCTCATATAAAAGGATCACAGAAAACCCAGGAACTTATAGGAACACCACAATGTACTATGCATGTGACTCATTATGAAGGCTTGCCTACTATTGATGGCATCTTACCGCTCAAACGCTTGATGATTCCTTACCTAGCCTAAACGTGGGGACCACTCCTCTAGTAGTGGAAATCCCATACTAAGGGTCACTAGCTAGTGAGAAATCTAACATAGTGCAATAATTGTGCTCAGTAATCCCCCTTTCTATGAAATGTTTATGTTCTATGTTCACATAGATGTGTGACACACATTCAAAACACAAAACATACATATAAAACCAAGAACTCAGCCTAATGGGGAACCACCCCGACCACCTTAGGATTATACTCAGGGCTTAAAAATAAAAATTCTTAAAAGGAGGCGCATACTGAGGACCCTCTTTTCTCAAGATCAACCGACATTGCAAGAGACCTAACCAAAGTGGGTTTTTCCAACAAACAATTTCAAAGATGTGAAACATGCCTTTATCTTTACCCCATTCAACCATTTACCAAAACATTTAAAAATGTATCTAAAATAATAATAAAAATCATTTCTTACAAGCATGGTCAGACTGACTAAAACATTCCCAATATTCATTCATGAAAACATGCACTTACCAAAACATGCCAAAATAATAGAAATTTTTGAACCATTTTCAAAACCATTAAAATCACAAAAACATTTTTCAAACCAAAAGTTCAAACCTTAGAGAAACGAATAAAAACCATGTTTTCCCTAACTCTTAAAGAAACACTATATAATACCTCATTTAAAACTTCTTTTAGACACCACTAAAGGGGACCAACTTTACTTGAAAGTAAAAATCCATTTAAGAAAAACAATAGAATTTAGATAACATGTGAAACAGACCCTTAACAAGGTATAACCAAGAACAAACCCAAATACCTCATATTTGTCAAGTGAACAGGTTTCCATTCCAAACTCACACCAAACCAAATTCACTATGTCTTTCGAAAACTCTAATGTGATGAAAAAATTATAAAACAAACCAAACAATTTCTCAAAAATTACCTGAACAACCTAATCAGTTTATAAATTGTTTTATAACAAGATAACAAGTTTATGAACATCTTTAATAAGAAATCGAAAAAAGTATATATAAATTTAATGCATCCCAAATAGTTTACTATCCATTCCACAAAACGAATGAAATAGTTCATTAAAAATTATATTAACAAATCAGAAAAATTACACAAATTAGAAAATAATATAACAAACTACTTTTAACAAACCCAACTAACATGAAAACACTATATCATATTGTCCTATATTTTGGAAAATATGCCAATATATTAAAAGAATTAATTGAAAATATGCAAGCATTAAATTGAAATATTTGAAAAGGGAAAATGCGGATTCACCTACCTAATAGAAAGAGAGGATGCAGTGATACATCAGCGAGAGGAATAAAAATCCCCCTATAGACAAAACAGACACTCTAGACAATGAGAAAAATGAACGAATTACCAACTGCAACATTAATGCTTGGTCAAATTGAAGGAAAATGAAAATTCATAAGGTGATGCACTGAAGGGGATGAATCCACGTGTCAGAGGGAGGGAGAGGAACTGTGATTCACGCCGGAATACCATAGGAGAGAGGGGTTCAGGTTCTCTAAAAGACCATTGGACAATGGGGTTTGGGTTTCCCGGGAGGCTGTCAGACAGCGGGGTTCAGATTCCATGGAAAAGGGTGCGCAGTGGGTTCGGGTCACTGGAATGGCCGGGTAGAGGGTGGCCAGAGCTGGTTGGCTGGGAGGAGGGGAGTCATCTGGAACAGAGGGAGGATGGAGGCAACCTTGCTAGTTGTTCCTAATGCGGAGTCTGGAAGCCGGAGGGCTGGTACGGAAGGTGCTCAGAGCGTGTGGTTGGGTACGCGAAGTGGTGAAATGAGTGAGGCGTTCAGGGCTCGGAGGGTAGGAGCACGGAGGCCGGGGGTCGAGGGAAGAGGTGGCGTGAGGCAGGGTCCAATGCAGATGGGCCGCTGGACGAGTCCTGGGGCGCGACTGTGAAGTGTGGTGTGGCAGGGGATGAGGGAAGAGTTGGTCGGGGGTAGGATGGAACCAGGGGGAGGCAGGGTGGCCTCTGTGCCAGGGTAGGAAAAACAGAGATCGAAGTTCAATGTAGGGAACTGGGGTGACTGCCACAATGCGGAGGGTCGGAGTGCATAGGCCGGGAAAGAGGGATGAGCACGGAGGGGCGTGAGCATGAGGCGGCGACCCGAAGCAAGAGTGGGAGTGGTGCAGTACCACGGTCAAGGGGAAATGTCCAAGAAGGGTAGGGGAGTTTTCTCCTCCGTGAATTTGTGTTTAGGTTTAGTTATTTTTGGATTTTTATTTTTAAATATTTTTAAAAAAAATTCTAGAAAACTGTTAGGGAAGATTTATTTTTAAAAATGCACCTAAAAGGCTGCATCCTTGATGACGCATATCCATTTTGGGTGAAAGGCGGCATTCGTGATGCCGCATTTCCCCTAAATTTTTTTTTGAAAATTTTAATTTATATTTTTTTTTGTTTTTCTTTGTTTATATATATATATATATATATATATATAAACAAAAAATTTCAGCATAATTTCTCTTCTATTAAAGATCGAGCCCTATAGCCAATACAGTAGTCTGGATTCTGACAGAAACTCTTACTTAGGCCTCCCTTTTATAAGAGGGCTTTCCCTGAAAATCATTCCGTATTTTCGATTTGGGATTCGGGTTCTCATTTTCCTGCGTAGTACATTCTGCATTTCTGATGAGAGATTCTGTTTCGGGTAAGTGATTTTGAAATACAATAAAATATAAACTATAAGGCTAATATAAATGAAATTTTAAACATTGAATAAACATGTAATAAATAATTGAAAAAAAACAGAATTTCCTCAAAAATGTTGCTGAAAAATAATCTATAACCTTTCAAAACCGCCTACTTGAAACATAAAAATGTTTCAAGTACGTGAATTTGAAAGACTATAAAATATAAACTATAAAACAAATATAATTGAAACATTAAATATTGATTAAATGTATAATAAATAGTTGTAAACAAAAGGAATTTCCAAAAAAATGTTGATGAAAAGTAATTTATAACCTTTCAAAACTGCATACTTGAAACTTAAAATATTTCAAGTACATGAATTGGAAAGACCATAAAACATAAAACAGAAGACCGATATAAATGAAACATTAAAAACTGATTAAACATATAAGAAATAGTGGAAAAAAAGTAAATTCCAAGAAAATGTTAATGAAAAATAATTTATAAGCTTTCAAAACCGCCTACATGAAACATAAAAATGATTCAAGTACATGACTTTGAAAGATTATAATTATATTACTAATTAACTAATTAATTATTATATAATTAATAGTGATATTAATAATTAACTAAATAATTATTATATAGTTAATAATTAATGTGTTATAATTAATAATTAATAGTTTAATGAATAGTTATAATTAATATTTATATTACTAATTAACAAAATAATAATTACTAATTACTTATTAATAATTAATAATTACTAATTACTAATAATAATGAATAATTAAAATAAATATTTATATTACTAATTAACAAATTAATAATTAATAATAATTAATAAATAATTAATTAGTTATAATTTTTAATTATATTTTTAATTAACTAAATATTTATTATATATGTAATTATTATATTACAAATTAATTATTATATAATTAATGATAATATTACTAAGTAACTAATTAATTTTTACATATTTAATTATTAATAATTACTAATTAAAAATTATAAAATTATATTTAATAATAATATAAAAAATTAACTAATTAACTATTATATAATTAATAATTATATTTCTAATTAACTAATTAATTATTATATTATTAATAGTTATATTAATAATTAACTAAATAATTACTGTATAAGTAATAAGTAATAAGTAATAATTCATAATTATAAATAATATTTATAAATAACATTTATATTACTAATTAATTATTATTAATTACTAATTACTAATTATTAATTAATAATTAATAATTATAATGAATAAATGTAATTAAAAAATATATTACTAATTTACTAATTAATTTTTATATAATTAATAATTATATAATTAAGGAACTAACTAACTATTATATAATTAATTATTAATAATTAATAATTAATAATTATAATGTCTAATTATAATTACTAATTAATAATTAATAATTATAATGAATAAATGTAATTAAAAATTATATTACAATTTTAGTAATATATTATTATATAATTAATAATAATATTACAAATTAACTAACTAATTTTTATATAATTAATTATTAATAATTAATAATTAATAATTATAATGAATATTTATAATTAATAATTATATTAATAATTACTAATTAATAATTATGATGAATAATTATAATTAAAAATCATATTACATATTTACTAATTAATTATAATATAATTTATAATAATATTACTAATTAAATAATTAATTTTTTAATAATTAATTATTAATAATTACTAATTAATAATTATAATTACTAATTATAATTAATTATCAGATTTATAATTAACTAATTAATTATTATTTAAATAATAATGATATTACTAATTAAAAAATCATTTATTATATAGTTAATAATTATATAATTAATCATTATATTACTTATTAAGTATTTTATAATTAATAATTAATATTTAATATTTAATAGTTAATAGTTATAATGAATAATTATAATGAATAAATATATTACTAATTAACTAATTATTTATTATATAATAATTTTTAATAATTACTAATGAATAATTATAATGAATAATTATATTACTAATTAAATAATTATCTATTATATAATTAATAACTAAATTACCAATTAACTAATTAATTATTATATTATAATTTTTAATAAATACTAACAAATAATTATAATGAATAGTTATAATTTATAATTATATTACTAATTAACTAATTATAAAAAGGGCCTCAACTCTATCTTTCTCAAAAAATTAACTAATTAACTAATATATAATTAATAATTATATTACTAATTAACTAATTAGTTACCATATAATTAATGATTAATAAACACTAATTAACAAATTACAAATTATATAGTTAATAATTATATTACTAATCAACTTATTAATTATTATATAATTAATAATTATATTTCTAAGTTACTAATTAATTTTTAAATAATTAATAATTATATTTCTAAGGAACTAATTAATTATTAAATAATTAAATATTATATTACTAATTTACTAATTATATTAGGAATTAACTAATTATTTATTATATATTTTATTATTAATAATTACTATTTATCTAACTAATTATTATACAATTAATAGTTTAATAATTAATAGTTGTTTTATTAATTAAAAAATTAATATTTAATTATTAATAATTAATAATTATAATTAGTAATTATAATGAATATTTATAATTAGTAATTATAATTATTAATTATAATTAATAATTTTAATTAATAATTTTAATTTATAATTATATTAATAATTAACTAATTAATTATTATATAATGATAAAATATATAATAAATTAACTAATTATTTATTATATAATAATTTTTAATAATTAATAATTATTAATTGTAATGGATAAATATAATTTATAATTATATTAATAATTAACTAATTAACTATTATATACTTATTAATTATATTAAAAATTATTTATTTAATAATTATATAATTAATTATTAATAATTTCTAATTAACTAATTAATTATTATATACTGAATTATTAATAATATTAATTTAATAATTAAATAAATTATTATATGTTTAATCCATGTTTTTACAATATATTATATCAGTCTTTTAATTTATATTTTAGTCTTTCAAAACCGCATACTATAATCATTTTAAGTTTCAAGTAGGTAGTTTTGAAAGCTTCTAAATTATTTTTCATGAACATTTTTTACGAAATTGTTTTTATTTTCAACTATTTGTTATGTGTTTAATACGTGTCTTATGTTTCATTTTTATCGATCTTAGTGTTTATATTTTATAGGCTTTTAAAATCATGTGCTTAAAACATTTTTAAGTTTCATGTTGGTCGTTTTGAAAGATTATAAATTATATTTCATCATTATTTTTTATGAAATTATTTTTATTTTCAAATATTTGTTTTATGTTTAATTCATGTATTAACATTCATTTATATTGGTATTTTAATTTATATTTTATAAGCTTTCAATATCACGTACTTCAAACTTCTTATGTTTTAAGTAAGTGGTTTTGAAAGCTTATAAATTATTTTTAATCATCATTTATTATTATTTTTTTGATTTAATCTATTTTTTATATGTTTGATCCATGTTTTAAGTTTCATTTATATTGGAGATATAGTTTATATTTTATAGTCTTTCAAAGTCACGTACTGGAAACATAATCTCACATCGGAAATGCAGAATGTTCTGTGCAGGAAATGGAGAACCAAAATCCCACATCGGAAATGCAGAATGATTTCTAGGGAATGATCTCTTATAAAAAGGAGCCATGGGTGAGAGATTCTTTTAGAATCCAGACTGCTGTAATTGCAGTACTGCTGTATTTTAAATCGCGGATAAATTCTGCTGAAAATTTTATTTTTGTTTTTTTGTTTTGTTTTGTTTATATATATATATAAACAAAACAAAACAAAAAAATAAAAAAATCTAGAAAATATATTTTTTTATGTTTTAGGTGAATAGAGACATCTTGGATGCCGCCTTTCACCCGAGCCCAAAGGCGGTATCGTGGATGACGCCTTTGTGGCGTATTTTCGAGAAAATTTCTAACCTAGCCTGTTTTTAAAAAATATTTTTTAAAAAAAACTTATTAAAAAAACTAGTTATTTTCTTACTTATGATAATAATATAATAATAATAATATAATAATAATAACAATAAAAATATAATAAATCCAAATATAATAGTTACATTAATAAAAATAATAACACTGAAAATGATAATAATAATAGAAACAATAAAAATATTGACAATATAAATTAATAACAAAAAAAATAATAAAAAATAACACCTTAGTAATATTAATATTATTAATTAAATAATAATAATATTTTTATTACAAAGTAGAATTGTAACCTGCTTTATTTACAAAAAATAATAATATTTTTTACCATTAGGCATCTGTGTGGGCACCCGAGCTGATGATGCAGCTACCGGGAACTGTGTGGTGACATGGAATGGGTCTAAACCAACAAAAAATATGAAATGAATTTTTTTAACCGGGACCCATGTAATATTTTGAGTTTTTAGAATGGGTCAAAATATTGAACTTGTTTTAATTTTGACTTGTTTCTCAGAAAAACTGGGAAAATCTAGGTTGTTCAGAAAATTTCCATGCTAGACACCATGTACACTAATGTACACGTTGTGTATCAGTTAGGCGTGTGCCGACCGTGTGCCCAACGAGTAAATGCCATGTGATGACTGTGTAGGAATTTCATACTATACGGCATGTAGTGTTGTTCGACACGCCGAGTACCCTTGACCATGTGGGGGCCATACATGGCGTGTAGGCCTGTTGGCTCGGTAGAATTTTTTTAGCAAGTACATGTTGTGTACTATTTGTACGCACCGTGTAGCGGGGCCTTGTTTGAGGATATAAATTGAATGCTTGGGATGTCGGTCAGGTAGAGTGGTACACACCATGTTCCATAGGTGCATGCCATGTAGTTAGTCTGCAAGTCCTCGACAAAATTTCAGTCGGCTTATGAACAGTAAAATGATACACGACATGTAGTCTTTAGTACATGATGTGTATTTTTTTGGTAAAATGGGTAGTAACCTCTTTTTGTGGCAGGGCAGGGTGTTTCATCTGGGAGACACGAATTACTAACAGAGTCTTAAATTCCTTCTCAATCATTCACCCGACGTAAGATTCAAACACCGTTTGATCCATTATAACCCCCTAAGAAAGGCCTTGATTCCTCTTGAGTCGTTCTTCTTGATTTGTGTTCTATGATTAGTAATAGGGGTTTGAGAGATTATGATTCATTTGTAGATCTACCATGTTTTGGACCTAACTGGAGACAGTTATTGAATTAGTATTATTGTACTAGTATGAGGTAGGTGGTGCATACCATTATTTGTGTTTTCACAGAATTTTGGGTGGCGTGACTTTGGAGAATTTTCATGTATTTTGAGCATGACCTTATTTTACCTTCTATTTCAGGATAAATTGTTATTACACCTATCATATGCCTTTGGGTATTCCTAGTTATTCATTTTTCTGGAGTGGGGTCGGGTGAGTGGTCATTACTCATCAGGTAATTTTGGCTGGGGGTGCCAAAATCGTTATAATTGATTTCTATTGGTTAAAACTATTGAGTTAAGTGTATTAAACCTTGATATGACATGTTAGATGCATTCAAGGTATTAGTGTTGGTATGGGACAACACATGGATAGTGCAACTCAACTATTTAGTTTGTCTGGCCTGTTTAAGTATTTCCTTTGATTATATATCTGATATATTTCATTTCATATGCTGGAACACTTTCGATTGTGTTGGGCATGGCTCAGATATTTGTAGAGTGATGCTGATCACAGGTTGGGTTCGACTTGTGTTACATTGGGTGGTTCTGACCATGGAACTTGGCGTCATGGATGTCAGTTGAGGCAGGGTGACTGTCCGGTTGGGCATGGTCCTGTTTACTTGGATGACGAGGCCTTCGGAGTTGAGCTGCAAGGTCTTAAGGACAAAAGTTGTTAGAGTTGTTGTGGCTTGGGTACTATTTTGGTGATCACCGCTCACCCAGAACATTGAGTAGTGTGCACAAAAAGAGAGTCTGTGATGAGGTAATTTTAACCACTAATGTGGGTAGGGGACCCTATTAATTGGGGTTTATGTACATTAGGTTTGGGGGTGCTTGCGGTAGGAAGCCATGTGGATGGTGAGGAGCCTTCAGGGGATAGTATTCAGGATATGGGGTTGTGTGATGTGGATCAATGTTATTTGAGGGGAGACATGATTGTCCCTCCGGTTACTCTACTTGAAGGTAGATATTGTTTTCCCTTCGGTTACATTATTTGAGGGCATGCATCCCTATCCCTACGGCTATTTATTGGTGGACATGCATCATTGTTCCTCTAAGTTACTATTTCTTGGGAATGACATCAGGAAGTCAGTACTTGAGACAAACGATGTCAGTGGACACATGATGAGTGGTTAGAAGATAGAGATTTCAGCATTGGCTGAAGTAGGTGATGCTCTGTGGTGGTTTTTGAGCTCCAATTGAGTTTGTGTTGTTTTTGTCCATCATAACGTTTACATATTTTCTTATTAATTAATTCATTATTAAACACTTATATTAGATACACACAATTGGGTGGTATCCATCTAAGATTCATCTCACACCCCGCACGAGCCTTCGGGAAACGTGGAGATTTTATGGATTTATGTGGAGGAAAGAAGTCATTTTTAGGATCTAGAATGCATTAGTTATTGCATGGAGATGGTATGGACCTTGAGGTCTTTCCAAGTTAGAGTTTACTTTGTTTTTTCTTCTTTCCTGTGTTAGAATGCTCACTTGTTTTGTAGATACAATTGGTTATCCATTGGCACCATTACATATGGATATGTATGACCTGGTTTGGATTTTTTTTTTCAGTAGTAGTTAGAAGTGATCATCATGCTGTTGTGTTTACTTTTTGAGGATGTGGTTTATATTTATTGCTTTCTTTGTTTATCAATATTGAATGTGCTTCTTCTCTCGGGTCTGGTTCGAGTCTTCTGAGACGTTTATTCCGCTACATCATTATTTTTACACTCCGACCTGTACCATTATCATCCTACGATAGGGTATATCCCCCGCTGCACTATACCTTTAGGACCATCGCTGATAGTCTGCAGCCTTTGGCATTCTAGGAGGTGCGTCTAAGGTAGTAACACCCAACCTGTTTAGCACTATTCGGGTGGCTGTTTGGGTCCAAGTTGATACAAAGTGGAATTGAAGGATCTCTTGATAGGTACTTAGTAGTAGTGAATTCATAGCTAGTAATGAGATTGAGACTTCTTTTTTTATTTATGCGGATTTTACTATTTGGGATGTGGTAGACTAGAGATAGGTTGTGACTTGAATCGGGTTCAATCTTGTTCTTGGGTTCCTGCAGCCCCAGGTACGAGGGATGGAACAAGTTTCCAGGGGTGGGAATTACTATTTTTTTCTCGGATTACTGTTTTTATGATTTCCACCTTGCTGGATCACTTGGTGTGTGATGTTATTGATTGTGATATGTAATCCTTAACTCAGTGTGATAAGTGAGAATCAGACCCTAGCCTGGTATGGAAAGGCTCATTTTCTTGGCTTTTGATAAACACATTATAGGGTATTTCAATTTCATAACATCATGCATGCTTTGTGAAGTGATAATGCAATGTGAATAATATCATATTTTCATGCTTTGTATGATTTGAAATGTGAATTGGTGAAATTTTGGATAGTATTTCTTATTGATTGAAATATGTTATGTCAAGCCTTATATATTTGTAGAATTGCATGTGGTAGGGTTTTTGGGTCTGGCTCTCGAACAAGTAGGCATGTACTATGGTTGAGGTGATTTTGGTCACATGGATTGGGAGAATCGATCATCAGTTTGAGGAAACGTTCCTTGTTGGGACGGGCATGGCCCTAGGTACTTTTGATACTTGGCTCTGTTGAGGGCGTGAGCAAGGAGGCAATGAGGTTGGGATGTTGTGGGCATGGGTTGCGATAGGGGAGAGTAAGGGTAGTTGTTTTTTGCTACCTCATTACTTCTTTCCTTATCATTGTTGACTATTTATTATTATTTATATATATATATAGGTTTTCTGACCATTTACGGCATTTAGAAGGTTCCCATTAGTTGACTCAAATAGAGCGTCAGACGGGAGATAGTATAGTGCCGTTGGAGCAGGGTCTAGTTCAAAATCTAGTGAAAGAAGATCATGAGCCATATGTACAGGATCAGGGAGAAGAACATGCCCAAGATCCTGTGTAGGCATGACAACAACAGGGTTTGGCAGCATTCAGACCATGGATCGATGAGAAGCTCCGAACTGTCCTGGTATGTGTCTTGTAGGGGATTGATAGAAGTGCGTAGGGTACAGAGCCATCAATGTCATATCTGACATGGGAGTTCCAGTCCAAGAAATCACTACGTTTTAGGGTGATGGTGGTCCGCAGGTGGCTGAGAACAGGATAGAGAGCATGAAGATGATATTTGAGTAGCTTGAGATGTATCCAGGATGTAGGGTCAAGCTGGAATCATACATGTTGTGACGACCGACAAAGTGATGTTGGGATGTACACGTTCAGGCGTGTAGACACTAGGGACTAGCATGGAATGACTTCGTTGACTTGTTCATTGAGGACTTTTACCCAGAGACACAGAGTTTAGAAAGATATCGGGAGTTCTTGAGCCTTTAGTAGGGAGACATGTCTGTCATGGACATTGTAGCTACTTTCCCTGAGCTGTCTCTCTTTGCACCTGGTATGGTAAGCAATGATACAGAAACGGTAATATGCTTCGACAATGGCTTATGACATGCCATTCGGGTCCAGGTGAACATCATCAGGCTAGATTCTTTTTCATAGGTAGTGAATCAGTCACTCATAGCGGAGGGAAACCCACAAGATATTCCATAGGTTGGACAGAAAACAGTTATAGGTGATGGTTCAGAAAATATGAAGCAAGAATATGATGAATTCCAGTAGGGATCTCAATAAAATGACTCATATAGACCACATGTTAGTAGTTTTTCTGTGATTTACATTTAGTTTGGATAGCCATGAAAAGTTCGGACTCGGTTCGATAGGCCCCCAAAGGGGTTTCAGGAATTTTGACAGGATGGGCATCCTGAGAGGTTTTGCAGGAAGCCTTCTTAGATAGTCAGAAGGCATAAACTATGAAAGATTGTGGCATCTGGAGTTGGTTAAAGTTCAGTACAGGAGAGGGTAGCCGAGTTTCATCTACACGTAGAGGACATGATAGAGACAGTGGGTCCCAGCTGATGGGTCTGTGGCTGGTGACTGGAGTATCACCATAGAGAGGTCAGCCTTCAGGAATTTATACATCAGGCCAGGTGCAGACTGTGGAACTGTTGTGGGCAGAGCAGGCTGGTGAGCCCACGACGGTTAGGGGTACACCGTAAGTGTGACCATGAAATTTTTGTTTTCTTTTGGAATGACCTATTGGGGAATGTCTATTTTGAGTGCACGATGCACACTAGATTTATGTGTACTTACTTGATGTTGGTCGATGGGATTGGATCCATATCGGGTGCATGATATATTTTAATATATTTATGAGATGCATGGGATCAGGGCATCAAGGATGCTATTTACATGAGGTTTCGTGGGCATCAGGGCATCAAGGATGCATGTTACATGAGGTTCTAGGCACCATGTTCGTTTTGAGTATATATAGGATGCCAAACCACGTGGATGCAGACATCAATATGGTGTGGGATACGTTGGGTGTAAGAAATGACATGGGAGCACCAATGAGGCGTAGGAGTGACTATGCATCATGAGAGGACCATGATTCCATAAACTAGTTAGTGAACTCTTTCATTGTTGAATTTTGGGGGGTTGAGACTGATTTAGGAAATTCATATGGTAGGGAGACCTTGAGAAATTAATCCTGAACCACTGAGAAAGGGAGAGTTTGAGTTACATTAATCAGTGTGGTATGTTTGGTACCATGTCCAGGATTCATTTGATAGCTCGGGGACAAGATTTGTTATAGTGCAGAGATTGTAAGAACCCAGGTTTTTAGAATAGGTCAATATTCTAAACCTATTTGAATTTTGACTTGTTTCTATGAGAAACATAGAAAATATGGAATGTTCTAGAAATTTCTAGACTACACGCCATGTACAAAAAAGTACATGTTGTGTATCGGTTAGGTGCCTACTGGTTTTGTGCTCGCCAAGTACATGTCGTGTGATGACCGTGTAAGAATTTCCTAATACATGACATGTAGTGTTGCTCAATACACCGTGTTCCCTTGACCGTATCAAGGAAATACAGGGTTTGTATGCATGTTTTCTCTGTAGAATGATTTTAGCAAGTACACATCTTGTACTATTTGTATGCGCCATGTAGAGGGGACGTGTATGATGATATATATGGCATGATATGGATTTCGGACGGTTAGAGAGGTACATACTGTGTTCCATAGGTGCACATTGTGTAGTCATTTGGAAATTCCTTGGAGAAATATCAGTCATCTTATGAATAGTAATATGATACACGGCATGTAGTCCTAAGTACACGCCATGTATTTTTTTCGTTAAAATCGGAAATATACTCTTTTTGAGGCAGGCGCAACGAGTTTCATCTGGGAGACACGAATAACCATTCGAGACTTCAATTCCATCATGTTCCTTCATCCGAAGTGGGATTCAATCACCATTTGATCGATGGGAACCCCCCTAGGTATGGACTTGATTCCTCTTGAGCCGTTATTCTGGATTTCTATTCTAAGATGAGTTTTCGGGGATTGAGAGTTTTTATTTGTTTGTAGATCTACCATGTTTCATGCCAATTTGGATGCTATTATCAGAGGAGTATCATAATACTAGAACGAGGTAGGTGGTTCATACCTCTATTGATTTTTTGCCGACTTTTGGGTGGTGTGACTTTGGAATGTTTTTGGGTATTTTCATTATGACCCTATTTTACCTTATACTGCATGTTTAATTGTTATTTGACCTATGGGATGCCTTTGAAAATGCCCTGTTACCTGTTTCTCATGAGCGTGCATGGGAAAGTGGTCATTTCTCATTGGTAAATTTTGGCTAGGGGATGAAAAAATGGTTATAATTGATTTTTATTGGTTAAAATTTTGGATTTTAGTTTATTAAACCATGACATTACTTATTTGAGGCTTTCAAGGTCTTAGTGATGGTATGAGACAATACCTATCTAGTGAAATTCAATTGTTTAGTTTTTCATGCATATTTAATTATTTCATTTGATTATATATGTGATACTTGTCATTTCATATTCTGGAACCCTTTGTGTTATGTTGGACATGGATCGAGTATTTGTTGTGTGATGCAGATCACTGGTTGGGTTTGACCTGGGATACATTGGGTGGTTCTGACCATGATATTGCGCATCATGGACGTCGACTTGAGGTAGGGTGACTGTGAGGTTGGGCATGACCTGATTTACATTAATGGTCAGGCCGTCAGATTTGAGTGGCATGGTCATAGGGAAACGAGTTGTCAGAGGTGTTGTGTCTTGGTTACAATTTTGGTGTTCACTACTCACTCAGAACATTGAGTAGTGTGCAAAATGAGAGAATCCACGAGGAGGTGGTTTTGACATCTCGTGTGGGAAGAAGCCCCGCTACTTGCGGTTTATGCACTTGTTGTCTGGGGGTTCTTACTGTAAGAATCCATGCATATGGTGAGAAGCCTCAGGGGATAGCGTAGAGGAAATCGGGTAGGGAGAAGAGGCTCACCATTATTTTTGGGGAGACATCGATGTCCCTTCGGTTACTCTAATTGAGGGTATACATCACTGTCCCTAATGTTACTTTATTTGGGGGCAGAGATCGATGTCCCTATGGTTATTTATTTGGGGGAAAGCATTGTTATTCCCCTGATTTACTATTTATGGAGCGTGCCTTTAGGATGTTGGTACATGAGACCCGTGGTGTCATGTGCACATGGTGTTAGATAATATGATAGAGATTCCAGCGTTGGCTGATTAAGGTGACACTCCATGGTGGTTGTTTGAACACTAGTGGATTTTGTGTTGTTTATGTTCATCGTACTATTTACTTTTTTCATTATTAATGCATGCATGATTAAACACTCATATTATGTACGCACCATTTGGTGATATCCTACTGAGATTTTTCTCAAACCCTGCACAGGACCTTTGGGATGTGTGCATACTTTATGGATTTATGTTCAGTAAAGAGGTCAGCTTAAGGTGATTGATAGCGTTAGCTATTGCATTGAGATGAATTGAACCTTTATGTATTTCATTATAGGATTTTACTTCGTTTTTTCGTCGTTCTTGTATCAGCATGCTCAATTATAATTTAGCTACAATTGGTTATCCCTTGGCAGCTTTACATATGTGTATGAATGACCTGCTTGGGATGTATGTTTTTTTGTTCAGTAGTAGCTACAAGTGATCATCATGCTATTGTGATTACTTTTTACTATTGTTGTTTAAATTTATTTCTTCCGTTGTTTATCTATATTTAATTTTCATCCCCTCTGCGGGTCTAGTTTGTGTCTGCTAAGTCATTTATTCCTCTACATCATTATTTTTACACTAAGACAAGTACCATTATCATCATCCAAGCGGGTATAGCCCCCCACTATATCTATATAACCCTTTCTTCTAGTTGGCAGCCTTGGGCATTAAGGGAGGTGCACCGAAGGTAGTAACACCCACACCGTTTAGCACTGTTCAGGTGGATGTTCAGGTTCTGGTGGTTACAACCCAGCCTAGACCATGGCGTGAGAACCCAGATCCAAGGAATACATAAAATAAAAACAAATCCAAAGGTCATGTTGGGAAATTTCTGGTGCATGGCTTGGTGGCTCCTAATTTTAAAGAAACCCAAACTCAAGGGAAGGATGATAAACCATCTACATTAGTTTCTAACACTCACATTTTCACCTGTTATCCATCGAATCAACATAAAACAGATGATATCATAAGAAACATAAAATTCCCTAAATGTGTGGAATATTATATCACACTAAAATATCATATTAGAGTAGTAGAGAAACTAAAAAAATAAAGAAGACTAGAAGAGGGATTACTGAAAGGAATCCAACACAATCGATGGAGAATGAAACAGAGACCATATCAAGGGTATATAAAAATCCTCACATTACTAGAGGATATATGGATTCAAGAGTATTCTAGAGGTTAAATGAAGGAGGATAATAGTTATATGGACTTTCAAACAATTATGGGAAAATTGAAAAACAACCCTTAAATAATGGATCACATGGTTTGTTTATATATTTATCCAAAATTTTCTCCTTCCCCTATCCATGAATACCTATCCCAAGTTCAATGAACACATTTTGAGAAAATTTCAATAGCCCATGATAAACGGATCATCTAGGGATGTGTTCAATGTCAAATGGGTGTATGAACTAGCACCCATAGTTGTAGAAAAATCACATGGTCTCTTGCTATGCACTGAGTGCCTGAACACTGAAGATCATGGTGATAAATAATAGTAAACAAACTATTTGGTTCAGTATTCCACATAATAATAGGATATCCAGGTTCCAAATGAACATTGGGATCTCTCAAAACAATCTTTAGACTTTAGAGGACTGTCCTAGAATATATTAGGAGATTTGGAATAGTAAATTAATAGTCTGTACCTCTCCTAAAAGGCCAGATGTTACAAATCCCTTCCTTAAAAGAACATATCACCAATTTTACCTTATGAGTGTGGTAAGACAATATTTTAGTGAATCTCTATCCAATGATAATGCACATCATCCTTCCACTCATAGGTCTTATCTGATACCCAACCATGATTCGATTTCACCCATATAAGAGGGACTAACATTCTTTAGAGATACATCAAACTCCAACCAATGGTATATATAAGATGCTCCTCAATGGTCACATATAAATCTATCTCAATATCTAGAGGTTTAAATGAATTAGGTTGTTCATATTGATACTATCAATTTTGTGATATGTGGATGATCTTGTTCCTGGAATGCTACCTCCGAGATTACTGAAACTGATAGGATGTTGACCTGACTCAATACACTATCTCAAAAGCCCTGATATAACATGGGGATTGCTTTCCCTATCTTTGATGCATTCTATTAATTAATCATGGTGAAAATCAGATAAATACCCGATGTCCCACCTCATACCATAGAGTTTGACAATGATGATCAGTATATTAATTATTCCCAGTCTGAGATATAGCCTTACATTTTTGAATTAGTTACACTTGCTCTGAAGTCATATGAACAAGATGAGAACTAGTAATGATTCCTTAGAAGCCTGAAACAATCATTGAAGTTAAAAACAAACATATCATAAATTTCCTCATATGAATCCATTTGAATTTTTTCTTAGAAAATGTTATTATAGGAATAATCAACAAGAAGAATTTTTTTCATTAATGATCCTATAAAATCATGTACGAATGCCCAAGGGATGAACTCTAACACCCATATCACCAACTCAGACTACCATTATAATGAAGGTGGAAGGTTGTACTCAGGATCACAAATAAATACAAGGACATTTATAGCTTCTATCAGAACTACGATGCAAAATGGGAGTATCAGTTAACACGGTCGAATGAGGAACACAAGGAATGCACACAAACATTCTAATATAAAGCCTCCCGATATCATTAAATGATATGGTCTCCAAGATTGATAGAAAGTTAATAACCATGGGTAACTTATCAATAATCTCCCATAATTAAAAACTACATCGAGGGGATTAGGAGATTCTCTTTTGGAAATACATGGTGAAATAAATCCATTTTCACTCTTTAATGGATATAGGATATAGATGTTTACAATGTTTCTAGTTCCCTATCTTCATAAACTGATAGGTGTAACACCTCATAATGAATCCTTCAATATACCTCTTCTAATATATCCAAAAACACTTGATATGTATGTGTCGACACATCTTGGTAAGCCTAGGTTGATGCTACCAAATAGAGGCATGAGATTCATAAATCTACTCTTCTAATATGTCAATAGGCACCCATACACACACATTATATATAATGTTCTTATTCTCATCAACAAACAAAACAAATAGAACACTATCACATAAGAAACTCTTCCTCACGATAGCACCCATAGGATCTGATAGTTTCTTCATCTGTACTCATTAATAAATATAGTATTTCACTACCTAATATACTAAAATAGACATCAT
Source organism: Viscum album (assembly GCA_963277665.1). Lineage (NCBI taxonomy): Eukaryota > Viridiplantae > Streptophyta > Magnoliopsida > Santalales > Viscaceae > Viscum > Viscum album. The sequence goes on along the minus strand of OY728165.1, from coordinate 1,462,636,592 downwards.
TTGATATTCCAAATCCTTCTTGTAAATCTCTAGAAACAGAGGAATCCACTTTCGGACACATGTATCCTTATGGAAGACCATTGTTTGGGTCTTTTGGCTTATGTTGTAAGCCAATCATTACCCTTCATAGGTGTATTTTAATGATCCACATTGAATGACTTTGGGTACCCTTCCCACCTACACAACCGAATAATCATGGTTTTCAATGTGTAAATGTATTTGAATAATTTTTGATATATGTAACTGAAAAAAAACCCACAAAAAGGGAACGATTCTAATAGAAAAAATAATAGACCATGATAGCTATATCTAGGATTCACATACGGTAAATCAACTATTGATGTCCCTATTATTGGGACACGTATGCCCAGACTCATTCTCCCTACCCTAGAACCACTCATATCTTTAATCCTAAAGAATACCAAAAAAATAGTATAGCATATGCCTAGATTTGGAGGAATTAGTATCAATGATGAAGTAAGTATTCTTTTAAACTACTGAAATAATATCTCTAAATCTTGGAACCGGATGAATGTCACACTTATTTAGACATTCCTATATGAGGTGATTATATTCCTATAATGTAGTGAATAAACCACCTACAATATCCTAATTGTCCCGTGAAACTATTTAGTTAAAAAAATTATTGGGACACTCCTAAAAAATATGGCGCTAACCTGCATTTTATTAATAGAGAATCCCACCTTTGAAATAATATGTCCTATAAAGTAAACCTTATCTATCCAAAAGTGGAATTTTATAATATTGGTATATAGCTGGTGATATCTTAGTGTATTCAACATGATAACCGCATGTTTGTCATTGTAGTGCATAAAACAAGAATAAAACAAAATATTATCTAAAATTACTACAAAAAATTAATTAATGTATGTGTAGAAAACTAGATTAATAAAGGCGATGAAAAAAATCAATGCATTTATAATGGATAATAACATAACTAGTTACTCAAAATAACCATACATAGTTTAGATCAGTGTATGTGGTATGTTTGATGGTCTCACAAAGACCGGATGGAGCACCATCATTAAATCAGTATTAGAGAAAATTTTCATTCCTTACAGCTGGTCAAAGAGGAAATCTATATGAGGCAACATATACTAGTTATTAACAATAATATGGATAAACTTTCTATAATCTAGGCTCAGGTATAGTCTATACTGCATAGACATGGCCTGAAACATGACCCTTAGATGCAATGACACAAACATGGGATGGTCTTCTAATCTTTTGATGAACCATTTATGTCTAAAAGCCTCATCCATAACCACCTATTTTCTATAATATACAGATAGAATACAAGATTCATGCCTGGAATGGATATACTAATCTTCTAACAAAAATTAGTTCTAATAAAATTCCCTTTATACTACATAAAGGAAGTAATGTTTGGTAGATACATTGTTGGTATCCCATCCCACTATATGACCGGCACTCGATTATGTTATATGTACACTGGGTATTCAGAAAACTCATCCTTCCACAATACTGAAAGAAAACATAAGTGTCATTATGTGTTTTTTCTGAAATAGTCCTGACATGAGCTCTCAAAATGACACTTTGTACTACTATATAAATGATCTCACATCTTGGAAACTGAACCTCTCGATCTCACATTTCCTATTTCCCTCATGTTCGGCTTTCTGATTAGCTCGTGGTTTACTATTTCATTCGTAATAGTCAGATAGAAAATGTGTAATTGTAATCAGATGGTGTATGAAATCCTATACCCAAATTATATCGAAGTCATCAGTAAGTCGTATATAAGAGTTGGTTCAAGACTCTAATGATGCGTGAAATGAACTTAATACATCATCACAGACCTCAATCCCTTCTGTAGGTCCATGAACACCAGTTAAGGGTCTGATCCCAACATATAGTTATATATTTAATCATTATAGGATGTTTAGTTTCCCACCCAGACAATACCCTAATGACATATGGCATAGATTATCATAACCCACTACTATTTTGTAGAATGATGTAGCATAAAGATAGATATATGGGCCCACCACCCTATATGTGTCTCCAAAATATCTAAGATCAAAACCTAGATTATAGCCATTAGTCAAGAATCACTAATTCCTCCATCCCCCTAAAATGAGGGATGATGATGCTGCTGGAATTTCTATGTCGGTTCCTCCATACGAGGGCACAGTCATGGAGCACCCTATAAAGACTTTATAAAAAGATTTAAATTCTCACGAAACTATGAATCAACACCCAGTGGACGATGCTGAGGTAGTTCCTCATTTGGCACTAATGAGGTAACAATGGTGGGTTATATCCCACCTCCTTCAGAACATAGTCATCACCACCTTCTTGGGAAATGGCTACTATCATTGAGCCGTCACAGGTCTAAATTTTTTGTATTTTGTTATTTAAAATAATATATCAATTTTATTGTTTTGATCAATTACAAACAATCAAAATTTTATTAAATTACCTTAATGTTTTCTAGATTTTTTAATTAACACTATTAAAAGATTATGTTTGTAATTAATTGAAAATATGATTATTACATGTTCAAATATGTTTATAAAATTTTCATATGTTTAATATTCTCAAGTGTTTGTAAATAAAAGTTATAAAATTAATATGTTTTTTAAAATTTATGTGAAATCATTTAATGATTTTAAATGGAATTTTATTTTTATTTTCTTTTATGTAAAATATTTTGTGATATCGTTGGAAGTCGCCTAGATTGATCTCAACCACATAAGGTACTCGTCGGTTCAACCCCAAGAGAAAGCCCTCCAGTGGCACCCAAAAAGGAGGAACATATTTGTGGTGTGCATATCGAATGCTAAATTATGTGCAGGTTCATCTATAAGGGTCAAAGAGTTTGCTTGTAAGTAAAAAGGTTGGGCTAGGTTTCTTATGGGGCTATGTTCGGTGTATGTCCATTGTGTTTTAATTCAAAATGAGCATCAACACATCTTGATTGATATATCACTTAGACACCACTTCTTCTTACAGATGTGGGAATCACTATTAGATTACACTGTTCATCCATATTCAATTTCCTAGAAATAAGTAGTGGGCCACTATCCACCATTGGAACATGTTTCCTCAGATTCAATCTCTTTTTCTTGTCCCGCACGTTCTCATTTTTTTATATTCCACATTACCTTTTTTCTATCCCAACATTTCTTCTTCTTTGGTCATCAATACATCATCTTTCCCTAACTATCCAATCAGTTTCTTAAACACCATTGAATGTCACATGATCTTAATTTCTAATATCTTGTTTTCACTAGGTCTATAGTTTTGTCTCATTTTAGTTTCTTAATTATCATTATGTTTCCTTTTCATTTTCTAATAGTGTCCACATTTCATTTAATTCCATGTATTTCATTGATGTATTTGAATCATGCTCTATTGGTTTCCTATCGATTCAATTATGAAAATTACTACATGTGGTTGATTTGAGTCACAGTTTAAAAATAATATTTCTGGGTCGGGATTCACCCCTAGATACCAATGGTTAGTCATGAGCTTCCATTGAAACCCAATGTTGGGTCAGTGACCTATAACCAGAATAAAATATTATTTAATTTTACTCACCGTTGGAAATCAACGGTGGGTTATTTCTAACCACTAGATGGTTCTTCATTATATTATAATGTGTCTTGATAGAATTGTATTCATGGTTCATTAAGGAAATGATTCCCTTATCTATTTTTATAAGGATTTCCTTCTATTTTAAATTTATCAAAATATTTTTTAAGTGGTCTTGTTTCTATTTCTAGTTGTTATTTACTTTACTATTAGATTTTTCACAATGCAGCACCAAGATCTCTTTATCAATTTATCTTTGTAGTAGTTATTTATTATTTTTTAACTTCTTTTCAATTGTGTTTTCTAATTTTTTATTTATTGTTTTTACATATTTCTATTAGAATATTCTGCATGGTTTTTTAATTTATCATGTTTATAAAATCAAGGAAGGAGATCATTTTTTATTTATTCTTTTTGTAATTATTTTATGCTTCTTGAAAACACAAATGTTTTTTGATTTCTCCATCTGTAAAATAATTTTTTTTGTTTGAAATTTTAATAATGAGTTATTGTTAGACACTTCCAATGGTAGGTCATGATCCACCATCAGATTCATGAAACAGTGAGTCATGAGTCACTATTTAAAATTCAATTACATTAATATTTTTACTGATTCATGTGAAGATAATAAATTTTTAGTGGCCTATAAATATTTTTTGTTTTTGTTATTATTAATTGATATTGGAATGGTAGATTAGACTCTGTTCTAGTAATATATCACGGTAAACCACTCTATATTAAAAGTGGGTTCTCATGATCCACCATTAGCTAAAAATTTATATTTCTAAAAATTTATTTATTTTTTAAATATATTTCAATAAAATGAATTCTTTTGGTAACATGATTTTTTATTTTGAAATATATTTTTGGAGTATGTAAAAATAATTTTAATTTGATTTTTTTTATTTAATTCGATAACTAGATATTCAAATCATGCAATATTTTACTAAATTTTTTAATGTTTATATAATCTATAGTATTATATTTTTATTTTTTATAATATTTTTAAATTGATTAGAATTGTGTCATATAAAATATTAATAACATTATATTAATCGTTACTAATGAAATGTAATTACCCTTTTTAATTATATATTTTTCAATAAGGCTTCATCAAACAAAGGTAGCGGTCATAATTTTTAAATTTTTATGAACTAACATGTTTCATGTAGAAATTTGACATGAATTTTCTCCTAGAGGTTATTACTTTTAATGATCCATGGTATCAATTTTGCGAATAAAAATACATACCTATGGAGGTAATTCATTTAGATCCCCATTGATTCATTTTCAACATTCTGTTTCTCTATATTGTTTTCATGATATGTTGGGATTTATATAATCTGGATGTGATCATAGAATAAATACAAATAAATATTTTTTCCTTCCCTGTTATTAATGATCATCGAGGTTAAACATCATTGACATTCTGAGCATCTTCTATTTTATCTATATTTGTTTTATTAGTGTAATCCTTATGTCATTTTTTTGTATTTTTCAGGTATAGATTATGGTTTTACTGTTACAAAATTATTTACATTCACTAGTTTCTCCAATTCCTAAAAGGATTTCAGGGTTGTGACAATTTATCAATATTTAGTTAAAAAAATACAACATTTGGCTCATTCCACTAGGCAGGGTTGTGCCACCAGGTTGATTAAAAAGATATTTATGTTATAAAGTTATCACATAATTGAAATTTGATTACTTATTGGTTACAAGACTTCTTGAGGTGTAATGGATATTGAGGAGGGAATATGATCTTGTTTATTCGATAAATAATAAATGTTTTATTCCATCATTTTTATTTCACCTGAAACTCAACATAAGAAAAATGAACTCGCTACTAATAAATATTTTATAAATTCAAATTTTTTGTCCGGAATTTTTCAGAAATAAAATCCCCCTCAAGTCATATTGGTCATCGATAATTGCCCTAAAATTGGAATCATATCTAAGGTTAATCGATCTATATTTATGATACAAAAATATAGTTACATGGTAATGTATCAAATATGTTATTCTTTATTTGATAAAATATGATACTAAAAAATTGGCATTAGTGGTTATCAATAACCCTATACATATGATATCAAATAATTGGTGTCAAATACATCAATCTGGTTAGTTATTGTAGTTTTCTATATTAATAATTATGAGTTGTTTCTATTACTTATTTTTAACACGGTGGGAACCTCATACCATTGATATAAAATTCAAAGGAACAAAAAAAAATTTATTCTTGTATGATGGTAGGTGTCAATGAAAATGAAAAATGGATACCAAAATAATACTCTTTAATGGAAGTGGTTATGGCTGCCAGAATGATAGAATGAAATAATAAATGAATAAGACGAGTGTGAATCACTTGACCATCATGGATAAGCAATTTCAGCTACCCAAGGTTGTTTCAGATTCTCTAGTAGAAAATTTCATGGTAAAATATATTGTCAATTTTAGTTTAGAGAATATTTTATACCATAATATAAGTAGAAGTGTCTATCTCTATTGTTTAGTTGTCAAGACATCCCACTAGATATGGAGGCTACTGATATGACTCATTAGAGAACTAAATATAGAAATAGAATCATGATAACAATTCATAGTGGAAAATATTAGGACATAAATATGGGAGATGAAGAGTCTGTAAATCTGATGTCACATTTGTTCACTAGTCTCAGCAATAGCGTGTGAACTATTAAAGAGGACTTAGAAAGCACTACTCAAGTAAGATTAAATCAATACATGAATTCCTCTCTCATGTCCACAAGAAATTTTACTCCTCACAATACCAAATCCTTCCCCCTTAATATGCTCTGATGGAAGTTTATATGATGTGGTGAATTCCTCTTTTCTTTTCTTTCATTTTCATTTCTTGTTCCTATGTTCTCTTTTCATTCCTAACCTCTCCTCACACGAATGGTATCAAAACTCCAGTACCATTCATGTACTATAATGTTTTTATACTAATATAATAATTCATTTTCATCCATCCATTTCCATCTTATTATAAAAATAAACGAAATCATTTTCCATGATAAATTAATTTATTCAATTTAAAGATGACATAAAATCATTTTCTTCTACCAAATTAAATTCTGGTCATGCAACAAATTTTATTTTTGAAAATTTATATCTGATATTTTTTTATCTTATGCAATTTTTCTAGAATCCTTTTTCTCACATGACGTAAAATAATAATACAAAACTAGTTAATTATGAGAAAAATTGCCTAATTAATCCAAGTGTTTTTCATTAATGTTTTATATAATGATTCACCTTTACTCAAAATAACTAATTGAATTTTATAACCATGTAATATTGCAGATGTTCAATAATGTCATATAACATCAAATCAGTACAACCATTATATTCGTACATGTTTATTTGAATATTAAAACAAGTGAACCGATTAGTAATACATAAAAATTAAATGGACCAGAACAATGAAATTGATCGTCATAACCAAACAAAAAGGTTATGAATGAAATAAAACAAATAGAATACTAAATAATTTAAATATAAAATAGGATATGAAATTTTTAATTAATAAACCTAATTTTATTATTCGTTTCATTCGGATCATGCGAAGAACACCATCTGACTTAAGGTATGGGATTCTCTCTTTCTCACATTTATTCAAGAATCTCCTCTATGTTATGTCCTATTATGTGTAGTTATTAACGATGGAAAATTATTTATCATGTCCCCCATACATTCCTCATGATTTATAAATGATGAGAAATACATTTATCTCTCATTAATCCCTCTTATATACACTCGGAACCGTGCTGATATTTTGTAAGGGATCCTACCTGAAGCTCATACATTCTTTGGGTTGCTCTATCTTTATTTTTATGCAAATGTAACTTTATTTTATATTATATGTAAAACTTCTATATACTGTTTATATCTATAAATACATGTATCAATATCCATTCATTATTATCTTTCAGAGATATATAATTTTTTAGGTATTTTTCTACTCAATACATCCCGATAAGCATACCTGTTTTAAGGGAACATCCTGAATTCATACCCAATTTCATGTGACCTATATCATTTACATTAAGACAAAATTATATATATATCAAAAATATTTTTATTATATATGATTTCTTGATTCACTTTCTGATCTATATAATGTGTTTTCTCCTTTTCTATTTTATAGGCTCTATAGTATTTTCCTTATAACCACAAAAATATTTTTTAATGCTAATATTTCTTAAATAATTTTTATAAATGTGGTCGCTTATAAGTAAAATAACTAACCATGATACATACATCATTTACCTTATGAATTTCCATGTATATTTTTTTTTTCATTCATTCATGGACACTTATAGGATACACCCATTTTTTATGCTTTATGACAAGATTATGGAACCCAATTCTTTCCATGGTTAACCCTTATGTTTATGCAAGATTGATCATGTATGATTATTTATGTGAAAAAAATATTCATGAAAAGTTATGAAAACTTCATCTAGATAGTTCTATAATGAATTGGGTATAGTTGAGTCTCATGAGATGTTATGTGCAACAGTCTAGGCAGTCAGCCTTCGCTTGTGCTACCATGTGCGATGGTCTTTCCAGTCCGTGTTGGATTGTGCTACCATGTGAAAAAGACTTGGAAGTTTTCCTTGAATTGTGTTGAATTCATGATTTATGTTGTTGAAGCATTACTATGATTCTCGATTTAAATTATTCCTTATATATATGTTATGATTCTATATGTTACGTGCCTTCTTATATCATCATTCCATGCCTTATATCTCATGTGCTAATTCATTGTTCTTATTGTCATTCCCTTAATTGTATATTTACCTCATCTCATTGTTTATGGGTTCCCCATGGTACCCTATGAAGATATTTTATCACAATGGATGTTAAGACCTCAATTTTATGATTAAATAATGATATGTTTTATTTATATCCATGTTTTAAATTTTATGTAACTAGTCGATATTCCATAAGGGATTCTACCTGACCCTCCTACATTTTTTTGGGTTCCTCTATCATTATTTTTATCTAAATGAAATTTTCTTTTATTTTAATGAAAAACATATAATATATTTTATATGATAGAAACTCATGTATCACAATCTATTCATCATTCCCTTTCTGTGATATATATGTTTTTAGCAGTTCCCTCCTCAATAATTCCCAATAAGAAAACCTATTTTAAGGGAACATTCTGAATTATTACCCAATTTCATGTAACCTCTATCATCTAATTTAAGACACCAATTTTTTATAAAATAATTATTTTTATTAAATAATCCTTCTTGGTTATTTTCTAGTACTATAGAAATAATTTTTCAAATTTATATTTTAAATTTTCTCTAGTATTTCGTTTAAAACCACAAAAAAATGTTCTGATGCAAAAATTTCATAAATACATTCCAAACATTTTGTCACTTATTATTGACATCACATACCATGAAACAATGATTTTTACCTTATGCTTTTCCATGTGTATTTTCATTCCTTTTTTTCATGGACACTTTTAGGATATTCCCATTTGTTATGTTTTAAGACATGATTATGGTACCCAATTCATTCAATGGGTAACCCTTATGTTAATGTAGGATAGAATATTTTTGATTCTTTTTATGGAAAAAATATTCATGAAAAGTTATTATGATTTCAACCATATAGTTCTCTAATGCATTGGGTTTTGTTGAGTCTCATGAGATGTAATGTGCGAAGGTCTTCGCAGTTAGCCTTGGCATATTCTACCATGTGGGACGATCTTGGAGGTTTGCCTTAAATTGTGCTAACATGTAAAAATATATTGGTGGTTAGCTTTGAATCATAATAAAGTCAGGATTTATGTTGTTTCCACGTTACTGTGGCTCCATGTTTATATGATTCCATGTTTATATGTTATGATTCCATATGTTACATGCCTTTTTATATCACCATGTAATTATTTTTATCCCATGTGCTACTGCTGTATTCTTGATGTTCTTCCCTTACTAGGTTATTTTGATAATACATGTTATATTGTGACCCCTAAGGCACTCTATGAAGACGTTTGGTAACAATGGATGTTTGGAGATCAATTTAAAGATTTAAATAGATATGTTTTATTTAGTTCCATGTAATCTATTTTATGTACCTAGTCTTCTAAGAAACTAGATTTTTCACATGTTTAGATATATGTATCCTTTATAAGTTCATCCTCTTATGTTCAATGTTTCCTTTTTATTCTAAATAGATAGTTATTCAAGACCTCTAATTATAATTTTTTTCATTTTTAATGGAGGGAAAGAGAGGAACATGTGCCAACAATCAATGTGATTGGGAATGTTAATATTTTCATAATGATATGTTAAATATGATGGCATCGGGTGATCAAAATAGTTTTACAGTACTTACTCACCTGGAAGAAGTTATGAATAATGGATTGATCCCCTTCTAATGGAACATTGGATTAACTCCATTGAAAAGATATTCTATATTCTACAATTTTTAGAAAAAGTGATAGTTTCACTAGTGGTCTATCATTTTGATGTTGAAGCTGATTAGTAGTCAAAGATGATCATGAATTCGAAGCTGTAAGAAAAACTTTATTCCATGCATTGGGAGGAATTCAAGAGAATGTTTCTCAGAAAATATTTTCCATGAATCTTGAATATTTAGATAGAAATACATTTCCTCAGACTCAAGCAGAATATAGATGAGTCAAGCAGGGTGTATAAAGAAAACATTACAATGCTTGCACAGTACGCCTTTAGATTTGTCATGAACACTAAATGCAATGTGGATCGATTCTTTAGAAGACTGATGCTGAGACTAAGAAAAGCATTGGCAATTCAAGACTTCAAAAACAATTATGATATTGTCTTTTTGGCCCTTATGGTTGAAATTGAGATCGGATACTCTCAGAAGTATCATGCTCCCAACATCCAAAAGAGGAAAATAGTATTTAATGTGGGATGTTCTGTAAATAAATTCCATGATAGAAAGAAGCTCAATCATCAAATGTGGAAAAATTGTGGGAAGAACCATCCTGTGAATTTTCTAAAGGGATCTAGTAAGTTGTTAAAATGTGGAATGTGAGGACATCGGGCTATAAACTTCCGAAGAGATTAGAAAAATCCCACTAATGTAGAAGAACAAATGAAGGATTAAATTAACACTCAGAATGTACTGAAATGTTAAAACTACAAGGAGCATGGAAATTATAGAAAAACTTCCCTACAAATAGGGATATCAGAGCCAATCAACAACAACCTCGATGTCCACATATAAGGGATTATAATATCACTACTGCTGTTGTGGATCCAATCATTGATGTGGTGACAATTACGCTAGTTATTCACTCATGAATAGATGAAATACTATTTTATTTTGGTTCTACACATTATTTTATATCTTATATGATTAGTAGAACACGACCTCAAAATATGGATGATAAGTTATCTTTGAATATAGAATGGGGAAATTATTTCATCCCGGGTTTATAAATCCTCCTCAAATATCATTATTTTACTAAACATCCCACCAAATCATGAAATTATTTATTTGGTAGAGTCAGAATCTATCTTGGAAATGGATTATCTATCTTTATAATATGCCAACATCAACTGTTTGGAATGGGAAATCACACTTTACATACTGTAGAATCCTCTAATTCAATAAATGTGTAAAGTGGAAGATGAATCTACTTTAGAATCATTTTCTCATGTATGGATATTAAATCTTTATGAGCAATCATTTCTTGCTCAAATTATTGAGACAAAGGAGAGAATAATGTTTGAATACATTCTGATAATGAGGGATTACATTGATGTAATACCTGAAGAGTTTCTTGGTCATCCTCTTGATCAAGAGGTTGATTTCTCAATTGTTCTTATTCTAGGATCTCCTCTTATATCAAATAAACCTTATTTAATGGCCACCATAGAGATGGAGGAACTGAAGAAGAAGAAACAGGTTAATCTGGGGATGGATTTTATATGCCCGAGTGCATCACCATTGGATGTGCCGGTCATCTTCATCATGAATAGTTATGGATCAATGAGACTCCTAACTGATTATTGGTAACATAATAAAATCATGATAGAGAACAATTATCCCCTACCACATATATAGGACTTGTTCCTTCAGATTTGTGGGTCCATTTATTTCACCAAGGTGGACCTCTAGTTGGAATATCACCGATTAAAGGCGAGGATGGAAGATATTCCCAAAAAAGTCTTTCAAACGAAGTATGGACACTATTAGTTCATAGTGATTCCTATAGGACTATATAATTATCCAAAAATATTCATGTATTTAATGAACATGGAATTTAAAGATTACATAGAAAAATTTGTGGTAGTATTTGTTGATGTTATTCTGTTATACTCCAAAAAAAGGAGGAAGATGAGGATCATTTGAATACATTGTAAAGGACATTACAAAGGGAGAAATTGTGTGCATAGTACAATAAATGTGATTTCTATATAGAGGATGTATCATTCAAGAGGCATGTTATCACAATCAAAGGGATATATGTGGACCCTTCTAAGACTAATGTGATGGATGTGTTGGCCAGGCCAACATCTGTAATGGAGATCCATAGCTTTATGGGTCTACCCAGGTATAATCACTTATTTTTGAAGAAATTTTCACAAACATCGAACCTAGTGACCATTATGACATTGAAGGGAGTAATGTTTTTCTAGGCCTAGGAATGTAAAGACTCATTTTAGGTGTTGAAAACGAGGCTAATAACTACGTCAGTACTCACACTCCCAACATGTAGAGAACACTTTGTTGTGTTTGGTGATGCTTTAAATAAGGGATTAGGAAAATTGATGATCCAAAATGACAATTTAGGAGCCTATGACTCATTAAATCTTAAAATACATGGGAAAAAAATACTACACATGATCGGCAGTAGGTGGATGTGATCTTTGCATTAAAAATATGGAGGTGTTATCTCCATGGGGAGAACTGTGAGATATATACTGATTGCATGAGTCTCAAATATATATTAACACAAAAAGAGTATAATATGAGCCAACAAATATGGATAGATCTCATTACAGATTATGACTGCATAATCCACTACCATCTTGTTAAAGAAAAAAAGGTGGAAGATGCTCGGAGTAGGAAGGATCCTGCATCTTTATGAATGAAGATAATTGAAAAGGATCCAGTATAATTAGATTTACATAGGTTGGACATGGTAATACTTAAGGGGGAACATCATCAATCATTTATCAAATTATTTCTCAACCACCACTCATGGAGAAATTAAACTATTCTCAAAGAAAAGATGTGGAAATTCAGAAAATGGTGAAAGCCATTAAAAATTGGAAATCAACTGAGTTCATGATTGATGTAGAAGATAAATGATTTTGGTCAGGATTATGTGCACCATTCAATCCATAGATAAATAAGGGACTTTCAAATAACGCACATAGCACAACCATAACTATTCACCCAAAGAAGCACAAATATGTATCCATATCTCTGAGAGAATATTTGGAAGGACAATATGAAGAAATAGATTGTTGAGTATACATCAATGTGCCTCGTATGTCAACAAGTGAAAGATAAAAGGTATAAGTATACGTGGATGATTCAATCGCTACCCATACCAACATATAAGTGAGATAACATCACCATAGACTTTGTTCGTAGACATTCAATGAAATTAATACGAAACAATGATATATGGGTCATTCAGGATTGTCTTACAATGATAGCTCCCTCAATGGAAATTGAAGAGGACTTCTCATTTGATGAACTATCACATATATATATATATATATATATATCAAATAGGAGGTAAGGATATATAGAGTAACACTATCTATTTTATTATATGTAGATTCGAGATTCACCTCGATGTTCTGGAAAAGACTCAAACACGCTCTAACCACTGAACTGAAATTCTGTACGGCCTATCATCCTCAAACTAATGGCCAATCTGAGCGGAATATTTAGACACTAGAAGATATGTTGAGATCTTGTTCTATGAACATAAAAGGAGGATGGCACCGACATCTTCCACTTGTATAATTCTCCAACAAAACAATAGTATCCACTCAAGCATCTGAATGGAACCATTCAAACCCCTTTAATGGAAAAGGTGTTGAACACCAACGTGTTTGGATGATGTTAGTGAGCGTATGATTCAAGGACCTGTAAATGTCTATGTAATGGTGGAGAAGGTGAATAACATTCAACAAAACCTTCTGGAAGCCCAATACTGAAAATAGATTTATGCATATAATCATTGATGAGACCCTCCATTCAAAGATGGATACACAGAATTTCTACACATATCTCCATGGAAGAAGGTCATGAGGTTAGGGAAGTAAGGAAATTTAAGTCCAAAGTACATTGTCCCCTAAAAGATTCACGATCATGTCATGGTTGATGCCCATCGACTGACACTTACACCTACCATGTCTATAGTACATAATGACTTCCATGTATGCCTCATAAGAATGTACATACTAGATCCTTCACATGTACTCTATTCAGAGGTGGTACAATTGGAGAATGATATTTTATACGAGAAGCAGTCAGTGAAGATCATTGATCATAGAGATAATGTTCTACTTAACATGACTAATAACATTTTCAAATTTCTGTGGAAGCACCATTAATATGAATACACAACATGGGAACTCAAGGAGGTAATGAAAGAAATGTACCCACACCTATTGATAGCTTAGAATGGGAAAAAAAATTGGCCAAAATTTTATAAGGGTGGAATACTGTAATGACCTAATGTTTTATCAATGGAAATTTTATTTTTATAATTATGTCTTATAATAACATGAAATCACAGCACCATGAACTATTAAGTACTATTTAACCTTTAAATATAATATTTTCACTTCTGTGTTTTGAATTTCAAAATTCTGACATACATGGTTGCGATTGGCAAGATATTTTATATCCAATAAAGAAAACATAATATGTATAGATTGTAACATACCCTTATTAATTGTAACATACCATTATGAATAGTAATTTGACACTTAAAATTATTGAATCTTTCAAAATAATAGTAATCTCATCTTTGAATGTATAAATTATATTTAGGCATCTTATAAGTGATAATATAACTATAGTAAAAGTATTGGTATTTTTGTAAGTCATATATAATTAATTATTATTATTTATTATATTTAAAAGAAAATATATTTTCCTAAAAGGTATTCATAAATTAATAATTTTATGTCTTCACGTTTTAAGATAATTCTATAAAACATTCAGTAGTTTTTGAAAGAATTATTAAATCAGTTATTGTTTTAAAATATGTATTTTTCCAGAAAATTATTATATTTATTAAAAATAAAATAATCATATTTAGAATATTATTTTGTAAAAATGGATTTTATTTTTAGATTCTACATTTTCAAAAATGGTTATGGTAAATTGTTGGGATTTTTCTAATATACATGAATTTTGGATGAATAGTAAAATAAGATAATTCACGATAAATTTAAAAACCTGAATTTCAACCCCATTATTGAGTCATTAATGATACAAATGTGCATTGGTTCGAACTAAAATGCACATATTACCATTTTTTGTCTCAAGAATCAATAAAATTGATTGTCTTATGGAAAAATAATAAACCAATGATAAAAATATTATGAAAACCATCCCTCCTCCACTATAAAAACCACCCACTTTCTCATCTTCTCTTCACTCCTCTAATTCTATGTGACTTCCCTTAATTTTACAAAAATACATACCTATGCTCAAATCCCACGTCCAATATCCATTTTTATTCTAAAATTTCCAAATCCTCTCCACTTAAGAGGCTCTCATGGAAGACTAAACGAAGAGGTAATTTTTTGTTTTGTTTTCATTCATTTTCCTTTTATGTTTCTTTATTCTCTTTTATTTCAAAATATCTCCTCATCCAAATCGTATGAAAACTCTAGTAAAATAAATTTATTGGAATTTTTTTATTCCAATGGGATAATTCATTATCATCTGTCATTTTTCCTCCTCTTATACAAATAAATGAAAACACCATCTGATATATGTTTATTTATCACATTCAATGACAAAAGATTATCAATTTCTATCACCCTATAAAATCCATATAATGAAACCAATTTTATGGTTGAATTAGACTATTAAATATATATTTTCTCTTATGTACTATACTAGAATCCTTTTTTCACACCTGACATCAAATAACAATACAAAACATGTTAATTTTGAGCAGATTCACCAAATTAATCCACGATATTATCATTAATATCTTATATAATGACATACCTTCAATAAAAATAACCAAATTAATTTTATAAATATTTAATCTTTTGTATTATTACTAATTTCATATAACATAAATTTTTTACAACAATTCACATCATAATTGTTTATCCGAACATGAAAATAAGTTAACATATCATTAATACCAAGGAAGAAAACTGACTCAAACAATGAAATTGAACATCATAACCAAACAAGAAGGTTATGAATTAACTCCACAAGGTTATACTAAATCATTTAAATGATAAATATTTTCTATGATTATTTAATAATTATCCGATTTTTATTATTCGTATCATTTACGTCAAGAAAAGAACACCATCTGACATAATGTACGAGATCCTCTATTTCTCACATTTATTCAAAAATATCCTCTATGTTATGTCCTTTTATGTGTAGTTCCAAATGATGTGGTATTTTTTATAACCTATCCCATAATTCATTCATGATTTATAAAAGATGATAAAGCACTTTATCTCTAATTAAGACCTCTTAAGTATACCTGGTTCCATGCCGATACTTCGTACGAGATTATACTAGAACCTCCTTCATTCCATCTGGATTCTATATCATTCATTTTATCCAAATAATTTTGTCTTTATTTTTTATGTACAAATTCGACATATTATTTATATTCTCTAGATTCGTGTATCAAGATCCATTGATTATTCTCTTTCTAGGATATACGTGATTATAAGTGGTTCCCGCCTCAATTCTTCTCGATGAGAAAAACTTTTTTTGGGAACTTACCAAATTATTAATCAATTTAATGTTCATTATATCATATTTTTTAATTTAATATTATTTTAATAAAATAAGTATTTTTATTATATAATCCATCTTGGTTCACTTAATTTTTTATATAGAGTATTAATCCCTTTTTTAGAGGCACTATAGTAAATTCTTGAAAACAGTACAAAAACTTTTTAATGCTAAAATTCCATTATTATTTTTTACATGTTTTTTCATAATATTGAAATAAATTACCATGACAGATGGCTATTTTAATTTATGAAGGTCCTTGTATATATTGTTTTCTTTCTTTCATGGATACATTTATGACACACCCTTTTGCTATGCTTTATGACATGGCTATGGTACCCAATTCCTTCAATGTGTAATCATTATGTTGATGTAAGATTGATTATATACGATTATTTATATGGAAAAAATATTCATGAAAATTTAAGATAGAAATCCATTGAATAGGATAATGTTGAGTTTTATGAGACGTTATGTGCGACAGACTTGGTAGTTAGCATTGGCTTGTACTACCATGTGTTACAGTCTTGGTGGTCAGCCTTGGCTTGTGCTACCATGTAAAACAGTCTTGGATGATATACATGAGGCATGCTAAAGTAATATATTATGTTGCTTCATCATTAATATGAATCCATGGTTTTATGATTCCAGTTTATATATAATGACTGCATATGTTACATGACTTTTTATATCATCATGTCATGCCTTCTATAACATGTGGTAATGCATTTTTATTATGGTTTTTCTATTACTGGGATATTTAGCTCTTCCCTTTGGTCATGTGTTTCCAAGGACACCCTATGAAGATGTTTTAGCACAATGGCAGTTAAGAGATCAATTTGAATATTAAATAAAGATTTTTTTTATTTAGTTCCATGATTTCAGTTTTATGTACCTCATCTTCAAGACACTAGTGTGTACTCTGATGTATAATTATGATGAAATTCATGTAATGTTATATTTAAATTTCTAGGGTTTCTATAAATAAGTTCAAATCTATAGTATGAGCTTGTGCTGAAAAATATTATTGATGATAGTTATATTAAATGAAAAGTTATTGCATTTAAATATAAAGTAATTGATACCTATAATGAATATAATAAGGAATTTGAGTAATGTGAGAATGATATGACTCGTTTCAGTAAGAAACAATAAAAATTTATGAAATGAAATGGTGGAAGGAGAGAGAATGATTATATTAATGAACTGGATTACATGAATAGTAAATTACGTATTAAAAATTATGTTTTAGATCAATCATGTTAATATGTATAAAAAGGTCAAATTAGACCATATTTTCTCAAATAAATTATCGCGTTTACCCATAATGGAAACCACAAAGTTATGATATAAATCTAAAATATAAATACATAATGAAAACATAAACATAATATATATCATATATAAATACAGTGACTTCATAATGGTCACCATGAGTGGTGGTAGGAGATAATAGAACAATCATAGTTTTGTGAGGCGTCAGTTGTCCATCCACAGAAATAGTATGTTCTTTATCAATTAGAAAGAGGTTTATGTAAGTGTAGTTCCAACCCTTTTCGTAACAACATTATAGCATATTTAGGATACTGGTGTTGTTATAAAATAAAGGATTAAAAATTGTTCATGGGGTTGGAGAAGTAAAAAAACTTAAGAGAATATGTTACCTTTAAATCAGGTACCTCCATTTGGTTTTAACGAAATGGTTTGTTGAAGTTACTTATTACTATGTTATGGCATCTATGAGGAGCAAAGGATGCAGGGAGATTAATTGGGTAGAGTTTGGATGATCCTTCTGTCTTGAGAGGTGTGTGGAATGAGTTAGAGGTGAGAGATTTTTATAAGGGGGAGGAGGGGCTCTTTAAGAATGTGTGAAAATTTTATTTTATTACATAATGATTTTTGTTTTACAAATGTCCAAAACATATTAAATTCTAAGATAAGATGACTCATGGTCAAAATAAAATCGTCCAACAAGAATTAGATAGGTTTTGGATGTTATATTAATCTTTATAATCTCATTTATTTAAATCATTATTAATGAGGTAAACGCTAAATCATTATTGTGTCATAATTAATTAAATTTACCTGATTTCTAAAAATTAGAAAAAAATACGAAGACGTATGAAATCTATTTAGCTTTAAAAATAATATTTATAGTTGAATATATAACTTATATGGCACTATGTAAAAATTAATCTACAAAAATATATTTGTATATGTCATTTTTGTCATTACATTAAGTTAATTTAAATAATGTGTCATTTTCACTCCCATGTGGCCCCATGGGGTCCCAAAATCACCCGAAGGATGATAAAGGTCGGAAGTGTATCAACCAATAGGATTAGGACACATGTCATGGAAATTTTATATTATTATTGTAATATTTGTTTACCCTTAATTACGAGATTTACCATTTAACCATGGTAAATAAAATATTTACTAAAGTAAATATTCAAAGTCACTCAAAATTAAAGTAATCTATTTACACAAATTGGTACTCCTAATTCCAAATATGGAATGAATTTTTCCATATTCAAAACAAAGAAGTGGCGGAAATTAATTTAAAATTAATTCCCAATGTTAAAATAAAAAGCGTTTTTTAAATAACTATCAAAAGATTGGCACTTGTTTATGTTAAATATCAATGTGAAATTACTTCCAATGACCAAAATTGAATTAAATTGTAAAAATATATTCTAATTACACTTAAAAACAAATTAAAAATATAATCTTACCATATATGTAAATTAGATTAAAATACAGTTTTGAAATAAAATATATTATTTTTCACTATTCATCAAAAATTGAATTTTACCAGAAAAATACCAAGATTTTACCGAAAGTTATTTTTTAAGTCTTGACTCTAAAGAGGAATTTTATTTTGTCAAATAGAATATATAAATGTTACCAAAACCATATTTAAATAGGGTTTTCCCTCAAAAGGTCGTAAATCAACCTTTAAAAGTAAATTTTTCTTAAAAATATATCCATTCAAATTTTAAGTCTCAATAGTTTATTGGATAAATGTGAAAACACTAAAAAAACATGTATAATCATATTTTAGTTATTTATATTCATTCCCACCAATACAATGTCTAGGCGTTAACTACCATTTTAAATAATAATATTATAGTATTATTGTGAAATGTATGATTTCAACCAAATTTGTTGTTGCGTATCGGGAATATTATTGAACATAGAGAACCCTTTAATGTAAAATTAATATTTAATTAAAAAAATATTAGGTAAAAAGAATATGTATTATTTAATTATTTACCTAGGTTTTTACATCTTCCCCACTTTTGGAAAATGTGTCCCCACAATTTTTTTCACATATCAAATAAGGGGGGTATTTATCCCTCATATCATTTTTAGATTCCCACATTGCCTCTTCATCCATATGGTTTTTTCATCAAAACCATTACCTAGTGAATCACCTCATTCCACAAAACATCCTCTCTACGATTAAGAATATATACAGGTTGTTCCTCATAAGAGATATTCTCTTCTAACTGAACTATCCTGGGGCTCAAAACATGAGATGGATCTGGAATATACCTTATCAACATTGAAACAATAAAACATTGTGTACCAGGGAAAAACATGGAGGTAAATTCACTATGTACGTAACTCATCCAACTCTCTCTTGGATTTTGTTGGGTCGAATGAACCTCAAACTCATAATTCACTTCTCACCCAAACACATGAATGTTTTCCTTAAAGAAATTTTGAGAATGACTTGATCACCTAACTCAAAATAAATATCCTTCCTCTGGTTATCCGCATAACTTTTCATCCTGCTCTAAGCTATTCTCAAGTGATTCAAAATCAACTGAACCTTTTCCTCCATCTCTAATACCAATGTTGTTCCCATAAACTTTTTTTACCTTATTCATCCCAAAAAGCACGAGTTCGACACCACATGCCTTATAATGCATCATATGGAGCCATCTTTATACTGTAATGAAAATTATTATTACAAGAAAATTCAACTAATGAAATATGTTAGTCCCAACTTCCCTAGTAACCCAGTGAAAAAGAATGTAGCATATCTCTAAGGCCTGAATTGTTCATTCTGACTACCAATTTGATTGTGGATGAAATGTTGTACTAAAATTTAATTCAGCACCCATTGACATCTAAAGGCCTTTAAAAATGTTAGAAGTAAACCTGGGATCACAATCACATACATTGGAGAGGGTAACTCCATGAAACCCGACTATCTCTTTAACATACAACTGTGAATGTTTATCTAGATACAATGTATCTGGAATAAGAAAGAAATAAATAGATTAAGTAAATTGATAAACAATAAACTAGATTAAATTATTACCTCATGATGTCTTCGATAATCCCACAAAGAATTCCATGGACATATTTTCCCATTTCCACTATGGCACCGGTAAAGACGGAAGCATCCCTTTTAGTAACTACCGCTCTCCTCTAACCTGTTAACAAGTTAAACACTTCACAGTAAAATCAGAAATATCTCATTTCATTCCATCCCACTAGTAATAATCTCTAATATCATTGTACATATTTTTATTTCATGGATGAACAGAACATTGGGAACTATGAACTTCACATAACAACTCACTCTTCAACTTTGAATCACAAGGCACACATAATCTTTTTCCAAATCTCAAAACAAAATCATTAACAATGTTAAAACCATGCAACATACCATTCTGAACCAAATCTACTCTTTTATGTAACTCACTGTATTCCTTTTTCTCTTTCTTTATTCTGTTTGATAGAGATGATTTCATTGACACCTGAAAAAAACATAAGAATTTCCTACACCAACAACTTCTATTCCAAAGTTCATAAAATTATAAACCAATGATTCTCGTTAAAAATGTAGAATGGCCAATGAATCATTACTTTTTCGACTGAAATCGTCGACCACATTATTTTCATTTCCTCGATGGTAAAGGATCATGCAATCATAATCCTACATTAATTCTAACCATATTCTATGTCTCATGTTCAATTCTTTATGTGTGAATACATAATTCAAACTTTTGTGGTCAGTATATATTTCAAATTTTACTGTATACAAATGATTCCTCCAAATTTTTAATGAAATAAAAACAAAAACTAATTACAAATCACGTGTATTGTAATTTAACTCATGTGGGTTCAATTGACGCGAAACATAAGAAATTACCTGATCATTATGCATTACGATACAACTATTTCTTTTAAATGAAGCATCAATTTAGATAACAAACTCACCATTTCTGGAAGGTAGTGCCAAAAATAGGATCATTCACCAATATTCTTTTCAATTCCTAAAAACAATCATCACATTCTTTTATCCAAACGAGCATAACACATTTTTAGTTAACTTAGTCATTGGACTAGATAACTGTGAAATTTTTTCAACAAACCACTGGTAATAACCTACTAAAGCAAGTAAAATACGGATTTCAGTTATATTTTTGGGTATTTCCCATTATTCACAAACTTTTGTTTTGGTAGGATCAATAATTATTCCATTTTTTGAAACAATGTATATAAGGAAAGACAGTTTTTGTAACCAAAACTCACACTTCCGGAATTTCCCAAATTGTATATTTTCTTCTAAGGTTTGCAAGACAACCCTTAAATGACATTCATGTTCTGCTTTACTTTTTGAATAAAACAAAAAATCATCAATGAACACAACCACACACTTATCTATGACCTCATAGAAAATTCAATTCATAATATCCATGAGTACAGTAGGTTCATTGGTTAATCAAAAAGGCATAACCAAAAATTCATAATGGGGAATATCTAGTATGAAACACGATCATTGGAAAGTCTTATTCCGTTACTTTCATCTGATGGTACCCCGACCTCAAGAAAAAATTCGATAAAATACTGAGCTCCTGGGAGTTGATCAAAAAAATCATTGATATAAGGCAAAATATACCTGTTCTTAACAATTAATTTATTCAATTCTTTATAATCTGTGAAATGATTCATTTAACCATCTTTCTTTATAACAAATAAGCCAGGATCTCCCCATAGGGATGTGCTAGGTCAAATGAAACCTTTATATATTAACTCCAGAAATTGCTTTTTTAACTCTAAAAGTTCAAATTGAGCCATTCGATAAGGGGGTTTTGAAATTGTCTTAGCATCAGGAACTAAGTCAATAGTAAATTCAACATTTTGATTAGTTATAATACTAGGAAACTCATCAGAAAAAAATCATGGTACTAATTTACCACATGCACATCATTAATCTAAATAGTTCCTTTATTTTAAACAATATGTTCAAGGTAACATCCATTTCCATATTTTACTAGTTTCTAAGCTTCGTGATATGTTATCAAAATTAAGGGTTCATTCTTGTAAACAAACTGAAAATATTTCAGAAACGAAACCACATTAACTCTGTAGTCAATCATAACTTTATAAACCGAAAGCCAATCTATACCCAAAATAACATCAAACTCTATCAGAGGTAAAAAAAATAAGGTTTGCAGGTAGATTCATTCTACACACAAGGATAGAAAGGTTATTATGATTTATTTTTGTATCAAAATTTCTTCTAGGTGTTTTTACAATAAGTTCAGCATTCATATCAGGATATGGAATTCCCAATTTACTTGAAATCTTCTTAGAAATGTGTGAATGTTTAGTCCTCAAATCAAAAAACCCATTTCCATAATATGAACAAACAAATAGTGTACCTGATACTACTTCATTTAATATCCCTACATCTGGTGAGGTAGTTGCAAAGGACCTCGCCCCCCTTTATTCTTGTTGTCTAGTTTCTTTCCCTCAGTTGATTTCTTAATTGGATACTCGTTTTCATAATGACCAATTATATTTCGCCTAAAAAATTTTGCTGATTGTAAATCAGATTTTGTTTTACCAATACCCTGATATTTTTTAGTGCAATTATGTGATTTGTGTCCCATTTTAGAACATTCGTAGAACTTACCATAATTCAAAATACATTCCCCAGCATGAATTTTACCAAAATTTTCACAAACTATAAATTTATGATTCTTACCATCATAATTCTTTGAAGTGTTTTTACCTTTCACCTGCCACCTCGACCTCTTATTCTATTGTTTTTCAAAGAATACCTGATCTTCAGTAAATTCCACTTCCACCTTCTCCGCACAATGATTTTTTTTCATAACTCTTAAACTCATGAGAATCTAAAGACCTTCGATAATTTGTCTTTAATCCTAAGTAAAAATAGTAGACATTACTATCAAGATCTCATATGAAATTTGGATCATACCTTTCCAGTAGAGTGAATTTTTCTTCCTAAGAAGCTATTGAGTCATCCTCCTTCCTCAAATCTCGGAATTTATTTTCCATCCTAAGATGAACCAACTTATGAAAATATTTCTCATTAAACATACCTTTGAATTCATCAACATAAAGAGCATTAATCTCCTTAAAATCCTTGATATTTTTCTACATTGACCATCACTGACCACCTTTAACTTCAAAATAGTAAACAAAAAGACTAGACTTTTGATGTTTTAAACACACCATAAGATTGAAAATTTTATTTAGTGCTTTAATACTCCATTCTTCTAGCACAGGGTTAGATGATCTTCTAAATTATGGGGGATGTTGCCTCATTAAATGCTCCACTACAGACATGTTCCTCTGTTGTTGACCTGGTTGATCTTGTGAATTGATACCACCACCATTTATAGCTTGATTCAACTATGCAATTACTGCAAAAAACTATTCAGTTCCAATTTTGACCATCTCAGGTTGCTGATTTGGAAGGTTGTATTCCTCTTGATGCTGTCACAGCATATATGTCTTATTTCCTCTCTGAAAAACCATTTTGAACACAGAAATATTTTTGGCAAAGAAACATGGTAATATATAAATGCTATATCATTTAAATATTAACACAAAATAATTTATGGCCATTAATTTGACAATATTCTAACTTCTAAAGTTATCTAAACTGCGCTCTGATACAAACTATAAGGACCCAAACTTAAAAAATTACTTAATTTTTAATTAAATGAATAATTCACATAGATGATCATTTCAGGTTTTGGTTTTAAAAGAATTAGGCCATAATTATTACATTACATATCAAGAATTACGAAGTAGACACTTCATCTCAGTTTCCAGTTTTTCACAAAAATAAAAACTCTTGAAAAATAGTGTATTGTCTTGTCCCATGTTTTAGACAATATTACTTTTCCATGACCTCATCTTTGACCCAATTCATATTTATGCCATGTGAAAAACATTTCAAATCATGGGATGAGCATAAAAATGTCAATAATGGTGATAAAAGAAATAAAGGAAACATTAGATCATTATTACAAACATAACATAAGCTCTTTATCATACCTCATGAAATCATAAGATTTATGAATAATAGATTGAAATCATAAATCATAAAGGGAACTTATGGCATCCATATCATACTTACATTGTAGTTATCATAGCTACATAGGGTGTTAAATATGAAATACCCATCACGTTATATTCCCAAAATATCTTTGGAGAATCATTCACATTTACCTCCATCACATTTCCCAATGAATTAGTGAGCTACCTTGGGATCACCCACCCTAGGTTTATCACAAAACCACCCGTATACGTAAACAATTCCCAAGAATCATAACATATTCCTAAAACCTAAAATAAACACAAAGGAAAGACAAAATTTCCCCATTTAAATCACAATATATCATTTAAATATATTGACATAAAAAATCAATACATAAAAACCATTTTCAATACTAAAATATGTAGAAGAGTATATGATATTTGTTTTACTTTTAAAAACATTACGACTTGTTGAGGAAGCCAAAGATCAAATAATACTCATGGCGGTGGAAAGATCATTGTCACCGCTCACATAAAAATAATTTTTTTTCATTTAGTAAAATGACTTATAAAAAAATATTCCTATTGAAAGAAATGAATTAAAAGGTGTTTAGACAGCATATAAAAGAGTGTCATGTATTAAAACAAAATATTCCTAAATGAAAGGAAATTTTGACGAAGTCCCTTATCTCGTATCCGATTTGACCTGTTCATTCTTTAATCTCATGAATAATAACTAAAGTTAATTTATACCTACATAATAAACTTATTCATGTTTATTATTCATTTTATATCAATTATTACAATGTTATAAACTTCATGTAATCATTTAAGTTAATAATGTTTGTTTTGTCGATATTTGGTACATGAGTCAAAAATGAACTTCTTATAGTTACAAATTGTCTATGTGGACAAAATACCATTATATATAGAATTATATTAATGATTTAGATATCATATTTATCATATATATCAAGTATATACATGTATTTATAATAGTACATAACATTTAGAGGTATGAAATGAAATGCATCGTTTATGGAGACGGTAAGTCGTACATACGCAAGAAAGCTACTTTCATTTATGATTCTATTTTTAATGGATTAAAACATAATGATACATATGTATATAATAATTTCAGTATAATATCATATATAATATCATTAACTCCATCCTTAATATGTCCCACATATGTAATTAATGAGTCAAATCACTTTGAGGGGAGGGTTGTCCGCACTTCCTCAAATAAAATTATCGCATTTACCCATAATGGAAACCATAAAGGTATTCTATATATGGAAAACATAGAATCATAAAAAAATAGACATAATCTATATCATACATAAATATAGTTCCATCATAATGGCTACCATGAGAGGAGGTAGGTGATAATTGAACAATCATCATTTCGTGAGGCATTAATTTTTCATGCACAGAAACAGTATGTTCTTAACCCATTGGATAGATGTTTGTGTAAGTGTAGTCTGAATTCTTCTCATACAAACTTCATAGTATATTAATTATACTGGTGTTTTTATAAATTAAATGAATAAAAAATGTTTAGGGGGTTGTATAAGTAAAATAAAACACAATAACTTAAGAGAAGACGTTACCTTTAAATCGGGTAACTCCCTCTGGTTTGAACCAAAATGTTTTGTTAAAGTCACTAATGCCTAAGATAAGGATTCTGTGAGGAGGAGAGGGATTTTGAAAGCTTAATTAGGAAGATTTTGGATGAGCCAAGGGGCTTGAGTGGTGTGTTTAATGGTTTAGAGGTGAGGGTTTTTTATAACGGGGAGGGGGGATCATTAATAATGTGTGAAAATATTCTTTTATTACATAATGATTTGAGGTTTCTAAATGTCCAAATCTTTTTAAAGTCCAAGATAGGATGACTAGTGGTCGAAATAATTTCATCCAATAATAATTCTATAGGTTCTATAAATTATTTTAATTTTATAATCTTATTTATTTAAATCATTTATTAATGAGGTAAACACTGCATCATTATTTTGTCATAAATAATTTAATTTATTTGATATCTAAAAATTATAATACAAATACCATTATTTATAAAATATTTTTATATTTCCATAGATTATTTATATTCAAATGGATAACTTATATAACCCTATGTAAAAACAAATTTACTAAAAGAGATTTGTATATGTCATTTTTGCCTTTACAATAATTTAATTAAAATAATGTTTCATTATCACTCCCAAGTATCCCCATGGGGTCCCAAAATTGTCTAAGGATGCTAATGGTCAGATGTATATCATCCAATAGGATCAGGACACATGTTAGGGTAATTTTATATTATTATTGTAATATTTATTTACCCTTATTTACCATGTTTACCCATTAGCCATGGTAAATAAATTATTTACTGAAGTAAATATTCATAATGAATATAAATAAAAGGTACCTATTTAAACAATTTGGACCTCCCCATTCTAAATATGGAATACTTTTTTCAAAAATCCAAACACAGAAGTGGAAGAAAAAAAATTAAAATTAATTCCCGTTGTAAAAACAAAAGGCGTGTTTTTAAGAAATAACTATCATAAGATTGACACTTGTTTATGTCAAATTTCAATGTGAAATTACATCTAATAAACAAAATTGGATTAAACATTAAATATATATTGTAATTAAATTTTAAAACCAATTAAACATATAATCTAATCATATATGTAAATTAGATTAAAAGGCAATTTTGAGTTAAAATACATTATTTTTCACTATTCATCAAAAATTAAATTTTATCATAAAAATACCATAATTTTTCCCAAAGTGAATTTTGATGTCCTAATTCTAAATAAGAGTTTTATTTTTTCATATAGAACATATAAAACTGGCCAAAACTAGATTTAAAGAGGGTTCACAATTAAAAGGAGGTAAATCAACCTTTTAAAGTAAATTAAACTTAAAGTTATATTCATTCACATTTTATGCCTCTAATATTTATTGGATAAATGTAAAAACATTTAACAATCATGTATAAACATAATTTAGTTAGTTAGGTTTATTGCCAACAATACAGCGGTTGGGCATTAACTACCATTTAAAATAATAATAATATGTTATTATTATGAAATGTATGATTTCAAAGAAACACGTTATTGTGTATCCGGTAAGATATCGAACAAAGAAACACCTTAAAAGTGAAATTAATTTTTCATTCTCAAATTATTAATTAGTAAGAAAATTTATTATTTATTTATTTACCTGGGATGTTACAAATTCTTTCTCCCTTTCATTTCATTCCAAAAGAAATAAATATCTTTTCAATGAAACATATACAATACTTAGTTACAAATGTGAGTGTATTTCCATTGAAAGGAAGAGGTTGTTTTCAAATAAATTGTTCGAATATGATTTCTACATGGTGTGGATCATGATACACCCTACATGTATGGTTTTGGTTCATAACATGAGTTTGTTGCCCCAATATAGTTATATGTTTCTCAGCACTAGTAATATCCCCAATACCAACATAAATATCTTTCATAAGAGGGAAAACCCTTCCTGGGATACATGGGATGATATAGTTTCCATTACATATTCAAGGCACAATTTCTAAATAATGGCATACAGTAGATTAAGTTTTGAATTCTAATATAAAAACTCTTACTTGAAAAACACATTACATAAATTGAAATTCTGTGAATATATAATCTCACAATCATAAACATAGTTTCTATGAGGACAAAGATACGTCTAAATATTTAATAGTGGGTTTTAATGAAAATTTGAAATATCCAAAGAATATCCCCCAGGAGTTTCCATGCATGTACATATTATGGTCCGTTTTAATATACAAAGATACCCCAAGTCAGGCCCAGGACAGCTTGTTAGAGTTGTTACTCTAAGGTATATCTAGTCCAGAACCATGCCCAGTTTTAGTATCATGATAGGGATGTATATCTTTGAATATCCACATAATCTATATTCCACCAATATTATATTATTCTATTCTTTTATTATCTTCAAGGTTTATCTTAAATTTATTATCACTAATCCGTGTTATGTAAATTTAGTTTCCACGGATTCTACACAACTTCCTCTAATACCAACTGTAATGACCTTGAACCCAGTAGCCCAGAGCCGGGGCAATACCCTATTACCATAGTATGATTACATGTAATCACTTACCAAAGGAAGTAATATTTTAGTTGCATTTAGAAAACAGATACATGGATAATATTTACATTACAACATGATATGAATAACAAAATAGAGATTCTATATAGAATATCTATAAATTGAAGATTATCCATGCAACTCACTCATAATATTCATTTTTTCATCCTGAGGAAAATTAAAACATAATAATGGGGTGAACTGAGATGAATATTAAGGATATGTAATATAGTAGATGTTATCAAAACACAATCATTATTCATGGAGAATAATAAAAACACATGCCTTTAAAAATAATCATGTTCATAATATGGTAGGAATGAATTTTGTGTAAATAAATACATATAACTAGTAAATATAGAATGAACCTTAGTAATGGATATTCAAAAATTCAAATATGACAATTTTTATCAATTGGTAATATCAGAATGAAGGAACCCATAATACCAGACATCAAAAAGACATCGTCAAGGCTTCGTTTAATACATCTGAAAATACTTTCATATGAACTCAACCAAAAACCAATTTTCTTTTTGATCATGAGACCTGGTAATGCAACGAGGGGATATAGTGGAAACCACCCATAATTTTCTATGTACAATGTATTCCTCTTTTGAATGGGTCTAAACATAAACAACAGGAATATGTAATTTTTTAATAACATTCCAAAATTTGTAATCATAATCACTTACTAAAAAAAGTAGTTTGGTGATTGGTATGAAGATAATATATCCAAATTCAATCCTATCATAAACGATTTAATATCATATGGTTGATGAAAATAATAAGATATAAATATAATTAAAACATATTTCTCAATAGAGGTGTTTAAATTTATGAATATACTCTAATAAAATCATTGAATAATTCTTGAGTGAAATACCCCTTTTACATTTCAAAGAATACTTCTTTTGGAAAATTTATTTTTATTTTTCATAATTGTCTATATAAAACTAGTAATGAAAAAATATAATTTTTTACCAAAAAATAAATTAATTTTAAAAAAATTATGGGTTCCTAAAATAGATTATAGATTTTGCGTGAAAATGAATATGAAATCGAGACATTCCCTTTAATCGGGCTAGTGTGTCCCGAAGTATAGAGAAACACCCTTGTAAAACATGTCTCATCCATTCAAATAAAGAATTTTTTATATTGGTACACATATATAGAACATTAAAATATAATTTATATGGATTAAATTCAGACAGTTAATAATTTCATTGTGTAAAAAAGAGGGAATTTGTAATCCTAAATGAGAAATAAATGTTTGGGGAGAAACTCGTACCTTATGTATGAATGTGTTCTCTACATTACCTTACCATCCTGGTTAATAGAATAAAATTAATTAATTAATTAATTCAAGATCCTTATATATGTGTATTTGATTTAGTAATATTTTATTCAGCTTATTTATGTCCTTTTTATATGTTATAAGATAAAATCTTATAGCCTGAGAGCTTTCAGTTACTTGGTTTTCAAAAGTTGTATACTTGTATATGTGTATGGATGTTCACATGGAATGAGAATAATTATCCATAATTGAATATATATGATATTTATGATGAAAAATAATTTTAATTGGTTTTATATTCAATTTTTATATGGTATGTGGATGAATCGTTAGACAAGACATCTAGAGATAATCATTTACATTATTACAGTAGTTATTGATCATAAAAAACTCATTTTTTTATTGTTTAATATTATGTAAATTTTTTACATAAATAACTAAATAAAGGTTATAATAAATATATAATATTATATTTTAAATTCTAAAAATAGAATCATGGCCAACTATGAATAATAAATTTAATAACATATGTTCATCCTCCTCAAAGGTTGTAAATCAGCACTTCTCCGAAGGTTATTTCGTATTAAAATAAAATTGGGAGAGTAAGAAGTTTAATGATGGTTCTTCAGTTAGCATGATATAATTACTATATATAAATTATAATTTTGTTCTGAGGATCATTTTTATAGAGTAGGTGAGGATATAATAAAAAAATATATAACATTAAAACAAAATCAAAGTAAAAGGAATTGTATTTTACCATTTGAATACTCCTCCTTGGGAATCTTTTTAATTGGATTTATTTTGGTCTTTTGATGGTACCAATTTGTTCTAGACATGGGGGAGAGGCTTGGGGTGCATATTTTGCATAAAATTGATCTGGATTAATGCTTGTAAGGTTTTATGAGAAGGGGTAGTGAAGGGTGGTATTTATCTTGGAGAAGAGTGTGGATTTCACGATATTTTTTTTCATTATTTAATTATTTTTCTCAATTCAATCAATAGATTAGATTCATGAGACAATATATAAAAATGGGTTCATTTCAGTTCAAACCAAGGGTTCTTAAATTATTAAAAAATATCCTATGACTCTATAAAACATGTATTTATATTTTATAGTAAATTATCATATTTTAATATTCATTAATAATTCAAGTGTTTTAGAAAAATACCAAAAAATCTTCCAAATAATTTTTCAACATAAAGAATTAAAAAATTAATATAATATTATGAAAATAATTTTATAATTTTAATGAAATTAATTTTTAATTAATATCATCATTTACAAAAAATAGATATTTTGAACTTATATCTGATTTTATAACACTATGAAAATTTACCAACATCATTATTAAATTTTAATAATATCATAAGATTGAAAATTGTTTAATTATGAGTAATTTTTTTGAATATATTTTCATTTAAATAATATTTTTAATTATAAAATTCTAATTAACTATTTACGACTAACAAAAATAGGAATAGTTAATTTGTTAATTTTTAAATTATTTTTTTACTTAAACAATTGTATATTGTTTTGATACATTCATTTATAAGTTGCATAAATTTTATTTATACATTCATCGTTGATTTTAGGATTCATTAATCTTTTTTATTAATAATAAGTTTCATACTTCTATTCCAATGGAAAACTAACTATTTCATCGGTATATGTTCTTTAACATATAGAAATACTTCTTATTTCATTCATTAAACATTTATGATGGTTTTATTGGGTTCAAAATCTTATTTTATAAATACATGGTTTTTGATCATAATTATGTTTTAGATTTACAAAAATGATTATGATTGAATATTTTGAAATTTTTTAGAAAACCACAACTTTATATTTTTATATGAATTCCAAAATTACCTTTAACTACAATTGAAAAATAAACTCATATTTAAATGTGATAAAAATTTGACATATTTCTTTAATGAGAAAATTAAAAAAAATATAAAAAAATATAATCTATATAACTACATAATTTATTATATAATCAAATAATTATGAGATGAAATGTCTGGCCAAGATATATAATTTTTTATAGATCATGTGAATGCATCGTATAAAAGAATAAAACCTAGTTGAATGATCTTAAACTAATTATGATTATAAATTCTACATCCAAATTTGACCAAAATAATATAAATTATTTATAGGGAATGAAATTTATGAAATGGTCTAAAACCAAGGAAAAACATAAAATGCTAACATCCTCAATGTGTGAAGACAGAACATAACATTTAAAAAAACATTAATCCAATAAATAATAAAGTGGATTTTTGAAAAACTAGAAATTTTTAAAAATTAGAGGGGTCCTTGATGGATTATACCTTATGAAATAGATTTTGAAATCAGAGAATTCCATAACCCCACATTCGAAAATTATGTTTCCCTCAATTTTGAATTTAACGTTGAAAGAAAAAAATTAATCATTTGAAGTTAATTTTTTTTTCATTTTAATAGATCATATTTATGTTCAGGGTATGTATATAGATCAAAGAATATTTTTTCCAAAGTACATATATTAAAAAATAATAAAATGGTATCTCCATTAATATAAAATATCATTACATATTTTTAACTAAAATCCAAATAAATATCATTCTAGTAATTGATTACATATAAAATTGGTTCACAACAAGTTTAACTATTTAAATCATTTTGCATTTTCAATATTCTCAAAAAAAGAATTCTAATCACTCAGTAAAGGGATGAATATTTACATTGAAAAATAAAGTCATGGGAAATAATACCCTAATACATAATTTGACTATGTGATATGATTTAGAATTAAATATTGAACAACACTATTGTATTAATTAAAATAATAATAATAAAAAAAATTAAATAAAAACTCAACTAATTAATGAATTTTTTTTCATTTGATTTTTTTAAAATATAACCCCCTCATTATCTTTATTTTAAATGATATAGATTTTAATAATTTATTACCTAAAATCTATATTGAAAGGAATTAGATTATCAAATTATGTTAAAAGGGAGTAATGCAGTATGTAGAATTAAAGGATGTTTTATCCAGTGAGGTTCAAGCATACAAAATCGTTATAACTTCAAGACAATTGGGATATCAAATGTTCTTCCAAACCATCAACAATAACTTTTATTTATAAAAAAATATAAGACCAGTAATAAAATATACTAGGAATATTGATTAATTTATAGATCTATATATCAATTGAACAAAAAAATCATATTTTTACTCCTATGAAGCAGAAAATTTAATGTGTTCAGTTGGAATTCAGTGATAAACATAATTTCTAACAAAAAATATCATGAAAGACCATTGTATTACCTTCCTAATAATTATTAATTTTTAAAATATTTAATATAAATATCTTTTTTCTAAAATTATTTCAAAATATCCACTTTTTAGTACTCCATAAACAGTAAAAACACCATGCCACATAGATTTCAGTTTTCCGTGAAAGATATTATATATGGAATTTATTATAAGAAAATTCTAACCATATTTTTATTATATATTCTAAATGAATAAATAATGAAAATGATTATCCCTTTATCATTATTTCCTTGAATTACCTAAAGAATACCACTTAATTTCATATCAGTCACTAAATCGAGAATAATTATGGCTATATTAGTCTTTAAATAACTATTCTAAGGTTTTACAACACAACATGACTTGTGTATAAACATTATATTTAAATAACATGATTTTACAAATAATATAAAATCCTAAGAAACATCTATCATGTTTTGAAATTCTATTATACATGCCCATAATGAATCATCTATTTCCAAGGTCTAATCCTTCATAGAGTTGGTGATTTTTTCTCTAAAATATGTAGAAGCTCATTGTTTGAAATATATATATTTAAACAAGATTTTGGTTGGTAAGAATTTCATATATTATGTTCCCAACCGTACCTTTCTGTCTATTATTATAATATTAAAGTCTTCAAATAGTTGACATTGTCGAGGATTAAAGATCAAGGTACACAAAATATTTCGAAAACCTTTTTTACTGACATTTAACAAACATTTAGGTTGATTTTATAGTATAGAATAATAATCAACTGATTTGGATACATATTAAATAATAGCAAATTAATACTAATTTCCGTGTGATGATGGAAATTGTCCCATAAAATCAAATCAGGATACATACAAAATATAAAGCATTAAAATAACTTTATGACGGATCTTATACTTCCATCAATAATTTCTTAATTTGAAACACTTATCCCCACACAAAAATAAAAAATATATCATTAAATAATTAAAACCTATAAAATTCATCTTGATGAAATTACTGGCATGTTCTCCCTCTACCATAATGACTTGTAGAGGGAAAGGAATGATAAATATTCAAAGTGATTAATATCTATTTTTCTGAAACACACCTTATTTAGATTACATTGTCACACCTCAAAAAGAGAAATAGATCATCCACAATATAGTACCTTCATTCTGTGATTATATATATTTTTTGTTTATATTAAAAATCCTTATTAATTACAATTTGGACTATGAAATTTTAAAAATATTAATACCATAAATACGAGACAAATATATTAGTGAGTAAAATTTTATTAGGAGAGGATTAATTAATCTCTCTATTATATTAACAATGTGTACTAGACATCATTGACAGATGATATTCAACAACATTCACAACACCCTTTATATTTTTAATAAAATATTCAATGAATTTTAATAGGAGTACCCACTAAATGATTCCATGTATGGACTCTTTCACGAATAGAAAATAATGAATGGAATTGGGGAATATAAATACTAATACATTAGAAACAAAAATTTAACAAATAATATTCTCTAGAGAAAAAAAACACCAAATAAGTTGTTATTAGTGGTGGTGAAATTTCTTTGATAATCATCTAGTAGTTTTCTTCAATAATACATCACATGATACATCTTATCTTTTTTCCTTTCATAAAAAAATATCCATCATCTACATCAATAACATCGATCTTAATATAATGTTTTAATTAACTATTTGATTCAGTAATGATGGGTTATTAAGTGAGTTTTTCTTTATGATGATTAAAATATTTCAAAAAAATAGTCAAATAAAAAGGGTGAATCTTTAAAAAATGGAGGATATATGGGATTTATAATATTTGGAATTTAATTATTAATCATCCCAAGAAAAATATATTCCATTTAAAACTACTAACTAATATGAAATTTATAGGATATGGTAAATTTTAGATCACATATTTTAATTTTCACCATCAAACCACCTCCTATACATTCTTTATATTATGAAAATTATTTTAGTGAAAATAAAATGGAATTTTTCCTAATAATGAATTATATTACTGTATAATAATGTTTCCAAAATGAATTCATGATTCTATAAATGGATTTCATTTTTTTCCTAAATGGAGAAATAATCCATTAATATTACAATAATACTTTCTATCCTGTATAAAAATAAAGAAATCATGTTATTTTCAATGTTATATAATGAAACACAAAAGGAAAAGTGAATTATATGATGCATGAATGTTAAAAATAGGGTTTTCAAGGTAGTTTTTTCTAGATATTATATGGATACTAGGATTTGGATATAACAAAAATATATCTATAGAAAACAAAATAACTAGTTCCCAGCCAGTATGATAGTCTATTGAACATTGAATAAAATAGGAAAATTATCCTTCTATGTGAATGAATTGAGCATAATATAGTCTATATAAACTCTAATGTTTCTCCATCATAACCGAAATTTGTTCATTTTTTTAAATTGTTAGTATATTGAATCCACCTTTCTTTGGGAATACTGAGATTGGACTGATCAAAGCATTATATAAAATTGGAAACATAATACCAGCATCATGTATCTTAATAAAACCTTTTATAATAACTTCCTTCATAATTGGATTCAGTCCCATCTTTGACTCTACTCTAGGATTGTGGTATCGTTCCATAAGAATACTCTACATCCATAATGACAAAATAATCTGTAATGACCCGACCTGTTATAAATAAAATTCCCCTGTTAATTTCAATAAATTTTATATTATTTAATATGGTCATAGATAAAACAATAACTTACTTAGTTTTATCCTATCATATTTAAAAGTCCTTCAATCATCCTTACCATTAATAACATATATGTTGAATAGTGATCCAATGATTATTAAAAATGCAGGGTTTTAAAAAATCCATTTGATAAAAACAAATGAATATATGGAATCAACCATCAGGATTATACCATATGAATACCATTTATCTATTCTTATACGGGAGATAGAATAACTAGGATTTTACCATGACCAAATCCAATCTATGTTCCAACAACTTTAGTTTGAGAGAAACCATTTATGGTAGAAGTTCTAGATCACGAGGACCCCGACCAAAACCATGTTCATCAAACCACCTCTTGAACGTATCAGACTTGTCCACCCTTCACTTAGAGAGTTTTTTGGTATATTAATAATATTTGTATTAACATCCTATAAACATGAGTATAAACATGATTGTTTACTGAATAAGGAATATATATTTATCAAATTATTTGTACTTTATAAATTATTTTTAGTTTGTTAAAATAAAATAAAAAATTATTAAGTAGTACTCAAATTAAGTTATGGAATATAATTTAATAAGATAATGTAATTTTTTTAAAAAATATTTAAAAATAAAAATTTGTTTATTAAATATAAATGATAATATTTTTTATGAATCCAAATGTTATTTATAAAAGTGTTCAAAAACTATTATTGTTAAAAAATGAATCTTTTCAACAAAAGATGATTCTTATTTTCAAATTGAAAATAAATTATTTGGAAAATTATTTAAATAAAATAAATATTTTTTCTATAATCAAATCATCAAAATTATCCAATGGTGAATTTTTCATAATTGTATGAGAGATTCAAATTTTTGAGTAAAAAATAATTATTGTATAAATATACAATGTTTAATAGGAAATATTAATAAAAATTGAGATATAATATATAATATAAAGGGTATAAATGACCAAATATATTTTTCCCTTTTATATAATTTTATTTATCTTTATTTTATTAATTTTATAAAGCCTATATGAGTTATCCAAAATGATTAATATATTTGAAGGGTTTTAAAGAATATCTTTAGGAGTATCACTCACATCCATAAAAGAATGGGTATTATTTTTTTAGGGTTACCCCTTAGCCATATAAAATAACGAACACCACTCCCATTTTTTAGAAATAATGGGGAAATCCAAGAGAATTTTTCTATTTTGGTTATTTTATTGTATAGAGTCAAAAACCTAAGTGTAATAATTAATAAAGAAATCTGAACTCATTTTATATATAAACCCACCCATGCTCCCATTTATCTTCCCTAAATATCCCTTTATAACGTCCTAAATTTCCAACTCCACTCTATTGTCCTCCAATAGAGCCCCAAGTAGTCAAGAATCCCTTCTCAAGCATTTGGAGTCACACTACTAAGGCAAGGCTCCACAACTTCTCTTTATTTCTCATGTTTCTTTATTATCATATGAATTATATTAATAATTACAATTGTTGAGATACATATTTCTAACTAAAAATTTCAACACATTTTATGTATAAATGATGATATATCCATTAATCTGTTATCCTGAAATGTTACAAATTTTTAAGTGACACTTCCATGTTGCTGAATATCATCACGTTTTATCCATTCCAAAAACAATTGTTTAGTTCATACCATATATATTTCTTATCAAGGGCGTTCAACTTTATTCTCATATATTTGTTCTATTTGGAACATACATGTATTTATTCCACAACCCATGATCGTGGAAACAAATATGGTGATGAATGAATCCATGTTGTAGGATCAATGTTGTAAACTTAACCATGGGATGGAAATAAATGCGATGGGACCATCCAGACCTATATTTCACTCCAATGAATTTGATAATGTATAGACTCATGAGAAGTAGTTTTGGGACAATATTTTAACCAGATTCTATTATGAGATATTTTTTATCTTGATTTCCTGGTAGATATGCGTGATCTTTTTTATATGATGTAATGTTTATGTTCCCTACATATATCTAATTTTTCCTTTAATATTTTCATGTTATATCATGCCTCATTTTTCTAGTTTCTAATTCATACTCCTTTTATTCCCCATAGATATTCCAATTGTATAACATATTTTTTTCATCATGTAATACCATTTTTATTTCCACAATTCTATATGTATCTCACCCCTTTCTTATTTATATCACCTTATTTTACCTAGTTGTATTATTTATGATAGAATATTATGAACATCTTAAGGCAGATTTCAATAGAGACGATGCATTCCTTGTTTCATATTGTTATATAATGTACAAACATCTAAATGATATTCTACTTATCTATATTATAGGACGTATTATTTATAAATAATTTTAATAAATCAATAGTTAATGTGAAACAATGAAATTTTTTTTTATAGTTGGTATAAAATGAAAAATTTATTTGTTTTTTTAGTTTAGGATAAGAAAAATATAGTGAAACCCATAGGAATATAAATGAGTATAAGAAAATATACCTATTTTTTAAGTATAATTTTAGTGGTTTATCAAGAACATACATCCATTTCTAGATATTATAAGTGTTTGTGGATCAGTAAAATAATTACATAAGTGTATTACCTTAAAAATCGTGTTGTTCTAGACTCAACGGGGAACTGGAGCACAGCAATGGGGTTTGCTGCACACCTGGTTTGGAACTCCTTGGGGATATTCTTTCATAAATTATTAAACATAGTATAAACCATTATTAAGACAATAAATTATTCCCATAAGAGTCTATATTATGAAATATGTGCTGTATAAGATATATTTAAGCGTGTATATTCATAAGTAAAGGAAATAATTTTATTTTATAATTTATCTTTTTAAAGACAATAGATTCCCTATTATGTGTTTGCATTTTTTGAAAAAATCATACGTATTTTTCCTTTTATTCATGAATATCTCTAAAAAAAAGATGAATTATGTAAATGACCAATGTGATGGGAAATGTGATGACTTCCCCAATGAGACGTGCAATTGGATAGAAGCCCAATACAGACATATTATGATTATTTCATACCATCTAATAAAATCAACATTAAATTTTTTAAATTATTTTAAATTCTCCAAGACATAAATTAAGAAGAAGAAGATATCTCAAAGAAATATATCAGATAATGGTGATAAGGGAAATAAAATTTTCCACGACCCCCTCCCCACAAGGTGTACCCCTCCTGGTTGGCAATGTGAGAAGATAGATAATGACCCCCGAGTCCCACCTCCAGTAGGCCCTAGGTTGATGTCTAGAACCGAGGGTATAGTAGACATAACAATGGGAGGCAATACCCTCTATGA
Organism: Viscum album; assembly: GCA_963277665.1. Classification (NCBI taxonomy): domain Eukaryota; kingdom Viridiplantae; phylum Streptophyta; class Magnoliopsida; order Santalales; family Viscaceae; genus Viscum; species Viscum album. The sequence continues at coordinate 1,462,596,887 of OY728165.1, read as the reverse complement.
TAACAAATGTGAAAGAGAGAGATAAGATAGACACCAACTAACTCCAACTCAGACACATTGTTTAACGAAAACCCAGGTGCACATACGTAATGTCATGAAAAATTACTACAACTAAAAGGGGAAAACTGTAAGTACCAAAAGAAAGTAAAAACAATATCAACCACAAGCCCGAATACCTCCTACATCCTTGGGCTATAAAAACAATCTGGATCTCCAACCTGCTCCAAGCCACCAGAAAAACAGTTGATATAGGGATAGAGTGAGTATAACAGTATACTTAGTAGGATCCTCCCTAGAGCCTATCATGCAAATGTAAATAAAGCATGCTAAAGTATAGTGAACAACAATTGAATCTAAATCATCACCTAAAAAGGTATATTATGTTCCTAGCCTCTCGATGGTACCCTGCTACGGCTTCCCCACTTGTTTTCCACTTTACCCCAACATCGCATCTACAAAGCATCTCTCTTCATAAAGTCTTGCCCACAGATACATTGGAGAATCACCACAACATGCACCTTGTGCTACAAAACCACCACATCCATGTTATCCAGGTAACCAGGTAGTTTTCAAGAGCAACCACAACTCGTGTAATGTGTATCATAAATCAGGCACTATACGTCAAGACATTAAATCCCATACACAAAGTAAGGATCCTAAATCCATCACATCATGTACACGATATGCCAATAGCAATCCATATGAATGTATATCAAGAATATATGTGTATGGATTACCATAAGCCATTATAACCCTCCCCACACATAAATGGAGAAAACTAACTGATGTTCCTACCAGCACATGTAACTATCAAAAGAAGAGAGCGGGGCCAGAGAGGGTAGTCATCCATCCATCCTCCCACCAGAATGTTGGGGAAAACCCCCCCAGGGCTCAGAATACTTGTGGTGTCAGTTTCCCGAACTGATTGGATGGAGTAGCGTATAGAAACAAAAAAATTACAGAATATACTATAGCTCACAACCACACAATGGGCATAACCTAGTCATAGACCCAACTATAGCTAAAATCTCTCGTATTCCCAACTTCCATATCTATGACTAGGTATCCTATTACCAGACAACCATTTTAAGAGCTTAATTACATTACTTCATTCCATTTTTATTAGATTCGCTTTACGATAATTAATTATTTAATCATAAATTAACCATTAACAATTTTATATTAAATTTTATTACAATCACACCCAATGTAAACTATTCTTTAATATTTTATCCTCAATATTGTGTCGCTGTAATATCCAACACCTTGGGTTCACATCATTTATTCAATCATTATTAACAACATTATTACTTTACCATATTCCCTGGAATTCAAGAAAAAATTCTAAGATACTAAAAACAAGGGGGCTCAAATCGGTGAGTAGATGAATTACCCATCAATTCATTGTCACCTATAGAATGTGAATAGACCCATACTCCATTTAGAAGCTAAACATGAAAATCACATGGCATACCCCGTGTGTCTTCACCCCTTTTTGGAATGAGGGTATGTAAACCAGCTGCCCTAAGTAGTGGGGAAAATAAATAGGATAAACAACCAACCAGAATCAGTAAGCTTCCAAACATTCACATCCGACCTATTTCATCATCCACAATGTCCTTCTTGACACCCACATTCAATAACTAATGCAGCTCGCCACTCTAGATGTCAACTACTGCTATAACCAATAGGCCTCCATGCCCCACATACCATAATATCCATCGAGGGTTGCGTCAAAACCCAAGCAATCGCAAAACAAAAATCATATCAATTGGGATCTTAGACCAAAAACAAGAATGAGGGTAACTCAGAACCCTAAAGGGAATTATATTTTATCAAACAACCAGTTCTTAAATCCATCTTTATTCAATCGATTTATTTTTTTATTATTCCAACTATGGGAAACCTAAATAGTAATCTATCACAAATTTATTAAACGAGCTTACTGCATTAATTTTATTAGCATCGAATTACAACAACAACAACCAGATTCATTTACATGCCTCATTATCTTTTGCGAATCAATTATCAATTGATTCTGGATTTATGTTCTTTACCAATTTCCATCATGAACAAGAAACTAAAAAAATCAATCATAGATATCCCTCTATCATGAAAAACAATAGGTAATAACATAACATTGAAATCAATTTATTTATCCAGTTTAAATATTTAATATTTAAATTCCATTGCGATACAGTTTCTAAAACATGTTAGTCGTACAGTTGCACATAAAAAAAATAGAAGCAATGAATCTCCTACCTCAAACGGTTCATGATGTTCATTATACAAGAATGAGACACACAACGGGTTACGACTCCTCCCTCGTGTCAACTGTATTAACCTGAGGATTCAGAAACACCACAACACTGGTCAACACCAAATAAAAGTCTATTTGTAACATTTAGATACCATTCCATAAATGGGAAGGTGAATCAAAATGATATGAACCCAAAAAACGATGATAGATCATACCTTGTATCACATATTGATCGATACTGCTTGGTTGGATCAAAAACATTGAGGGACCAATCCAAGGAAAAAAGTTTGATCAGACAACTCTTATTGGAAGGAATGGAATGTTCGAGCATCTCACACCCATGAACAAGGATTTAAAACTAGGGAGGAAGATATCTCATCCTTTTAAAATATTTAATGGAGCAGCCGTTTCAGATACGCTAGATTTTCCATTAAAAACGTATCGCCTTAAACCATTTGGTTTGATCATGTAAAACCTTTCCGAGCCTTAGGAGAAATAAATATTGGTGTTATGGCCTCTTAATCGGCCTTAGAGTCCATAAAATGAGGCTTAAAATTTATTTTACGTTAATGTAAACTTCAAAGGGGAAACATTGTATGAAGTCGAAAACACTCTTCATGACCATGAAATTTGGAAAAGGAAAGAGGCTATCAGTGGAACCTCACCGTTATGGAAACATGGTTCATGAACATGAAATTTGCAATATGAAAGAGGTTATCATTAGATCCTCACTGTTTCAGAAAAACTATTCATGAACTCATAAATTCTCAATATAAAGAGGCTACCATTGGAGCCTCACCATTCTGGGAAAACTATTCATAATCTCAAAATTTATAAAAGGAAAGATGCTACCATTGGAACCTCACTGTTCATAAAAAACAATTCATGAACTGAAAATTTGGCAAAGGAAAAAGGCTACCGTTGGAACCTCACCGTTCTCATAAGGTTCTCATTACAATGTTTACATAATCCAACTAATGAAACTGTTTAAATAAGGTTATCATTGCAATTTTCTCCTAAGGTTAGCATTGCACAGTTCACAACGGTCTATAGTTGGAACTGTTCACAATTCTACCATTGAAACGTTTCACAGTGGTCTACCATTGGAACAGTTCACCGGATTGGAAATTTGGAAATTTGTTGGGAATAAGTCACCATTACCTCCCAAACCACCTGAGACACTAGATTTTCACAAAGGAATGGACATGAGAGATTTTGGACAATATATCAGATACCCCTCAAAAAAATCTCATCCCCGAGAATTCATAACAAACCTAATGGAAATAGAAAATAATTCTAAATAACCACCTATCAATATACCTCTCAAAAGATAAAAATCCACAAGATGCCAACTAAGAAATCCATCCAATAACCACGAATTTCTACAACCACAATGTGAACATCGTTACCTGAAAAGAGTTAAACATCAAACAACTCTAGGTACTGAGCACGCATCTGCGACTGACATTCCCAAGTATAGTCTTCCACTCTACCGTCTCGCCACAATATGGGAACCACGGTGATAGAATTCCTTCACAAAACAGTCTCTTTGGGTTCTTGGATCCCCACAAGCTGCTCCTAGATGGTCGCATCACCATCAAACTCAATCTATCCCAAATCTATGACGTTTGAGTCATCCTGAAGATAATGATTGAGCTGTGATACATGGAAAACATCATATATATTGATTATCTACAAGGTAAGTGTTACTCGATATGTTACGGCTCTAACACGATCCAAAACCTCAAAAGGACCAATAAACAAGGGAGAAATCATATTCCCATGACCAAAACTTCACTTCCCATGATGGTGAGTCACCTTCATAAACACGTGATCCTCAACATAAAACTCTATGTGTATCGTCCTTTGATTGACATATTATTTCTGATGATCTTGTGTTGTCTTCATCATCTCAAGAATCACCTAATCCATCTCTGTTGTATTCTTGAGTAGTTCTGGTCTGAGAATTGCTGAATCTTCTACCCTATTCCAGCACAATGGAGAATTAAAAGTTCATCCATACAAGTCTTCAAATGGTGCCATACTGATGGTGGAGTGAAACCAATTTTTGTACGAAAACACCACCAAAGTTAAGTGCCTCATCGAAGATCATCCAAAATCCCAGACACAAGATCGTAACATGTCATCACGTGTCTGGATGGTTTTCTTGGTCTGGCCATCGGTTTGCGGATGAAAAGCAGTACTAAGGCATAGCGGATAACCGAAAGAATGCTTGAGACATAATCACACCTTGTAGGTGAAACGAAAATCTCTATCAGAAATTACCATCCTTGTAACTCCATGAAGTCTCACCACCTCCTCTAGATAATGTCTCGAAAAAACATCCACCAAGCTTGACTCCTTGATTGCTATGAAGTGGGATGATTTTGTTAAACGACCCACAACCACTAAAATAGCGTCATGTCCTCCTTTATCTCGAGGTAACCAAGTAACGTAGTCCATTGAGATGTCCTCCCACTTCCACTGAGGAACATCTAATGACTGGAGCAGACCACTAGGAACACGGTTTTCGGGCATCACCATCGGGTAGACCAATTATCAACACACAAACTCTATAACCGCACGCATCAGCCCAGGCCACCAAAACTGGATCCTAAAGGCCCAGTACGTCTTTTTCATGATAGGATGAACCTCCAAAAGAAAATTATGGAACTACATGAGAACCATCTCTCACATCATCAAAGTAACAACGATCCATATGTGATACAATACTCGGTGTTGTTCATCCTCAGACCAATGCACAAGGCCTTCACTACAAAAAACTCGGTCTCTCCAGACCTCAACCTCAAGATACCCAAACCGAGCCTCTTCCACCTACTGCACCCGAGATGGCTGCACCGTCATCTAAAAAAGATAATCTTTTCCCCCCCAACTTCTTCCATATCAGGATATAATACTAAAAGTTCATCCATCACTCTCCAGGAGTCACTAGATTCATGAACTGTATCACTATGTGACTTAGGACTCAGTACATCAGCTAAACAATACCCCTTATTCATGCATATATTTTAGTTCGATTTTGTATTCCTATAATTTCTCAATCCACCAACGTTGTCATATGTTCATGTAACATTGGTAGAAAAAAATCCTCAAACTATTATGATCAGTGAAAACCACAATGCGCTCCCCAATGAGGTTATGTCTCCACAACTTTAGAGGAAACACCACAGTTGCCAACTCAAGATAATGGGTGGTATAGTTACTTTAATGGGGATGAAATTTCCAAGACCCATAAAAAACAACTAATCCCAACTACATCAGAACACAACATAACCCCAGATGTGAAGCATTGTAGAAAACATCAAACTGAACTCCCTCTGCTGGATTACATAGAACCAGAGCACATACTAACTTCCCCTTTATATACTCAAAATCTTAGTGAAACTAATCAGTCTAAATGAATGCCTAATCCTTCCGAGTCAAAAATCATAGAGGAGTCACAACTCGAGAGAAATCAACTACGAACCTCCTGAAGATTCCTGGGAGACCAAGTGAACTTCACTCCTCTAACATTATCTTAGGGGATTACAAAAACAAAACTGCCTCTATCTTCGATGGATCCACAACTACTTTCTACTGGGACACAACATTCCCCAATAAACAGGCTTCTCGAGCCCCAAAATCACAATTGGAAAACATTCCAAACACATTATTTTGATGAAGAACTCAAAAAACAATGTGTAGATGCTCTGCATGATCCTCCTAAAATGTGAAGTATAGAAAGATGTCATTGATGAAAACCACCAAGAACATGTCCAGAAAATCATGGAACACAGCGTTCATCAATCCTAGTTATACAGCTACAACATTCGTCATGCCTAACGACATTACAACAAACTCATAATGCCCATGATGGAAATAGAAAGCAGTATTCGGAATTTCCCCATCCTTCACATGCATCTGATGATTTGATTACCACAAGTCGATATTTGATAACCAACATGAACCCATCAGTTGATCAAAAAATCATCAATCTGTGGAAGATGATATCCATTCTTCACTATAACATTGTTCAAGTGATGATAATCGATGCACAACATCAAACTACCTTAACCCTTCTTTATGAACAAAATTGGTGCACCCCACGATGACACACTCGGCTGAAAAAATTATCACTGTAATAGACCATCAAGATCTACATTTATATCTCATATCTCAAATGGGGAATTACTATATAGAGACAGAGAGATAGGATATGTTCCTAGTTTTATCTCGATCCCAATCATGATCCCTCTTCAAGGGGGTAATGCTACAACCACTTCTGGAAAGACATCTGGGAACTCTTCTATGACCCTAGGAAACACCAACTACCAATCCACTAAATAACTCAATATCATGTCATCCATCATGGATGATAAGGATGGAAATGCCTCGAAACCATCTGATTTCATCTCTCGCCAACAAACACCACTGGCTCTGCATCTGCATCGAAGAAGACCACTTTCATCCTGAAGCAATAAATGATATCATGCACTAAATAAAACCAATTAATTATGAGGATGACATCTTATGGTTATATCTATAATCATAGGAAATTTCCCCTGGAGTGGTGCTTCCCCAGCACTAGCTCACAATCTCTACAAATATCAAACATGTCATCTTGACCTCCAACTGGCATAGATAACACCAAGGGAACTAGAAGCCCTTACACCTCAAGTACCGAAGCATTGAAATGTGTAAGTGATATGAAGGAGTGTTTCACTCCTCAATTAATAAAGGCATACACCATGGTTTAAATCAAGAAAAGGGTACCTCGAACGATGTCTGGCTCACCTGGTGCGGGAAATCCTAAAGCATGAAGCTGACCACGACCTCCTCCATGACCTCTGTAAACATGATGAAGACCACCAACACAACCTCACTCTACTCTCTATGGACCAGGATCATCACATGGCTATCCTATACCTACCCCATATACCCTATACTGATATAAAGACAATGCAAACTGCTACTCCTTCTTCTATTGGAACTGGCTAAACGGAGGAACCTAGAGTGGAACACTTGGTGTGTGATGAATACTTTGAAAAGACAAGCAGTCTCGCTGCTGATAACCTCGACCACCACAAGAAAAACATGTGTTTAATCCCTTGTATTACGGCTATGAGATACTTCCCCTAGAGAAAACGAGATGTTGAGGGTTGGGACCTACCCCCCCCCCCCCGACCAAACGAATACTCTTCTGCCATGAACACTTGGAACCCCGGACCACATCTCAGCTTCGTGATAAATCATGAAGACTCCCCTCTCGTGATGATCCAGTTCATGCTAATGACCTCTTGATAACCTCAGCCCTCACCATCTCCTTAAGATTTGTCTTCAACATAAATGGGGTGACCTGGCGCTAGATCTTTGGATGCATAGCCTCTTTGAAATGCCATACCATGACCTCCTCCTCTAGAAACAAGTCTGAAGAATGTCATAAAAGATTCCTGAAATGGATTCCAAACTCTTGCACACTAGAGCTCCCCAATCGAAGGGTAAGAAGCTCATGGAGACAGGATGCCTTTGCAATCGAGTAAAGAAACTTGATCCTAAACATGTCCTAGAACTCCTCTTATGAGATTGCTAACTCCTCACGATCCTTGAGGAACAAGAACCATCTCTGCCTCACTACTCCACATAGCATCACCACAAAAAAGGACACCCAGTGCCTATTCCAAGCACAGATCGAACTCAATCCTATGTCAACCTCCTAAAATTAGTTTTTAGTGACTGTGTCTAAAACAGATCCCTTGTACCTCTTAGGACTCCGGCCCTGAAACTCTCGACGTGTCCTCCTCTAAGTTACTTCATCGTCAACCTCTACTTGATAGCGATCTGCAAGCACAACTTCTGAACATATTCTATGTGATCCTGATGAAGACGTCGACCTTGAGACATACCTGTAAAATAAAAAAAAATTATAGATCCATGTCCTAGAATATGGAATAATCCACATCAATTAATTAATTGTTTTCATTTATTCATTTTAGGTTATCCAATCCCAAGGTCTACCCATTCAAACACAAGCACAATGAAGAATGATGCATGATCCTTTAGTAGGTATCTTCCAAGAAAACAGTATCACCTCATTTAGTAACCATAGTAAATATAATGATTTATACATCAGATCACAGGGGGACCAAAGTTCCTATGTCTCAGCCAGTCTCCAATGTTTACCTCACTTTCTAAACATTACTGACACTATCTCCCAACCAACCCATGTGACCTCACCTGTGCCTAACACCAAACTCCATTATATCTCTCAACCAGACTTTTGATAAAACTTTTCATTGACCCCCTCCCCCCCAAGGTGTACCCTTCCTGGGTCTGCAATGTGAGAAGATAGATAATGACCCCCTGAGTACCTCCCACAGTAGGCACCGGGTTGGATACTAGCCCTGAGGGTATAATAAACACATAAATGTGAGGCATTACCCACTAATAGAAAACATGTGAAAGAGAGAGATAAGATAGACACCAACCAACTCCGAATTATATATAAATATAAAAGAAAATCCATGTGCACATATTTAATTTCATGCAATACTACTACAACTGAAAGGGGGAAATTACATGTACAAAAAGAAAGTAATTATAATAAAAACCACAAGCCCGAACATCTCCTTCAACCCTTGTCTGGTTGAAACTAGCTGGATCTCCTACCTGCTTCAAGCAACCTGAAAAACAGTTTATATAGACATAGAGTGAGTATAACAATATACTCAGTATGGTCCTCCCTAGATTCTCTCATAAAAAGGTAAAGAATTAATGCTATAGCACAATGAACATCCAGTGAAAATAACTCATAACCTAAATAGATATACTATGTTCCTAGCCTCACCCTAACAACACTCACTTAGTATCGCATACAAGAGTATATAATATAATAATGAATATTAAGGGTACCCTGCTACTACTTCCCCACTAGTTTCCCTCTTTGCCCAAACGTCGTAGGTCCAACGAATCTATCTCAAAAAATGCTTGCCCGCAGACACCTGGTTGAAGCACCACAACATGCACCTCATGCAAAAAACCACAAAATCCATGTAATCATTGTAACCTAGTAGTTTCCAAGAGCCACCACTGACAGTATAATGTTTATCATATGCCAGGAATTATACTTAAATCCATTAAAACCCATACACCGAGTAAGTATCCTCACACCATCACATCTTATACAGGTTACACCTATAGTATTCCATATGAAATTATATCAACAATATATGTGTGTGAATAACCACAAGCCTTTACATCCATCTACAAATTTGCTTGGGTAAAACTAGCTATTGTCCCTACCAGCACAAGTAACTACTAAGAGAAGAGAGAAAGGAAAAAGGGGGTAGTAAGCCATCCATCCACCGACCAGAATATTTGGGAAAACACTCATAGGGATCAAAATCCTCAGGGAGTCAGTTTCCCTAACTGAGGGGTGGAGTAGCGTACCGAAACAAAAAAATTACAGAATATACTATAGCTCACAACCACACTATGGGAATAACCTAGTCTTTGATAAAACTGCACCTAATGTCTATCAGACTCCCTGCTTCCACTTCTATGACTAGGTATCCTATAAGCACACAACCATTTAAATAACTTAATTTCATTACTTCAATCCATTCTTATCAGTTGCACATTACATTAAATATTTAATTAAACATTAACTAAACATTAACAATTCCACATTAAATTTCATTATCATCACAAAAAAAGTCCACTGTCCATTTAAATTATAACCTAAGAATTGAATCCTATCAAGCTCCAGCCCCTTAGGTTAACATCATTTATTCAATTATTTATTAATAACATCATTACTTTCCCATATTCCTAGGGATTCTAGAAAAACATTCCATTCTACTAAAAACTTGGGGGATCAACTCAATGAGTAGATGAACTACCCATGAATTATTTTCCACCTATATAAAGAGCATAGACTCATCCTTCCTCGAGAAGATAATCACGGAAAGCATTTGGCATACCCTGTGTGTCTTCGCACCTTTTCGAAGAGGGTATGAAAAATAGCTGTCTTGAGCCGTGGATACTGTATAGAAGATAAATAACCAACAAGAATCATCAAGAATCTAAACATTCACATCAAACCCATTTCATCATCCCCTGTGGCCTCCCCGGATCCCACATGCATAAAATAATGCATCTCACCACTCTAGGCATCAACTTCTACCATAACGAATAGGCCTCGATTCCCCCTCATATCTCAATAGCCATCAAGGCTGACATCACAAAACAAGCATCATCAAAACAAAAATCATTTTAATTTGGCTCTTGGGCCTTAAAAAAGCAAGTGGGAAAATCAGAACCCTTAAAGGAATTATCTTTTATCAAACAACTAGTTCTTTAATCCATCATGAATTAACCGATTTATTATTTTCAGGTTCCATGTATGGGAAACAAAAACAGTAAGATATCACAAATTGATTATACATGCTTACTTCATAAATTTTATTAGCTTAAAATTAAAACAACGACAACCATATTAACTTACATGACTCATTATTTTTATCCAAACAATTATCAATTAAGTCTCGCTTTACGTTCTTTACCAATTTCTATCCAGAACAAAAATCAAATCGAATCAAGAATAGATATCCCACTATCTATCAAAAAAATAGGCATTAACATACGATCAATATCAATTTATTTATCCGGTTCAAATATTTAATATGTCAATTTTATTGGGATCGAGTGGCTAAAACATGCTAACTCTACAGTTAAACATAAATGAAAATTGAAGCAACTAAGCCCTTACATCAAATGGTTCATGACGTTCTTTATATGTGAACGAGCGACACAACGAGTTATGATCACCTCCCCCATAACTATTGTATCCACCCAAGGATGTAGAGACACCACCACACCAGTCAACACCAAAGAAAAGTCTATTAAGAATATGGATATACCATTCCAAAAAAGTGAAGGACAAACAGACGTAGATGAACCCAAATGAATGACGATAGACCATTCCTTATGTCGATGATTGATCAATACTACTTGGTTCCATCAAAAAAGAGGGGAACCAATCCAAGGAGGAATGTTTGATCCCACAACTCCTACGAGACGGAATAGAAGGTTCGAGCATCTCACACCAAATAACAAGGGGGATGAACTACAGAGGAAGATATCTCATCCCCTTAGAATATTTAACATAGCTGCAGTTTAAGATACACTGGATTTTCCATTAAAAGAGGATCACAATAAACCACGCGGGTTGACCAAGTAAAAGCATCCTAATCCATAGGAAAAATTAATATAGGTGTTATGGCCTTTTAATTGGCCATATAGTCCTTAAAATGAGGCTTTAAATTCATTTTATGTCAATAGAAACATCAAAGGGGAAAACATGTATGAAGCTGGAAACACCGTTCACGAACACGAAATTAGGAAAAGGAAAGAGGCTACCATTGGATCATCACCATTATCGAAACATTGTTCATGAACCTGAAATTTGACATAGGAAAGAGGTTATCGTTGGAACCTCACCATTTGGGAAACACTATTCATGAACTCAAAATTTAGGAAAGGAAAAAAGGATACCATTGTAACCTCACCATTCTAGAAACATTGTTCATGAACTCGAAATTTGGAAAAAAAAGTGGATACCATTGGAACGTCAACATTAAGGATACACTATTCATGTCATCAAAATTTGGAAAAGGAAAGAGGCTACCATTGGAACCTCACAATTCTCATAAGGTTACCATTTCACTGTTCACATAAGCCTAATGATGACACTATTCACATAAGTTTACTATTGCAATATTCACCTAAGTTTACCGTTGCACTCTTCAAAGCATTATACCATTGGATCTATTCAAAAGGCTACTATTGGAACTATTCACAGCGGTCTACCATCAGAATTGTTCACCAAATTTGAAATTTGGAAAAGTGTTGGGGATAAGTCACCTTGACTTCCAGGAACACCTCAGACACCAGATTTTTTAAAAGAATGCTCTAGAGAGGTCAGACCCATTACAACAACTAATTTCCTCTATTTAAAAAGTGTGGAAAATGGATCCCCGGAAATATGACCAAAATACAAGGAGATGTTTAATGTATTGAACGTGAGGGTATAAAGTAGATAATTTCCATGGAAAATGGATAAGGTGATTGATGGAAATATGTTTCAATCAAATGTGCCTTATTATTTTATATGATGTATGTCTGGAGAATTTTGGAATTATCTAAGCCAATTCTATATTCCAAGGCATGATAAGCATGATGAGGATCCACAATATCCAAACCAATGGAAAAGGAATCAATTACTCATATTTGGGTGTTAATGATTGAAGTATATGAAACCTCAACTAAATAACTATGTATATGATGTTTTATATCAATTCAAAGCCCTCTAGAATATATTTTATGTTTTCTATGATCAAAGTTATACCATGACCAATGATTTTATATCATCTGGTAAAACATCTATGATTAGGTATAACATTTTAATGTTTTTGAAAATTTTCTTTGTAATATAACAATATTGTACCTTTTGTTAAATTTTATCAAATTATGTGTATGAATTGGATATCCCTATATATATCCAACATAAATATCCATGATAATGAAATCACTCTCCATATCATGAATCATCCTATGATTCTATACAAGTGCAAGGAGGAGGATGATTTTTCATAGAAAAAACACATAACGAATAGATGTTATTTCCATGTGAAAATTAATACCCAGATCAAATGATTGTGTCTATTGAAATAATAAATTGTGAAGACATGAAAATTATTATGGAATATACTAATGTGTTTCTTGTGGAAATATATGGTATTCCTCATATCAGATAGGTTTATTTTTTAATCGATCATAGACATGGGGCATTACCATAATCGCAGAATCTATATAGAATTCATATTATAGAACCTATCAAGATGAATAAACAACTACAATAGAATCTTGAATAAAGGTTAATATTCCCATGTGTTTCATCATGGGGATAACCTATCCACTTATTCAAGAAGAATGATGAATCAATGTGCCTTTTCATTGATTATCATCAGATGTACATGATCATGATATGTAACAAGGATCATATGCCACAAAAGTATGACTTGTCCAATCAGCTATGAAGATCACAACACTATCTAATATGGATCTATGTTCTGGAAATTACCATGTTACTGTGAAAAAATAGGATATCCCCATTATATATATGACATAAATAATGGATTTTAATCATGGGGGATAAATAGAAAAATACTACCATGGTAATAAAGTACAACATACTACATTTAAAATGTTTGGTAAGAAGCATCACCGAATGTGAAATTATATTTATGTTACACTTCCATTTTAATTTTCTACAGGGTGTTATTGGTTCTGGGAAGAGGGGTAGAAGAGGCGAACTGGCACTTCCATAAAGGAACTAGGAATAACGATGGATAAAAGGGTTGAATAAAATCCTAAATCATACATTCAAAATGTGAAAGAATATTGGGAAGAATTCAAAAAAATATGCTTTAGTATTATAAACGATAAAATTATTTGATATGTTGTTCATGTTATGAGCCAAGCCACTGGGACATTAAACCAATACATTGAGTTTTTTGGCTAACAAGGTATCCCAAAAGTCCACACCATAAATTAAATATTCACCCCAAAAATATTTCCAATTATTTGAAATTTAATTTCATTCATTCATATCCCCTCTCCCAATAATCATGTACATTGTCCCCCAAACCCTTGATCTCGTCCAATATTTTTTGGGTGGTTTCAATTCTTCTAGAAATATATGATTACTGCATAGATCTCTACATTTTTTTAATTTCTATATTTTGGTATGTGTCAATGGTCAATTTTTATTTATCCCATTTCTCATGGAATAGGATGGAGTGATAGGGTGAATTTCAGTTATATATTGATACTTTTATGATAATTCCTCAATCAACTCTAAATCCCTTATGTGAATTCCTTCTAGAGGTCGGTTCTTTTTTCAGTTTTTCTATGGGGTATGTGTTATCTGATGTATCTATTGATTGACCTTCTCCTCCAGTATTATTTTATTCTAGAAAAATGATTTTAATATGCAAGGATAAAATTTATGGGATATGTTTTTTGTTCATGAATTACTCTCCTTCTAGTGCGGGTGGATCCTTTCACAATCATTTTTCAACCCATGTTTAGTAAGGTGGATTCATATTTATACTAATCTATATGAATCGTTTATGATCTTGATTTCATAAATGGTGTTTCAAATGAAATAAGATGATTTTAGTTATTATTAAGATGATATTGTATATGAGTTTTTGATAAAATATGGGGTTTCCCTCATAATTAAAAAACAAATGTGTTTTCAATAAATATTGAAATCGGTTGTGAAATGGGTTTTCAAAGCATGTGTTTGATGAAAATGATATTTTTAGTATTAAATTAAAAATATGATATGAAATTTGATATTAATATGACATATAATACACATGGGATCCCATGGTACCTAGGAAGAGGTTTTAGTATTATGACCAATCAATTATAATTATAAGGATGTCACTATCTCGGTAGGTTCTCAATTCCTATATCACATATACTATGTGTCATGAACCAGCCCGAGTCGACCCTGAACTGGTCACAAGGAATAGCCCGTGAAAAGTCCCAAGAGGCATTCACAATCCTCCTAGGATAGCTAAAAGAACCAAGGGCATCATTAGAGTACACAGGGGCACGATTTCACCCATATATGAACAATCAAACAAACAATGGAATGAAATGAACATCCCAAAATACATTTATATAAAAATTGAACTGAACATTATTTGTACATGAAACTGAATGTACCACTAGACCAACGACTCATTTGACCAAAACCGATAAAAAACTAACTCGATGTGACCCTTATGGTCACTCTCCAACATAATGATCACACGTTTCCCAAGGCAATAGAACTCAAGCTGAAACCTGCACAAGGGATAACAAATAAAAGAAAACTATAGACATTAGTATTAAAACTCAGTAGGTTAGTCCAATATTCTATTCCGAATACACATCCTTTAATATAAAAGAAAAAACAATATCAATTTTTAAATACAAGATATAAAGTTATTTTTTCAAAATGAGGTCTCAAGTTATATATTAGAATTACTAGAATAAAAATTTCATGTTTTATAAACAGGAATGCTAGTAACAATTTTCAAAAAGGTGACACCTGTAAATGAAAATAGTTTTCAAGAGGGTTGCATTAAAGAATTTTATAATTTAAATAAATCGCACACTCTAATAAATTTACCAACCAAACACACCGTATGTTGATATTGAGTACAAAATAGCCAATGAACCCAAGTCATCGGAACACCCCAAGACACACGTTAGTTGTGAGCCCAAGACACCTCGTAACTCGGTGAAAGTAATCCTAATAAATATATGTTCTAATGCACACGATCCACTAGTAGATAGCATACCCACAACCTAGTGGCCACCCAACAACATCATCATAATAGTTTATTTAGTGTTTTCATCGTCAAACTTTCTACGTGAAACAATGGCCAAACCCCACAGAATCACTAGCATACTAGTACACGTCCACCCACCTAGATACCCGAGATTCCCTTTTTTTCTCAATCAAGTTAAACATTTTATAAAATACACATTCAACCTCACAATTACATTAACAAACCATAAAAAAACATACAAACCACAAAAAAGCTTTACATTTCTTTCATGAATCAATAAACCGCTAAAAATATTCATAAATCAATTTCAAGGAGTATAACAAGGACTTGCACATAAAATACATTAAAAAAATACAATTTCAAGGAAAAAAAACTCATCAATAACATAACAACACAGATTTGGAAGCCCAAAAACCATTTAATAAATAATTTTCATGGACCATAATATTGTCCGAAAATATTGAACATGAAATACATATGGAAACAAATTGCACAAAAAAACAAATGCCAAATGGGCCTTTAAGCCTTTCTCAAAACTATCATTTGAACAAGGAATTAATTTAAATTATATTAAAGAGGTGTATACACACCACTTACATCAGAAAAACACATTCATAAATCGCTTAAAACGTTTAGGATACATATTCAAAATAGTATCATTTTCATAAAGATGTGAAACATGCCATTTTCTGACAACTCGGGTGAAAAAATGTTGTAAAGAAAAAACAATTTGTTTTTAAAACCAAAAAAAATTGGAAATCAATATAAGGACCCAATAATACCATTTATCATTCTTACAATTCATTTATAAATCCAATGAAATAATCTTTAAATAAAACATAACACATAAAAGCCAACAGGGTAATTTACCGAATACATTACATGCCTGTTTAAACAAAACAATTTATTTTATGAACATGACAACAAATAAAGCACCAATTTCATTCAATATTTTATAAAAGCTACTGTAATATTTTCAAAATACAACAAACCAGGTTCTAAACATCACAAAATAGTTTTGAATGGTAGTGGATCATTTCAACAAACACATGGTGTGCACTTTTATGACAAAACAACATTACCTCTCACAAAACGAGGATTAAACATGCATTTTTCACACCTAGAAAATTATTCAAATGCTGAAAAATAATAATAAACATATATATCAGATCCAAACGACAAAAAAATGTCGAATATTAAAAGATAATGGCATGTTCAAGGGACATCCTACCTCAAATCCTAGGAGTAATGGAAACACACACCCAATATCACCATTTGAGGGTTTACAAACCCTATACCTTTGAATAATAGAACCAAAAGAACATAAAACCCATCATAAATCATTGGATATATGAAAAATAGGTCGATCATTACTATTGGAGATTATAAAACCAAGAAATAATGATAGGAGGAAGAAGATGGAGGAGAAAGGAAAAGGAATCTCACCTTTTCAACTAGAAAACTCTTCATCTTCCATTTGATCTATTGCCATAGAGAAAAGGGAATGAAATGAAACATCTTGGAGAGTCTCCTAAGGTCAAGAAGAACTAGAGAAAGATGATTTGTGGGAAAAATAGTACGAATGGATGGCTTTAAGGATGAATACATTTACCTTCACAATTCTGGACGATTTGAAATACATTGAAAATATTTCCCTAATCTGAGACTCATATGAGCTCGAAAGAGGAAATATCGATAATAGAGGTGAGGATAGGGTGATTGGATTCTAGTGAGAGGTGGAATAAATGATAAATATTAAATATTTAATAATATATAAGAGAAACAAATTATTTTTTTAAAACCGAAAATGTGCCCAGGGGCTGGACCATTACCTATATAAGTAACACGAATTCACGATGATTATGAATTATTAAGGTGTCCAAAAAGATATTGTGGTTTGAATATGACAATCTAGGAAATGTATGAAGTTTAATGGGTAAAAAATATAGAAAAACAAAGTATGTATTAAAGATACAAATTTGGTTTTTAAATCTGAAAATGGGCTCACGGTTGGCCCAAATCATGAACTAACATCCCTTTCTGCAAAAAATCCAAAACAAGAAATGAGGAACCCAAATTTGGGTGAGTAGACATATATGGAAGTTAAAAAATAAAAAATAATCTCACCCAAAACCCATACAAAGGATATGTATTTTCAATGAACCAGATCAAAACCATGATATTAAAAGAAAAAAACGGGTGTGAAAATTCTCCCCACCATTAAAGCTTTCTGCCCTTAGAAAGCCATAACGCTTCTGAACTAATAGAACTACACATTCAGATTAATTATCAACATAATCTAGACTATAAATATATGAAAATATAATTCACAATCAATGTAACTTAACACTCTTTCCCAAAAAAATACCAACTCACAAATACATCCAGAGAATCAATAGAAAGATCAAGCCACCACCTCCACAACCAAGCCATGAAGTAGATTGTGGGGCCTTCTCCCAACGAACACAAAGATCAACGCAAACCATAGTTCACTCACAAAAACTAATGATTCAAGTGGATTATGGAATAGACTCCCCACCAATATTAAACAACACGAACTAGATATGTTCTATGGAGGAAAAAAATCCACGAGACCTGTTGTGGGTCTCCCCACCAATAAAATCGAACTTGTAATGAAACGACAATAATTAAACATTAACTATAATTGGAAATCACATATATAGGATCACAAAAAATCTACAACAAAACCCTAAAAAACCATGTTAAAATGGATTCAAAATGAACATCTAAACCGCCCGCCCCCGAACAGAGGGGGAAAGATCTTGGAAAACACTCTCGGCACTTATACGGACCCCACCACTTGAAGAGGGGAGGGAAGGGGACCCAATAATTATGCCAATTAAACCACAAAATAATCAAAGGAACTACCCAACACTCCCCCCCTATGAACAAGTAACACCATAGCCACACCCTATTTTCACAGGTAGTCCACACATGGGCATTGATCAAAAACCCACATCCATGAAGGCATAACCATAGAAACTTTGTGAGGGGAAAGTCCACCACCCTTACTGCAACAAAGGGGAATTAAAATAAACGAGGAACCAAAATAAAGACATGGAAACTACCATACAAAAATGGTGGAGGCAAGATCCTGGTAAAGCTCCCCACACCTCTGGAGATTTCCTGACTGCATGAAAAGCATCACTATGAGGCCTATGGCTGGGACCCTGATTCATGAAGCATATGATGCACCGCAGTATGGGTGCTAAATATCACACCACTAAAAAAACACACATGATCAACAAAACACTTTCATCTAGATAGGAACTCATAGATACATATCAATATTCTATCTCACTCCGAATGAGGGGTCGCATGGACAAGGAACATAGAGAAACACATCAACATCACTGAACACAACTACTATGTCCAAAATAATTATCATGGCCTGGTAACACATTAATTCAATCTCAAACAGCTCTCTATAACAAAAATAGATTGAGGCATCATATGAAGAGGTGGATTTTAAATTTTAAATGAATTCATAGGTTGATCAACTGGAAATATTTCTATTGTAAAACTATTCATGGCCACATCACAACATCAAACATATCTTTAGAAACCCAATGAACATTACCCCATAACCAATACACCAACAAGATCTTATCTCAAGATACAACAAGATTGCGACGTCTAGATCATGAGGAAGCTTAATGAATGAAAAACACTTCTACAAAAATGAGAAAATTAGATACCTAACCATTGGTTTATAAACAATGGCCATAATTTTTCAACTCAATACACGTTTGAAAAAAAACTAACTTGGTGGGTTTCCACAATTACCAATGGTGTTTCATCAAGTCTCACCCACATGAACATTTCCATGCCACCCTAGTCACCCAAACAACATGCCATATATTCCATCCTTCCAAATATCAATAAAACCATGCATGTGAGCACTCATGAAAACAGCAAAGGTTAAAACAAAACAATATCATTCCAAAAATTATGTACCTTTAAAATGAACACCAACCACCATGTCAAAAACACCTTTTCATATTTCCCAAAACAAACCAAACATCATCAAGAACCATTTTCTTAAAAACTTACCTATTTTTCATTTTTAACAACATTTAAATCAACCATGAGACCCCATACAACCCCTTCCCATTTTTTAAAATTCGAAATTTATCATTTCAAAATCTGATGGTCATTGTGATCAATATCCTTTCTAGAAATACAGCAACCACTCAAAACCAATTTCCAAAACCAATTCATCAGATTTAAAAAAAATTCAAAATCCCAAAACACCCCATATAAAACAAATATTCAGAATCACCTTAAAATTATTCACACATTCCAAAAAATGTATTCCAACAAACCACAAGGTTATATTATGGATAATCCAATCCTATATAATCATTTATACTTCCTTGTTTTCAAAAAAACAAAGCCTTCCAAAACCATTCTTATTGTACATTTTTGAAGACCCATTTTTTCAAATTTTGGAAATGAAATCTTTCATTCTAAACCAATTTTTAAAATTCTCAATCATGTATTTTCAAAAAAAAATCAGAATTCAAGAAAGGTCCAAGAAACCCACAAAAGGGGACTAGTGCTGGTGAGTGACTTGACTATACGGTTTGCGGCCATATGTCAAACACAAATGCAACACGAAGTGACTTATTAAGACTATGAACCAACTCCACATGGCATGATAGGCCTTGCGAGCTCACAGAGGACATTAGACAGACGGCCCTTGTCACATCGCAACACCAAACAATCAACAAAAACAAAAGACACAAATAAAACTTGAAATCCCATGGAAACCTGAGGATCAGAGTGAGAAAGAGTTCGCGATGCTCTTCCCCCACTTACCCCTCACGTACCAATAATCTTACTATAACTACCTTGACATCACCCTAATATCAAGGGTAATATAATAAATGTTCGACTAAGAGCCGACCTCCTCTGATACCATTTTGTCATGAACAAGCCCGAGTGGACCCTGAACTAGTGACATGGGAAGCCCGCGATATGTCCCGAGAGGCATTATCGATCCTATAGGGATAGTGGAAAGCACCAAGGGAATAATTAGAGTACATAAGGGAACCATTTACCACATATATGAACAATCAAATAAACTACAGAAATAAATGGACAGCCCAAAATACATTTATATAAAAACTGAAACGAACATTATTTGTACCAGAAACCGAAAATACAACTAAACCAACAACTCATCTAATCAAAACTGATAACCAACTAATTCCATGTGACCATTCTGGTCACTCTACAACAGAATTATCACACGTCACCCATGGAGATCGAACTCAAGCTGAATCCTAAACAAGGGCTAAAAATAGAACAAGACTATATGTGTGACTATTAAAAATCAGTAGTTTATCCCGATATTCTATTTCCAATGCACACAATTTAATATAAAAGAAACATAAATTTCTTGTTTTAAATATAATGTATGAAGGTGTGTTTTCCAAATGGGGTATCATGCTATATAAAATAATTACCAGACAAAAATATGAATGTTTTATAATCATGAATACTAGTTACAATTTTCAAAGAGGCGAAACATTAAAATGATAGTTGTTTTCAAGAGGGATGCTTTAAATAATTGTCAATTTTAAAAAAATCACACAAAACTGAATTTACCAACCCACCACACTGTATGCCAATGGTGAGTACAGAATAGCCAATGAGCACAATTCATAGGAACACCCCTAGGCACTTGTCAGTTGTGAGCCCCAGGTACCTCGTATCTCAGTGAAAGTAACCATAATAAATTTTTGTTCTCCTGCACATGAGACACTAGTAGGGAGCATACCGATAAAATATTGTTCACCTGACATCATCATCATAATAGTTTAGTTAGTGTTTTCATCATTAAACTTACTACATGAAACAGGGGCCAAACGCCACAGAACCACTAGCATACTATTACAGGTCCGCCCACCTAGAAACCTGGGATTACCTTTTATGATCAATAAAGTTACACATATTATCAAATACACTTTCCACATACAAATTCAATTTCCAAACCAAAAACACAAAAAATAGACCATACATTCTTAACATTTCTTTCAAAAATCAAAAAACCATTAAAAAGATTCGTAAAACAATTTCAAGGACAATAACGAGGCTATGCACATAAAATACAATCATTAATGCTATTTTAAGGCCACAAACCCATCAGTAAAATAACAAACCAGATTTGGTAGCCCTAAAAACAATTATTAAATCATTTTCATTGACCATAAAATTTTCCCAAATGATATAACATAAAATACACTTGAAAACCATTTTTACAAAAAAAATAAATGCCAAACGGGCTTTTAAGCCATTCTCAAAATTATCATTTGTCCAAGTTTTGAATTTAAATTTTATTAAGGAGTTGTGTAAACACAATTTAATTAATTAAAAAACATTCATAAATCTCATAAAACATTTATGTTACATATTAAAAATACAATAATTTTCACAAGGATGTGAAACGATTTATTTTCCGACAACTTAGGACAAAACATGTTGTAAACAAAAACTCATTTGTTTGTAAAACAAAATTCAAATTTTAAATCCATATAGGGAACCAAAAATTCCATTTATCATTCTTAAAATTCATTTATAAATCCAGAAAAATAATTTTAAAATCAAACATAACACATAAAATCAAACCGGGCAATTTACCAAATACATGACATTCCCTTTTAGACAAAACAATTTATTTTAAGAACATGACAAGGAATAAAGAACCAATTGCATGAAATATTTTATAAAAGCTACTGTATAAAATTCATAATACAAATAACTAGGTTCTAAGCCTCACAAAATAGTTTCTAAAGATAGTGTATCATTTAATCAATCAGTTGGTGTGTACTTTTATGACATAACAACATTACCTTTCACAAAACAAGGATTACAAAACCATTTTGCACAACAAGAAATTTATTCAAATGATGAAAAATAATGATAATCATATATATAAGATTAAAACAATAAGAAAATTTTGAATCTTTAAAGATAAAGGCATGTTCAAGGGATTTCCTACCTCAAATCCTTGGCGTAATGGTAATACGAACCCAATATCAACATATGAGGGTTTACAAACCCTAAACCTATGATGACCTAACCCAAAACAACCAGAACCCCATATAAATCCTAGTATAGATGATACATAGGACTATCATGACTAGTGGATATTTTAAAACCAATAAATAATGAATGGAGGAAGAAGAGGGGGCAGAATGGAGAAGGAATCTCACCTTTTCAACTAGAAAACCCTTCGTCTTCCATTAGATATGTACACATAGAGAGAAGCTAATGGATTAAAACATCTTGGAGAGTCTTATATAGTCTTGAAGAACCATGGAAATAAGATTTATGGGAAAAATAGTAATAATGCAAAGATTTATGGTTGAATGAATTTACCTTTGTGATTCTAGATGATTTGGGAGACATTGAATTGTTTTCCCTAATCCGCAACACATATTATCTCCAAAGACGTAAAATTGATAATGGATGTGAGGATTGAAGTATTTAATTATATTGGGATTTTTAATAACCAAAAATTTTTAAATATTGAATATGATATAAAAGAAACAAATTATTATTTTGAAACTGGAACTGGGCCCATGGGCTGGACCATTACCTAAATTAGTAACCCGATTTTCCCATGATTATGAATTCCTAAGGGGCCCAAAAGGATATTTTGGTATGAATATGTCAGTGAAGGAAATATATGTAGTTTATTGGGTGAAAAATGTTGAAAAATAATGGAGTTATTGATGAAACTAATTTGGTTTTTAAAACTAGAAATGGTCTCACGGTTGGCCCAAATCATGAAGTAACCACCATTTCTCCCAAAAATCCTAAACAAGAAATGGGGAACCCAAATTAAGTTGATTATACATATATGGAAGGTAAAAACACAAAATTAAACTCACCAAACACCCAAGAAAAGATATGTATTATTAATGAACCAGATGAAAACCATGACAATAAAAGAAAAAAAATGGGTGTGACACTATAGCTCTAGATACATGATAGACATGGTATAAGGGTTCAAATTATGGGTTATTCCTTCATCAGTATATTATGGATGCATTTAAAAAATAGAAATTATTGAAAATTAGTCGTTAATCTGTTATTAATGTATGAGTGACCTACCTATCCAGACCATTTTTATCCTCAGGGTGTTTACCAATTTGGTTTGGGTTGTGATATTTTTTCTGGATATGATGTGACACATTATTTGATGAATGTAAGTTTTTATTTGAAATATTTGTTAATACTATTTAAATATATTTTTTAGACCTATTAAAAGGGGAACCATTTACAGTTATTATGATATAAAAGCATGTATCTTTTTATCATTCTATGATTTCATATACAATTTATTCAGTGGAATTTTTCTACAAAGACATGTTATTGATAAAAGACGTGCAATATTTCCATGCTTTATAATATCATGCCAAACACACTCTACCAGGGTTGTTGTGAGAGTTTTTTATCTTTAAATGTGGGATAGAGTATGAAACAATAATGTGGTTGTGAGAATTATGTCAACTGGTCATGGGTAGTTTCCCATGAGGAAATTGGATGCTTATAAAATATCACATGTAGTAACAATAAATTATTTGGTGTTCTTTTTTATTTTACATGCTTTTATGAAATGTTCAAGGATTTTTAAACATTGAAATTTTTTTGTATCACTTTTATTATTATTCGTTGATTATGGGGAAAATATTTTATAGTTATATATATATATATATTCTCTTTGTCTAGTGTCAGGAATGTAAAATTGTTCCCCTAAGTTATTTCTGGTTTCCCAGGATCTTGTCTCCATCACATAGGGATTGAAAACATCCATTGGGTTATAGGGGGACTAGTTTGGGTCTATATTTGGATGTTATCATAGGTATGATTATTAAAATTTGCATCGACGGTGTAATATAAATATGTTTTTTATCTTGGGATGTCTTAAAGAAAATAGATGGGTTTTTAGAGGAAGTGATATTGGTTGAGGTGAGTTCTCGAAGAACACTAATACTAACGATCTTAAAGTTATCATGGGATATTGTGATGTGTGTATAATATTCCATGTTTCAAACTTTATTATAATATCTACTTATGTTTCTATTTTTTAAACTACAATTATATTTTTTTTCTTAAAAATTTATTATGTTTATGGTATTTAGAACCATGCCTCAATTATGTCTCCAGGGGTACCATAGGAGGGGGTAGACGGAGGTTGTAGTAAATGGAATTATTATTTGGAATAGAATCACTTAGAGGCTAACAGAAATTAAGATTATTTAAGGGATTATAATATACAACATTATTATAAATGAAATATTTAATCCTGACTAAGATTTGAAAATATAGGGAAAGAGCTTGACCATTAAAATTTTAGAATCCCAAGTTTTTAATGGTATATACAATCAACAAGAGGAAGATTATTAGATGATCGATATTGATCATGTCATCAATTTCTTATAAATTATTTAGGATATAAATGTGAGATGGAAAAAATATATACCAAGGGTCCTAAAAGTGATGGTGTGATTGCATGATTTAGAAAATCTATCATGTGGTCTTGGAGTGGAAGGGATTCATGACCCTTTACATTTAGTAGTTATTCCTAAAATATATGATGATTTTTAATTCCTTATAGTAATCCTATATTAATAAAGTATATCACTTATTGTCATTGCACACAAAACTTTTGTCACGGTGGATCATTTTTCGTTATAGTTGGTGATGAAGTTTTAGTTAAAATGTCAGATATACCTTTTAGGTTTGTGATTAGATAGATGATCACAAGTATACATACTAATGCTCAATAATTTATATTGTACATTTGATATAGATATTATAACAAACATGTAATGATATATATTATCATTACATCACTTTTTTGTAATACATAAAAAAATAAAAAAAACAATCCCCAAGACAATATTATTCTAGTTCCTTTAGAACCATGGAACCATAAACACTTGTAAAAAGTTAGATACATAATTTCCCACTATGTTCTTCTTCACTATAATCCATATTAGACACATTAAACATAATATGTATCATCATAACCATGGAAAAATCATAAAAAGGATGACATTAGAGTCTTAAAAAGGGATAAAAAAGGAGGCATGTTAGAATAAATGTTTGAATAGAAGTTTGATAACATTATCAAAACATTAGAAGATAATACCCTATATATAAAAGATAATAAACATGTATAATGTCTTAAATCATGAAATTTCATAAGACATGAATTATAAAACGATAAAAAACCTAATCCATGAAATCATAACAAAAGAAATAACATAAAATTATGGAAAACACAAAACCATATAATATTGTTTTTATTGTACCCAAGGCATCACTCCCAATAAAATCTTATTAGTATGGATGCACTCCCCATATTATCTTGTTAGTCCAAGATAACTCACATATACATATTACTAGAATGAGTTCACTCCTCATACCATCTTGGTAGTCATGGTCCACTCTCACAACAATCTTAATAATCATGGTTCACTTCCAAGACCATCTTAGTCTATCTCGTGAGATATAAATATTTTCCCAAGGAATTGGAGGGATATATAGGTCCCACCCATCCAATAATGATATCATACATTAAATTTACAAAATATAATAAACAATAATCATAACATAACCCATGAAATATTATTTGTTTTATATAAATTCTATCATATATTAACCTGTGGAATAATATAGATTTCTTAATAATTTTACAATAATCGTAACAAAAAAAGTGGCATTGAAAATTCTATTACACATGAAAGAGAAACCTGTTTTATAAACACCATTCCATAAAAACATAAACTATTCAGAGAGAGAATATGAATGAAAAAATTGAATCACTTCCACAAAATTCAGGAGTAAAAAAACATTATATTAAATGGAAAATAATTTTGAAATATCTTTTATATTAATTTCATGACTAAAATATCCTTTCATTTTTGAATAATGGGGTTTAAAACATAAAAGCTTTTCAATAACCATTTTCTTGGAAAATAGATTTCAAAAACATGTAAAGGAATATTTATAAAACTAATCCATTATAAAATATCATTTTACTTGGAAATTATCTTTGAGGATTATTTGAAATCATTTTTTAAAACATTATCTATCAAATGGTTTCTAAATGATCAAATTTCTAACTAAATAGAGAAATGCAGTTAGATATTCAAAAGTACATTTTATTATTTATCATAAGTACCAAAGAGTAGAAAAATGGTACAAATATATGGTTATATCATGAATAAACATAGGAAATGGAAAATAATGACTTTTCTTGAGAGATAGATCATAATATTTCATCATATAATCATAATCATTAACAATCTCAAAAAACTATGTGATTGTTTCAATAAATGCCTATTAAATCATAACTTGGATGCATACTCTCTATAAAAGAAGATGAAATTATAGGAAAATTATAATACAATTAAAATAAATAGATTCATGAGATATGATGAAAAATGTATGTATATACACCTCAACAATTAATCTAGGTTGACAACAAAACATTAGTATCACAGAATGAAAATTGTTGCATATCTATGTTACCGATTTGGTTCCTTTTGAAAAATTATCCACATGAATTAAAGAACATAGAATTAATTCTTAAATACTTATAAAATTTATTATAATAATCATATAATACATCCATTGGTATCATACTTACCCCAAAAAATTAAACGAGAGGTAATTAAGGCATGTATCTCATGAAAATAAGATGGGAAGATGAAATCCCCTTACCTCGTTTATAGAATCACATCGTAATCATATGAAACTCTTACATAATAAATATTAATTTAATATAATTATATAAAAAAATAACATTTTTTCTTATGAAACCATATATGGTTTTATTATGGATTTATAGTACGAACTTGTTAACAATTATATATTATGGTTTAACTTTGTGTAATATCCCCATTGTTTTTCCCATGTTTCTTCATTTCTTATATCTTTGGTCATCATATTTATATCAGGATTACATAATTTAATACCTTATTTGAATATAATTTATATTCAGTATATTGTTTTATAATAATTCATATAACATAGATGTATGAGTCATAATACACCATTAATGGAGATGGAAAGCAGTACGTACATATGAACGCTATTTCTACTTAATTTTCATGTTAAAGGAATGAATGTAAAAGACCTATATGTATATATATGTATATATATTATTTTGTTAAAATCATTAATTATACTATATATATATCATATATATATATATTCACTTAATAAATCCATAATACATTCAATGTAGTGTATTTAAGAATGTCATCACTTTAAGGCGGCGATAGTACAGACATGCTCAAAGAAAATTATCATATTTACACAAGATGGAATGTATAATGATATGAGTTATAAAATAATTCCAAAATCCTAAAGGCATATTAAATTAAATATATAATATATATATATAATCATATATTTCTTCATTATTTATACCATGATATGCAATAAAGGAAAAATAAACAATCATCATTTAGCGAGGTGGTAGTTCACCATAAAGTTAAAAACATTGATTATTTCACATTAGATGGATGTGAGTGAAATTATAGTTAAGAAAAGTAGCATAAAAACATCATATAATATTGATAATATAGGTGATGTTATAAGAAAATGGTATAATAATATATTAGTTGTTTGAGATTGAATATAAAAAAATGTATTTGAGGGACTATCTTATATCTTAATCGGGTAAATCCTTTTGGTTTTATCCAATGGGATTTCATGGAAGAATTTTTTTCTAGGAGAGGATTAAATGATAAAGTTTTTTAATTTTAGGATCTGTTTGGTTAGAGTATTTTTATGAAAAATTTTCTTGAGAGGTGTGAGGTAGAGCAAGGAGAGGAGGCCTTTTATAATGGAGGAGGAGTGCCACTCCAGTAATATATTTAGAAAAAGGAAACCCCACACACATTTTTTTTTATTGAAATTAGAATAAATAATGATGAAATTTAGATACTATGGATGATATGGTCTACATATGGAAATCCAAGGGCTTTAGGACAACAATGTAGGTCATTTTTTGGATGTAGGATTATGGGTTGGTCCCTTATTAACATTAATTTTACTTTATTCCTCATAATTAATTTTAAATAATGACAGTAATATTTTTGTTCAAAAACTATTTTAAATTTATTAGAAATTATAAATTATTTGGATCTAAATTAAGTAATAATTTTTTAATATCAAAAATATTAGTTTAATAAAATGATTAAAATAAACCCCAAAAATGGGAAGCCAATGAGGTGTTTTAATGTAAAAATGTTCAAATGTATGGAATGTTTTTATATATAATTTCATAATGAAATTGATTCTGAAGACCAAAATTGGATAATTAAATAAAAAATTGATCATGTAAAATTGTAATCTAAATTTAGAAAATTAAATTAAAATATATAAACAAATAAGATGAAAAATAGTGTTGGGATAAATTTATTAATTTTTTACTATTCATTTAAACATTACATTTCATAGAAAAATATAAAAAATTAATTCTATACTGAATTGTTTGTTTAAATATCAAAAATGAATTTTATTTTGATATATAAGATTTAATAAAATTTGAAACATTATATTCGTAATAGATTTTTCCTCAAAATGAGGTAAAAGTGCCTAAATAAAAAATATGTTTTTATGTGTAAACCTTGGTTTTTTCATACACTCTACCTATGTAATATTTTATATTAACTTAAAAATATGGTATTGAATATATAATATATTTTATATGTTAATATCACTCAATAATTGTAAATAATTATATTTATTAGGACAGAACAACTTTTTTAGCATGTAAATAGTTTTCTATAAAAATATTCCCTTAATATGAAATTAATTTAAAATTTCATTAAGAATTAATTCGTAACCTATGGGTTCAACTTATATTTATGTAAAACATATATTTTCATAAATTATTTAAAACTATTCATAACCTCTAATTTAACATCTAGGTTATATATTATTGTTTTAATCAATAAAATTTTAAGAAAAATTTATTGTTTGATAAAAATAGGTCCTTCATGTTGCACAAGACAACACAGAAAGTACTTATTTAATGTAACACTACCTAACATTGGTGTTCTATGTTTATAAGTATAATTTTAATTCTTCCTATAGTGCACTATAGGCTTGGTGTTGTGTATAACTCAAGCCAAACACAGCGTAGTAATATAATATGAACACGTTTCAGTGTTGCGTGAAATGAAAAATATTAAAAAGATTAAATTAAATAAAAAAATATTTCAAAATGTATTAGGGTTTTATATTCATCCCCATAAAAATGGATTTCCACTCAAAAATCTTATGGTTTTTTGAGGGTTTAATAATTGGGAGTTCCTTTCATGAAAACCATCATCGTAAAAATGAATACTAAAATTTAGATTATAATAAATAAATCTAAAATCATATAGGTTACCCAAAGAAACTCATAACTAGAATCCTATAAAAAAGAATATGGATGGGAAGAAAAAATATGGAGGTTGAAGAGAAATATGACCACCATGTTCTGATGGAGAGTTATAAAGAATAAGGTTAGAAGAATGATAAAAATCGCAAGGCCACAAATATGTGATGACCATTGGGACCATCTGATCCATAAAAAATATTTTAGTAGGATAATATTTTATTTATTGTCCATTTTTCTAATGCTGAAGAATTTTCATGAAATACTATTCTTCTGAGATTTCATGAAAATATCACTATTTTTGGTTACTTGATCCACATAGATTCATTCTATAAAAAGGTAGTTAGATTTTTCATTCCTAAAGAACTAACAGATCCTAATATCTAAGATAAGTCATAAAATCTATTTTTGGTTACCATAAACAAAAAATTGATAGAATAAGTTATCTAATATGTATTAATCTTAAAGTAGTGAGATATTAATTTAAGCTAAATAACATTATCAGGAGTTTATCATAAACATCCCATAAAGGGTTAACCATATAACCCATCTGAATGATGAAAAAAATAACATTAGAATCAATGTCATGAAATCATATTAACATTTATCCCATGGTATATCAAAAAGTATCTCCTGGTGGTCACATTCCAACATTTGAATACTCTCATAAAATATTACATTTAAACATGATAATAAATAGAATTATCGAAAAATACTTTTGGAAAATCGGCATGCTTCTCTTTTCCCATGGTTAATAGGTATATTCCTTAAATCCAAAATACATTGTAAACCTGAAAATATAAACCACATGTTAATAGGTCATTAAAAAGTTGTAAGGTAATCAATACTATCCAATTTACTTATTTCTACCCAAAATACATATATCCTGAATACATTATGTTAACATAAATAACATATTAATGTTTATCCTTTATCAAAATATTTTCCAATACATCAGAATCATTCATTATAGGCATGTAAATCCTTAGTGAAAAACGTAATCTGAACAATAATTGAAAATTTCACCATTCATACTAAATAAATGGTTAATCCAAACACATGGAATCTTTTATTATTCCACTTCATTCATAAGTATTAATAAGGATACCTCATCTTACTACCTAATGCCTCAATCCTTTCATATTCCATATATTTTCTCATCATAAACAATAATATAACCCCTACATGTACCATGTTGATGATTCAATTATAATTCAATCAACTTAGGATATCAATTTTCATGATGACCAATCATTCCATAGTTAAATAATTTTACCTTTGATGTTTTATTTTAGAGGCCAATATTCCCATAAATTTTCTTAGCCAAACCCTTCATTTTTCCAATATAGTTAATTGTTTTGTGTCCTTTTTAGCAGTTGAAAGACAATCTCTTTTTTCAAAGACATTATAAAAGATAATTATTTCTACATTCATAGCAGAATATAATCCTTATATTATTTACACTGTGGTATCTATTACCTGAACTGTCAGCGAACTCCTTCCTTATCTACTTTTGCGAGTCTGAGAGTTGGTTAATGTACAGGTTGTTGATCATGTTCCTTGAAATCCAATTTGGAATAATCACAAAAACCTTCAATACAATTCCCATCCCATTTGTATTATCATCACCATATTTTCCATCACATTCAATGTTAGTCAAATTCCTTTTAATTCCCTCAATTTACTAAAACCTGAAAGCACAGGGTGAGAGACTCATATCATAGAAAGAAACCACATAATCATGAATGGTTTATTACATACTATCACAATCAGGACACCTACCTTTTAATCAATTACACATTTTTATCATAGTTTATTCATAGTCATGTTCTATTCAAAACAATCATAATTTTTTATAATGAATTAATGAATTTCTAAAGAAATTCCCCTAGGAGTGTTAATCTAGATGTGTAGCATGGACCATTTTCATCTACCAGATTTCTTGGAGTCTGGCCCAAGACATCTTTTCCAAGTTTTTACCCCAAGGTACATCTATTCTAGAGGAACATCCACATGTAGTATATATAACGGGATTAATTTATAGGAAACCACTCACTCTATCATTTAGAAAAATTCTAGGAAATTTTCCTATAAATTTCATTTTCAAAAGTATTATCCATAGACATTTTTTTTACAGCTCTCACTAAGGTTTTCTCATCCTAGTTTCTAAAGGATAATTGTGCATTTACTCTAATAAAAATCCTAACAACCTAATATTCTCATACATTTAAATTACACCAGTTTTTCATAATACTTAACACCTTATAAAAATAGACGAACAAATGACATATTGGACTAGTGTTTTTGGAAACATTGAAACATAAATAGTAGTACATAAGTGAGCTACATCAACTTCGACTAGGTTATACTATACTAGAAACCTTATATGACACATCAAACATAGTATGTATATTCAAAACTTAGGAGAAAGAAACATAATGAGGGGGAGCACAGATTCTTAGTAAGGGAAAAGGGAGAAATATAAGTATCAACATTAGTATTGGATTATGAGATCATGATCTGAAAATTTAAAGATCATACCCTACATATAAATGGTCATAAACAATAATCATTGAATAATGGTTTATAGTTCATAAGATATGAATCATAATGAAAAAATAACATATGCAATTAAATGATAACAAAGGACAAAAATATGGAATTTTGTATAAAAATTATTATATAATATTATTTCTATCATAGCCATGAAATTACTTCCAAGACCATCATAGAATTATGGTCTCCCTTACAATACCATCTTGGTAGTCATGGTTTACTCCCACGCCCATCTTAGCAGATCGAGTTAACATCGCATACCATTGTGGTAGTCATGAATCACTCCCATGGCCATCATAGTTGTCAAGGTTCACTCCCAAGACCATATTAGTCTATCTAATGAGATATAAATGTTTACCCAATCTATTGGATGGAGATATAGGTCCCACAAATCTCATAATGAAATAAAAAATACATATTCCAAAAAATCATAATCTTTATTCATATCATATACCAAAAATAAAAAAGGGTATTATAATTATGTAATCATATCATAACTTACCAAAAAATATATCTTTCCTAGTCATTTAATCAAAAACCAAACTAATGGAAGGAAGCAGGTTGAAAAGTTATATAAACCATGAATAAAAAATAGGGTTCTTAAAAATCAGGCCACAAAAACATAAAAAAATCAAAGAATGAATATGAATGGAATAAATAAAACATTTATGAATAAACAATCAGTCCCACCAAATAATATAATCATATAAGGGAAATAATTTTGATAGATATTTTAAAAACATTTTTTGAGTAATGTATCATTTCTTCTTTGAAAAATGATTTATATAACATAAAACCATCTGAATAACCATTTTCAGGGAATATAGGTTCAAAAATATATAAAGAATCATTCAAAACAATAATGAATTTTTAAATTCTTATTTCCAGGGAAATGATACTCATGGATAATGAAAAAAATTGAAATATGTTTTTTAAAACATGGATTTTTAAATAAAATAGAATACCGATAGAAGATAGAAATGAAATCATATTTTACTAAAAAAAATCTTAATTATCATAAGTACCCAATATTATAAAATTATAATAATATGTGAATATATAATAGAAGTAAAAAAATGTGTTTTCTCAAAATATGGATCATAATATTTAATCAACTATGCTTAATCATTAACAATGTTGAAAAGATATGACATTGTATCAATGAACTCATATTATTTGGTAACAAGAGGTAATGCACTCCATGTAATAAAATGAAATTAAAAGTTGTTAATAATAGAATTAAAATAAGGATAATAACATGATAACATGTATAGTGGATGTATATAATCCTCGAAAAAGAATTTTTGTGCATATCAAAACTCGATTCTAGAAGAAGGAAAACTGAGAGAAGACTATTTTACCGATTTGGTAGGATTTGAATCATTAACCCCATGAAATAATTATTAATTAATGGATATAAAAATACCCATAAATTTAATTATATGAATATTTTAATACAACATATGGAAATTAACACACCACAAAAGTGAAATGAGTGGTTATTAAGGCATTTATTTCTCTGAAATAAAAAAGGTGAGATGAAATACCCTTGCCCAATGTCTTGACTATTATCATAAATGTTAAACAATACTATATAGTAAGTATAAATTTATTAAAAATCTATAAAATTACCATATAATTACATATATTACCACAAATGGGTTGATTATGTATATACAGTACCCTTTTGTTAACAATTCAATGTTAAGGTTTCACTTCGGGTAATATCCGCTATGTTTTTACATGTCTTATTTTGTTATATCTTTGGACCCTATATTTATGAAATTATTTATAAAATGTAAAACCTAATTTAAATTTAATTTAAATTCATAATATTTTTTTATAATAATTAATATTACATAGAAAAATTAAATGGAATACACCATTCATAGATACGATAAGAGAGATATACACATGAATGCAATTTATATTTAATTTTTATGTTGAAAAAATGAAATTTAAATACATATATGTATATTTATATATTATTTTTTACATTATCTTAATTGTATCATTTATATCATATATATTCACTAATTGAAACCTTAATACATTATATGTAGTGTATTAATGAATCACACCGCTTTGAGGGTGCGGTAGTCCACACTTCCCCAAACTGAATTATCATATTTATATAAGATGGAAAGTATAATGATATGTGTTTTAAAAAAGTAAAATAATATTAAATACATAATAAATACAATATAAATAACTTTTAAATATAGAGTCCATAATAATGTCCATGGTGAGCAGAGGTAAAAGAAAAATAATCTATCAGCGTTTAGTGAGGTGTTAGTTCTCCACACAGATAAAAAAATGTTCCTTACCCATTAGATGGAAGTATGTGAATTTTTTTATTGATACAATATAAAAAAATCTTATTATATTTATTATATTTTTTCTGTTAAAAAATAAAGGAATAATAGGATTTTATGGGGTGGAGAAAGAAAATAAAATAACGGTGTCTGTGGGAAGGTCTTAGCTCTAATCCAGGTAACTACTTTTGGGTTTCAACAAAGGTATTCCATGAAAGGCATTCATCCCAATATATGATTCATAGTGTAATTGAGGGTTTTTGGGAAAATATTTGGGAATAGTTTTTTCAAGAAAATGTGGCTTTAGAGGTGTGAGTAAGTGGGAGGATAAGAGTGCTTTTTTAATGGATGAGGAGTGATGTTATTGTAATATTTTGGAAACATTAAACCCCACCCAATATTTCTTATCGAATGTGGATAAAAAATTATCATAATTCTATAAAAGAGATGATATTGTCGAAATATGACCATAAAATGGCTTTAGGATATGTTTATAGGTCATTTGGGGCCTTATAGTTACGGTTTAGTATCTTATTAAGCTTTATATAACTTTAATCGTTAAAATTGATTTTAATTATTTCCTCTATTATTTTTGGTCTAAAAATATTTTGGCCTTATTTGACATTAAAAATTATTTAGATTCCAGATATGGATAAAATTTTTACCAATTCCAATCACATATGTTGTGTAAATTTATTTAAATATAACCCCCTAGATGGGACAAAAATGTAGTTTTTTTAAATAATAACGTCCAAAAGTGTGATATGTTTTTACTGACAACTTTTGAATGAATTTGATTCAAATGACCTAAAATGGATAAATTTATAAAATATTGATATAATTAGGCATTATAATGAATTATAAAATATAAATTAAATATTTAATTAAATTATTTGAAAAGTAGTTTTGAGTTAAAGTTCATTATTTTAACTATTAATTAATAAAATTAAACGTCACATATTAACGCCAAAAATTCACCCTAACTTAATTTTTATGTTGTTTTTAAAAAATTATTTTTTTCAAAAACTAATTTATATTCATTCCAAAATTTATATTCAAACTAGGTTATCCATCAAAAGGAGGTGACAATAAATTTATAAAAAATATATTTTTTATGTGTGAAATTTAGTTTGTTCTTATATTATTCTTATCAAGTATATTGGATGAGTATAAAAAATATTTTATTTAATATATAATAAATACTATGTTGATATTGATAAATACTTTTAATTAATTTATTTTAGTGGGATATAAAAACATTATGAGCATAAAACATGTTTTCTATAAAAATATTCTCAATATATTCAATATGTTATCATTTTAGTTTCTAATTAATTGTTTACCTATGAATTCATCAAATATATGTGTAAAACATATCATTTAAATAATTTTTTAATATTATTAATAAACTATACATTAATGGATATGTTTTATATTATTATATTAAATAATAACATATTAATAATATATTATTGTTTGGTAAAACATAGTCCTCTATAATATACAAGACACCAAGGAAATTTATTATCTCTTGTAACACAACATTAACTTAATGTTATTTGTAGAGAAAGAAAAAATTTACATTTTGTGTAGTGATTGATTAACATGTGGTTCAAATAAAGGAAGCCAAATAATGTTATTTAATACAAAATGAACTATTTTTAATGTTGTGTGATATTCTAAGTACCAAAAAGATTAAATTAATTCAAAATAATATTTCAGAAAATATTAGGGAGCTATAGATATGATGGAATAAATGGATATTGTGGGTATTCGTAGAATCTATCTCTATTTTCTTATAAATAATTGTTATTATAGTGGAACATTGCGATTGATGGGAATGCAGAATGATAACAAAAAAGGTGGTGGTTTTGGTTCCCAATAGTAGGCCTTTACTTGACCATCAACAACAGACAATACATTGACTTTATATTTCTAAATTTTTTTCATGGAAGTAAAAGACAAGGCTCTAATCCCAAGCCTAAGAATAATTTAGTTTATGGCGCCTCTAAGGCAATGAAAAATGTTTTTTGGGATATATATATGCCATGTTATCATTAGGTATCATTATCTCCAAGGTCCACTGCAAGAAAGTCATAAGCTAAAAAATCCATCCACAAGAATCAAGATTTAGGAAACCTAATGAGTTTCTAGTAAAATTTGATGCATGACCTACTATAGTGAGTTTCACCAACTTTGATTTGTCTTCTATATGAACTTCTCTGTTGGATATATGTTTCTCACATTCAATATATCATCCCATTTTTTTATGTACTAAAACATCCAATGGAATACTTCTAATTTATTATGTATCTAGTGAATCCTCTTGGAATGTTGATGGAACATGGTTTTCATTTTCCTACTTGTTCATTATTTATAGCTACAACAGATTTAGTATGTGATTTCTTAGATCTCGATCTAGATATGTTTGATGTCATCATTGAGATGGATTTTCTTGTTTCACATTGTATTGAGATTAATTGTTAAATTCATGGATTATAATTATGTAATCCAAATGAAAGAATATTGTTATTCTAGGGTGAGTGATATTTGATGTACAGTAACTCCAACTCTTCCCACCCATAGCACCTAATTTTTTCCAACAATTTATCTTGTTCCCAAAAACTTTTCCGAATTTATTATTCCTTTGTTAGTTGTATGGGAAATTTGTAATGTTTTTCCAAAGAACATTTTTAATCTTCTTCCAGAAGGAGAGGTAGAGTTCCTGGTGTATATAATTATAAGAAATCAAAACATATTGATTCATAATAAATTAGGGGAACTGATTGAGATGAAATTAATCAATATTCAACTAGATGATCTAATAAGGATG
This sequence comes from Viscum album, assembly GCA_963277665.1. Taxonomy (NCBI): domain Eukaryota; kingdom Viridiplantae; phylum Streptophyta; class Magnoliopsida; order Santalales; family Viscaceae; genus Viscum; species Viscum album. The sequence continues at coordinate 1,462,559,077 of OY728165.1, read as the reverse complement.
GACTTTATTCATTCTGTTTCTTCAGCATGGATAAATCACCAGCTCTATGAAAAAATATAGGTGGTTCTCTTATTCTCTATGTGTACTAATGAATGTTAAATTATGTGACTATTTATAATAAATATACTTTACCCCATGTGGATAAACTATTTGACCAGTAAACAGGGGAAAAGTAGTATTAAAAATGATATCTTCTATTAGGTTATAAACTTCTAATGGTTTGTCAAACAAACCAATAATATAGTAATGGAAATTTCTATTGATCTAATTAAATGACTTATTATATAAAATAGTTATATAACATATGATCTTTTTGTTTTTATGTTTTTGTATTTTAAATTACCGTTAATAATTGTGACCATTTCTAATATAGACAATAACCATTAATCAAAAGATTATTATAAATATAGGTATTTAACAAATCCAATTTACATCGAAAAAGGAAGAAATGGCCTCATCTAGTAGAATTTCTCCATATGAAGCCCATTTTTTGGAGCATGTAAAGGAGGTGGCATCATAGGGCTTCTCTATTGACCAAGCTGAAGCAGAGCTTCAACACGTTAAGATCAAACAGAACCTCCTATGGGTGAAGGGGAAGTTGGTAGAGTCAATCACCCATGAAATGTTATATGAGACACCCCTAGAGTCAGTCACCATCACAAACTTTACCCTTAGGTCTTATGAGGGTGTTAGAAGGGGTTTTGTATCAAGACCCTAGAACTATGATTTTGGGCATTATTTTTGTACAGAATAAATAATGTACATTAATTTTTTATTGTTACTTTGTAAATAGTTTTCAAAGTATAAATAGTATTTTTTATTAATATTCAACTAAGAAATATATTTGAATGAATTAATTGATTTTTGAATTAAATAATATTTTAACAAAATATTATAAATTAATTAATTTTTAAATATAAATGTTATTATAATTTTTTGGAATACAAATGTAATTTTTGAAAGTTGTTTATTTCAAAACCCATGAATTTTCGATAATTGTCAGTTTTTGTTTTAAAAGAAAACAATAAAATATTTATGAAACTATTTAGATAAAATGAATATTATTTTAGGAATCAGGATGTTGAAATTATCCAATGGTGAATTTTTCATAATTTTCTGAGAGAGTCTAATTTTTGGGTACAAATTAAAGACCTTTTAATTATATAATCTGTTTTATAACCACATAATGACCTAACAGTGATGTAATAAGATAATATAAAATTTATTTTCACCCCATATATCTTTTTCCATTAAAATAATTGGATTTTAGGTTTGTTATATTTATTTTACAAAGCCTTAGTGGACCATCCAAAACTTATAAACCATTTTATCATTTTAAATTGATTTCTTTGAGAGTGTGACTCACCTCCATAAATTAAAGTGAAATAATTTTAGACTTTTGGACATATTCTATATAAAATATCTTTTTCCACTTCCCATTGTCAAAAACCATGGGCATAAACCATGGGATTTTTTGTGGTTTTGATTAGTAGGGTCCAAAAACTAAATAATATAGAATTCTACCAGTTTTCCTTTATAAACCCACTCAATTCCCCACGTCATCTTCAATAAAAGCCTTTGGAGCTAGACCAAACTCTCCCCTCATCTCTCTTAAATCCTTCCATGGTGCCCTAATCTCCCAAGTAGCCTCCATCTAGCCCCTCACAAACCATTGAGATCACACTTTTAAGGGATTTCTTCCTTTCTCAATTTTGACCAATTTTTTTTATGTTGTTATGCCTTTATATTTTAAATTAAAATAGTTGGGTTACGATTTATCACCTAACCCATTATTCCATCCTTATGTTTGAATTATGAGAGACCGTTTTCACTCACATTAATTCCTCCCATAAACACTTGTTACAATGCCGAAATTCTGTAATGGATTTCTCTCTTCTCATTTACATTCAAGCAATTATTTTGTATTGTGAATCTAAATTCCATTAAATATGTTGGAAAATTTATCTATATTACCCCTTACTATAACTATCATGTACATATTATGAGACACCCATTTTTCTCTCATCAACCATTTTTACGAATTCTTAGTTCACGTTGTTATGGAGCCAAAATTGCACCACAATTTTCCAAGAAAAAGTCATCATGTAGTGAATACCATGCTCATTTAACTATCAATGGTATTCACCGTTATTCACATTTACTTATTGATTATATAGATTCATGTATGAATTCAACATTCCATTATCTTGGAATTATGATGATGATTATTAATCTATTTTTATGATCCATGTGTGACACATATGCATGAAATGAAATGATTAAGAAGGGTGAACCCAAATAGCAGTCTAATTAATTGTGTATAGATTTGTATAATAATACGTCAAGTGCAATAAAGGTTCACTCATTATAATTCATGTGAAATGAGTTTTTACTCATGCTCCACGTGAAATATGTATTGGGTAATGCTAATATCATGTTAAATGTTGTTGCCACAATTCCATGCTATGATAATCATTTTATATCATGCCTTTATGATCATGTTTCTCTTATTCTCAATTCATATTCCTATTTACTAACATGTACTTTATTCTTCATTTTATTCCCTTTTTACTCCCTTTCTGCGCTTTATAGCTCCCCATTTTCATAAGCATGTCCTCAGGTTATCCCATCCAACACTATGTACAAGGGTAGTAGTCATGTAAAGGGAGTTTTCAATAAAGATGTTGTGTTTTATGCAATAATATAATATTTAATGATCCTAATCACCAAAAAAGCAAACCTCTTGATCTTAAATATTTTATCAAGTGATAGATTCTATGTTAGAAATCATGTTTATGTGTGTAATAAAGAGAAGGGTTGTTTTAGCTGGTATCAGAGGATATGATTAGTTATTTTGGGATTTGGATTAGAAAACTCTACTGAATGATATTTAGATAAGACTTAGTATAATAAAATATCCTGATGTTTTAGTGAGTTTTGAGTAAGTTCATTATCAATCAAATACATCCCTACTTGGCTACCAGTAGGAAGAGTCAGCTCTCGCATAGATGTACCTAGGAGTGAAAACTCCAACAAGGAGTTCCGGGATTGACCTGCGGTATCCTTGTACACGAAAATGAGCCTAACTGCACTCTAGGATGTGACACTCCAAGTGGATATGCTTTTTAAATTCATAAAAATATTTTAAACCATTATAAATGGGATTCAAAAAATACCGCTAAGAATGTATTTGGGAAGTAGATCATGGATAACATAGATTGAAACCTATAGATTCATATGGTAAGGAAATAAATGTTATTTATAAGTCAAATATTTTTGTCTTTAGATTACCCTTTATGTGTTACCCCTATGATTCATTTTATTCCCACCAATGGATGATAATAGGAGGACTCAGGATAACAATCGATGCGATGATCAATGTGATTACTATTCTTATGAGATTCCCAATATGATGGGGATAGGAATCACAAACATTGCCACTATAGACTCTTATTTAAATCAATATTTTAATTGAAACACGGGTCAAGTGGAACGTTCAACCCCACTAAGAAAAAAAGCCATAATAAAGAGCTTCATAAGACAAAGGCCTCCTACTTTTAATGGATCAAATGATCCATCAATTGTAGAATGGCGGACCAACTCCAATGAAAATATCTTCTCCATCTTTCGATGATCTGAAAAAGTGAAGGTTCTTCTAGATGCTTATCGTATAGAGGGTGAAGCATACCAATGGTGGAAATTGATTAAAAAATACGAAGCCCGATGTAGAGATCAAGGCATTGGAATTGAAGGATTTCAAGAAGACGTTTTCAGATAAATATTTTTAGTGCACCCTCTGACTTAAGATGGAAAGGGACTTCCATGACCTCCGGAAAAAATATGAAAAACCAATTAATGAAAATGAGGAAAAATTTAAAATTATTCCATGATATGCCTCCAGATTTGAAATTACCCCTGAATGCATGGTTGACCATTAATTTGGTGGGCTAAAACATAGCCTGCAAAAATCCGTAGCATTCCAGGACATCAATATCTATGAAGAAATTGTCTGACGTTCCATCAAGGTCGAAATGGAGATCATCGAATCTCAGTGGTATCATGGGGATAAGAAGGATAAGGTTGAAATTTATTTTGGTGGTCTGATGGATAAATCCATTGATTCTTAGAAAACCCATCATCCACTTTCCAACAGTTCAGAAAAAAGATCCCCAGAAATTTCATGAACGGGATAAGGAAATTATTTAGGTGAGGAATATAAGGGAACCTAGATGTTAACTACTGATAGGAAAACCCCACAGCTATGAAAGAGGTGAGGAACGATCCATTAGAACCTCAAAAAATTGTTCATTAAATCAAAATAAAAGAACCAAGTCACCATGAAAATGTTTTCACTGAGACAAGGGTTTTTAGAGGATACCAACAACCTCCAAGTCAGCAATGGAGATATTTTTCCAACACCAGCACCGAAGTGAACCCCGATAATGATGTGGTGATAGGTTCGATAGTTAAATATTAAATAATAGCTAAAATAATTTATTATTCTAGTACTTTAAATTATTTTATATCCTGAATGTATAGTAGAACAATCCCAACACCCCCACAAATCGTGGAAGTAAAGATGTTAGGGATTATGGAAAATATGGAAATCATTGCATCCCATGAATATAACTCCTCCCAAGTCAAAATTAGTGGATTAAACATCTTAGGTAACCTCATCATACTCCCTTTGGGGGAATTTGATGCAACTCATGGCATGGATTGGATTTCTTTACATAGAGCCAACCAAAATTTTTGTGAGAGGGAAATCACTCTCCATATGGTGAGTCAACCCCGATTCTATATAGGTGAAAGGAGGAGGATGAATCTTTATTATCACCATAATCTCAAGCGTGGATATTACTGACCTATGAGCATGCATATTGGGATCATATAATTGATTCTATGGAAGTATCCATCCTTGAAGACATGCCTACTGGGAAGGAATTTGCTGATGTTTTTCTCGAGGAATTGCCTTGTCTTTCAACAAGAAGAAATGTTGAATTTTCAATTGATCATATATGTGGGGAGTTTCCAATATCCAAGACAATATATAGAATGGAATTTTCAGAGCATAGGGAGCTGAAGAAACGACATTAGGAGAATCTAGATAAAGATTTTATATGACCAAGTGCTTCACCATGGGTTTCACTAGTCCTCTTCTTCAAGAAGGATGGGACAATGTGTCTTTTCATTGATTATAGCGAGCTAACAAAATCATGATAAAGAAAAAGTTTCATTTTCCCCAAATTTATTACTTTTTCAATCAGATATATGGATCACAATATTTCTCCAAGGTGTATTTGTTGTCTGGTTTTTACTAAGTAAGGGTGAAGAAATAAGATATCCCCAAGATGACTTTTCATAAAATGTAAGGGCACTATGAATTCATAGTAATGCCTTTCGGACTCACTAATGCTACAACAATCCTCATGAAAAAGATGAATAAATTCTTTAGAGAATACCTCGACAAATTTTTGTTAATATTTATAGATGATATTCTAATATACTCCAAAACCATGTAGGAGCATGAGGAGAATCTAAGCACTGTACTAGAGACCTTGAGAAAGGATAAGCTCAATGAAAAGTATAACTAGTACGAGTTCTGGTTGAAGGATGTTTAATTCATGGGTCATAACAACACAAGAAATGGGATATATGCGGATCCCTCCAAGACAGCTACATTTGAGGGATGGCTAAGGCCATCATCAGTAACAGATATCTGTAGCTTCTTGGGGTTAGCTAGATATTATTGCCGATTTATGAGAAATTTATTACGATTGTAAAACCCTCTTACCAAGCTAACTCTGAAGGGAGACATGTTTTTTTGGAGTTATGAATGCGAAAAGGGAATCAAGAAGTTGAAAAGGAGGCTTATCAGTATGATCGTTCTCACATTACCCACAAGTGGAGATAATTTGCGGTATTTAGTGATTCTTCAAAGAAGGACATGAGTTGTGTGTTGATATAGAATGAAAAAATCATTACCTATGCTTTAGGGTAATTGAAATATAATGCCAAAAACAATCCAACACATGATCTGGAGTTGGCTGTAGTTATCTTCTCTTTAAAAATTTGGTGACATTATCTCTTTTGATAGAAGTGGGAAATATATACAGACCACAGAATCCTTACCTTTATATTTACACATAAAGTGTTGAACATGTTCCATCGAAGATGGTTTGATCTGATCAATGATGGTGAATGTTCAATCCATTACCACCTTGGGAAGAGAATAAGGGGGAAAATTCTATAAGTATAAGGATACCAAATATTTTATCATTAATGAGAATTGAAAAGGATTTAACCTTCTTCAATTTGATGAATATAGACATGAGAAAATGAAAATATGATAATATCATCAATACTCTCTCAAACAATTACTCAACCGTCTCTTTTTGAAATGTTAAGGGATGCTCAAAAGGATGATCTGGGAATTCAGAATAAAGAGGAAACTATAATGAACGGAAAATTGACCGAGTTTAATCTTAAAAAATAAGGAATTGTGTGACTTTGGATAAGACTATGTGTTCTATAAAATATAGAGATAAAGAAGAATCTTTTAGATGTTGTAAATAGTTCAAATTTTTACCTTCCATCCATAAACATAAATATGTATTAATATATCGGAGAGCATTATTGGTGGGATAACATGAAGAAGGAGATCACTGAGTATAAATCAAGGTTCATGTTATGTCATCATATGAAGGCTGAGAGGTAGATGTCTAAGAGGATGATGCAACCGTTACCCATACCAGCACATAAATTGGAGAACATTACCATGGTGATTATCACCAGAATTACAAATACTTCCCAAGGAAACAATGATATCTAGATTGTTGTGGATCGTCATAAAAATACCGAACACTTCATTGAAATTTGAGATGATTTATCACTAGATCAATTGGAATAGATATATATTATAGATGTTGTAAGGCTGCCTGGAGTACCAATATCAATTGTATATGATCATGATCCAAGATTCACCTCTATGTTTTGGAGGATTCTTCAACATGATATGGATACAGGGATGATAATCAGTACAACTTACCATCCTCAAATTGATGTCCAAGATTAACGTATTATCCATACACTTGAGGACATGTTGAGATCATGCTCAATGGCCTTAAAGGATGATCTGATCAACATACTTATCTAGTTGAGTTTTCATACTACAAAAGTTTCCACAAAAGATTCTGAATGGATCATTAAAAATCCCTTTATGGGAAGTGGTGTAAAACAACGACAAGTTGAGATGAAGTTAGGGAGAGAAAACTCCAAGGTCCATAGATGGTCGAAGAAATGGTAGAGAAGGTTAAGACCATCTATTAGAACATTGAAGCTACTTTGAGTCGACAAAATAGATATGCTGATAATCACCGACATGACATAGAGATTGATGTTGGAGACAAGGTATTCCTCCACAAATCATCGTGGAATATAGTTATGAGATTTGGGAAGAAGGTAAAGAGTAATCAAATGTATATCGACCATTTTGAGTTCCTTGCTCGAGTTGGAGATAATGCTAATCAAATAGAACTCCCATTGAATCTATATAATATACATGATGTATTCCATGTATCAGATTTGATGAAGTAATACCCAAACCATCACATTTAGTCAATCTAGATTTGGTACCACGAGATAATGTATTCTCATTTGAAGAGAATCCGTTGAGGATCATATATTATTGGGAATGATTTCTACAACATAAGACAATTCCCCTTGTGAAATAGTTTTGGAGAAACCGCATGTTTGAAGAAGAAATGTGAGAATCAGAGAAAGTGATGAAGCAGAGTTACCTATATCTGTTTAAATATGGGAAAAAGATAATTTTGAGAGTGAATTTTCTTAAGGGGGAAGACTGTAACAAACCAAAATTTTATCAATTAAAATTCTCTTTAATCTAATTAAATTTATTATTATTTAATATGGTTATATGAAATATGATCTTCATTAGTTTTTTTATTTGGTATTTTAAAATACCTTTATGAATTGTGACCATTGGAAATATATTTGTTGAATAGTGACAACATGATTAGTATAAATATAGGGAATTAACAATTTTAGTTTTCTCAGATAATGGAAATGATGGCCTCATCCAAGAGAATTGCTCAATAAAATGCCCATTTATAAGAGCTTGGAAGTGTGGTGGAATCACCGGTCTTGTCCCTTGACCAATCCCAAGCAGAACTTCAACACCATAAGCTCGAACAGAACCACCTATGAGAGAAGTGGATTTTGGTAGAAATTACCACCCGAGTGATGTTATCTGAGCCACCTGAATAATCTGTCACTATCACACACCTTACCCTTAGGTCTTATGCGGGTCTTATAAGGGGTTATGTAACAATACCATATAACTTTGATTATGTACATTATTGTTTTATAAAATAACGAATATTCATTCATTTTATTACTGTTACTTTGCAAATAGTTTGTAAAGCACAATTAGTATTTTTATTTAATATTCAATTAAAAAATATATTTTTATGAAGTAATCAATTTTCTAATTAAATAATATTTTAATATAATATTATTAATAAATTTCATTTAAATATAAATGGTCTTATAATTTTTATTAATAAAATTGTAATTTTTTAAAGCCCTTTTTCAAAACCCATGAATTTTCGATAAATTTTTGTTTTTGTTATAAAAATAAAAAATTCACATGTTTATATATTTATTTAAATAAAATGAATATTATTTTTGGAATTAGTGTGTTGAAATTGTCCAACAGTGAATTTTCCATAATTTTCTGGGACATTCAAATTTTTTGGTCTAAATTAAATACCGTTTATTTATATAATGTGTTTATGAATTTATAATGACCTAATAGTGATGTAATAAATTACTATAAAAATTATTTTCTGCCAATATAAGTTTTACCATTAAACTAATGTGATTTTAGGTTAGTTTTACTTATTTGTTAAAGCTTTAGTTGACACTCAAAAACATATAATGCATTTTATCTTTTTAAATTGATTTCCTGGACTGTGTGACTCACATCCACATAAGCATGCCTAATATTTTTAGAAGATCAGCCATTGGCCTTATAAAATATTTTCCTTCACTTACCTTTCACAAAACCATGAGATAAAACAATGGGATGGTTTTTTGTTTTGATTAGTATGTACCGAAACCAAAATAATAAAAAATTCCCCCCATTTTCTTTTATAAACCCACCCAATATCCCACTTCCTCTTCACCAAAAGCCTTTGGATATGTAATAATCTCTTCTATCCTCCCTCTATAATCCTCCCAAGGTGCCCAATTATTAATTGAATCCATTCTCATGCCCCTCCCAATCCATTGGGTTCATACATCCAAGTAATATTTTTCTTCTATTCTCATTTTGGTCCAAATATATTCATATTTTTATGACCTTCAATTTTCAATTACAAAGATTGGGGTACAATTTAAAACCTCTCCCATAATAACATCCTTATGTTTTAATGATGATATTACCATTTTTTATCACTAATTCCATCCCATGTACATCCATTACCATGCTGAAGTTTTGTAAGGAATTTCTCACTTCTCAATTATCTTCAAGAAATTCTTTTGTATTATGAATCTAAATTCCATTACATATGTTGAGACATTTATTTATATGACCCTATTACTATAAATTGCATGTGCACAGGATGAGAAAAAACTTTATATCTCTTAAAATAGTTTTATGAATTCTTATGTCACGCCGCTATGCCCCCGAAATTGCACCATGATTTTCAATTCCAAATTCATTGTGTACTGAATAACATGGTTATTTCTCTATCAAGGGTATTAGCTGTTATGCACATTTACATATTTATTATATAGTTTCACCAGTGAATTACACATTACATTATTATGGAATAAATTATTATTTTTAAATAATCCATGTTATATGATCCATGTGGCACACTTATGCATGAAATGAAATGATTAATAAGGGTGCACACAGATAGCACTCCAGCTCATTGGGTAAAGATTAGTATCATTATACTTCATGTGAAATGAGGTTTCACTCATGATAAATCAATTTCAATTAGTATTTAATCATGCTTCATGTGCAATGGGGATTAGTAATGCTAATATAATCTTAAATGTTGTAGCCACATTCACATGTTATGATAATACGAGGGAATGTAGTGGTCATGTAAATGTCATTTTCAATAAATTTGTTGTGTTTTATGCTCTACATTGTTATGTAATGTTCTTAATCTCCAATGAAACTAAACATATTGATATTATATGTTGTATCATGTGAAGTATTCTCTGAAATAAATCATTTTTAAGTGTGTAATAAAGAGCAAGGTTTTTATAGTTTAAGAGTATGATATCCCAATGATCTATTTTGAGAGATGGTATGACCATTCTTAATATAATTATTTCATTTTTTATTAACCAATTTTTCAATAGTTTTTATTGAATTGATGAATATAGTGTTCCCCTTGTATCTTTATACATTTTTAATGACATTTAAGGACAATATCCAAGATTATTCATGATTTTAGACTAAGGATGAACACCATATGATGCTTATTTTGGAAATAAAAAGGTATTACTACCTTCATGGGATGTAATAAAAATGATGTTTTAGGATCCATGAAGTAATGTTCTTGGGGTATGTGATTTCAAAACATTTCCTCCCAATCAAACACAAAATAGTGAAGGATTTATTTTCATGAGAAAAAATATTAAACATCATAATGATTCATATATTCTAGGGTGTTTTTCGATATTATCGATGGATAATCATGTATTGTTAAAAGTTAACATAGCCATTGACCAAAAACACCAAGAATAATGTGTAATTTACATAGAATGATACATTTTACCCATATTTTAATGAATTTCTATAGCTTCTATAATCTATTCCTATTTAGATGTTACCTAATCTTAGTGGGGGGCATGTGGTACATTATGATTCTTCTAGGATTGGTTTTTTGTTTGATATTGTAGTATGATAAATTTTTAGAGTATTTATCTTATGAACATTATAAAAATGAAAATAATTACCACACTCATTATATTGAGCTCTCAATTATTATGCATGTACTTATATATTAGATACAATATCTTATTGCGGAGAGGTAAACAATCATTTTTGATAATAAGATTATGATATATATCTTTTTTGGTGAGAAACTGAATCATAGGTAGAGGTGGTGGGTGGTATATCTCTTGGTGTTTTACATTAACATCCACAACACCACTTGTAAGGATAATTTCACCAATATTACCTTAAGTATGAATTATCCCCCATAAGATACCATCGAATCAAAGGAGAATTTAAACCATATGGGGCTCTATAATCAGTTTCATTTAGATGAATAATTAGTTGATTCCCATATGGTTGTGATTGGTGTTCAATAATCATCATTTCTAATTGAGTTTTTTTTCGTAATGTCAGCTACTTGATGATTCTTTTAGAGGAATTTAGGGAACCTTATATGATTTCAATAATATTTCATGTTGGTTTCTCCCTTCTAATGGAATTATATGCTTTGAGGATTATTTTTTCATTCCTTAGTATTTGTGGTTTTTGGGGTTACATGATTGTCATATATTATTTTGGTTTATTCCATACAGAACTACCTATTTGTATTATGGCATGTCATTTTGGTTATAATAACATGGGATAATGAAAATTATTTCTTATTTATCTTCCCACTATTATACTAGTTAGTAGATATAGGCAGAGTACCTGAATCCTATTAGTACAGTCCATAATCATCCACTACCAAATTTGAAATTGGACAAGGAGAGCATGGAATTTATTATAGATTCAATAATTACACCCAAGGAAAGAATGTTGTCTGTGTGGTTATTGTTCTATTAATGAATTCATCTCATTTTACTCAAATCAGGGACAACACCAAGGTAAATGATCCTTGTGAAAAATACTTTCCTAATATTTTGAGTATTCCTAGAGTTCCCAATGCCATTGTACTATAAAAGGTTTTTATGATCAGTTCTATATTATGGAAGATTCACCATGATGTGATTTGAACATTGATCTGATTGAGTATATCTTACCATCTACAAACAAATAGTCATTCAGAGTGTTCTATAAATATTTCAGAGGATATATATTGTGCCTATGTATTGGATTTTAGTAGATAATTGTACATCCATATAGTGTTGGTTATGTTCTCTAAAAATAATAGTTACTAGTCATTTACTAGAATACCTACCTATAATTATTTTGTTTGGTCACCTATTCAGGTCACAATTTTTTTTTGTTTAAGGTGGGAAAGACCTCTCTTTTGTGATAAATTCTAATTCTCTAGACTATAGTTGCAATTTGTGACATACGTCGATGCATGGATGTAGATCAGAGTTAAAAAAAATTAAATTGGTACCATCCAAACCATCCATTGGAGTTTTCTATTAGATACAAGGTATTCTTGAAATTTTCTCCATAGTTGTGTAGATTTAATCTTGGGAAACAGGAGATGCTTGGAACAAAATAGGATTTACTATTTGAGATCATAGAGAATAATTTTATTACATTACTGATTAGTTGGAATTACTAGCTCATTTGACATTAATATGCTATAGTTTATAGATATATCCACATAAGAAGTACCACCAAGATCCTTATCATGATATGTGATGGGAAGAGATTCATTTGGAGTAATATGTTTCCATTGTAGAGAAATAATCAGAGATAATTGATTCCAAAATAAAATACATGCATGGGAATCTAATTCCATTGGTAAAATTTTTCACACCCCAACCTCAAAATATATTTTATTTTATTCTTCTCATGGTCTCACATATTTTGGATAATGTTTTGTTTGGGTCCTAGTTTTAAATTTTGGGCACTTAATGATTATGGTGGGTTTTAGACTGATGTGTGGGAACCGCATGGTTGGCAGTATCCACACGATTAGATTTGGTGGCCATGTAGTTTCCTAAAGTATGAAATATATAATGTTTGATAAAAATATAATGGGGTAAATGTTTTCCCTCTTATAATAATCATATAATTCCTTAGACAATAATATTATTATTATTGGAAGTGCTCTAAATATTATTTCTGTTATTAATAATTATAATTAGTATTTTTATTATTATTTAATGGTTGTTAAAAGAATTTGTTATATTTGTATAGATAAATTTATATTAATGATGATATGGTTTAAAATTAAATGAATAATAATTTGATTATGATTATTATTATTTTTAGTATTATTATTATATTTATTATTATAAATAAAAACTAATGATACTATTATTCGTATATTATTATTAAAATTATCATTAATAAATAAAATATTTTTTAAGATGATTTTTATAATTAATTAATTTTTATTATTATTAATAAATAATTTCATAATATTATTATATTTATTAAAATTGTTATTAATATAACTATTATTAAATTGTTGTTAATATCATGATGGTTTAAAATGAAATGATCAAATAATTATTTTTATTTATCTTATTACTAATATTATCATTGTAAATATATGACTATTAATGTTAACATTTTCATTGTTATTATTATTATTAATATTTTAATTATAGTGACATTTTATTTAGGTTATTTTATTGGAATGCAAGGAGGGATGTGCAACTTGTTGTGTGTGGCATCACCTCTCCTCCCCTCTTATTGTGAGTCGTGCATCATTTTTCCCTTAAAACCCCATGTGTGATTTTCCCCTCCCGGGCAGCCTCTTTGGCGCAATCATTACCTCCTATGGATGAAACACATCATGGATGCAATACTCTATCAACTAAGTCCTGTATTAGGAGAACATAAACCCCCCATACTGAGACCTAGTGGCACACGACCCCTCTATTTCCCTTGTTCGTGGTACAGGACAGAACACATGCTTCTGTCGTGCTTTGGAGTCAAACCTACCCTACTCTTCCATTCGGTTTGTATAATTTCACTTATTTATAAATTTTTTAATCAATTTACATATACCCTAAAACTATGGATTGTGTTTTTCACATTTCCCTCATTTCCTAGGGTGTGTGATTGGTCCATGAAGTCCCGTCCTTTATTATGCTGAAGTGTCATTGCGTCCACACATTATTTGAGGATGGTGTTTCCTATTTTACCCTTCCTTGAATAGCCCCTAAGAATTTATGTGTTTTCAATAAATTTTGGTGTTGGTTGAATTTATTGAAAATAGATTTATATTGCGTTATCTAAAAATTGGCTATGATTAATGGGCCTAAAATGCCTATTTGAAAGGCCATAGATCTATTAAATTTAAAATGACTATTTAATAAAATGATTATGCCTTTGTGAAGTTGTGAGGGTATTTTTTGATTTGTGAATTTGTTTGGGGTAATGTAAGAGCTTATTGTTTATGTTAAATATAATTTTAATATTTTTATGTTTTTATGGAAATAGTTTTGCGTTATTAAAATAATGGGGGTGGTTGGATATGGTCTTCATGAAAATGATGTATTATTTAATTTTTATGTTCCATTTGATGGTGGAACTTCCATGGGTGCCCTATGTTCACTCATGAATGTTCCCACCAATAAAGTTGATAGTTGGTTTAAATGGCCTTCCTTCTAAATCATGGTTCTCTAGATAGTTTATGTTTTCAGATGGGGGTGAGGTTTTTTGTGTGGGTTTTGAATATGGATTTAATGGTGTTCCTCAAGTTTGGCCCATTTGGTTGTGAAGCTTCTTTTGGTGTGAGTTAAATAGGGTAATTTCTGTTTAGAAATTGTGTAGTGTTTGTAGTGTGTTCATTGAACCTAATGACCCATTTTCATGGAGAATATAAATGAAGTGGTTGCCGGATTATTTGGGAATATTCATTAGACATGTCCACTTAAAATCAGATGTGGCACATCATGAACTAGTGTAACGTATGTGTTGAATACTTGAAAGGAATGTTCTTTAAAAACTATGTTCCCATTGAGAAAACATAATGTTTTGTGAAAGGATTCAAAATTTTATATGTTATAAAGCCCTTTTTAGCACTTTATGTCACTTTGAATGTGTGACCACCCTATTTAAGACTAAAAGTGCTTTTTCGAAATAGTTTAAATGTACATGTGGTGTAACAACCCAGTTGGAACCTTGGTTGATATGATATATACATGTATATATATATATATATAATGTTCACTACTATAAGAGAGATATTCCTTTATGGGTTAACATATCAGGTGACCGTCTTTGGGGCATGCAGGTGTGGTGACATCAATTAAGGTGAGTCATGCATGTGAGGGACTCCTATATACACAACATTACTATTAACTCCATGGGTTATTGTGTGTCATTTGAGGGTCGAGTGATAGTTGATGAACAACCCAGATTAAATGTTTTGGTACCCCTTGATTTTCTATTTGGATAGGCAGGTTGTGCCACAAATGATGCAAGGCTAATGAAACTAGATGGTTATTGCCTTAGGGGTTCACCAAAAAATGACATGTGGTTCTGAACCATGTACATCCTAGGGTTATCAAAGGAAATTTAGGATCCCTTATGGTTATTATTATATTGCTTCTTTATTTACTGATATATAAGTTTGTTTATTTCTATCCTGTACAGTTTATTTAGTTCATTAGAGCAAAAAAATTTTATTTCTTTATTTTTGTTGGTTTAATAATTGTTTGATTGGTTTATTATAATTTTTGTAGCGTGAGATGGATTTTAAAAAATGGAAACAATAATGATGTTTTCATTAAAATGAATTCCCTTCTTTGTAACTATATTTCCAAATCAATTGTTATTGGAAAATTTTGGGAAAGGGATCTTTTGGATTCAATGAATTATTCTTTTTTATCCCAATTTTTTATTCTGGTGCTCAAGATTATCTTATCATTTTAGTTTCAAGTTATGTTAGTGCTAGACCAATATCAGAGTGAACTTGGTTCTAGGATGGGTGGTGACCTAGGAGGTTACGTGGAGGTATGTGCAGTTTATATTCATTCCAATGGTAGTTTCTATTTTTATTATCAGTACATAGTTAATTATTTATTTTTGGTTCAGGGGTCAAATAATTCCCAATGGATAAATTTTGATTCCAGACACTAGTGGGACTCCTAGGGGGATTGTAAATTCTATTCGGGACATATTGGACACTTGATCGGGTGACTGGTTTAGCGTCGACCCCAGGAGGGTTTGTGAAAAAATGGTATTGTTGGAGGTTCTTTCTATTTGGGGTGTCGGGTAGTAGGATTTCATGAGTGTTGGAACTCAAGAGGTAGGTGTAGGAAGAACATCGTGGGATCTTTCTCACACTAATCCTTAAGTCTATAGGGGTAGTCTGGGATTTTTTAGCCTCTTTTCATGGGCTGATTTTAGATTGAGAGATGAGAATGGAGGTGAATCAGTTTATGTTGTGGCCTCACATGAGGTGGTGACCCTTGTGGAGTCTATGTGTCTGGTTCAATGTCTTCTTATTTTTTATGCCCTACATGGGGAATGACTCACCCCATGTCTTCTATAACACCCCAAGCTTCTACGGTACACTTCTCCTTGAATAATGCAATAGCGTGTGTTGTACGCAACATCGATTTCTAACACACCACAACCACTCAAACTAGCCATTATGAATAGTAATACCCACTTTTTGAAATTTATAAATTTTATTTTTTAAAATGTACTTATTTTTTGGATTTGGAATATCGAAATTATCCTAGGGTGAATTTTTGGTATTTTTATGAAAAACCTCATTTTTTAATGAATAGTGAAACCACTAAGTGGTAGTTAAAAAAACTGAATTTTTCATGAAACCTAATTTTACCACTTCTGTGAGTGGAATTTCGAAAATCCAAGAGACACGGTTAAAATCAATGAGTAAAATGTGGTTCAATGAGATGAAAATAATTTTTGGTGAATAGTAACTTTTTTCTTTTAATTACCACGGTTAAAAGTAAATATGGTAATTTAGGGTAAAAATGAAATTAATATTACCCTAAAAAATGTATTAATTCTGTTGGACAAGTTTATCTCGACCAAAAACAACCTTAGGAATAAAATATTATCATTTCGGTTCACTTGGATTAGATTAGGACATTTATTATTATTTAATTCAAAGAAGAGTTAATAGAGTTAAAATCACAGATTATTTACTAAAACATGTTTAATATAGTGTTATAAATAAGGTAAACATTATTGTAATTATTCATTAAAAAGATAAAAATATTTCCTACATAATGATATTTTATTTTTAATTTTTAGACAATAAATAATTTAGTTTATTTATGACACAATGATGATGCAGTAATTACCATAATAGTGAAAAAATTAAAATAATTGATATTATAAATACCCAAATAAATATAATTTGAGACTTTTTATGAATTAAACTAATTTTCTAGGTTAATTTGACATTTTAGTAATGATTTAATTAACTTAATACTATGTAATCATTCTTTTATGATTCTCAAAAAAATCAATTATCCAAATAGTGTAAAAATTGACATAAAAGCGTTTTTAAAACAAATATTATATTATTAATTGATATTCAATTCCTAACAATCTAAGGATCGGCCAAGAGACTTATATCATGATTGGTGTATCATTAATGGAACACTTGGGGGTCTCTTTGAGGTATATAGTATGTTTATTAACTATATAATATAAAAATACAAAGTGACATGGTAAGTGTCAAACTAATTAACTAAGAGTTAAAACTAAAAGATAAGGTTAATATAATGACCCAAACCTGTCTAAATTATATTTGTTGAGTGTTTTTCGACCCATATATAGCTTAAACTTTAAATAATCCACTTTGGAGCCATTAGAAACTGAATGTTAATTTATTATAAAATAATATTTTTATCTTTTCCAAAGGTTCCCCTCACACATCTTATAAAAGGGAACTCCCCCTTCTCACTAATTAACACATTAAAAGCCTTTTGGCTTGGCCAAAACCCAACCAAATACTCTCTCAACGTCCCTCACTACAACCTAGAGGACCTTGTTTGATCAGAAAGCCAACATAAATATCCATTTTGATCAAATGAAAAGTAAGAACCTGAAGAAGAGGTAATGTTTTCACCACCCACTTTCAAGTTCCTTTCTTCTTCAAATTCTTCATTCATTGTTATTTCTATTCAAAAATAATAACTACAATATCTTATATATTTTGTGATTTGATTATAAATATGGTACAACCATATTCAGTATTCTATCCATCATTTGAATGGCATGTCACCATACGTGTGTACGTACGGCTTATCGTCTCCACATCGTGGTGTAATTGTCATTCAATATATTATTATTTGGATGGGTATAATAATGATGTGTAATTCATGTAAATAATAAATATAACATGATAATTATTCTATTTTTATATGATATAGCATCCAATTATTTATTATTTTAACATCAAAAGAATGATGTTGTTGCTCGTGCCTACGTACGGACTACCGTCTCCACAAACGCGATGAGATTCATTCTCCATCTTATCCATTCAAGTATAGTTCTCATTTGATGATCAAAAATAATGTTTAAGGAATTGGTATAATTCTGGATATGAATACTATACAACCTATCTATGAAAAACATGGCTTACGTAACAATACATATAAAAGAAAATGAGTAAGTTAACACCCGAAACGACGATAATACAAAGATATTATTGACAATGGAAACTAAAAAGATCATATATGATAACATAATAATGTATATAATTCTTGTATAATTTAATGACAATTATTTCACCATTATATAGGAGGTTAACCTACCCCCAACCATGGAAAAGTACAAGGTATGGGTTTATTTCGCAATCTTCTCATTATCCGAGGTTGTTTATATGTAATTATCTACAGGGACCTATTTATCATCATCATCCTCGTTTCTTAGAAATGTATTTCAAAACATTATTACTATTTTTCAGAATATGGTTTAATGTCTTTTATACTCTTGTTTGAATTTTTATAGGATATTTATGAAAGACTCTTTCCGTCGTTTTCCAAACAAGGTCCTCTTTAACCTTTTTGACAGAATTAAGGTAAGAATGTTATTTTTAACTTATATGGCGGGTGCGGCTATTTTCCGCTGTTATAAAATCTTCGAAGATTCCCTTACAATATTTTAATAATATTTTCAATGAAAATGTTTTATTTTATAGATATATGACTCTTAAATGATTTCAAAATAGAAAGAGATATTTCTCTAAAAATAGATTTGATTTCCTCTCTGTCAACACCCTATGATGGATTTTAATCTTATTTGAAGTTGATTTATTATGATACAAAACTTCTATATTGTATAGAAGGTTTTGTGATATTTTTGACTGTGGATGTGTTGTTTTTATACCATTTGTGTTTTATGGATGAATTATTTACATTACATATTCCAGTTTTAATAGGAATGTTTATGTTTTGATTAAACCTTTTCATATGGGAATGCATTGGACATAATATGTGACGGGTGGATCCCACTATATCTCATCGATGCATTGGTACGTCTCATCAGACAAAATAGTATCTTGGCACAAGGCCTTGGAAAAATCTTATTTGTAGTCTTGGCACGAGGCCTTGGATATGTGGTTATGATAGTCTGACATTATGCATTCCATCATTTTGAAAGTGGTTATTGATATTGCATGTGATTATTCGATTAGTATAATATCCATGTAAATAAGTAAATGGCATTATTTCATTTTATTTTTCCATACAATGTTGAAGATCAAGTTTAAAAGGATTTTTTTTGTTATACATTGTCTTAAATGTTTATTCTTATTTATAGAAGTTTTCTCTATATTTTTATCCTTACTGGGAATTTGAAATAACCCCTTTTTTATGTTTTATTTTTCCTAGGATGTGAAGAAGTTAATTATGAATGACCTGCAGGGATAGTATGAGATGATAAGAGTGTGGACTATGGAGACTATTTTGTTGTAGTTTTCATTTTTATGATGTAATATAAAACTTTATGAATATATCTAGTGTATCCAAGGCTACTAAACTAATCGGTCTTTCGAGATTTGATCTTTCTTTTGATCATGCCAATGTTATGTAATAATGCACCGACTCTGGGTAACTCGGGCCGTGGCATTACAGTTGGTATCAGAGAAAGTATTGTACAGACCTTGGAAGCTAGATTTAGATAAACTCTGAACAGAGAACATAGATTTAAGATTGACATTGAAGATTAGTATAGAATAACATCCTATATTTTTGGTATTGTAGAGATTTTGTGAGTTTTCCGAGCAATAAATCCCCTTCTAGATACGATCAGGTAGAGGTGGATCTGGCACAAATGTACTTAGGGGTAAAACCCAAAAACACTGCTTTGAGGTAGACTCGAACGGGAACTGGTGCACGACAACGGGCCTTGCTGCACTCTTGGTTACGACACTCCTAGGGGATATGCTTAGGATAACTCTCATTTTCTTTACAAATCATTATGAAGGGTTTATGAATATATACTTCCTCAAAGAAATTTTTTATGATTATGTACTATATCCATAAATAGTTCAATTAAAGTCAAGTGTTATAAATTTTGATTTATAAACTGATCTAGTTTATGCCATTGTTTAGAAATAGCACCTAGTAGAAGAAATGGAAACTATATCAATACATGAACTCCATGTAGGGATTGACCTCCTTCTAATGATAATTATAGTGGAGCTGGTGATGTAACTGGTGCTGATCAACTAATCACCATACTGGGACAACTCACTCCGGTTATTATTAATAACCTTACCCGTATAGAGCACCCTGATCCACAACATGGAGGATTAATGTCAGATCGCTTCATGAGGCAGTAACCACCAACATTCAATGGGAGTACAAATACATTATTAGATGAGAATATGATAAGTTCCCTAGAGAAAATAATTCATTCTTTGGGAAGTAGTGAAAGGGAAAAAGTTATCATGGAAGTTTACCGCCACACTAGAGATGCTGCTCAATGTTGGTCATTGATTCAAAACATGAATGAAGATGATGAAGTATCAAATATGGAGTGCATGGAGATCAAAGATCTGTTTTTAGGAAAATACTGTTCTCGTGACCATCGAGTAGATATGGAAAGAAAATTTCTGAGTCTGAGACAAAAGGAGGTTGAGAATTTCTCAAAGTATGAGGCTAACTTTACAAGGTTAGCAAGGTATTCTAAAGATTATATACGTATCCCAAGAGGTAAGATTTATCGTTTCTTTGATGGGTTAAAACCATTTCTCCATCGATCATTAGTCTCACAGTCCTTCTCATCGTACTAAGACATTGTCTCATGTGCTATAAATATAGAAAAAGAATTCTCCAAGTCTTATGAATTTAAAGCAAAGCAAGAGAAGAAGAGATCTGCTGATAAATCTGGGAATGGAAATAAGGGGAAGAAGGGAAATGTTGAATATCTATCCTGTAGAAAATGTGGGCAGAAACTCCTCGGTACTTGCTTGGAGGGAATGGGTGTATGTTACCAGTGTGGTGAAAAAGGCCACCAAGCTCGTGATTGCAAAGGGAAGAAGGAAGCTACCGATGTTCACTACTACAATTGTTGGGAGATGGGACATTATGAAAATGAATGTCCTAAACGTTAGGGGATCTTACCTCAGAAAAGGCCAAGGGATCAAGGCCATGCTTATGCTATCACTACTGCTAATGTAGAAGCTCCGAAAGAGGTGGTGGTAGGTAATTTAATGGTTTCCTCAAGTTTAGAAAATGAATTATTTGATTCTGGATCATCGAATTGTTTCATATCTTCCCATTTTTCTAGGAAAACTAGATATTTCTAATTCGATTTATCAAGGGAGTTGTCAGTTAAAACTCCTAAGGGAAATATCATTGCAACAAAGTTTTGTGAATCAGTCCCCATTAGAGCACATTAATGTTCTTTATCTACAGATATCATCATCATAACTATGATTGAGTTTTAAATAATCCCCAGTATGGACTGGATTTCGGACCATGATGTGAAGATTTATTGTAAGAAGAAGGAGGTTACGATTTTTGATGATGCTGATAAGGAACACATTATCTTTAGAGTAGAATCGTCACCACCTAATTCTTATGTAGATCCACCCCCATTAGCTCAACTAAATTCAATTATTGGGGAGGAAGAGAATGAAATGACTATGGGTGAGGAAAGGAAAGTTCAAATATAGGATGTACCTGTTGTGAAAGAATATGTAGATGTGTTTTCGGAAGATTTACCAGGACATCCTCCAGAACGAGAAGTTGAGTTTTCCATTGATTTAATTCCTAGATCAAGGCCTATATCAACGACCCCTTATAGAATGGACACTATAGAATTAGTTGAACTAATGAATCAACTATAGGAATTGACTAATAAGGGATTTATTATCCCTAGTGTTTTTCCATGTCGAGCCCCTGTTCTTTTCGTTAAAAAGAAAGATGGATCTATGAGGTTATGTATCGACTATAGGGAGATCAATGCTATAACAATAAATAACAAGTATCCCCTACCTCACCTTGATTATTTATTTGACCAACTTCATGGAACTCAATACTTTTCAAAGATCGACCTTCGATTTGGATATCATCAGTTGTGTGTGAAGAAGGAAGAAATTCTGAAGACAACATTTCAAACTAGGTACGAGCATTACGAGTTTACAGTAATGACTATTTGATTTACTAATGCACCCTTTGTATTCATGGATCTGATGAATAGAGTTTTCAAGGAATATATTGATGAATTTGTGTTGGTATTAATTGATGATATCTTGGTATACTCCAAAAGCTACGATGATCTTGAAAATCACTTGCGCATTATCCTGAAGACTCTGAGAAGACATGAATTATATGGGAAGTTTAGCAAATGTGAATTATGGATTCGGGAGATTTATTTTCTTGGCCATATTATCTCTAAAGATGGAATCTATGTTGATCCTTCTAAGACCAAGGAAATCCAAGAATGGCCAGCACCTATGTGTATAATAGAGGTACGCAGTTTTATTGGTTTAGATGGTTATTATCGATGTTTCGTCCAGAATTTTTCCCGATTAGCTAACCCATTAATGAAGCTCCGACGTAAAGGGGTTAAATATGTTTGGAAAAATGAGTGTGAAAAATGTTTTTGAAAAACTGAATATAAGATTAGTCAATTCTCCTATATTGACTCTACCATCGGGGAATGATGGGTTCGTTATTTATAGTGATGCATCGATGATAGGACTTGGTTGTGTCCTTAGCAGAATGATAGGTTTATTTCCTATGCATCACGGCAGTTGAAAATTCATGAACAAAACTATCATAGTCGTGATCTCGAGTTAGCAGCTGTGATCTTTGCTTTGAAGATATTGAGGCACTACCTCTATGGTGAAAAATGTGAGATTTATACTAATCACAAGATTTTGAAGTATATTTTCTCACAAATAGAACTCAACATGAGGCAAAGGAGATGGCTTGAAATACTCAAGGATTATTATTACATGATACAATACCACCCGTGGAAGGCAAACAAAGTGGTAGATTATTTGAGCAGAAAAGATCATGGAGTTTTGAACAATATGAGAATTGAATGGGATCCAATTTTCATGGATCTAGTGAAGATGGACATTGGAATACTAGGGAAGGTGGAACACCAATTATTTTTCAAATGGTTGCCAAACCATCTTTACTAGAAAGGGTTAACAGTTCTCAGACCGATGATGATGAATTTCAAAAGAAGATTAATGCTGTGAATGATCGGAGATTGAGAGACATTGTGTATGAAGAAGGAATTTTGAAATTTGGGAAGAGACATTGTGTTCCCGATATACCTGATCTAAAAAGGGAATTGTTGGATGATGCTCATAGTTACAATTTCTCTATACACCATGGGAGCTCCAAAATGTATAGAGATTTGAAGGAACATTTTTGGTGGGACAAAATGAAGAGGGAGATTGCTGATTTTGTGTCAGGATGTATGGTTTTTCAACAAGTGAAAGCTGGAAGGCAATAGCCTGGAGGAGTCATGCAACCTCTTCCCATACCGGAGTGGAAATGGGACAATATTATGATGGACATTGTCATGGGGCTAATAAGGACTCCTAGAAGGAACGATGCAATATGGGTCATTGTTGATCGTCTTACAAAGTCCGCACATTTTCTTGGTATAAGGGAAGATTTACCACTTGAATGACTAGAAAGACTATATATTAATGATGTTGTGAGACGTCATGGAGTACCCCTATCAATTGTTTCTGATCGTGATCCCCGTTTTAAATCAAGATTATGGAAAAGTCTTCAAAAATCCTTGTATACTAAACATCATTTGAGCACTGCCTACCACCCTCAATTAGATGGACAATCAGAACGAACTATTCAAACCTTAGAAGACATGTTGAGATCCTTCTCACTTGACTTTTAGGGTATGTGGGATCCATGTTTACCTCTTGTAGAATATTCCTATAACAACAGCTTCCATTCGAGTATTCATATGGAACCATATGAAGAGTTATATGAAAAGAGATGTTTCACACCAACCTGTTGGGATGACGTTGGTGATAGAAAACTTGTTGGCCCAGAACTGGTGGAGGAAACGATGGAAAATGTGAAGGTAATATAAAACCATATCAAAGCAGCTCAAAGTAGGCAGAAGAGCTATGCCGATAATCGAAGAAGGGATTTGGAATTTCAAGTCAGTGATCATGTTTTCCTGAAGGTATCTAAATGTAAGGGATTCATATGTTTTTGTAAAAAAAGGTAAATTGAGTTCCAGGTACATCAGACCTTTCGAAATTCTATAACGAATTGGGGTTGTAGCTTACTGTTTGGCAATGCCGCCAAATCTCCCCAAAGTTCACGATGTGTTCCACATATCAAAATTGAGGAAATACATTCCTGACCCAACTCATGTACTCACCTATGAATAATTAGAACTCGAACCCGATCTGTCTTATAGCGAAGAGCCCGTCAAGATTCTTGATACGAGAGAACAAGTACTGAGAAACCGGACGACTCGTCTGGTAAAATTCTTGTGGAAAAACCATAAGATGGAAGAGGCAATGTGGGAACCCGAGGAACATTTGATGAAGAACCACCCGAGTCTTTTCATGCAGTAGTATTCTAGAAATTTCGAGGATGAAATTAATTGAAGGAGGGGAGAATGTAACACCCCAAGCTTCACGGTATACTTTTCTTTGAATAATTCAATAGCGTGTGTTATACGCAACATCGAGTTCTAACACACCACAACCAATCAAACTAGCCGTTATGAATAGTAATACCCACCTTTTGAAATTTATATATTTTATTTTTCAAAATGGACTTCATTTTTGGATTCAGAATATCTAAATTAGCTTAGGGTGAATTTTTGGTTTTTTTATGAAAAACCTCATTTTTTGATGAATAGTGAAACCACTAAGTGGTAGTTAAAAAAACTGAATTTTTCATAAAACATAATTTTACCGCTTCTGTGAGTAGAATATCAAAAATCTGAGATACACGATTAATATCAAGGAGTAAAATGTGGTTCAATGAGATGAAAATAATTTTGTGAATAGTAACTTTTTACTTTTATTTACCATGATTAAAAGTATATAGGGTCATTAAGGGTAAAATGATATTAATATTACCCTAACACATGTCCTAATTCTATTGGACAACTGTATCTCGACCAAAAACAACCTTATGGATAAAATATTATCATTTAGGTCCACATGGACTAGATTAGGTCATTTATTATTATTTAATTCAAAGAAGAGTTAATGGAATTAAAATCAAAGTTTATTTACTAAAACATTATTAATATAGGGTTATACATAAGGTAAATTCGATTGTAAATATTCATTAGAAATATAAAAAGCTTTACTACATAATTATATTTTATTTATAATTTTTAGGCAATAAATAATTTAATTTATTTATGACACAATGACGATGTAGTAATTACCATAATAGTGAAAAAAATAAAATAATTGATATAATAAATACCCAAATAAATATTATATGAGACTTTTTATGAATTAAACTAATTTGATAGGTTAATATGACATGTTAGGAATTATGTAATTAACTTTTTTCGAAGTAATCATTCTGTTATGATTTTCACAAAAATAAATTTTCCAAATAGTGTCAAAATTGACATAAAAGAGTTTTTAAAACAAATATTATATCTTTAATGGATATTCAATTTCTAAAAATCTAAAGTTTGGCCAAGAGACTTATTTCATGATAGGTGTATAATTAGTAGACCACTTGGGGGTATCTTGGAGGTATATAGTAAGTTTATTAACTATATAATATAAAAATACAAAGTGACATGGTAAGTGTCAAACTAATTAACTAAGAGTTAAAACTAAAAGATAAGGTTAATATAATGACCCAAACCTGTCTAAATTATATTTTTTGAGTGGTCATTGACCCATCCCCACCTTAACCTTTAAATAACCCACTTTAGTGTGATTAGAAACTGAATATGAATTTATTATAAAATAATATTTTTAGCTTTTCCAAAGGTTCCCCTCACCCCTCTTATAAAAGGGCACTCCCCCTTCTCACTAATTCACACAGTCAAAGCCTTTTGGCTAGTCCAATCCCTGACCAAATACTCTCTCAACTTCCATAAATACAACCTAGAGTCCTTAGTGTGATCATAAAGCCATCCTAAGGATCCCTTTTGATCAAATCAAAAGGAAGAACCTGAAGAAGAGGTAATGTTTTCATCAACCTCTTTCAAGTTCCTTTCTTCTTCAACTTATTATTTAATTTTTATTTCTATTCTAAAATAATAACTCTAGTATATTCTATATACTATGATGTTATTATAAATATGGTACAACCACATTCAGTATTCTATCAATCCTTTGAATGGAATGTCACCATACGTGCGTACGTAGGGGTTACCGTCTCCACGTCGTGGCGTAATTGTCATTCAATAAATTATTATTTTGATGGGTATAATAATGTTTTGAAATTCATGTAAATAATAAATATAACATGATAATTATTCTTTCTATATTATATACCATCAAATTATATATTATTTTAACATCAAAATAATGATATTGTCGCTCATGCGTACGTACGGACTACTGTCTCCACGAACGCGATGAGATTCATTCTCCATCGTATCCATTCAAGTATAAACCTCAATTTATGATTAGAAATAATGTTTAAGAACTTTATATAATTCTATATATGTATAAGATACAACCTATCAATGACAAACATGGCTTACGTAACAAAACATATAAAATAAAACGAGTAAGTTAACACCCGAAACGATAATAATACTAACATATTATTAACAAAGAAATGTTAGAAGATCATATATGATAACATAATAATGTATATGATTCTTATATAATTTAATAACAATTATTTCACCATTATACAAGAGGTTAATCTTCCCCTAACCAAGGAAAATTACAAGGTAAGGATTTATTTCGCAATCTTTTCATTATCTGAGGATGTTTATACTTCATTATCTAATGGGACCAATTTATTATCCACATCCTCATTT
The DNA here is from genome assembly GCA_963277665.1 of Viscum album. Lineage (NCBI taxonomy): Eukaryota > Viridiplantae > Streptophyta > Magnoliopsida > Santalales > Viscaceae > Viscum > Viscum album. The sequence goes on along the minus strand of OY728165.1, from coordinate 1,462,531,746 downwards.
CTTAGAAATTTATTTAAAAACATTCTTACAATTTTATAGAATATGGTTTAAAGTCATTTATATCCTTTTTTGATTTTTTATAAGAATTTTATAAAGGAATCATTCCGTTGTTTTCCAATCTAGTTCCTTTTTAACCTTTTCGACATAATTAACATAAGAATTTTTTTTTAAATTGTACGGCGGGTGCGGCTATTTTCTGTCATTATAAAATCGTTGAAGCTGCCCTTACAGGCTTATAAGAATATTTTCAAAGAAAATGTTTAATTTTATAGATATATTACTCTTATATGATTTCAAAATAGAAAGAGATATTTCTCTAAAAAGTGTTTTGATTTCATCTATATCAACATCCTTTGATTGATTTTAAGCTTATTTTATGTTGATTTATTATGATACAAATCTTATATATTGTATTGAAGGTTTTATGGTATGTTTGACTATTGTTGTGTTATTTTTTATACCATTATTGGTTTATGGATGAAGTATTTAAATACTATATGCTAGTTTTAATACTAATGTTTATATTATGTTTAAACTTTTTCATATGGGAATACATTGGAATTAATATGTGACAGGTGGAGCCCGCTATAGCTCCTCGATGCATATGTAGGTATCATGAGACAATTTAGTGTCTTGGAACAAGGCCTTGGGAAAATCTTATTTGTAGTCTTGGCACGAGGCCTTGGCTATGTGGTTATGAGAGTCTGGCATTATGCATTCCATCATTATGAATGTGGTTATTGATATTTCATGTGGTTATTCGATTAGTAGAATATCCATGTGAATAAGTAAATGGAATTATTTCATTTTATTTTTTCCATACTATGTTGAAGTTCATGTTTAAAAGGATTTTTTTTAGTTATACATTGCCTTAAATGTTTATTCTTATTTATGAAAGTTTCTGCTATATTGTTATCCTTACTGGGAATTTGAGCTCACCCCTTTTCTATGTTTTATTTTTCATAGGATGTGATGAAGTAAATTATGAATGATCTTCAGTGATAGTATGCGGGGATAAGAGTGTGGACTATGGAGACTATGTTTTTGTAGCTTTCATTTTTATGATGTAATGTAAATCTTTTTGAATATATCTAGTGTTTCCAAGGCTATTAAACTAATCAGTCTTTCGAGATTTGATATTTCTTGTGATCATTCCAATGTTATATAATAATTCACCGACTCTGGGTAACTGGGGTCAGGGCGTTACATCGTCGAGTTAAGTAGAGACACTGGTTCCACATTCTGATAGTCAATTGTTGGCTGTTTTTTTATTTGATTTCAGTTTATGTGAGTGTGTGTTAAAAGTGACGATGTATTGAAATGGAAAAAGGTTTATTTAAATTTTTTTTGAAGTGGGTGAACTTGGTATTTAAACTGAAAGTGTTTCAGTTTGAAAATTTTGAATGTGTTTAGATTTGATGAGGAAAATAGATTTTTGAACATTTGAACTCCCTATGTATGATGACATATACATGGGAACATACGGAGTGTGTGTTGTGACACTTTTCAGCCAATGATGTTAGTGGGATTGGATGAACACACATATGAATGTTTGTAAGGTGCAATATAGGGGTTTTAAAAATTAAAAGAAATGTCGGTTTTTTTGGAAAATTAATTATTGATTTGTTTTTATATGTTTGGTTTATGATCCTATTTTCAATGGCTTGGGAAGTTTCTTTGAGTGAGTTTTTTCGTCATGGTGATTTATGTTGTGTTTTTCATGTTGTTAAGAATTTGTGTAAAAAAATGGTCTCTAACGATTCCAATGATTCATGCCCAATTTATGGTTCCACTTGTGGTTTCATTTCATTAGAAGTGTTGGATGTATGTTAGAAGTAGAGTGGATTAATAGGAGTGGAGAATGACTTTGGGTAGTTGGGATCTCATGAGGTTGATATGGTTCGTAACATCTTATGATTATTTGAGGGTATAGTTCTAGACTAGAAATGATACGATGCCAAATTGTCATTAGAGTTTGGGGTGTTTTTTGTGGGGGTATTTTCTCGCTAAGGTTCTCTATCTTGAAAGGAGTGTATTCCAGTGGATCCTTTATTGAAGACTTTATCTTCCTCGGTACCAGATCAGGATTTTTATGACTAGTCTCTTGTGTGGCTCAGTATGGAAAATTCAAACATTCTAATCCATCATGTTTCATCCTTTTGAACATGTTATATGATTATGGACATTTGAATCATCAAGATGAATAAGGAGTTAGGGATTCAAGGATTCAAATGCCTTACTTTGAGGTAGGAGATGCTTCAGCCATCCCAGCCAGACATAAATGTCTCGGGGTAAAAGTAATGCATCTTCAAGAGTTAGTGAGGGTGTGTGGGACCTTAGTGTAGATATTTTTGTCAGCATTGGGATGGAAATTTTCAATATTTCCTAATTAGATTCTCATGGTTTTCATAATATCATTGTTGTATTGGTGGTGTTATGAGGTTTTTCCACCATAATCCAAGTGAACATTTATGATCGTAGTGTAGTTTCTAAATCATTATAACTCCTTGAAGGTTGTTAGGACTGTGAAAAAAAGGTTTTGTTATGATTTTTATTTTGGTCTCATTTTTTTCATTAGGAAGACGTTTTGTTTCATGAACTTAAAGTGTTGTGTTTCTGGGCCCATGATTAGTTCGGGTGCCTCTCTATGGGGTTTCCTCTAGCATATTTCGTTTTTGTTGGGGATTCCTCTAGTATAGTGTCCCATCAGTATGGTATGTATTTTAATGGTTTTAATTCTAGTGGTGGATTTTCTCTATTAAAATTGATGATCTGGGTCAATTCAATCAAGGAGTTCCTTTGACTTCTGTTAATGTAAAGATTTTATTTGGTTGGTGTGAGAGGCATAGAGTTAATTTCTCATCCTCAGGTTTCTAGTTCATTTCTTAGAAATATTATTGTATAATTCACTGGGGTGTTGTATAGACCCTGTGGATAAATTGAATGAGTTCAGTTTGGGAGTTACCATGTTTTCCCTAAGTGGGGGAGGGGGTTGGGGTGTAGTGGTGGGGTTGTCTTGTTTTTGGGTTTCATGGTTTATGTGTTCGTCGTTTCTTATGGTGGAGAGAACCCTCCCATATTATCCCCTAAATTTTGGGAGGTAGGTTTTCTTGAATTGGTCGAGTGTGATGTGTGTTGTGAATAGTCACCCTAAGTCTCTCTGTTTCCTTTGGTTTGGTCTGGGAATTTACTCGAGTTGTGTTAAACATTGGAATTGTGCCTTTATGGGGACATAAATTGTCTATGGTGGGGAGAATCGTCACACCACAACATCTAAAGCCCATTTATTTTATTCTTCTAACTATCCCGCATCATTTGGTCATAGTTGGGTTCAGGTGATGGTTTTAAATTTTTAACTTTTAATGAATTTGGTGGGTTTCAGACCAGTGCGCGAGCACCACATAGTTGGCAGTAACCTCGCAGTCAGCCCAAGTGACCGGGTAGTTTCATAATATTTAAAATAAATAATTTTTGATAAAATATTTGGGTAAATGATTGTTTATTAATAATAATAATACAATTGTTTAGATAATGATATTATTATTGTTGGAATTGTTCATAATATTATTTTCATTTTTATGAATTTTCATTAGTAAATTTTTTATTATTAAATGGTTTTTAAAATTGTTATTAATATTTTTATGGTTATAGTTTTATGAAGGATGTTAAAATTTAAAATGAAAAGAATAAAATTAAGATTAAGATTACGATTTTAATTATTTTTGTTATTATAATTATTATTAATAAGAATACTTAATGATATTTGTATGATTATATTATTAATAACATTATCATTTACTATAAACTTATTTTTAATAAGATTATTTATAGATTCAATTTATTATTATTATTATTATTAATTTTTTTAATAATATTATATTCATCCAAATTGTTATTAATATAATGATTATGAAATTGTTATTAATATCATGATGGTTTAAATTGAAAATAATTAAATTCATATTTTTATTCTTCCTATTATTACTATTATCATTATAAAAATTAGATTATTAAGATTAAAATTATTATTATTTTTATCATTATAATAGTTATTTTAAGATATATATACTTTTTAGGAGAAATTAATGAGGGAGGACCATGTTACTGTGAGAGGCATGAAATATCCTCCCCCCTTCGTGAGGCGTGTGACCTTTTCCCCAAGAAATCCTAGCCCCCCCTCCGGAAAATCTCCTTGGAGTGGGATACACCTCCCATAGAAAAATAACATGAAGGTTGTAACTCTATATTTACCGTGACCTACAACAGGAATGCATGAAACCCTAGTTCGAGACCTAGTGGCACACGACCATTCTCTATCTCTAGTTTAAGGCACTACATGCCCTATCCTTTTTTCACTATGATCTGATGCCAAAACCTACCATGATATTCACTTTGTTTTTTAGTATTTATTAAGTTTTTTTGTGGTTTTGTTCAATTTACCTAAATCCTAATACCTCATATTTTGTTTTACGCATTTTCCATATTATCTAGGGTGGGTGGTTGGACTGCGACATACCGTTCCTGCTTCCACAAAAGTGCCATTGTGACTGCACATGACATGAGGTACACATTTCGAATTTTACCCTTCCCAAAACACCCCATGTGAATATGTGTGTTTTCAATAAATTTTAATATTTTAGTCACACCGCTAATATATTTATATCCCGATGTGAATGGTTGTTTTTTATTGGATGAATTTAATGAAAATAAATTTCTGTTGTGGTTTGTGAAAAATTATTAGGACTAATTCACATAGAAAGCTTATTTGTAAGGAATTATCTTCTTTTAAATTGGAAATGAGTCTTTAATGAAATATTTTAGGCCTTTTTGATGTTTTGGTGGTATTTTATGATTGGTGAATTTTGTTCATATAGTCTTAGAGATTATTGTTTGTGCTAAAATTATTTGGAATGGTTTTATGATTTTCGGGAAATGGTTTTATGTTATTATAATAATGTTCATAGATGGATATGGTTTTTCAGAAAATGGTTTATTTTTTACTTTTTATGTTCCATTGGATGTGGGCCCATCCATGGGTGCACTTGGTGCATACATGGACGTTCCCACAAATGTAGACAGTACTTTGAATAAATGGAGTCCCTTAAAAATAATGGTTCACTAAATGGACTATGTTTTCTAAAGGGGGTTGGGTATTTTTTGACGGATCTAAAAAATGATTTGAATGTGTTCCTCAAATATGGAAGGCCTGGATTTGAATCTATTTTTGAAGTGAGTAAAATAGGGTTAATTCAATTTGGAAATTGTGTATTATTTCATGTGTGTTCTTGAAATATAGTGTCCCGTTTGGATGTGTGAAAATAATATATCTGTTTTCAAGAAGTTTTGGTTATATGTTTTGGATATTTCTACATCAATGCACATTTTTCACTTCTATATCTAGTGTAACATAGGTGTTGACTCAGTGAAAGGATTATTATTTCAGAAACGGTGTGCTCATTTGGAATCATTATTGTTTTTTAAAATGTTTTATATTGATATATGTTACAAATGCCTTGTTGGATCCTTATGTCACATTGAAATTTTGAAAGCTCGATTGAAAAATGAATGGGATATGTAAAATAGTTTAAAAGTACATGTGATGTGACATCCCTATTGAAACCTAGGAAGATATGATTTATACACACACACACACACATATATATATATATCTTGATAAAACCTCTATAGGAAGGATATCCCTTTATAGATTATCTTATAGGGGGTCCCTGTTTGGCGTAGGAATGTGTATTGTAGATAGGTAAGGTGAGTCACTCATGTGAGGGCCTCCTACTTACAAAACATTACTACTACCACCATAGATTCCTTGGGGTCTTTTAGAGGGTCAAGTGATAGTTTTTAATCAAACCAGAATAGACAGGTTGATACCCCATATGATTTTCTTTTAGGCCAAGAAGGTTGTGACACTAGTTGGGCTATGTTAAGAATGCTAGTGGATTATTAACATAGAAGATTCACCATACATCGTTAGGTGGTTCCAAAAATACTATGCCCATGGGTACTATAGGGATGTTTAGGATCACCCATGGTTATTTTTTATTCCATGTTCATTTTATTCAATACCTATTAGTTAATTTCTAGCTTATAATATTTATTTATTTATTTTTAGCAAAACCATTGTATTTCTTCCTTTGGATTTTCATTATAAAAGGGGGATTGGGTTTGAGAATTATTTGTATATTGAGTTTGATTTTAATAATCATAAAAATGATACTATTTTATTTAGAATTTATACCTTACTTTGTAACTATATTTTTAAAATTGTGTTCTTGGACCGCTTTGGGAAATGGGACTTTTGGATTCATTAGTCTATTATTTGTATCACTACTGAGCATTTCGATGCAGATGCCTATTGTATAATTTCAGTGGGAGCATCTATTTATTTTTATGGTTTTGTTAGTGCTGGATCACTCTCAAAGAAAACATGGATTTTAGTTAGCTAGTGACCAAGAAGGAAAAATAGAGGTATGTGCAATTTATTTTCTTTCTGATTCTACTTTCAATTTTTATTTTCTTCCATATGTTATTTTGTCATATTTTGTTCATTGCAAATATCTTTCCTAATTGTTAATTTTTTATACCTGAAAATATTTTCCATCCCTAGGGACTGGGAATGCTTCCCTGGAATATGTAGACCGGATCGGGTGACTGGTAGAGGGTCGACCTAGGGTGGTTCATGAGAAAAGTGTTGTGGTTGTATGCATTAGATTCTCATGAGTCTTGGGATCATGAATCATTAGTGATGTTGTAGGGGCCTCAAATTGATAGAATCATTTTTTATGTGACTTTATTAGTAAAAAAAACTTATGTTGTGTGGAATTGTAACATCCTTGGTACGTTTTACTATGTTATTAATAATTAATTGGGAATTCTTTTGGTTAAGTAGGTTCCAGTGCTGATCTGAGGGTTTTCTAATGTAAATGTAATAAAATCATTATGTTAGATCTATTTCACATCATGAATAAAACAATAATGATGCAAATGACTCATGGGAAGAAGACAACAATGAATATTTCATGTCATAATATACATCCATGATGTGAGACACTTTTCTCGTTATGATCTAGGTTGCTAGTATTTTAAATAATGAAGAAGTTTTTTTCACATTCATGCAATCACATAATTTTTAATCCTGAATCAATGAGTCACGTTTTGAATTGTTTCCATTATAGATTATTTAATACTATTATTTCATAACTCATCTTTTTATCATTTGACACATTCTCCCTTGAACCATGGACGCCTCTAGATTATTTTGGATGTGTTCATCTCTTTCAAGCCTCTCTGACTATCTCTTTAATATAAAAATGAGATTATTTCTCCAATTTTGTTAAGTGTGATGGTTTTATTCTTGTTTTCTCCATTTTTTTATAATGGGAAGTTGTGTGAGGTTATATTTTATGGGATCTATTAATTATTTTATGATACTTATCTAATCATTTTGATTTTTATTGTGTGTTCTTAGCTAATATTCTTGGTCTCTTATTGGTTGCAGTGTCATGCATGTGTTTTCTTAGGTATATATTTTTCTACCTTATAAACTGAATGTTTTTTTCTCATGGGGACATTATTTATAGATATGAATATTTATATTAGGACATTTATTATGTTTTCTTGTATGTATGTTCTTCTGATATATAAGGATATTTTCCAGGTTTGTGTTGTAAAGACCTGAATCTGGAGCCTCTCAAACGGTTCCCCATACCTGGTTCTCCACATGACATCAAGAGTGTTTCCCCAAACACCAAAGGCTACTGACTAGTAGTAAGGGCCTTAGTATGTTATTGGGGAAACTATGCCCTCATTTGGTAAGGCATATGAGGTACAAGAAATAACAGTCAATAACGGAAGCCGTAAGAAGCATACAACAACTAAAAATAAACAATGGAAGCAATGTATAATATAATAATGATGAAAATTATGGAGCAGGTACAAGTATCTAAGGAAAGTAGCAAACATAACAATATGATGAAATACAACTGAGAACAAAGTACTAAAAGTAAACAACAACTCCAGCAGCATTACAAGCCTAGGCTCTGTCCTATGCAATCCAGATCCAACCAGAAATCATGTAACTAAAGTAGAAGGTCCAAAATCTCTATCCACACCTGCAACCATATAACCTATTTGGGATGAAAAGACGGACCGAAACAGGGTGTGAGACTAATCCCAGTAGGCAATCACCACAAGATTTGTGCCCTACTATTAGTGAGAAATATAGGAAAAGTAAATGAAATAAATGCAGCAGAGAACATGAGTACACTAAAGTAAAAAAATACTAATAACTTCCATTCACATTTATTTATTAATATAATTTAATCATTTAATTATCACCCAAGGAATCTAGAAACAACTCTAACTTCCCAAAGCATAACATGTAACACAACATGTATCTCATCAGACTACCAAAACTACAAGCATTACAAAACATTGGCTTGTTCTTTGGCTTGGTGGACTCATCACAACCAACCATTAAATATTAACACTGACTCTCTGGGTGGCTCAAACTAGCAAACCCCTATAGTCATGTAATCAAACAATGTCACAGACACTCTGGGAAGCACTCACCGTCAATTCCCCTGTGGTCTTGCAACGATAGGTGTAGACTCTCTGAGGAAGAACTTATGTATAATTCTTCCTATAGTCTATATACGTAACTATGGACACTATGAGGATCACAAAGACCAATTCCTATTGGTCCTGCGAATGATACTAATTTATAACAGACTCTCTAGGGAAGCCCTTAATCATCAATTCCTTCTTTAGTCTACTGCACCAGGTCCGCACGACCTTGAGAAGTCTAGTCGTGAGTAATTAACTTGTAGAATCCCTATGTATGTTCAAAAACTACTTGGCTAATTGCTACAATTCCTCAAAATCATATAAACAGCATGCAATACATACAATCGGTTATAACAAGAAAACTAGCAATTGCAATAGGGTTTTCCTTGCAGGCAAACTGTACCAAATGGTGATAAACAGCCAATCAATGATAACACCCATGGGGTGATCATAAAATATGCCAGATGCATATATTATTCACCTAATATCCTCATAAATACAATCAATCTAATCCAGGGAATAAATTTAGGTTCAAAACCCTAACCTGAGATACTCGAAACATGGGAATCCGACACTTTTTACACAATAACTCAAAGACATTCAATGTAGGGTAGACAACCACATACCTCGATCCTAGGAGATCGATATACTTGAACCGTGGCCCGTGAATCAGCCTAGAATGGAGAAGATATGAAAAAACATCTAAAATGATCAACCTTAGATAACTCTCAAAAGACAAGGAATAAGGAAGCATGGCCAAAGTAGAACCAAGAACTCGCTGCTAGGATTCTATTGAAACTGACGATGTTCAAATTAGATAACCAGTGAAAGATCAGTGGCTTGGGGAATATTCGGCCACCCCAGACAATCTGGACGTAATTAGGCCGATAAGAAGATGAAAACATGTTTATGATGCGACCCCGGTCCGATTAGTGAAATAAAAAGAAAAGTACATGGTGTGTACTTCATGAGTACATGGCGTGTAATCGCCCTTTCCAAACACTGCATTAAGAGGCCTCCAAATCACCGCTACACACCGTGTGTGTATCCCGGAAACAGCTAGCACATGGCCTCGGGTGGGAGAAAATTACACGGTGTGTTCACATAAAGTTCACGAAGTGTACTTAGAAACTTTCCATATTTTATTCTTTTTCTCAAAAATGACCAGAAACGGAAAAAAACATACCTGAAATGAAGACCCGGGTTATTAAAAACTTACCCCATTAAAGAAATTCATCCCTAAATTTCCATAACTTGGCGGCGAAGAAGAAACCTAGAACTACTCTGTCCACTGTTGTCGCATATCAGCCTCCCTCTCCCATGTCTCGTCATATACACGGTTGTCCTGCCATATCACCCATACCAGAGGAATAGACCAGCCATAGAGTATCTTTGCACTGCGATCAACAATCCTGATTGGATGCTCCTCGAACGATGCATCCTACTCCAGCTCAACCTCCTCGGGTTGAAAAACATGAGACGGGTTTGAGAAAATAGTGGTGATGCTAAGAAACATGGAAGACGTCATGAATAGCCTGGTACCTCGTAGGAAACTACAACCTATAAGCAACTAGCCCGACTCTCTCGAGAACCTCAAAACAACCCGACGTATCTTGGTGAAATCTTACCCTATCGCCTGATCCTCTTTTGTCCCAACCTCAGGGTAACACATAGAAAAACCTAATCACCGACCATAAACTCCAAAGGTCTTCTCCGCTGATCAGCATAAGATTTTGTCTGATACTATGAAGTATCCATCCATTTTCGAATCAAATCCACCTACTCGATGGTCTCCTGAACAAGATGAGGTCCCATTATAGCTTCCTCACCTACCTCCAGCCAGCTCAAGGGTGATCGGCATTGCCTACCGTACAAAGCCTCATAAGGTGCCATCTGAATAGTTTCTTGAAAACTATTTTATAGGAAAACTCCACTAGAGGTATATGTCTCCCCCAAGAACCTCCAAAGTTAAGGACACATGCTCATATCATGTCCTCTAGCACCTGAATCATGCGCTCTGACTGGAAATTTGTCTAGGGATGATAAGATTTACTGAGAAGTACCTGTGTACCTAAAGCCATCTGTAGCCCTTGCTAGAAATGTGACACGATGTAGGTGTCCCTATCTGGAATGATAGTGCTCGAAATCCCATTCAAGATTACAATCTAACAGATGTACAACCATCCAAGATCATCAACACCAAATGTCTCCTTAATCGGGAAAAAGTGAGAAACCTTTGTGAGCCTGTCAATGACAACCTATACCGCATCATTCCCTTGAGGTGATCTCAGTAACCCTATCACGAAGTCCATAGGTACATCATTCCACTTCCACTCTGGAATGGGTAGCTGCTATAAAAGCCATGCTGGTTGCTGATGCTCTTCCTTCACCTGCTGACAGGTGGAAGATCTCATGAAAAAAGTAGAAACATCTCTCTTCATACCTGGCCACAAATACTGGCGGTGTAAATCATGATACATCTTGGTGATACAAGGATAAACTGCCCCGATAGAGGAATGAAAGTCTCGCATCATCTCCTCAAGTATATCTGATGGCACCCATATGCATCCCTAGAAACACAAGATCTCATCCTTGCCCGCGGTCCATCCGGGAAGAGGGTCCTCTCCTCACATTTTTTCCCGTAGGACTAGGCCATCAGAATCTGAAATCTTCCTAATACAAACATGATTAAGAATGGTTGAGGTAACATCTACAAATGAAAGGAATGTCTAACCCTGTCTGTCGTGCACCTCCAAATGCATTTCAGAAAATAGAGCCATAAGCTGCAACTCGCTGCTGGCTTCTTGTACTACCTATATCATTGTCCTCCTACTCAGTGCTTCTGCCATATTGTTGCCTTTCCCAGGAGTATAAGAAAGCTAGAAATCGAAATACTGTAGGTACTAAACCCACCACCGCTGTCTCAGATTCTAGTCATGCAGCGTGAAGATATATTTGAGTCTCTTGTGGTTAGTATAGACCACAAAATTCTCTCCTAGAAGATAATGTCTCCAACAACGTAAGCATGGACAGCTGTAGCCAAATCCAGGTCATGCGTAGGATACTTCCTCTCATGTGTCCTCAACTGCTGAGATCCATATGCAATAACATGATCCTCCTACATAAGCACTACTCCAAGCTCAATGCCAGATGCATCACAGAAAACTGTAAAACTCTTTCTTGGCTCTGAAAAAACTAGAATCAGTGTTGAAGTCAATCTCCCATTCATCTCTTAAAAGGATATATCGTAGGTTTCTGACCAAACATACTTCAACCCCTTCTTATTCAAGCCTTTCAACGATGCTACTAAGTGTGAGAAGTCTTATATAAACTGCCTGTAGTAACTAGCCATCCCTAAGAAACATCGTACCTCAATGACATTCTTCAGATACTCCCAAGTGACTACTTCTCTCACCATATCTGGGTCTAATGATACTCCTGTCTCTAAGATGACATGACCCCAGAAGAGAATCTCATCCATCCAAAAGTTGCACTTCGAGAACATAACATATTACTTATGATCCTTCACTGTACTAAAAATGATCTCAACATGGGTATCATGGTCCTGTCGAGTGTGAGAGTACACCAAGATGTTGTCCATGAAAACCACTATGAAAGAATCCATGTAAGGATGCAAAACTATGTTAATCAGCGCCATGAAAACTGCTGGAATGTTAGTGAGACTGAATGACATAACCAAATACTCATACATACCATACATGCCCTGGAAGGATGTAAGAGGTATATCAGATGTTCTGACACGCAACTGATGGTAGTTGGATCTCAATTCGATCTTCGAGAACACTCTGGATCCTCCAAGATGATCAATGAGATCATCTATCCGTGATAATGGATATCAGTTCTTGATCGTCACCTTGTTCAGCTTTTGATAATCCACACAAATCCTAAGGGAGCCGTCTGCCTTCTTTACAAACAGGACAGGCGAACCCAATGGAGAAGTATTGGGTCAGATGAAACCCTTTGACCGAAACTCCTCCAATTGCTTCTTGAGCTTCTGCAACTCAGGTGTAGCCATCCTATAAGGAGGAATGGAAACTGGTGCCACTCTTAGCACAAGCTCAATAGAAAATTACCCCTCATGCTTTAGAGGAAAACCTGAAAATTCTTCTGAAATGTCATATGGAAAGCGACTAAACAATGGATGAAAATCTATTTGAAAAGTCCCCTGGTCATCCAATTATAATCTAGCAATCTGGGCCGTAACACCGCCCAACCCATGATGCTATGGTCCAGCTTTTCTCTCCTGGACATCCCATTCGCCCTTATGAAGAAATGATTTTCCCTCTGGTGATGTGAAACTCACCCTGTAGTGATAGAAATCGAAAAAGGCTAGGAAGAGAACTAACCAGTACATCCCTAGAATGAAATCATAGCCTTCCATCTCCAAAACATATAGATTCCACGAAAAACAACACCCACCAACCCCGAGGGAGCAGTCTAAGAACTAACACACGCTAGCAGTTCTAATTCCTAAGGGAGTGTCTAGAGTCATCATATCCTCAGAAGTATAAATAGTAAGTCTATTTCTTTCAACAGTATGATCAAAATTAAAGCTATGAGAAGCTCCGGTATCAAAATGTGTAGACGATAAAATTGAGGCTACTAAAATCGTACTTCAAACTGTAGAAGGTCCAGGATCCTGCTTCTGAAGAATTTGATCTACAGCAAATGTTTGGCCTGCACCATGGCCCTGTGTAGCAGCCTGGGATCCCTGAGCTGACCCTCCTTGAGTCTGACCACTACGTCCATGACCTCTACCCTGGCCTGAACGACTTGAAGAACTCCATCCCCCAGTCTTTTGCGGAACTGGTAATCCTGTTCCTGTTCGCGGTGTCGAAACTGATCCTCTTTCACTAGCCGTTGGAAGAAGAACCTTACAGAAACGCTGCAGATGACCCATCTTGCCGCATGATCGGCACACCACTAGGTCTCTCAGGAACTGAGTCTTATTATTCCCATTTTTTCCACACTGATAGCACACCACATGGTTTCCATATGTAAGATCTCATCTACTAGAAGGAATACCTCTCTTCTTCGAGTCACCTCGCGTAGACTCTCAGTGGCACTTCTTGCCGTCTACCTGAAAAGATTCAGCCCTGGATGCTGAACCACCCTGGCCCACAGCGCCAGTCTCCCTCAGTTTTCTCTCTGTGATAAGTGCCTGGTTGACTATCAGAGTAATAAAAGTCAACTATAAGTCGTTCACTTGTGATCTGATGTTCGGCCTGAGGCCTTCCTCAAACTTCCTTGCTAAATACAGCTCGTCATTTCACAGAACGGGAGTGAAACACCGTAACTCTTTGAAGCGAGAGGAATATTCCATAACAATGAGATTATCGTACTGTAGGTTCATGAACTCTCTTGCTCTATCAGCCCTCAACGTCACTAGGTAAAAGTAGTTATAAAACGTACTCCAGAACTCTCCCAAGCCATAGCCTATTGGCGCCCTGCCTGCGAAACCACATCCCACCATATCTTGGATGAATCTCATAGAATATATGTTTCCAGCTTTACTCTCCTCCCTGGAAGAGTCTCTAGGTGATCAAAGATGGATAAAATGGCTTCTAGCCATGAATCTGTAGCCTGCAGTCCTCCATCCCATATAAACGTGGGTGGGTGATGCTGCTGAGAAACTCATGTCATCTCTGCCATAGACGAGGCAGGATGCTGAGCTCCCTAGAAGGTCTGCATGAATCTCATGAAACCCTCTCTGAACTGAGTGTTGGCACCAGTGTCTAGAATCACTGTAGGTGACATGTCTGGAATGATAGGCGGATCTACTGGTAGTCCCTGATCTGCCGTATTAGGCGTACTGTCACTACCTGGTTCCTGACGTGCAACGGGAAGCCATCTTGGTGCCGTATCTTGGAAAAGTCAAATGCACACCTTTATTAACGAAGAACACATAAGAAAATTAAGAGAGAAAAAATGGAACATGAGAGAAAATCTTTAAAAAATTCGGGAAAACATGACTACACGGTGTGTAGTACTACTACACCTTGTGTAGTACTACTACACGACATGTTTCTTAAAATTTTACCCTAGGAGTGTACCATAGCCATACATGGTTTTGTAAGCCACCTGGCTACACGACATGTTCATAAACTACATGGCATGTTCTAATCTGTTTTCCTCCATGCCCATTCACTCCTACACGACTGGGAACATGGACTGTCCCAGTAGAAAACTACAAGGCGTGGTTGTCCGCTACCCGAAAAGTCCTTAAGATATCTCCCCTGTCCATGTCGTTATTCACACGGACTGGTACATGGACCAATTCTACATGGCATGTCAATGGAGTCTCGGTGTGTACTTAACAAGCCTTACCTAGACCGTGTTGTTAGTGACCCGGCCAGACACACGGTCAACACTACATGGTGTGTTCCATACGGACACGACGTGTACGAAGAAGGATAAAACCAACCCGTTCTGTTGGCTACACTATTGGATACATGGTCTACTATACATGATGAGTTCCCAAGGGATATGACGTGCTCATGAAGGAAAACCCCGGCCAGTGTTGTTCATGACACGTATGAATACCTATTTCGAACTACACGGTGGGATAAGATGGTACCCAGCGTGTTCCTACAAGAAACATTACAACCTCGTGTCTCTAGCCTACCTAGTTAGGGACACTGCTAAAAACTACACGGCATGTATGCATAAAGTATACACCGTGTATTCTTGGTTTTTCTGGACAGTAGCCTTAGAACAGCACCAGAGCCCGGAAAACACAGAAAACAAGTGTTAAGGTGCCAATGTCCGATCCGTGGGGGCCCATACTCCCCGTGAATCAATGCGTGGCATCATAACAATTGATATAACAAGTAAAAGGTGTAAAAAATCATGATACACCAAATTCTTGTCCTCGAGGTCCCATAACACCTCTAAGACCAATGTTTTGCATGCATGATAATGAATCTCTAAATGAACGATACCCTACCAGAATAACATGTATTCTATCATAGTAGATATCAGAACATCATTCATCGTCTATCACAAGTTCTATCACAAAAACATGAAAATTTTAATGCAATATAGAAGGCATGGAAAAATGCATGACATGTGATTTCCTAACAAGTGCCTATATGATGCTTGAGATAGAATACCCTCGTCTCATTGGGTTGCAACAAAATAGAACCACAATCATATAAACAGTAACAACACAAAACACGTGCACCACCCAATGGTGAAATCCATTAAACTGTAACATTTCCAAACTCGAAAATTGCATTATTCTAGGTAACCTGGATTTTTCCCTATACACGGGGTCTAGAACACCTGGGCATAACTATTTACCATTTACCTATTCCATCCTATCCCTGTCTATTTTCGATTAATAGTATGTCAATAGAAAAGAAAATAAAAGAACCTCCTCTGATACCACTTTGTAATGACCAGAATCTAGAGCCTATGAACTGGTGCCCCATACCCGGTTCTCCACATGACCTTAAGCATGTTTCCCCAAATTTCATAGGCTTCCGACTAGCAGTGAGGGCCTTGGTATGTTATTGGGGAAAATATGACCTCCTTTGGTAAGGTATACGAGGTACAGGAAATAATAATCAATAGAGGAAGCAGAAAGTAGTATACAATAACGAAAACTAAACAGGGGAAGAAATGTATATTATAATAATTATGAAAATGATGAAGTAGGTACAAGTATATAAGGAAAGAAACAAACACAACAACGTGCTCAACAACAACTGAGAACAATTACTAAAAGTAAATAGAAACTCCAGCAGCATCACATGCATAGGCTCGGTCATATGCTCTCCAGCTCCGACCAGCAATCATGTACCTAAAGTAGAAGGGTAACAATAATTATCCACACCTGCGACCATATAAACTATTTAGGCCGAAAATCTGGTCCCAAACAGGGTGTGAGACTAATCTGAGTAGGTAATCACCACATGATCTGTGCCATACTGTCAGTGAGAAATATAGCAAAAGTAAATGAAATAAATGCAGCTGAGAACATGAGTACACTAAAGTAAACAATCCCACATACCTCCATTCACATTTCTTATTAATTTAATTTAATCATTTAATTATCACCCAGGGAATCTCGAAAAAACACTAAATTCCCAAATCATAATAAGTAACACAACAGGTATCTCAGCAGACTTCCTAAACTACAAGCAGTACAAAACACAAGCTTGTTCTTTGGCTTGGTGAAATCATCATAACCAACCAAAAAATATTCAATCAGAAACTCTGGGTGGCTCAAACTAGCAGACCCCTATAGTCAAGTAATCAAACAAAGGCACATACACTCTGGTAAGCACTCATTGTAAATTCCCCTGTGGTCTTGCAATGATAGGTGTAGACTCTCTGAGGAAGAGCTTACATCTAATTACCCTTATAGTCTCGATACATAACTAAGGAAACTCTGTGGAATAACAAAGTCTAATTCTTATAGGTCATGGGAAAGATACTAATTTATAATAGAATCTCTAGGGAAGCCCTTAATCGTCAATTCCCTCTTTAGTCTACCGCACCAGGTTCACACGGCCCTGAGCAGTCTAGTCGTGTGTAATTGACATGTAGAAGCCCAAAGTAAGTTCAAAAACTACTTGGATAATAGCTACAATGCATTAAAAGAATATAAACAGCAGTAAATACATAAAATTCTTTATTACAAGAAAACTAGAAATTACAATAGGGTTTGCCTTGCAGGACAACTGTGTCAAACGATGATAAACAACCAAATAAGGATAACACCCACTGGGTGATCCTAAAACATTAAACAAGCATATATTATTCATCTAATAACCTAAATCATACAAGAAATATATGGAAGGCAATTAATACAGGTTCAAAACCCTATCCTGAGATACTCGAAACATGGGAATCAGACACTTTTTTCTCAATAACTAAAATACATTCAACGTAGGGAAGCAAACCACCTACATCAATGCTTGGAGATCAATATAGTTGATCCTCGGCCCATGAATCGGCCTAGAACAGAGAAGATATGCAAAAAATATCTAAAACATTTAACCTTAGATAACACTCACAAGAGAAGGAATCAGGAAACGTGGCCAAAGAATAACCAAGATCTCACGGATGCGATTCTATTGAAACTGATGGCGTTTGATTCAGATAACCGGTGACGGATCGGTGGCTTGGAGAAGATTAGGCCTCCTCAGATACTCTGGAAGTAAATATGAAGAGAAGAAGATGAAAACTGGTTTATGACGCAACCCCTACCTGATTAATTAAATAAAAAAGAAACGTACACGACATGTACATTCCCTTTCCGTACACCATATTGAATATCCTCCACATCATCGCTACACACTGTGTGTGTGGTCCGGACACATCCAACACACGACCTCATGCTGTAGAAAAGTAAATGACATGTAATCAGAAAGTACACGATGTGAACTTAGAAAATTTCTAGATGTTTTTTTTCTCAAAAAACTACCAGAAACGGAAAAAAACATACTGAAAATGAAGATCTGGGTTCTTACATGTGTGCGACCTGTGTTGAGGTTCAAGGTTTTTTCTCAAACCCATTTTTATAGAACTGTGAATTCTGTTAACTTCATTAATTGGATTTAGAATAATATGTATGATTATAGTATTTATTGTCATGAAAATTTAAAAGGGTTTAAATAAAAAACTGGGTTGCTCAATGATTTTTTAAAATAATGTTTTTTTCAAAGCATTGTGACATCGATTGTGAAATGGGTTTTCAAAGAATTTATTTTATGAAAAAGAGAAATCTTGGAGATTTTTGTGAAATGTGACATGAACTTTAAACATTATTTTACATATTCCACACATGGTATCATTAGGTATATAGGTGGATGGTTTATCATTGGGCCATGTCGTCTGAAATTGTATAGAGTTTCAATTTCTAGGGAATTCACCAATTCATAGATCTTAGATAAGTTGGATCATGAAGATTGAATGACATTATATGAGGGTTTATATTCTGGAGAATTCACCTATAAAAATTCAATTGATACATTGAAAATTATAAAGTGATATAACTCTATATTGTAAAATTAATTTTTCATTTTAAATGTATGTGGGTTCATTTATTTTATTTTTCAATTAACTGAAAAATTAATGTGTAAAAGTTGCATCAGTATTTAAAATAATTATTTAATAACAAAAAAGTAGAATAAATTACCATAATAATAAATATTTATAAAATTAAGATTTTGTACCATAAATGTGGCTTTTTTATACATGTCACAAACTTTTATAGATATTAAAAGAAAGATAGTGGCATTCATTATGTTATATTTATCTAAATTAAAATTAATGTTTTAATCAATGGAATGCTAAATGAAATTGATATTTTTGGACTAATTACTTTTCAATGATGAAGAAAAGATATAATTATAAAATAATGATATGTTTTTGGTACTGTTTCAGGCCTTATCATATTATTTTTATCCATATTTAACTGATTTACTCCTACCAAGGTGTCTCATATTTACTATGGTTACTTTTCCTATTGAACAAAATAAAAGAGACTATACACAAAATATGGACACCCTGATTTAAAAAATGTAATCTATTTTCATTAATTTTTAGGTATAATTAGTATAAATTATTTTAAAATTATGCTCATAAATTGTGATGAAAATCAGTATTTGTTATGAAAAATACTTTTTAATTCTAATTTTTTATACCAAACTAAAGTATAAAACCCATTATAGAGAAAATAATTTGATTAGGTATAATCTAATAAAGGTAATATAATTTTAAAAATAATTTAAAATCAATTTGACTTATTAAATATTTGATATGAATATAAGAGTTTGAACATAAATTTGAATTTTCCCATATTTATTAAAAAATAACACATTTTAAAAAAAACTAAAACATTTAGGAAAATATTATTTTTATATTCTAATTATAAAATAATTTAAATATTTTCAAATTAATAATTATAGAGATTCATTGTAATATTTTCCAAATAAATAAATAAATAAATTTTTTAAGAAAATATATTTTTTATGTTGAATATGATTTTATTAAAAATTGAAGACATATTTCTTATGAATTAATAAATAAATTTTAAATTTAGAAATACATTTATTTATATTTCATATTAATGTTAACATTTTAATGGCCATTAATTTGATGGATATCTTAAATTATAAAATTCAAATAATAATATTTAATTGTTACTTTAAGATTGATTTTTTTACTTATTTAAGATTTCAAACATAATTTCAATCTTAAAAACATAAAATATTAAATTCCACCACATTTAATTAATGGTGTCCTTTTAATATGAAATTTATCTCAGTAAATAATCTCTTGACATCAAAAAATAATTCTAATCAAATCCTTCATTATAAGACGGGTTAATTAAGCATCCTACTAAAAATAGAGAATAGAGATGTACAATGGTTATCAAGAATGAGACTTATTATGATTCTAAATAGTATAAAAATAGAGTTAATTAAAAATGGATAGAGAGAATAAATTTGATGTCCAAATAATAATTGTGAGTGTTATAGATCATTGATTGCAAGATTTTTAATGAGAAAGATAATGACCACAAAACCATAAATTAATGAGGTGTTAATGACTCCACAAATTAATTGGAAATGATGTTAATTAGTCATTTCGTTTTGATTCAAGATCCTTTAATTATTTTTTTGAAATTATTTTACCATATAATGTAAGGAAAAAATAAATATATTTACATTATTTTCTTTGACTTCATGAAGAAAAAATTCGTCCATTTTTTGCTTCTTTTAGTCAGTTTACATCTTTCTCTAATTTGTTTCCTCTAAATGATGAGTATTGAAGACGAGATTTTCATGTTTAAATCACAAAAATACACTTATAACTAATCATATAATTCTAAAAAACATATAAAAATATATTCCTCTTATATTTAGATATTATCCAAAACCAACATTGTTAAAATAATAAAATACAAAAATTTAATAATCATCCATATGATTATATACATCATTAACCACAAAAGACTTAACAATAACACCCAAAGCTCAACATACATCATTTGATATATTAATAACCATAAAATAATTAAAAATACAGACAAATATATTCTATATTAAAAAAATAGAATGTTTCGATCACATATTCTTCCAAGAATAGTTTCAAATTTACCTCCTACAAATAATAGTCAATAATAATGTCCAGGACCCAAAACATATATATGACCATATCATAAAATTTCTCTAGTATGATAATAATTTGTAAAAATAACACAAATCTCCTTAAAACCACATCAAAATCATATATAATTTCCAAATATAAATAATAAATTATTCATTAAATAATATTACTTATTAATTTTACTGTCTAAATTACACAATGTTCCCAAAAAAAAAATTTATTTTATATAAAAATAAAATTAATCACTTACTAACCAAATAAATTTTCATTACCAAAGAGATCAATATAATAAAATATTTTTTCACAAAATGAAATTAATTTTTTTCTATAAAATATTTTATATATGAAAAAAAAGTTATATTAACTAGATATCATATAATATATTGGCAGGCACCGAAACCTTATTTCCCATCATTTGGTGGTCCAATCACCATGTATTTTATAGATTTGACAAGTTTTTACTCAGCATATGGGTGTTCCTTTTAAAAAACTATATTAACATAATTCCTATAAAGTTACCAAAAATACACGGAACCTCCTAAAAAATAACCCCAATAACATTAAAAGAAAAGAATGTTTTATCCTTAAATGTAATCTCATAACATATAGCTAAAATCCTAAAATATTTAATATAATTTTAATTATATAATCCATTACATTAAACCTAAGGGTTATATATACCTAAACCCAATTAAAAATATCCGAATATATAATTAATCACTAAAAAAGTAAATCACAAAAACGTATTGAAAGGGGTATCAATGAATTTTAACTAATAATCAACCTAAAACATATAGACCCGTGATGGTATCTATAACCCAATAGTGATCCTCAATTGAAAATATCCAAATATACAAATTTATCAAATTCATTCCTCTCATAATAACTGTATAGACACATCCCATAAATAGTACAAAACACTCAGTTTTTCATCAAGAATTCATTTTCATATATTCATATGGATATTTTTAGATTCATGATTTAGAGAATTAGGTAAAGAATATTACATGAAAACACTATATATTACATTTTGGTCACATTAATAAAATATCCATTTTTACCCTAAGATAAAAGTTTTATGAATAAATCATATATTCTATTTATGACTAGTTATAATAACGTTGAACAAGAAATCATCATTAATCAAACTCATCATTAATCATGTGAAAAAATTTAAAAATGTGGAATGATAATAAAAATATTAATAATGGAAATATATTAATTAAACATATTATTTCATTGATAAAATAATGGAAACCAAAAAAAGTTATCCTTATCTTTATATTCCCTGTGAGTATGAAATAAATAATAACTTCAGAAAAAGCACAAATTTTTTTCCCAAAATAAATATTTAAAACCTATATCATGAAAAAAACACGAATTTAAGAAATATATTAAATTAGGTTCATAAAATATGTTTAATACTAGGGTAAAAATAATGAGAACCTAGTAAAATCAATATTAGAAAACATCTTGGCGAACTACAACATTCAAGACAATAAAAAAATGAATATTAATAAATTCATTGATGATATATAAAGGGGATAAACCATCACATAAGAAATATTGGGATCACCCACTGCTTATATATAATTTAAAACAACCATATCAAGAATAATATATTTTATTCTATTAGTTTTTCATCATAAAACCCTTCAAAACATATTTATTATTGTATGCAAGATGATGTCCTATATTAAATAAATTTTCCATTTAAAAACTCATTTTCAAAACTAACGTAACCATAATAACGTAAAATAATATTTTTGTTTTCAAAAAAAAATACTTCAAGTAATGTAATTCAAATATAGAATAATGATTACTATACTTAGATATTCCACTGATGTTATATATGTTAAAATAAAATATTCAGGTTTCCTTTTTTCTAATATTTCAATTAAATGGTTAATTTTGGAAAAGCGTTGAATGAAAAAAAAAGTTGATATAAAATTTACTTCATAATTCATCTTAATCCATAAAAAATATATTAAATGTGTTTAATAAATTTGACAGTTAGTAATAATATTTAGAAAAAAAATCACGAAAACATTTAAAATGAGGTTTCTTGTTAAATAATTTGTCACCTTCAATCAAACTCGTCACCTAAATTCATTATTTTTATAAATAATTGAAATAT
Organism: Viscum album; assembly: GCA_963277665.1. NCBI lineage: Eukaryota > Viridiplantae > Streptophyta > Magnoliopsida > Santalales > Viscaceae > Viscum > Viscum album. The sequence continues at coordinate 1,462,508,885 of OY728165.1, read as the reverse complement.
TTTATTTATTTTATATTGGAAAGACCATTTTAATGTTCAATAGACTTTTTTTTATCATCGTATATTCAAATACTTAGTCATTTAATTTTATGTCATATATTTTAAAAATATCTGTCCCAGATGTAACAAATAACTGTAGTAGATATATTGTGGTCAATGATGTTATTATTAAATAATCTATAGAATAATAATAATGAAATAATTATCATTTTAATACATAAATTATTCATTAAAAACCAAACATTATTGATAAATATGAGAAATGAAATATGGTACAATCACGGAGATGATAGGTTGCATGTACGCATTAATAAGGTTACCATTTTTCAAAAACAATAATCAAAATAAGTTAAATGATATTTTACATGTCCAGGATGATAATAATATCATATGTATCATATTCTTTCTTTAAATAAACACATATATATATATCATTAATACAATTTGATGATGATAAATAAATCACTTCACATCTTGGAGGGTGTACTCCACACATACACTTGAATGGTGTTATCATTATTTAATTGATGGAAATTTACGAACTATAAATGGTATATTATGTTTTAAGAATGATAAAAATTTATTTAACATCATATATAATCCATTAGTCAATTATTATATTCTGCCAAGAGATTCTTTTTTGGGAAAAAAAATAATTTTATCTCATTAAAACTAATGCAAGAATTTTTATTGAAAACATATTTTTGATGATTAAAATGAATTAATTGAATATTGTTAGATTTTCCCTTAGAATTTACAAATAATATTCAGTGAGTAATAAAATTAATTTTATTTCATAATGTAGTTAATCATATTCATACACGCAAATTTAATGGAATTATAATATTTATTAAATTTAAATAATAATAGTTCTTAGATGGTTTATGATCAGTGTTTCATATTGTATAAGATATAAAACATACTATTAGTTTAAAATCACATTGTATTATACTATTTTTCAATGGTTCAACATCATGGTATAATGAAACAGTTGTAAAAAATACATTAACAAAGTGTTGTCAAGGGGAACACATGATAATAACTTCTATGGACTTGATAGGATTATTGAGAATATTCCAAGTGTAACAATTGAGATTTGGCCATTATAAATAGAAAATATTTGTAAAAGGTTATGGTAAATGGTATATTTTTTGTTTATAATAATAGTATAATGAAAATGAAAATAACAAAAAATTGGAATTAAGTTTATTTTAATGACTAAATAAAGTTCTATGAAACATGTAAAAATATACAGGGACATTATATGCATAAACAATTATGGACCAAAATCGAGGAAAAATAGAATTTATATAACATGAATTGATATTGTAAAAAATATAGATAAAGAAAATTAATGGTATAAATTATGAGATAAGTATATGAATATTTTTCTAGAATGGATTATGTATAGTGAATTACATGACCATTGGAAATCTGATCATTAGAATCTAATTATTGGAATTTTTCTATTGGGAATCTAACTATTATAATCTTACTATTGTAAATCTAGCAATTGTAAATATAATATTATAGTTATATATACTAGTTCTGAATTAAATATAAAATAAATTTCAAATATTATAAATAATAAATATTATTTAATTATATTGAATAATGAACAATAATTTAATTGTACTTATATATCATAGATAAAATTAATAAAATTTAATAAAGAAATTATTTATTCTTTGGTGCCAAATGAATTATTTCAGGACCAATACGATTTGTTTAATAATTAAATTTATAAAATATAGATAACTGTTTCAATAAAATGGAACTATAATTTTAATCAACAGGTTGAAAATTTCCGACGGTGAATTATTCAAAATTTTCCAACACTATTGATTTTTCTTCAAATTATTGATGTCTTGTATAAGAATTTTGAGATTATAAAGAATTAAAAAGTGGTTTCCAAATTTATAAAAGGGGATCCTAGACCCTTTATATTTTATTTTATTAATTTTACATCTTTAAATGAATTAAGATAATCTTCGTGACCTATAGTACACATTCCTAAGTCCAAAAAATAAAATAAGAATTAAGAAATAATATTTTATGGAAAACATATATTTCTCAGGAAAAAATAATATAAAATACTAGAAATCTGCTCAAAAGATAATATAAAATCGAAAAAACATTCATTTTATTAGAAAACCAGGTTGAAGATAATGGAATATCGTTTTCTACAACCATGATTTCTATGGTATTTGTTTAGAAATTAATATACCATTACTCTAAATTTGTTTTATAAAAATACACTCCCATTATCCGATTCTACTCCATTCTAATTATTTTTAGTATTGCAGTCCTAATTTTTTATCTTTCTATAATCTCCCCAAAGAGTTTTTTGGATCTTTGGGGTCTCTTACAATGATTTATGTATCTATCTGTTGGAATATAAGAGTAGATTATGATGGATATACTTACAATATGGGGGTGAATTTTAAATATGTAACATCGTTTTAATGATTTCAACTATACAAAACAAAAATCCTCATTTAGTATATTTATCAAACTAATACTCCTTATAATTATAAGAATCAAATAATAATATGAACAAACACATCCAATCATATAAGAGTTAGAATCATAATCACAATAGATCATATACATATATATTAAACTATGATTATAATAATTATATTAAATATGAAAAAATTAGTATTGAAATATAATTATGATGACTCACATTCTATTAAATTTACAAAGGAATAAAAACCATTATAAACCAGAAATACAATAGCTAACATTATTAAGATTGACTTATATGTTTTTATAAAATAGTTTACCTTTAACAATAGGAGAAAGGTAGCCAAAAACCTAGACTAATCCTACCCATTGTTTTATACATAGAGTAAGGTCAATCATTACTTAATAGAAAATACATCAATATGATGATTAGATTTAGGTGTGTCTTCCTATCACTAGAATCCCTTGATACGATTATTTTATATTCTCTATCATAAAATACCTAGATGTCCTCCATATGATTATTACATTTTCTCTATCTTCCAATCCCTTAATTCCCTATAACTGACTACTCAGTTTAACTACCTTCATCTACATTGAATCCCTTGATCGTTGATCATATTTTCTCTCTGTTCATATACCTGAAATCTATAGATCATAAAAATTAAAGGATGTAAATAAAAATACAATGTCATTATGGAAACCACACTAACACATATTATTTAAATTAAGAATTATCTTAGAAAATATAATTAATCAGATCAATTATTTAATGTTATATATTCTTTAGAATACATGAGTGAGAAAATTTATCCTCTATCTACAAACTCATTAAATGACTTATTATTAATATTAAATCTCTCAATGTTTATATTTTCATGTTCTTTCCATTGGACTCACATAGATGGTTCATGACAACCCATCATAACTGATAGTATGATGTCTTATTGATCAACCCCTTTATAATGTTAAAGATATTCCTTATGATAAAAGTATGATTTCTATTATGATTATAATCATATTTTAGCCTGATGGTTACCTAATAAATTGTGATGACAATTATCTTTATAAGAGTCATCCTGATTTATTAGTAACAAAATTATTCTGATTTTTATGATTTTTTCCGTATGATTGAAAATACAAAAGTCTATGTACAGGTCTGATTAAAGCTGAATCCAATAATCATCTTCACACAAAATTTGATTATGATAACAAATAAATTTAAGTGTATATTTGTAATATGTTACCACTTTTTATTTATATCATTAAAGTTAATTTTTTTCTAAAATTGCATTGTAAAACATTTGGGAACTAATATTTATTAAACATGTTCTACAATAGTGTTAGAAATTCGAAAAAGTAAAAGAATGGAAAAGTAATAAGTTTATCTTCTGACTCAATAATCTCTTAATTTTTAGAAAAAACACCAAACTATAAATGAATAAGATAACTAGAAAAACATATTTCCAATTATTATTTTAGGAAATTTTTATTCATAGTTATTATTTAATCATTAAATCCTACTATGTATGAAACTATTTTGAATATGATAATAAATATTTTGGAGTGTTCTTGAATTGATACTTCTTAAGAATTTTTACCCCTTAGTATTTTTTCTCCTATAATAATTTTAATATATCCCTTAATAAAACATATCATTCTTTTCATTAAAAAATCCTTTAAAAATACAATCAAAATAATATATATATATATATATATAATTCCCTCCCATTTTGATTTCCAGAAAGGAATGGGGAATGAATCTGAAGAATCTTGAAAATTAATAAAATATAGCATATAAAAAATGTATCAAATTAATCACATTAGAAATTAAATACATCGAGAGTTAAAAATAATAGAAATTTCTATAAATAAAAACATTGATATTTAAAATGAATAGAAATTAAATATTTTTTCGTCAGGGTTTTTTCAAAAAACTTCTTCTTCTCGTACTAATTTCGATCATTCTCCAGAATCCAAATTATTTCTTCAATAAATCGGTCTAGAATCATCAAAATTTATACAGACTAATATAAATATTTTGGTCTCTAAATATGATTAATTATTCTTTTATGGAATTCAACCCTCTAAACCGTAACTCCATTTATTGAATATTTTTTAAAATAATTTTCTTCACCAGTTCTATCATCAGTTTCATATAAAAATTATTCCTACAAATTAACTCTTTCTCCCATATCATTGGATAATAGATTGAAAAATTCCACCAATTCTATCATGGGATTCTTAATTTCAAATTATTTATTATCATGAATTGTGATATGGTAATCAATCTATTTTTTCCATTTTATAATTTGATTGCACGATATATTGGGTGTGTGAGAAATTTCTTATAATGTTTTCATCTCATCTTCAATTCAGATTACTAATTTTAATAAAACATTAATAGACTCCTATTTTAGATTGAGAAAATAATGAGTTAGATGACTTAATTCAAAAACCAATTGAAAAATATGGGATTTTCCATTATATCATTCTAAATAAATGAAAAATATATTAAAACCCATTTTGAGATATGGTTCTAGAGAAGTCTCATTGATTGGGCATTGAATGGGGAGGTTTTATTTTTCTAGTTACGAATTCCATTTAATTATCTTTCTTCATATATATCTTCCAAATTATTATTTCATCATTCGAAGAGTCATTATTATCAAATGATATTTCCATGAAATCTATATCATCATTGGTCCTACAAATGTCATCAGATTTTTTCATAGAATTTTAATCATCATATTATTTCATGGATAACTATTCACCTTCATGTGATGAAGAATACTCATCCTCCTAAGTACATCATGAATTTTATTATTTATATATCCTTGAGGGACTGTCTAATGAAGATGACGATGAATCCAATGATTCTTTATAATAATGTGTTTATATAATATTATCTTCTTCATTTATATTCAGTTCCTCATATTATTCCCCTTCGTTTTTAAATTCTATTTCAACCTCTTTGTATTCTCCTTCTAAATCATATTGAACTCCATCAACATCCTCATCAAAATAATTATATAAATCTTCTTGATATTGCATTGTAGTTCTATTATTTGGTTTTCTATTCTATTCTATTTATATCCATCACATTCCCACTATCTGTGACATAAGGCATTTTTTATTGAACAACAACATTTTCAAAAAATAAAAAACCAAATTCTAGTATAACTTGACTAGTCTAAGATATCAAAAGTAATATATTTCACTAATCCATTTAAAATCATTTCATCATACATTAGAAAATTCATGAATCTTCTAATATATTCATTTATATTAATTTCCACTCTTATTCTTCTAATGTCTCAGCAACCCAAATTTTGAATGTCTTATTCGTAGCAGGGTCAGTCCTAATTTTTTGATACCCTAGTTTCACCCCAAGTTTATTTTTAATTATATCTTCAAAAAAATCATTATGAATCTTCATTTCATTCCTTCACTTATTCGGAGTAGAAGTATATTATTTTAATTTTTTTATTTTCCTAAACTTCCTCATGATTTCTTTGTAGTTTATCAACCAAAACAACACCATAATTACTCTCAACAAACTTCAATCATTTTTCATCAAAGACCAATCTAAAACAATTCATAATATATTTCGAGATTAATGAAATATTTTCCAAAATAATATGTGATTTCCTTCGAACTATAACGATCTCCATACACTTTTCCACATTTTGACAATTATATTATTAGATTTGGTTGAGGTTTATTCAATATTCATCATAGTAATATGGATAAATTTAACAAGATCTATCTTTCTCAAATTTATAATAAAATTCAATTTAAAACAATATGAAAAATTTAAGGAATATATCTCTCTCTTTATCAGAATGAGAAATCAAAATATCAAAAGGGTAAGTACTCAGTTGTACAAAGTTAGATGTGGCGCTTTTCGAACCATTTTATATTTTAAAAATAAGTCATCTTAAGATTTTATATTATTAGAATAACCAATAATGATGAGACAATTGGGAAAAGAACATGATGATTCAATTTATAAAATTATTCCATCGAACAAGACATGTATCTTGTAATTTAACTTTAATCATTTCCCATACATAATAAAATAAATTTTTCCCATTTTCCTTAATAATTCGAATAGACGTATAGAATTCAAGAAAAATATAATTATATAATACTTTCTATAGAGACAAACACTTTATGAAATTTTCTATTACCTCCATCTGATTTTTAAAACATTAATTGGTGAATAGATGAATATAAAATCATTTGGATTGAGGATCCTGAAGACTGTAAAAACTCTTTAGAAATAACTTATATTGGGGGTGATGGTTCATCTTATATTTGATTAGAAATGGCTAATATTCATACCAATTTGGACCTAACTGTTATGATTGTTCTGAAAAATTTAATATGTGATTTTTACTCTTGATGTTTTTTTATAAAATTATAAGAATAAGAGAGAATCTACATTGAACATGTTTAAAAAAATTGAAATAAAAAAAATTAAAAAAATTGAGTAGAATAACAATAAATAGAAACTAAAACTGATGATATTTTTTTAAAAAATATAATAATTTGAGAGTACCTTTTATATAGGAAGGAACTATAGATATTATTTACATGTTCTTCTTGGTATTTTAAAACTATCTAGGTTACTATTGTTTTGAAATAATGAATCAATATGATATTTCCATTATGAAATTAAATTATGTTAATTATTATAGAGAAACTAAATATGATCATTTTACTAGAAATGATAAATAAAAAGAATGAAGTCAAATTTTTTAAGAGTTTTTTTAGTATAGAAATTTTATAACACAATCAGAGTCTGATTTTTTTAATGAAATATAACTCAAGATATGTTTTTCATAAAAAGAATGGGTTTGTAAAAATATTTACTATAAATTTTGTTGAAAAAGAAAAAATATAGAAATACTATATTTTTTGAAAAACATAAAACATATGTACTCCCCCTATAAAAAGGGACAATAGAACGATAGAGATGGGTAAAAAAAAAGTAGATAAGAATCATTACATTACTTTCATCTTTCCTAGATTTTATTAATTATATTAAAATCTATCATTACTAAGGGATTTAGTAATAATGTTAGTAAATTTATCTTACATTCAGATGAATTAGAATATGATATCTCATATATGAATGGTATCTTGAGGTCAATGGTGTCTTAAATATATAAATTTATGATGTGAGTGATGTGATAGGTTTTTAAAAATGAAATTAAACTTTTATTTTCAAAATGTATTTTAATTTTTGTAAATCTCAATCCATACTGACAGTGTTTTTGCTACATCCACAACACTGAGCCACAAAAACTAATAAATGTAACATATTCGGCTTCCAAAGTGAAAAGTGATATAGAGCGTTGTTTATTACATGACCAAGAATATTTATAATATCCTAATAAAGGAAAAATATATATATTTTATTAGTCTATCTAATCTAAATATACAAAATTCAGTATCTAGAAACCATTTTATTTCACAGAATTTTATTAATGAATAAAATTTACTCAATCTATAGTTCCTTTAAAATATAAGAAAACTCATTTTACATATATTTTATTAAATTATTTTGTATTTTATTGATATATTCAACTTATTAATATAAAAAAATTAAATCTAGATCACTAGAAGTTATTTAATGTAGACTTTCTTTCATACCAATAAAAATATTTTGATCATCTTAATTCACAGTCGTATGAAGATAAAATTTATTTGATGTAAAAATGAGAGTAATAATAATTTTATTATTTTCATATTAAAATTTATTATAAAGTTATGTTATATAATTATGTTGAGATATAAATGTTCCTTCTAGTTTTTGTGAAATTTTAAAACCAATAAAATATGTTTACTAACACATCATACTCATTTCAAGCATAGAAATTATAAGATTCATAAAGAAATCAGTTACGGGTTTTTGAGTTAACTAAATATAATGAAATAATAAAAAGTATAATCATAATATTTTAATAAATTATATTATAGAATGTGTTGGATCTATACATCTCATAACATATTTTTTTTTCTAACAAAAATCCATGTAATCTATCATACCATCATCTAGGGGATTGTTCAAATACATTTATTGATTTTGATTGTTAAAAAAATATTGTGGGTTATTTATTTTCAAAACGAGGTGGGTTTCCAACAAAATTTTCATCCTAAATAAATCCATCAAGGAAACCATCTTCCGCCTCTATTTGGAAACGTTATAAAACAATGAGTGAGACAATGTCTTAAAATATTCATTAAGAATCATGTCTTGTTACCAGTGCATAGATTTATTGATAGTAAATTAAATCCTATTTATTATAACCATTAACAATAAGTAAATATTTATTTAAAAACATTATTCCATTTTTACCATTTTTATTCTGAAAAATCAATTTTAAACCAATTATAGATGATTTTATTTAGGTCATTTAACTAAATTATAGTCATTTTACTCAAAAAATTATTGATATAATCATGATTTTATTTAATCTAATTATCACAATATAAAACCTCATTTGGATTTTTCTGTTATAATTAGTATTAGAAATCTATGAGATCAATTTTCCTTCTAACAAAGATTTTAAACATTATTTATTGATGTATATCACCAATGGTTCTTTCACTAGGATGATTCCAAATAAACAACAATCTTCCCAGTTTCTCAAAATTTTGTTCATTGGAAAAAGTTAAAAAATATTCCTGAGGGAAAACAAAGGAAACAATTTCTTTATTGTTCTTTATAACAATTACTTTCTAACAGATGTTTAAAATAATTTTTCAAAATAAAATCCAAGAATATAGGTTGAGGTATTAAAAAATTAAAGAGACAAGTTCATCAAATTTAACATGTACAATTTCCTAAAAGGTAATAAAATTTTTATTAAAAACACTATGATCCTTAGAAGTAGTGGAATAACAATAAAATATTCCTTCAAAAATTTTGGGTTCAATTTTATGTAATTTATCCATCATATTTAGGATGAATAAATTCGAAACAAAAAAATTTAATTAAGAAACATTTGGTTCTATTCTAGTACCCAACTCATATTGAGTTTTATTATGAAATTGTGGAATGAAAATTCATTTAAACATATATAAGGTAGTTATGACCACATTAACAAAATATGTTTTAGCATTTTATTATTCCCTAAATATGGTTTTTGTTAATTCATGAAGAATTATATTTATTAATTCAATTACAAAATATTTCTGGGGGTTCTATGTGATGAAATGTTATGTTATATTCCTTTCTTACTAAAAAAATGTTCTAAATAGACATTTAAAAAGTTTGACAACATGAAAATTATGAATAGTTATCAAGGGATGGTTTTCTCATTTTTTATCTTTGGAAACAATATTTTTAAAATAACAAATGACTTTATATTTCTTTTAGAGAAAATTAACCCATATATATAGAGTGTAATAATCATGTAAGATATATAAATTATATTCTCAAGTAATTAATATAGTTTGTGTAGGACCAAACAAATACATGTGCACTAACTATAATTTATTAGAAATTGGGACATCACTAATTGATTTAAAACTGGACTTATGCTGATTATCAAATTGAAATGGGTCACATACTTTTGATGTATCAAACCAATGTTTTGGTAAATCCTAAAAAAGTCCATTACTAGTCAATTTTGATATGTTCATATGGGTACAATTCCCTAACCATTTATTCAAAAACCAAGATTAATCATCCATAACATGTTTATCATCAGTTTTATGTAATAAAACATCTTTCTAAAATTAACCACCATTTTATTGATCATCAATAACTGGGTTCACATTATCATTATCATTTCTCTAGAAAATATTACAAGTATTATTTTCTAAAATTTTATTAATCTAAGAAAATTCATCATATATTGATAAGAAATATTCTTTATAAGATGATATAGAGTGTATCTTATCAAGATAATTAGAATTTACGGACATATTGGTGATATTTTCACCTATTCAAGCCTTATTGATGAAAAACGTATTTTCCATGGGAACATTACCAAAAATAATTATGTTCCCATGTCCATAACATTCATTATCTAATGAATTTTTAGTATAATTAACCCCATGGTTACCCCATGTGTTAGAGACATTCTGTACATTCTTTCCTTTGGATATGTAATAGTTTTGGTCATTAATTTCTATAATTATTTCATATATATCTTTCTTAATTATCATTGGACAATCTGGGATGACATGTATAACTTTTTTAAATTAATAGTTGGTGACTTTAGAATCATTCTTGTCAAAATAAAATAATGAATATATGTTTATCATTATTGTAAATAATTCTTCCATGCAGTATTATTCTGTAATTATTGTTAAATTAGATAATTCATTATTATAATGTTCTAATTTACTTGATTCTATCAAAATTAAGGATTTATTCTCCATTTAATTTTTACCAATTTTCAAATTTTTTGAAATTTTAAGGAATAATTGTAGTATAAAATTAAATACGACCATTTTTAATTTTATCTTTCTCAACAACTCCCTTTAGTCTACCTTCATGTTGTATAGGAGTTGAAATAAGATAATCCAATGAAAGATTATTTAGCTTTCTTGTATCCTCCACATATATTGTTTTGTATTCACACTAATAGGTCTTCACATCAATAATATTCTCTATAATAATTTCATCATAAAGACCTCCTTCAATAATAGATTTCAATTAATTTATGATTATGATGAACCTCTCATGAATATATAAAATAGAATCCCCCGGTTTAAAATAAAAATCCTTACAGTTATCTCTTAGCATATCCCTTTCAGTTTCACCAACAATACATGTACCAAATTGTGCATCTACTAATCTATTTCCACATACTATTATCAACTTCACATGAAGATATCTTACTATATAAAATTATTCTCCTAGAAAAAACAATGTATACCATACTCTTTAATTAATCTAATAATCTTTTCTGTATGGATGTATAAATGAAAAGGCTTCCTTATTATGAATCTTGTTGTCTCTAGTAAGTATAAAAAATTTCAACTCTATAATTGAAAAATACTGTTATCATCTTATCTAACCAAAATGCCTAATTAGGACCAATAATGATATGTGTTATGTTTGGGTTTAAGTTTCTCATAGAACTGATATTTATACCTAGAAAATTAAAAAAAAATCAATTCCATAGGAAAAAATTAGTGTGAAAAATATTATGAATAAAATGTTTATAATAAATAATAATAAAACATGAATTTAATAGAAGATGCAAAATATTATCAATTGTAAGATGTAAATGCATCCTTTGATAGTAATTGTTTGTTGTTATGAGTTATTTATGATTCCTATAAATACAATGGTGGTAAATGTTTCTTTAAAAACATATTTTAAAAGATATAAACTATACAAACACAGTTCTTATTTTAGAATATTTATTGAACTCATACTCAGTACAATTATCATAATCATACAATCATTACTACAAACCAGTTTGATTATATGAGAGTGAAAATCATAAACACAATGGATGTTACTTATATTAGTGTATGATTATCGTAATCATAGTTAGTGTGAAAAACAAATTAGAAAATAATGATGAATACAATTACTCTCTTTCAATTAAATGTGCAGCATTATAGAAACATGTATAAACAAGAAAAAAAATATCAAGCCATAGTAAGTATAACTTCTAAGCTATCATAAAAAAACACCTGCAACATTAAGTGAATGGTAGTTGATAACCATTATTGAATGAATCAGTTGTATTATACATATAGTAATTAATATCTTTTATTACAAGGAAATACGTAAAAAAAGATCAGATTTAGGTCAATATTTGTATCTTCATAATCCCTCGATACGATGATTTTATTTTCAATATCTTCTTATCCATGGATTCCCTTAGTAAGATGATTATATTCTATCAATATTTATATCCCAAAATCTCTCGATCTGATGGATCAGATTTACTGTCTTCCTATCCCTAGAATAAATCGATCTATGGTCAAATATTTTTCTATATTCCAATAAACAAAATCCCTCAATTGTATCAATTATAAAACGTGAATAAAAAATGAAAGTTCATAATGAAAAAAACCTAAAATATATTCCCCAAACACAATATCTATAAATAATTACAACAAAAATGAATGGTCCATTCATGTTATGTATTATTCAGAAGACATGAGAGAGAAAATTAATCATCATTCCTTAAACTCTTAAAATGAATAATTATTTAAATTTCGTCTCCCAACAATCATATTTCAACGTTTTTTTTGGAAAGTACTCAAATAGTTGGTGCATGATATCTCCTCAAAACTGAATGTCTAACATCATATTGATAAAACAATACAGCGTTAAATACATTTCTTATGATAGAAAGTAGTATATATGATCTAATTATAAAAATATTTCAAGGTGATTGACATTCTTATCTATTTTCAATATGGTTATCCTTATGATATTATATATGATTTTATGGTATAATAAGAAATTTGATTGTTATAACATTTTTTAGTATGATATAAAATACAACAGTCAAACTCTTATTCCAATTAATGTTGAATTTGATGATCAGATTTATACACAATATGATAATTGTAATGAATAATAGTAACTTCACATTCTTTACACAAAATTACATTTTTAATTTATTTTACAAGATAATGTTTTATAGATATACATATTAAATCACAAATAATGTAAAAAGTTATTATACCTGTATTATGAACATGTGTGTGTGTTCCAAAACTAACGAACTGGATAATGAAGAACTATAACTTATAACTCAACACTATATCATGGGTTCTTGTTTCCCAATCCTACTAATTTTTTTCTTTTTCAATTTATTTGTTATTTTGTTTTTAAAACTTCAATTTCCTTAAATTTCTTAATTTCACTTTTTGTCATCCATTTGAAATATTTTCAATCATCGATTACTTAATACCTCAAATTATATCATTTTTATTGGATGTTACAAAGTTTATTTCACGGTTTTTAATCTTTCGACATCCACTAGTAGGTTTTCATTGAGTAATATTTTTATGATATATTTTTATAAATTCCATTTTATTTAATCCATAATAGATCACCATTCACAAAAATTATACAACCTTTATAATCCATTATAATTCTTAAACTCTCCCATGACCATAAAACCATCCTAATATTTTTGTGACAAAACATGTTAGTGTTTTTTCAAAAATATAAATCCCAATATAAATAAAATAAGTGACATTGGTTTTGAATATATTAAACTAAGAAAAATAACATTTTAAAAGTTTTCTAGGTATTCCATGGTCTTTATTATGGTGCATGATGAATGTGACTGTATTGTGAATGTATCTAGATACTCATGTGGGACATTCCTGGGAATATTTACATGTAATTATCAAATCATTATGATGATTTTATACATTATTTCATTGGTTACTTACTCTTTATTATAAATATATCCATAAACCTAGATACCTAAATTATCTTTGTCTTCATAAACACCATAATCACATATTAATCACTTGTTAAATGTGTTTATTTTCACATTTTAAATTCCAAAATCATTAATATAGATTTTATTTTGATACATTTATTAAATAATTTATTGGATATATATTATTATACAATATAGTCCATTTTTTATATGGTAAAATGTATTAAATATGTCCCATGGATATAAGTTTCTACAAATTTATATTTTTTTTCTCTTTGACCATGAAGACATGTAGTCATTTATTATTTTGGGGAATGTGTTGGAAATTTTTTATAATGGATGGGGATGAAAATTATATGTCCCTTTAATGCACTAGTATGTCTCAGGAGACAACTAGTACTGGGTAATTCCATTTTCCTTTCCTTTAATGTAATTTTACTTAACAAGGTGTCTACAAAATGTTTAATATTCCAGGAATTATGCATTTCAATCAATATATGATCTACTATTATTATAGCCAAATTTATTTGTTATTACAATAGTTTTTTTTCATTATTGAATCATTGTAACTATAAATTCCTTCCATAATTATTATTCTATGGTCATGTGTTGATAACTTACTATGTATGGTTACCGAGTCTAAATTCTCACCCTTTATATTGTATATAATTTTCCTTCGAAAAACGATTAGTAATATATATGAAAAATGGAATGCAAGGATAATAAAAATGATTCCAAATATATAGATGATTTATTAGTTTCAATGTTATATTTTATCCAGTATCCTAATGATACTGTTTTATAGGATCCATTGTATCATGATCTATGTATTCTTGACCAGTGTAATAATATAACTAATGGCTTCTAGGTATGTGATTTGTGGTTGTTACTGTTTTTATAAATGAATTTTTAGTGTAATCCATCCAAAAACTATTTAGGGGAACATAATAAGAGGGCATAATCAAATATCAAACCATTATAATATTCCAGAAATATATCTAGATAACATAATATAAATTAATTCTAATTGAAAAAAATGATACAATGTTTTATTTTTATAATGATATTCATGATCAAATCAAGAATATTAACTTATCTATAAATGGTTCTTGATGGAAGATATCAAAATATTACCACCACATGGAAAAGGTGTATATATTTCCCTAATAAACAAGTCATTATTGATTATTTTCTAGTTAATAATACGCTCATGCTACTTTGGTAGTTGATCTAGGTTATGATAAGTAACTATCCCAATAATGAACAACCCATTTAATACGTTCATGGTGTGTTAAAATTGGATTTCTTCATGAAACACAGACATTCAAATTTTAATTGAACCACCGATTCATTAGTTGTAGAGAAATGGATCATGTATTTATATTAGTTATTTAATTCCAATGGATACTATGATAGGGAGATGTTTTTGATGGATCTATATAAGTTAAAGGGATATAATGATTATTGGTTGTCGTTAAATCAAAACACTATGAATGGAGAAGAGATTGATGATATGGTATGGAATACTTCTAAAGTGATATTCCTGGAGAAGTATTTTCCATGGAAAAATGGGAAAAGTGGAATGTAAATATATATTATTATGACATAAGGAGGTGTGTGATGTGGGTATGTATCAAGTTAAGTTTACACGGTTAGTGGGGGAATACTAGTGATTATGCACACAACCCTAAAATAAAGGTAGAACAATTATTTCAGAGAATAAATCAATTTATTCAAAGGTTAAAAGTCACTAAATTGTTTCCCCTTATATGGATATTAAATATTGTTCCATTAGAAACATGACAGATTTCTTTATTCCCTTTACCTTCCAAGAAAATTAGTAGAAGAACATGATAGTTCATCGACATGTTGTAACAAAAACATAAATGTAAAATATATGAAGATTATATTTTCCAACATTCAATAACTACTGTATGAAATACCCTACGACATACATAAAATACATTGGAGTTCTATACAAGTGTAGAGGTAAATGAGATAAATCTATTGAATGGAAGAGAACAATAGAAGCTATCTATTTCTAATTCTTCCATTTGAAAAAGATGTGATATTATTAATATCAATTCCCCCAGAATGAGGGAATATATCCTTGAGGAATGTACTCTATAGGGGAAGCATATACCCGAATGTACAAGACATGTACTGCAACTTTATTGGAAAGTGGGTCGTCCTTATGGTCCTTGGTATGAAACATCATATCAAGTCCCATCCTACACTCTCGTTGGACTATTATGGAGGGTAACATCCTCTACTGATATCACAATTGGTCATGCAATGTGCTAGGTTATCTTGAATGTCCGGATCCCACTATCTTCTTTAGGAAGGCAAGCCTATATACTCAATTTTTCAATTCAGTTCTAGATGCACCCCAATAAGTGATTTTTTACCCTCTTATCATTAACATTAAAAAGGAAAAGGGCATATATTCCCCTTCCACCTCATGGAAATTCAACTTGAAGGATTTTCACAGAATTAATGTCTCTTAGGGGAAACACGGGGGATGGAATAGTATGGATTGGTGTAATAAAATTCATATTAAAGTAAACTTCCTCACAAAGAGTATTCATAATAATGCTCTTCCCTCAGATGAAAACATAAAATGTTTAGGCATTTCCATGGATTCCTATTGTCATTTCTATGTGAATAAAAATTATGTGAGTGTGAATCACATTTTAATTGTTGGGGAATGGGTTCACCAGGTGTGGACCTTTTTTATATAATTTAAATTGTACTCCCTCCGAGCTGATTGAAATGATCTGTTCATGGAGTGCTGGTTCCATGGGGTCGATGGGCCAGCAATGGAATTAGCGGTGCAAGCCATCATGTTAAATGTGGGATGCCGGTCTTCTGGAAAGTATTGAATCATGCTATGTTTGAGGTGATAACTTCCACATGATGGTCCGTTGTGGGTAGAACAATGTTTATATTGAATGACTTGATCGGTTTTTTGGGAATCGAAAAGTTGGATCCATCCATTCGAGTATTTCATGTATCATAGAGTGTGAATCATCAAAATGTATTTATGCCTTAGGGGAGGTGGATCCATTTGGATTCCCCGAGGGAGAAGTCTCAAACATAACAATGATGGATATTTTGTAATGGGTGACATGCAAGGAGGAGGGGTTGTCAGTGACCTCAGGGGGAGTGTGGTTCTGGAGTTCATGAATCATTATTGTAATGGTATGTCTATTTTCTTAGAGTAAAATTCTTTTCTCATAGTGAATTCCATATGCAGCTAGTGGGACGTTCTCTTTGCTCAAGTTGAAATAGAATCCATGATTATTCATGATGTCTTTCATGGTAAAGGTACCACCGCTGGTCTATTTCTTATGTTATTCAAAAATGTAAGACCCTCTGTTGCGGTCCCCAATACCATAGTTTTTTTCCATTCTAATGTGTCTCATTTTAAATTAGAAGGGGTGAATCTTATTTGGGTTGATGCCCTTGGACTTCATTATTTAGAACCACACTAGTTTTAGGAGACCTATTTCATTATTATATTATATTTCTTGTCTCTATTTTTGAATAAAAATTATCAAGTATGATGGATGAAAAGCGTATATATAATCTCACTATTGAATGGATCTATTAGAACTTGTGGAATTTAAAAGATAACTACAAGGGTTGTGTGATATGCATTTCATTTTCCCATGTATTTAAAACTGCGGATAACATATTATATTTGGGAATAAGAATGATTCATCTATTATTTTATTAATTGTCTATTGTGAAATAAATTCTATTATTATTGAGAATAAATATCAATTAACTTTCATTGATGAATTATTTGATCTACATCAAGGGGCTCCGTACTTATCCAATATCGATCTCTATTGTAGTTATTATTTATTAAAATTAATTAATATTGATAGAAAAGCTATTGAATTCTATAAAAATGTGGTCATTATAAGATTATAATAATAATTTTGGGTTATCTAATACTCCCTTTATGTTAATTGATATAATGAAAAAAACATTCAAGAATATCATGATAAATTCACAATGATGTTTATTTATGAAATTTTTATATACATTGTAACTTGTGAAGGCCCTGATTATCATATATGGATTATCATTCATACTCTAGAGTACGAGTGACAATACAATAAAATCATTTATCATGAATTTTATCTTTAAAAAGTGTGATTTTCCATATTTACACCAATAATGGATTATCAGTTGACCTCCCAAATGCCGAGGTTGTTAAGGAATTTCCCACTATAATGAATGTTGCTATGATTCTTAGCTACATAGTATTAAATGGTTAATATTATTGATTTGTTGATAGTTTATTCAAATTAGAAAATATTCTAACAATGATTTCATATAAAGGGGTTAAATTCCCATGGTCTATATATTGTGAAGAATGATTTCTGGAATGAATGATGAGAAAAATCAATGCCTCAGTGTTGAGAATTGAAATTAGGTTATTGGTTTTGAATCAAGGAAATGGAAGACTATTGTGAAGAAAATTCAAACACAAGATCTTGAAATGAATGCAATAATCATTAATTTGAAAATATTGAGGCACTACATTCATAATGACTAATTTAAAATACATTCGAATAATAAAATTTTAATTATAAATTCATGTAGATTTTGAATAAAAAGTAGACAAAGAGATAGATTGAATAAATTACGAGTAAAATTTAAAAATACACTAAAAACCTGAGTATAGAAATAAAAGTGGATTCTATATTGAGAGGAAATGATCATCGGGTCATATCCGTAATGAGGATTGACAAGGATCATATATTCAAGGAGTTGATAATGTTTGACAGGGAAATTATCAAGGAAGGGGAAACATAATTTAATTTCCCTGAAATTCCCTAATAATATTTACTATATATTATAATGAGATCTCATCATAGATAAAATGGATATTAGAGGAAAATCAATTCCACAAATGATCGGTAGTTGGAAGACTTCATCAGTGGCAATGGAATGAAATTGTTTTGAAGTAGATTATATGCACCATCATTGCATTATAAAAATTCGGAGTTACAAGACAATGGTTATAGCTGAAATGAATCTATAAAATAGGTTTTTAAAAGAATTTTAGGTATCAAAAAGTGAATTTATTTGGGGATAAAATAAAGTAGAAAATTACTGATTTTGGTTCTAGATACATGGTATTAAAATAATTAATGATTGAGAGGAAACATCCATAGGGTGTTATGAAACATCTCCAGATACCTATTTGGATATGGGAATATATCTAAACACAAATTTTTAGTGTTATACCTATGACCTTTAAAAAATGTGAATTTATGTGGGTAACACTAGATTTCCTTATAATATACGTAAATTACATAACAATGAGGATATACCACTTAAATATCATACATGAGTCTATATAAACGACATTACCAGAAATTATGGTTCACATTTTTTTATTTCATTGGATCATATCCATCACATGACATGTACAATTTAGAGGAATATTAAAATGTATTTTAACACTATTGTGATTTTATGCACTACCTATATTCTTCCAATTAATCGATAGTAAAAAATGAAAATAAAATCGTTTAAGGATATGATGATGTAATGTTCACTCAACGTACACAGAAAATTTGACCAGTAAATTCCTTTAGTTAAATTTTCATATATATATAGATTATAGTCAAGAATACAAATAGATCATCATGGGACCTTGTATGGGAATATATTTAAAACTCCAAAATTGTAACACCCCAAGATTTTATGAAAAATATTCTTTTAATTTCATTAATGTCTTGTGTTTTATGCTACACCAAGATTACCTTGCGCTATACACAACACCATATTAGCTTGCAGTATACGCAACCCTATTCTTGGATTGTGTTACACACAATTTTGATAATAGTTATTCTACGCAACATTGAGTATGTATATATATATATTAAATGTATAAATGAAATATGGTTGGATTATGTTATACGAAACAACGAAGGAATCTTGCACAATACGCCACCCTGACTTGGCTTGCATTACACGCAATCGCAACCTTCCTCGATAGAGTGTGTTGTACGCAATATCGGGTGTTAGTAAACAACGATATATTATTATAATATTATTATGAACTTGCTGTTATGAATAGTATTAACTAAATTTTGAATTTTATAACATTATTATTCATTTAACACATTTTCTAGAACATTTTATAAGAACAAAATAATTTTTTCGGAAAAAATAAGTATTTTTCAAAAAAATACAGTTTTCCTGCCTTTTGGTGGCGCACCCACATTAAATCTAGTTTTTGAAATTTTTATAAGTTCTATTTGACAAAATAAAATTATTCTTTGGAATCATGAAATAAAAATTTACTTTGGATAAAATTTTAATTTTATCCTGATGACTTTCATATTTTAATGAATAGTAAAAACACGATATATTTTAATTAAAAACAACGTTTTCATTGTAATATCATATGTGGATAAATTATAATATTGAATGGTTTTAAAGTATAAATATAATATATTTTTACCATTTAATATAATGTATGTCATTAGCAATGATTTTTCGTTGAATTCGTAGGTAAAATCAATTCAATCTTTCGCAATGTTTTAAAGAAAAACCCGTTTCCTTTCGACAACGGGATTAATTTTAATTTAATTTCTGAAACTTTTGTGTATTGAATTTGGAAAAAATGTATTCCATATTTGGAATCAGTTGGTCCAAATTATGTTAATAAGCTACTTCTTATATTTGGGCATTGTGAATAGTAACTTCGGTAAATTTTATTTACTATAGTTAAAGATAAATCGGGTAATTAAGGGTAAATATAAGATTATAAAATTACCATAACACTTGAAAAAATCCTATTGGATGACTAAAAGTCAACCCATATCACCAAAGTGTCGGATTATATTCATTTAATGGACTTTTTCCATGAAAATAATTTAATTATTTTTAAAACCAAAGAATGTGACAACATGTCACTCTCTTAAATACTATAAGTATACTAATTTTATGTTAGTGATAAACATCATGAAACTTCAAACATTAATAGTATATAGAAATCAAAAAAATTATCTACATCATGAGAATTTATTTAGAATTTTTGGGGATTAAATAATTATCATTAATTGTGACACAATAGTGATGCAGAAATTATTTATCTAGTGAAAAATCAAGAATATAGTTTTTATTAAACTAATTGTTATCCTAAAAGGCCCAAAACCCTGACCAATTATTTTTGGTCATGTAAATATAAACTATAATCATCCAATGGTCGAATATTTGACCATTTGGAGTCTTATACAATCAATTATGACACTTATATTATTTTATTTTATATGATCCCAAATTTGTCACCTTCATAATTTAATAAATATAACAATTTAACTATTGTGATTTTAAGATGATATATCCGAGTAAAAGTATAATTGTGAAATTTAGTAGACTTATATTCATCATAGGATTTTATTTTTAATTTTTATGCAACATATATGTATATTAAATAATTATACAACAATGTTGTAGTAATTATTTTATTAAGAGATAAAGAAAATAAATGGTTATAAAAATAATAAAATAAATTTTATATGAACTATTTAATGTTCTCCACTAACTTTCTAGATACATTTGACCTTTTATGAATCTATTAATTCTTTTAGTTCGAACATATCTTCTGTATATATTTTATTTAAATTCAAATAAATGAATAGTGTCAAAATTGACACTATTGTTATTTTATAAAAATAACATATTATAAATTTTTTTAAAAATCACAAAAATATTTAAAAATTATAAATTTAAATTTATATGGTCTATAATGTTATAAAGTAAACCATTATTGAAAATTCACAAAAAATAAGTAATTATTTGTTATAATTTAAAATTTATCATTTTATTACCACAAATAATACAAAATAGATTAAATAAGGATAAATCAAAATGATAAGGTTTAAAATAAGATCCAAACAGGTATAAATTTAATTTGATTATGAGATTACAACCCTATATCATCTAATATTCTAATATGAATCATTTTTGGTGGGTTGTAAGTGGTTTTAGATTTATTATAAATTAATATTTTTAAGAATTCCAAAGGTGCCCCTCTCCTCCCTTATAAAAGGGCACCTCCTCCCTCTCTTCAACACACCACATTGAGCCTTCATGATCGGCCTAAACCTGCCAAATTCTCTTCTCCACTTCCCTAGAAACATACTAGAGGTCCTGGTATTTTTCAAAGTCAATTTTAGTGCCCTAAGAGGAGGTCTCAAAGAGGCGCTTCAAAGAAGAGGTAATTTCTGTTACCGATTCTTTCACTTTTATTTCTTCTTCCACTTATTCTTATTAGGTTGTTTAATTATGAATTAATAACTTCTGTATAACTCATATACTGATATGTTATTATAAGTATGAAACAACCCTATTTCACCATCTATCCATCCTATGGAAAATGAAATAACCGCGCGTGCGTACGTACAGAATACCGTCTCCACACTATGGTGTAATCTATTTTCCACCACCACCTTACATGGATGGGTATAATGGTGTAAATAATAAATATATATGATAATAGTAAAGTTATAATGTTTTTGTAATAGTATACATACACTCCAATAAAATTCCACGATCATGGGAACGATATCATCGCTCGTGCGTACGTACGGAATACCGTCTCCACGACGCGATGAGATTCATTCTCAATGATTAACCATTCATAAATGATTATAAAGTATATATAATAAGTAATCATGAAATATATTACATAATAATGATACTGGATTTATTTATATATATATATATGTATGTCATCCAATTAATTCTATTCACATCAATGAGGAAACGAAAACAACGTTCGTGCGTACATACGGCCTACCGTCTCCATGAATGGTGTATTTCTTTCCATTTATCAATCTATTACATATATGTATATTCTGAATATATATTATATATAAATCATGTTTTACATTCTGGATGTAATTAATCATGATCTATGTAATCATATAAATAATTACAAGTCAAAACACGGACGACAAATGAAACGATTTTACCCAAAACGCTCTTTAACATGGAATTTACAAAATAACGGGTAATATAAAGTCATAAGTGAACCATATATGATATCATAACAATTAATATGATTCTATAATAATTCCATAACATTATTTAAATCATTATACAGGAGGTTCAGATGCGTACCAAGCATATCGGACCTAAGGTAAGGGGTAATTTTGCAAATCTCATTTTTATCTGAGATTGCATATTTTAAGTATTTACTGGGGTTATTTCTATCACCCATGTCCATGTTTTATAAAAGTGTTTTCCTTTATTTTTAATATCCTTTTTACCCATTTTTGACTTTTACTACATGGTATGTAAGGAATCTTTTTTTGTTTACGTTAGGAGGTACTTTTCGACTTTTCCGGCAAAAGTACGAAAAGAATGTTTTTTTAACTTATACCCCATGAACGAATTTTTATGGTTTTATAAAGCCTTATTTTCATGAAGCTTCCTCCAAAATATTTGATGACTATTTTCAACAAAATCCTTTTCTTTTAAAATTGCATGAAATTTTGTGAAAAGAAAATGAATTTGAAGAAAAAAAGGATATTTTCCTTAATAATTCATTTCATGTGTTTTATCAAAACAATTTTTCCATATAAGATGAAATTATTTCATATGTGTATGTTTCAATTATAATGTATATATGATTTACATGGTTTTAATTGTCTTATGATGAAATATTCATTTGTTTTATATGGATTATGTGATGATGGGATGATGTTTATGAAACCCATTTTATTCTTTGGGTTATGATGAATGTTTTAATTTTATTTTGTGGCACATGTAATACTGATTTCACTATGAGATTGTTGGGACCTATATCTCCTTCCAATGCATTGGGTAACAAATTATATCTCATGAGATAGACATTGCTGGGACGGCAGGTTAAACCAGTTCAGTAAAATAGGACTGAAACGAGGAGTGAACTCGATTCAGAAAGGGACTTTGTCCACTAAGATGGTATTGGAAGAAATGCCTTGGCTACTATGGAAATCATTAAATGTGATTAATGGATTCCACAATTACATGTTTTATTCCCATGCTATTTTGTCATTCTTAACGTTTCTTTATAATATATGCCTTACGTACTTCCTTGTTTTATGTCATTGCTCATGCTTTTAAACATTATGTTCATGTTTCTAAGCTCAAATGTATATGATTTGATTTATTTTATCCATGCTTACCCTTACTGAGCATTTTAGATCACCCATTATATGTTTTTTTCCATGATATAAAGAAAGCATTTAGGTATGAAATCAAAAAGGGGAAGATAGATATGGGAGATGTTGAAGATCTTTCAACAGGATTAGATGATTATATTCCGAGTTTCCAAAGACACTAAACTATTACAGTCCTTGTGTGTCTATTTGTGTTATGTATTAAGTATTCCGCAAAAGTAATGTAATATCCATGTACGTCAAGCTTCGGGTCTCTACAGTTGGTATCAGAGGAAAGGTTAAGTCAACCTTTGGAAACTATGATGCGAGAACTTTAGTAAGATCCCTAGAGATATTTCTAAGGTATGTATAGGGATGTCCCTAAGGTTAAGTATAGGTTTTAGTACTAGAATTACGGTAACCCAAGATGTTAGATATTGATGGTACTCCACCTTTATTATATTGTTTTCCCTAGGGTGATTTTTTCATCTCACACTATTCTTTTTGGGTTTTAGACGATGGCTGTAACCCGAAGGAACTATTTTGATCAATGTAATGGAAAATGCAATGATTGTACTCCTGAACAAACAAATGTTATGGGAGATGGAGTGAAAAATCTTATTGCTATACTTACACAAGCTATGAATCATTATGGACTTCCAAATGAGCAGAGAAGGGAACAATATTATATTGAGTCCTTCATGAGGCAACATCCACCTTCTTTCAGTGGGTCTTCTAATCCACTTGTTGCTAAACAATGGATCAGTACTACTGAAAAGATATTTTCAGTTATTCAATGTTCTGAACATGATAATGTCATCTTAGCAGTATATCGTTTGGAAGGTGAATCTGATCAATGGTGGAATCTTATCAAGAATACAAGGCCAAGAGATGAAATTGAGTCCATGGAATGGGACGAGTTCAAGAAATTATTTTTCAATAAGTACTTCCCTAGTATTTTTCGAACAAAGATGGAGAAGGAGTTTCTTGAACTAAAGAAAAAGGATGATGAATCTGTTGGTATATACGAAGCGAATTTTACAAGGCTTTCCAGGTATGCATCTGGACCTATCATCCAACCTGAATGTAAAGTTGATCTATTCTTTAGTGGCTTAAAACCAAATCTTCTAAGGGAATTAGCTATATGAGACTTCAGTAGCTATGAAGAAATTGTGAATTGTGCTATCAAGGTAGAAATGGAAGTTGGTGTTACTTATACATCTCATAGTTTTGACAAGAAACAAAATATGGAGTTTAAAGAGAAATCTCAGAATAATGGTGAAAAGAATATGAATGTTTCATTATGCTCAAAGGGTGGAAAGAAGCATGGTGGAGATTGTCTTAAAGGGACTAGAAAATGTTTTAAGTGTGGAAAAGAAGGTCATCGAGCAGCTGAGTGTCGAAGTAATGGAAAAAGGGTTTCTAATGATGTGAATAAAGAAAAGACTACAGAGAACACACCACCAACACTTCAATGCTTCATGTGTAAGGAAATGGGGAATTATGCTAATAAATGCCCTACTACATGGGTTAGTGATGATTGACATGAGCAATCACTTAAGGAAAAGGACAATGGGAAGTCACATGCGATCACTATTGGTGATGTTGAATATGACAACGATGTGGTGGAATGATTAAGTGTTTATGTAATGGGATTCCAAAATAATGTTGTATATAGTATCGTGGAATATTGGAATATTTATGTATTGGTCTATTGTGGTTTTCAATGGTACCGGTAACCATAGAATGTGATTGAGATATTTTTGGAAAAAAGATGATATGCGCATAATGAAAGGAAAATGAGAAAATGAAATGTTTGATCGTATTCATGAGCTCATGACTGATATAAGGAGAAGGTTATATCATGGTTTGAGTATATAGAATTTTTGTATTTTGGTATGTGGAAAGAGTTTACTTTTGACTGAAATCATGTTTTCACTATGGTTCAATTAATGGGTATTCATTCTTCAAGAGAATACATGATTAAGGTATTCACTTGTTTGTAATTTGACCAACAAGATATATCTTATGATATATGGGGGATAAATGATGGAATTCACGTGATTGTTATGTGACATTTCAGGTAATCATTTTCTTTATACTATGAGCTTGAACTGAAGTATTTTAGATAAGCCTAAATATTGGAATGGATTATGTTGGACATAAGTTAGGATTGAACTTTTTTCGATATTATTGATGGTATGTTATAGTAAAATAGCTTTAGAAAAAGGACAACCTATAGGATGGGCGACAACCCATCGTGTCGGACAAGGCTGTGGGAATCGAACCCACAACCAATGTGCGACTGGCCTTTATCGCCTACCACTGGCCTACATGAAGTCCCTGGTTAGTAGAAACAAGTTTTATTTTATTACGCGGTATGATATATGAAGTATAAGTTCATTTTTGGAAACATATATGATTAACTTCACCATAGATGGACTTATGTATATTTGAAAACTTTTGATAACCTTTTGATTGAAACAGATGGAATGACCCATCATTCTATCACATGATCTATTAACACTTCATGAATAAAAAATTCACCTCTATTTCTTTAAGAGATGAAGTGGAAATTGTTCAAAGCACGAAAAACATTGAAATTGTACCAAAATCATGTAAGTATTTCTTTTAATTCATCAACATTAGGGAAATGATCTTGAAAACCAAAAATGTTGTCCTAGTTCCCTTATATCCGATTAATCAGATTGTACCTTAGATCATCAAAAATCAATATCATTTTGATTGTTGGCTTTTTCATAGCCATGTTCTCCACCACTCTCTATCAGAACTTGATGGTTATATTTTTCTTCCATATACATATTTTCACCTATGTTATCCTACGTGGAAACTCTGGGATGAGTTAATTTGGGTAACCGTTACATTTCATAATTTAGTTTTTAAAATAAATGTTTTGGTATTCATTTTTACGATGTGGGTTTCTATTAAACAAACTTTCTAGTAGTAAACCATTTATAACCCCGACGAATTTCGAGGGTGAAATTCATTTTAAGGGGGGTAGAATGTAACACCCCGAGATTTTATGAAAAATATTATTTTAATTTCATTAATGTCTTGTGTTGTATGCTACACCATGATTACCTTGCGATATATGCGACACCTTATTAGCTTGCAGTATACGCAACACTATTCTTGGATCGTGTTACACACAATTTTGATAATAGTTATTCTACACAACATTGAGTATATATATATATATATATATTCAATGTATAAATGAAATATGGTTGGATTCTGTTACATGAAACAACTAAGGATTCTTGCACAACACGTAACCCTAACTTGGCTTGCATTACATGCAATCGCGACCTTCCTCGATAGCGTGTGTTGTATGCAATATCCTGTGTTACTAAACAACGATATATTATTATAATATTATTATGAACTGTCCGTTATGAATATAATTAACTAAATTTTTTATTTTATAACATTATTATTCATCTTACACATTTTCTAGAACATGTTATATGAACAAATTAATTTTTTGGGTAAAATAAGTATTCTTCAAAAAAATACAGTTTTGTCGCCTTTTGATGGAGCACCCACATTAAATCTAGTTTTTGAAATTTTTATAAGTTCAAATTGACAAAATAAAATTATTATTTGGAATCAAGAAATAAAAATTTACTTTGGATAAATTTTTCATTTTATTCTGATGACTTTCATATTTAAATGAATAGTAAAAACACGCTATATTTTAATTAAAAACAACTTTTTTCGTCGTAATATATTATGTGGTTAAATTATAATATTGAATGGTTTTAAAGTATAAATAGAATTTATTTTTACCATTTAATATAATGAATGTCATTATCATTGATTTTACCTTGAATTCGTAGGTTAAATCAATTCAATCTTTTGTAATGTTTTAAAGAAAAACCCGTTTTCTTTCGACGACGTGATAAATTTTAATTTAATTTCTGAAACTTTTGTGTATTGAATTTGTAAAAATTGATTCCATATTTGGAATTAGTGGCTCCAAATTATGTTAATAATCTACTTTTTATTTTTGGGCATTGTGAATAGTAACTATGGTAAATTTTATTTTCTATAGTTAAAGGTAAATCAGGTAATTAAGGGTAAATATAAGATTATAAAATTACCATAACACTTAGAAAAGTTTTATTGGATTACTAAAAGTCGACCCATATCACCTAAGGGTCGGATTAGATTCATTTAATGTACTTTGTTCCATGAAAATAATTTAATTATTACTAAAACCAAAGAAAGTGACAACATGTCACTCTCTTAAATACTATAAGTATAATAATTTTATGTTATTGATAAACTTCATGAAACTTAGAAAATTAATAGTCTAAATAAATCTAACAAAATTATCCACATCATGAGAATTTATTTTGAATTTTTTGGGATTAAATAATTATCATTAATTGTGACACAATAGTGATGCATAAATTATTTATCTAGTAAAAAATCAAGAATATAGTTTTTATTAAAATTATAGTGACCATAAAAGCACAAAACCCTAACCAAAACTTATTGGTCATGTAAATATAAACTATAATCATCCAATGGTCGAATATTTGACCATTTGGAGTCTTATACAAGAAATTATGACACTTATATTATTTTATTTTAAATGATGTCAAAGTTGTCACCTTCATAATTTAATAAATATAACAATTTAACTATTGTAATTTTAAGATGATAAATTCGAGTAAAAGTATTATTGTGAAAGTTCATATATATTTATATTCATCATAGGATTTTATTTTTAATTTTTATGCAACATATAAGTATAATAAATAATTATAAAAAAATGTTGTAGTACCTATTTTATTAAGAGATAAACCAAATAAATGGTTTTAAAAATAATAAAATTAAAATTATATAAACTATTTATTATTCTCAAATAATTTAATAGATACATATGACCATTTATAAATCTATTAATTCTCTTAGTTCGAACATATCTTCTGTATATATTTTATTTAAATTCAAATAAATGAAAAGTGTCAAAATTGACACTATTGTTATTTTATAAAAATAAAATATTATAAAATTGTTTAAAAATCACAAATTTTTTTAAAAATTATAAATTTAAATTTATATGGTCTATAATGTTATAAAGAACACAATTATGGAAAATTTACAACAAATAAGTAATTATTTGTTATAATTTAAAATTTAGAAATTTATTACCACAAATAAACCTAAATAGATTACATAAAAAAATTCAAAATGATAAGGTTTAAAATAAGATCCAAATATGTCTAAATTTGATTGGTTTATGAGATTACAACCCTATCTCATATAATATTCAAATATTAGTCATTTTTGAAAGTTATTATGTGGGGTTAGATTTATTATAAATTAATATTTTTAAGAATTCCAAAGGTGCCCCTCTCCTCCCTTATAAATGGGCACCTCCTCCCTCTCTTCCACACACCACACTGAGCCTTCAAGCTCGGATAACCACTGACCAATTCTCTTCTCCACTTCCCTAGAAACATCCTATAGGTCCTGGTCCTTTTCAAAGACCAATTTTAGTTCCCTAAGAGGAGGTCTCAAAGAGGTTCTTCAAAGAAGAGGTAATTTCAGTTACCAATTCTTTCACCTTTATTTATTCTTCCAATTATTCTTATTAGGTTGTTTCATTATGAAGTAATAACATCAGTATCAATCATATACTGAAATGTTATTATAAGTATGAAACAACCCTATTTTACCATCTATCCATCCTATGGAAAACGAAATCACCGCGCGTGCGTACGTACGGAATACCGTCTCCACGCCATGGTGTAATCTATTTTACACCACCACCTTAATTGGATGGGTATAATGGTGTAAATAATAACAATATATGATTATTGTAAAGTGATAATGATTCTTTAATAGTATACATACACTCCAATAAAATTCCACGATCATGGGAACAATATCATCGCTCGTGCGTACGTACGGAATACCGTCTCCACGACGCGACGAGATTCATTCTCAATGATTAACCATTCATAAATGATTATAAAGTATATATAATAAGTAATCATGAAATATATGAAATAATAATGATACTGGTTTTATGTATATATATATATATGTATTTCATCCAATTAATTCCATTAAATTCAATGAGAAAACGAAAACAACGTTCATGCGTACATACGGCCTACCATCT
Source organism: Viscum album (assembly GCA_963277665.1). Classification (NCBI taxonomy): domain Eukaryota; kingdom Viridiplantae; phylum Streptophyta; class Magnoliopsida; order Santalales; family Viscaceae; genus Viscum; species Viscum album. The sequence goes on along the minus strand of OY728165.1, from coordinate 1,462,478,691 downwards.
CCATGAACGGTGTATTTCATTCCATTTATCGATCTATTACATATAGGTATATTCTAAATATATATTATATATAAATAATGTTTTACATTCTGGATATATGTAATCATGATCTAAGTAATCATATGAATAATTACAAGTCAAAACACGGATGACAAATGAAACGATTTTACACAAAACGCTCTTTAACAAAGAATTTACAAAAGAACGGGTAATATAAAGTCATAAGTGAACCATATATGATATCAAAACAATTAATATGATACTGTAATAAGTCAATAACATTATTTAAATAATTATACAGGAGGTTCATATACGTGAAAATCATATCAGACCTAAGGTAAGGGATAATTTTTCAAATCTCATTTTTATCCGAGATTGAATATTTGTAAGTATTTACTGGGGTTATTTCTATCATCCATGTACAAGTTTTAGAAAATTGTTTTCATGTATGTTTAAATTCCGTTTTACCCATTTTTTACTTTTACTACATGGTATGTAAGGAATCTTTCTTTTGTTTACGTTACGAGGTAATTTTTGACTTTTCTGGAAAATGTACGAAAAGATTGTTTTTTTAACTTATATGGCATGAACGAATTTTTATGGTTTTATAAAGCCTTATTTTCAAGAAGCTTTCTCCAAAATATTTCATTACTATTTTCAACAAAATAAATTTCTTTTAAAATTTCATGACATTTTGTGAAAAGAAAATGAATTTGAAGAAAAATAGGATATTTTCCTCAAGAATTCATTTCAAGTGTTTTATCAAAACCTTTTTTCCATCTAAGATGAAATTATTTCATATGTGTACGTTTCAATTATAATGTCTCTATGATTTACATGGATTCAATTTTCTTATGATGAAATATTCATTTTTTATATGGATTATGTGATAATGGAATGATGTTTATGAAACCCATTTTATTCTTTTGGTTATGATGAATGTTTTAAGTTTATTTTGTGACACAAGTAAGAATGATTTCACTATGAGATGGGTGGGACAAATATCTACCTCCAATTCATTGGGTAAAGATTTATATCTCCTGAGATAGACATGGATGGAACGGCAGGTTAAACAGGTTCAGTAAAAGAGGACTGAAACGAGGAGTGAACTCGATTCCGAAAGGGACATTGTCTATATAAGGCCCCAGCCTTAAACCTTACTTAATCTTGAGTTATTACAAGATTACACATTGAGGATCTTTTCAGGTTTATAGTTTTAGAGATTTATATCATGAAACTTGCATTACATACCACATTTAAACAAAGTGGTTACATAAAAGATAGTATTCATTCTTCCCATCAACGAAAACATATTTAAAATAAAACATAGATTCTTTCTTGACACATCCTTGACACTATCATCCCATCATGTACCTTTACCTTGACCTGTGAAAAACATTTCAAAAACTTGGGATGAGTATAAAAAGCTCAGTAAGGGTTATAAAAATATGGAAAGGAAACATTAGATCATATATACATAAGAATGAAATCATACTATACCCATAAAACATAGGCACATTAACATACCTCATCAAATCAGGAATAAATCATAGAAATCATAAGACATAAAAGTTAACTTGAGGCACTCAAAACATTCTTACATAGGGAGTAACCCTCTTGGTTACGTTTGGAATACCCACCATAGTATATTCCCTAAATCTTTTCGAAGAAACCATAATGTTTCACTCCTTCGCGTTACCCAATTAATTGGGGAGCTATATCGGGCTCACCCACCCTTAGTTTATCACGGAACCACCCGTCTTCATAATAATGCCCAATAACCTCACCATAATCATATCACATAAAGCATGCATAAAGGAAACATAACATTTCCACATTTCAATCACAAGATATCAATAAAACACATTCATAAAAAAACATTATGAAAACCATTTTCAATACCAAAATAAAAGAGAAGTAAAACATGGTATTTATTTTTCTTTTAAAAAGAAGGTATGGCTTGTAGAGGAAGCCGAAACTCAAATAATGGTCACGGCGGCAGAGAAGTCGTTGTCGCTGCATACGTATGAAAAAACATTCCCTTTTTTCGTTTAATAAAACGGTTCGTATAAAAAAGATTCCTTTTGGATAAACGTAAAAGTAAGCGGGGTTTATATACCATATAAAATATGGTTGTGTATAAAAAAAATATGAATCAATGAAAGAAGTTGGAGACAAAGTCCCTTACAAAGACGGTATCCTTGGTTTAAGGATAAATCAATTACATAATTATGTGTGACAAACGAATACACCAAATATAAGTGGATATTAAGTGTTAAATAATCAAAGGTCATTCACACATGTTCAAAGGATGACATATTGAGTAACTACATGTTTAACCCAAAGAAATTGAAATTGGGTTAATAAGTTCCCTTGACAGCCTAACGGTGTCACATCAAAATGAGTTGATGAGAGATAAAAAAAGGGTATCTCATCACTTGGACATAAAATTTACATCAATAAGGATATATGAGAACATATAAAAACATAAAAATATGTAAATTAAAAGACCCAACAATAGACGTCTTTTAAAAAGTGGAGGGTGAAAGGTTCCCTTACCGACATGGGTATCTTTCGAAACATACACCTCGTGAAAGAAGGACAATACAACATTGTTCTAAACACTCATAAAAGAAATTATATTACACAATGAGTAAAATAATGGGATGTACATAAACCACTCAAAGGAAATTGTGGCAAATGTAGCATAAATATCACAGGAATAAAAGTGAGATGAAAAATCGCTTACGAAAACTCGGCAGCCTAACGGTGCCACTTAAAACATCCAAAAATGGATTGATGAGATCATTTAGGGTATCTCATCATATTAACATAATGTTTACAGAAATAGGAATATAAAATAACATCCCCCAACATAACAAAGAGGAGATTAAAAGAAGTGACATAAAGGAGAGTACTTAAAAAGAAAGAGAGAGGATAGATCTCTTACGAAAATTCGGCAGCCTAACGGCGCCACTCAAAACATCCAAAATGGATTGATGAGAGAGAATAGGGTCTCTCATCATATGAACATAAAAATTATAGTAAGATTAATATAAAAGAAGACCTCAATAACAAGAAATATGATCTTTAAAAGGAATGACATAAAAGAGTGTACTTAAAAAGAATGGGAGGAGTAGGATCCCTTACCTCAAGTCCAACTTGTCTTGTTCGTTTCTTTATTTTCGTGAATAATAAACATTGGTCAATTAATAATTTCCTATGTACCTAATTTATAGATTATTATTCAGTTAATATCACATATTATAATGTTATAATAATTTTTTAATATTGGTAGTTCATATAAGACGTTTTTGTCGATGTTTGGTACATTTGTCAAAAATGAACTTGATTGAAAAAAGATTGCCCATGCAGTTATAAGTAAATAATTTCCAGAATAGTATTAATGATTAAAATATCATATATATCCAGATAATATTAATTTTATACTATTCCATATCATTTGGAGATAAAAAACGAAAAGCAACGTTCATTGAGATGGTAGGCCGTACGTACGCATGAACTCTACTTTCATTTTTTTGTCATATTAATGGAATTAAAACAAAATGAGAGATATATATATATGTTATAATTCCAGAATGATATCCCTAATTTAGATGTAATATATTACATATATATCCATTATATATATGTACTTACATAACATTTTGAGATAAGAAATGAAATGTACCGTTCATGGAGACGGTAAGCCGTACGTACGCATGAACGCTACTTCCATTTCTATTTCATATTTAATGTAATTAAAATGATACATAATAGTATTTTAATTCCAGTATGGTATCATATATAATATCATTAAATATATCCTTTATACGTACCACATATGGTATTAACGAATCAAATCACTTTGAGGGGGTGGTAGTCCACACTTCCTTAAATGAAGATATCGCGTTTACCCGTAATGGAAACCATAAAGGTATGCCATAAATGAAAAATACATAAGTTTAAGTAAAACATAAACATATTAGATATCAAATATAAATATAGTTTCATGTTAATTTCCACCTTTGAAGGTGTTAGAAGAATGTTGAACAATCATCGTTTCGGGAGGCAGAAATTCGCCATCCACGGAAACCGTATGTTTTTTAACCAGTAGATGTAGGTGTGTGTAAGTGTAGCTCAAATCCTTCTTATAAAAACATCCTAGTATATTGATGATACTGGATTTTGTACAAGATAAATGAATAAAAAGAGTTTAGGGGGTTGGAGAAGCAAAATAAAACAAAAGGACTCAAGTGAAGACATTACCATAAAATTGGGTAACTCTCTTTGGTTTGAGCTCAAAGGCTTCCTTTGGAAGACTTCTACCCAAAGTGAGGCTTCAAGGAGTAATATAGGGAAGTGGAGAGACTAAATGGGCAGGGGTTGGCCGAGCCAAAGGCTTTGGCAGTGTGGGTAAGGAGGTAGAGGTGGGGGCCTTTTATAAGAGGAGAGGAGGGGCTCTCTTGTAAAGTTACAAAATGTTACTTTATTTTCAAAAGCGTTTCGGATTTTAAAGGTTCCACATTGATGTATTTCAAGGATAAGGTGATAAGGGTTCTAAATACACTCATACAATAGGTTTTGGACATGTTTAGGTCTTAGATATCACATTATCTTTCTATTTTATTTAAATCGATAAATAATGAGGTCATCACTGCATCATGATGTCATATATAATTTAATAAATTTAATGTCTAAAAATTATAAAAAAATATCATGATGTAGGAAAGCTTTATAGATTTCTAATAGATATTTATAATCCAAAATATAATTTCTGTAGAGAAAATTAAAAATATTTTACTTAGGTGATACATTCTTTGTTACATTTAACATTCTTTAAAAATAAAAAGACAAAAAGTCACTTTCGCACAAAAGTGATTCCATGGGCCCCCCAAGTTTGGCACAAGGCATCCCATGGTCGGCCATGAGACAACCAGTAGCCTTAGGACACATGTTTTGGTAATTTTCTATTATTATGATATTATCTTATTATCTTTAACTACCTGATTACTCATTAATCAAGATAATTAAAGATAATTACCGTCGTTACTATTCACAATGTCCAAAAACAAAAGAGTCTTAATTACATAATTTGTACCTTCTGATTCCAAATATGTAATCGATTTTACCAAATTCGAAATACATACATTTAAATAATTAATTTAAAAAAAATTCACGTTGTCAAAACAAATAGCGGGTTTTTTAGAAACTATATTTATGAAAAGTTTGGCACTTGTTTATGACCAATTCCAAATTGAAATTAATCCCAATGACTATAATTGGATTAAATGGTAAAAATATATTCCAATTATACTTTAAAAAAAATTAAAAAGATAATATAACCATATAATTTAATTATATGAAAAAATAGTATTGATGTAAAATGCATTATTTGTCACTACTCATTGAAAAATGAACATTGTCAAAAAAATACCAAAAATTAACCCGAGGTAAATTTCTATGTCCCAGTCATAAATAATATGTTTATTTTGAAAAATATAGCTTATAAAATTGTCAAAAGTTTTATTTAAAAATGTTTTCCCATCAAAAGGTAGTAAAAAAATCTTTTAAAAATACTAGTGTATTCAATGCTTAAGATTGGATTCATTTGTATTTTAAGCCTCTAAAATTTATTGGATAAAAGTAAAAACATTTTACAACCATATATAATAATATTTTAGTTATTTCTATTCATTCCTGTCAATACAACGGCTAGGCGTTAACTAAAATTTAAAATAATATTATTTTATTATTAGAGTGCAACGTAAGATTTCAAAGGAACTCGTTGTTGCGTATTGGGTAAGCCATCGAGCATAGAGTTCCATTTAAATTAATATCGACATTTTTTCCACAAATATGGATAAATATAAAAATTTCATATTCTTTATTTACCTGGGGTGTTACATCCTTCCCCCCTTTTGGGAATTGTGTCCTCGCAATTTTAAAATTGGGCTTGGAAACATCCTTGAAAGTCCCACATCGGAACAAGAGTCGGTAAAACAATCACTTTATAATAAAGGAAGATAAGTACAGAGGTCACCCGAGTTAACCCATACTAGGATTCCATGTAGAAAAACATGGACATGGAGTAGAAAACATTGGGTCATGTTCTGATGGAGAGTGATAGAAAACAGTTTAGGAGAAGGTTAACCACAAGAAAATCACAAACTTGTGATGGGTTAAACGGTATTCGATTCCCTAGTAGGAAAAGTTAATAGACAACATTTTTGTTTTAAGTTAATTTTTATTTAGGAATTTATTCATAAAGAAACATAATTTCTTATCATGTTGACTTTTAACTTTTATTAGATTTATTACAAAAACTCTTACTTTCCCCAAAAGACGAGTATTTAGGAAGACTTGATCACATTAAGAGTACTATAATCAATTATAGAGAGTCACCTAATCCACAAAAGAGAACTATATACTTCCCATGTCTTTAGACTTTATCCAAAACCAAAAAGGTTAGTACAAGGTCAGATAATCCAGAAAAGGATAACCCTTTATAAAAAGAAAATCTATTCTTAATCTCCAAAATTTGTCCAACAGAACCCAAAGTTCAACGAGGACCATTCGATAAACATTTTGTCCATAAAATTCTTCAAAGTAAACCAAACTAAGATTGAAACCCAAATATTTGAAGGATTTAGTCACATAGTCTTCCAAGTTAAATCGTAAAATTTATCTCCAATCAACATCAGTTGCTCCTAAAGTCTCGTATTGAAAAGTAATTAACCTAATCACATATCCTCCATGATAGGTTAATAAATTTCCATAGATAACCCAAAATCAGCTTACTCTTAATTCATAAAATCATCTATCTAAAAAATGAATCAGTCAAACTAACCAGGGACTTCACGTAGTCCAGTTGTAGGCGATAAATAACAGTCGCACTTTGGTTGTGGGTTCGATTCCCGTAGCTTTTTCCAACGCGATGGGTTGTCACACGGTCTGCGTGTTGTCCTTTTTCCAAAACTATATAATTCTCAAAACATTTCCCAAAACGAGATAAAATCTTCAAAAATGATAATAACATATTTTAACCTCAATTTTATCTCATGCCTTTCATTTTCCAGCATATCATATAATAACCCATAATTACCTCAAAAGTAAGGATCATATAAACCCAAACGGTTCATTATAACTATGTCCACAAAAGAAAAGATAACTATTCCTTGAATAAAATTTTCATATATTAAACATCAGATTTACACATAATATAAAAAGTCTTCTAATGTAACCCCATCATAAAAAGATAATTAATACTCTTAAGAATTTCACCATAACTCTTGAATCCCTTATATGTTGACATCTTACTCATTCAACATTCTTCATGATCCATTAACCATTCCTTTCCAACTTATTCCGAAATACCTCTTTCCTACAAACAAAATCATGAATCATATCCTAAGATTCCAAAATAGGAAAATAATAGTCATGAAATAATACATACCTTTGATTGGTCATTGTCAGTTTCTTCATCCTCAATCGGAATGGCATTAGGTATTGGTAAACGCACATTTGTACGCTCTTTTTGATCCCATTCATGAAACTTCTTCATAGGACATGTGTTTGCATAATGACCATGCACACCACATTTAAAACATTCAATTGATCCCCCAGAAAGAAATTCTTTCCCTTTCCTCGAGTCAACTGGATGCTTCCTTTTTCCATGGAAGGTTCTTGATTTATGACCTTCATTTCCACATCAATAGCATATTTCTGTCCCTTTGAAACATTTTCATAGGTGTTTCTTTCCACATCTTTGACACATAGGTTTTTGAACACACTTACCTTTATGATTATTACATGTACTTCCGTAGGGATTTGTTTCTGGCATATATGATGCCTTAGAGAAATCACCAAGGTTTAGGTGGTCAATCATGACTCCAGATAGTTGGTTGAGGATAATCACAAGAGTTCTCATTGCAGCTCCCATATCATTTAGTTGCTTGCTCAAAAAACTGTCATAGTTTCCTTCACATCCACTGTTACGTTGGTTCCTGCTAGATCCAGCCATTTACTAAAACCAAAATGGTCAGTGTGAGTATATCAAAAAAACTATCATGTAGTAATGAGAAATATAAACACTAATATATAATTAATCATTCACTTTATCTAAAACTAGGACTCTTTCTGAAATCCTAACCATTATGGTAATGTCACTTATGCTTAAAGAATACCCTAACCTCTAAAGTTATCTAAACAGACCTCTGATACCAACTATAAGGCCCCACCCTTATACCTTACTTAATCTTGAGTTATTACAAGATTACACATTGATGATCTTTTTAGGTTTAGAGTTTTATAGGATTGGATCATGAAACATGCATTACATTCCATATTTAAACAAAGTGGTTACATAAAAAACAATATTCATTCTTCCCATCAACAGAAACATATTTAAAATAAAACATGGATTCTTTCTTGATACATCCTTGACACTATCATCACATCATGTACCTTTCCCTTGACCTGTGAAAAACATTTCAAAAACATGGGATGAGCATAAAAAGCTCAGTAAGGGTTATAAAAATATGGAAAGGAAACATGAGTTCATATATACATAAGAATGAAATCATACATTACCCATAAAACATAGGGACATTAACATACCTCATCAAATCATGAATAAATCATAGAAATCATAAGACATAAAGGTAACTTGAGGCATTCATAACATTCTTACGTAGGGAGTAACCCTCTTCGTTACGTTGGGAATACCCACCACAATATATTCCCTAAATCTCTTCGGAGAAACCTTAACGTTTCACTCCTTCGCATTACCCAATGCATTGGAGATCTATATCGGGTCACCCACCCTTAGTTTATCACGGAACCACCCATCTTCATAATAATTCCAAAGAACCTCAACATAATCGTATCACATAAAACATGCAAAAAGGAAACATAACATTTCAACCTTTCAATCACAAGATATCAATACAACACATTGATGAAAAAACATTATGAAAACCATTTTCAATACCAAAATAAATGAAAAGTAAAACATGGTATTTATTTTTCTTTTAAAAAGAATGTATGGCTTGTAGAGGAAGCCGAAACTCAAATAATGGTCACGGCGGTGGAGAAGTCGTTGTCACCGCATACGTACGACAAAACATTCCCTTGTGTCGTTTAGTAAAACGCTTCTTATAAAAAAGGTTCCTTTTGGATAAACTTAAAATTCAAAGGGGTTTATACACCATATAAAATAAGATTGTTTATAAAACAAAATATTCCTCAATGATAGAAGATTGAGACGATGTCCCTTACAATGACGGTATCCTTAGTTTAAAGATAAATCAATTACATAATTATGTGTGACAAAAGAATACACCAAATATAAGTGGATATTAAGTGTAAAATAATAAAAGGTCATTCATACATATTCAAAGGATGACATATTCAATAACTACATGTTGAACCTAAAGAAATCGAAATTGGGTTAAGAAGTTCCCTTGACAGCCTAACGACATCACATCAAAATGAGTTGACGAGAGATAAAAAAAAGGGTATCTCATCACTTGGACATAAAATTTACATCAATAAGGATATATGAGAACATATCCCAACATAAAAATATGTAAATTAAAAGCCCCAACAATATAAGTCTTTTAAAAAGAGGAGGGTGGAAGGTTCCCCTACCAACATCGGTATCTTTCGAAACATACACCTCCTGAAGAAGAACAATACAACATTGATGTAAATAATCATAAAAGAAAGTATATTACACAATGAGTAAAATAATGGTAAGTACATACACCATTCACAGGAAATTGTGGCAAATGTAGCATAAATATCACGGGAATAAAAGTGAGATGAAAAATCCCTTACGAAAACTCGGCAGCCTAACGGCGCCACTTAAAACTTCCAAAAATGGATTGATGAGATAAAATAGGGTCTCTCATCATATTAACATAATGTTTACAGAAAGAGGAATATAAAAGAACATCCCCCAACATAACAAATAAGATCTTAAAAGAAGTTACATAAAAGAGAGTACTTAAAAAGAAAGAGAGAGGATAGATCTCTTACGAAAATTCGGCAGCCTAACGGCGCCACTCAAAACATCCAAAATGGACTGATGAGAGAGAATATGGTCTCTCATCATATGAACATAAAAATTACAGTAAGAGTAATATAAAATAACAGCCCAATAACAAGAAATATGATCTTTAAAAATAATGACATAAAAGAGTGTACTTAAAAAGAAAGAGAGGAGTAGGATCCCTTACCTCAAGTCCAACTAGTCTTGTTCGTTTCTTTATATTCCTACATATTAAACATTGGTCAATTAAAAATTGGCTAATTAACTCCTTTAGAGATATTTATTCAGTTCATATCACATATTATAATGTTATAATAATTGTTTAATAATGTTAGTTCATATCAGACGTTTTTGCCAATGTTTGGTACATGAGTCAAAAATGAACTTGTTTAAAAAAAGATTGCCCATGTAGTTATATGTAAATAATTTCTAGAATTGTATTAATGATTAAAATATCATATATATATATATATAGTAAATATTCATTTTATACTATTCCATATCATTTGGAGATAAAAAACGAAAAGAACCATTCATGGAGACGGTAGGCCGTACGTACGGATGAATGCTACTTTCATTTTTTTGTCATATTAATGGAATTAAAACAAAATTACAGAGATATATATATGTTATAATTCCAGAATTATATCAATAATTTATATGTAATATATTACATATATATCCATTATATATATGTACTTACATAACATATTGGGATAATAGATGAAATGTACCGTTCATGGAGATGGTAAGCCGTACGTACGCATGAACGCTACCTCCATTTCTATTTCATATTTAATGGAATTAAAATGATACATAATAGTATTTTAATTCCAGTATGGTATCATATATATTATCATTATATATATTCTTTATACATACCACATATGGTATTAATGAATCAAATCACTTTGAGGGGGCGGTAGTCCGCATTTCCTTAAATGACGATATCGCGTTTACCCATAATGGAAACCATAAAAGTACGCCATAAATGAAAAATACAGAAGATTAAGTAAAACATAAACATATTAGATATCATATATAAATATAGTGTCATCTTAATGGCCACCTTTGAAGGTGTTAGAAGAATTTTGAACAATCATCGTTTCGGGAGGCAGAAAATCGTCATCCATGAAAACAGTATGTTCTTTATCCATTAGATGTAGGTTTGTGTAAGTGTAGCTCTAATAGTTTTTTTAACAACATCATAGTATATTGAAGATACTGTATTTTTTACCAAATAAATTAATAAAAAGAGTTTAGGGGGATGGAGAAGCAAAATAAAACAAAAGGACACAAGTGAAGACATTACCTTAAAATCGGGTAACTCTCTTTGATTTGAGCTCAAAGGCTTCCTTGGGAATACTTCTGCCCAAAGTGAGGATTCAGGGAGTAATATAGGGATGTGGAGAGACAAAATGTGCAGGGGTTGGACGAGCCAAAGGGTTTGGGAGTGTGGGTAAGGAGGTAGAGGTGGGGGCCTTTTATAAGAGGAGAGGAGGGGCACTCTTGTAAAGTTACAAAATGTTACTTTATTTTCAAAATATTTTCGGATTTTAAAGGTCCCACATTTATATATTTCTAATATAAGGTGATAAGGGTTCGATATACACTCATCCAATTGGTTTAGGACATGTGTAGGTCTTAGATATTACATTATCTTTCCATTTTATTTAAATCGTTAAATAATGAGGTCATCGCTGCATCATCATGATGTCATATATAATTTAATAAATTTAATGACTAAAAATTATAAAAAAAATATGATGATGTAGGAAATATTTTTATATTTCTAATGAATATTTATAATCCAAAATATCATTTATGTAGACAAAATTAAAAATATTTTACTTAGGTGATACATTCTTTGTTACATTTAACATTCTTTTAAAATAAAAAGATAAAAAGTCACTTTCTCACAAAAGTGATTCCATGGGGCCCCCAAGATTGGAAAAAGGCATCCCATGGTCGGCCATGAGACAAACAGTAGCCTTAGGACACATGTTATGGTCATTTTTCATTATTATGATATTATCTTATTATCTTTAACTACCTGATTACTCATTAATCAAGATAATTAAAGATAATTACCGTCGTTACTATTAATAATGTCCAAAAGCAAAAGAGTCTTAATTACATAATTTGTACCTTCTGATTCCAAATATGTAATCCATTTTACCAAATTCCAAACACATAAATTGCAATAATTAATTTTAAAAAAACATCATGTTGTCGAAACAAATAGCGGGTTTTTTAGAAACAATATTTATGAAAAGTTTGGCACTTGTTTATGACCAATTACAAAGTGAAATTAATCCCAATGACCATAATTGGATGAAATGGTAAAAATATATTCCAATTACACTTTAAAAAAAATTAAAAAGATAATATAACCATATAATTAAATTATATGAAAATGCAGTTTTGATGTAAAATGTAGTATTTTCACTATTCATTGAAAAATGAACATTCTCAGAAAAATACCAAAAATTAACCCAAGGTAAATTTCTATGTCCCCATCATAAATAATATGTTAATTTTGAAAAATAGATCTTATAAAATTGTCAAATATTTTATTTAAAAATGGTTTTCCATCAAAAGCTAGTAAAACAATCTTTTAAAAATACTAGTGTATTCAATGCTTAAGATTGGAATCATTTGTATTTTTAGCCTCTAAAATTTATTGGATAAAAGTAAAAACATTTGAAAATCATATATAATCATATTTTAGTTATTTATTTTCATTCCTGTCAATACAACTGCTAGCCGTTAACTAACATTTAAAATAATATTATTTTTTTATTAGAGTGCAACATAAGATTTCAATGGAACTCGTTGTTGCGTATTAGGTAAGCCATCGAGCATAGCGTTATATTTAAATTAATATTGAAATTTTTTCCACAAATTGGGATAAATATAAAAATTTCATATTCTTTATTTACTTGGGTTGTTACAGTCCACTATGATGGTCTTGGCAGCAATGCCTTGGCTACTATGGAAATCATGACATGTGCTTAATGGATGCCACAATTACATTTTTTTTCCCATTCTATTTTTTCATTCTTAATGTTTCTTTATGATATATGACTTACATAATTCCATGTTTTATGTCATTTCTCAAGCTTTTAAACATTATGTTCATGTATTTAAGCTCAAATGTATATGATTTGTTTTATTTTATCCATCCTTACCCTTACTGAGCATTTGAGCTCACCCTTTATATGTTTTTTCCCCAGGATATAAAGAAAGCATTTAGGTATGAAAACAAAATGGGGAAGACAGATATGGGAGTGGTTGAAGATCTTTCAACAAGATTAGATGTATATATTCTGAGTTTCCGAAGACACTAAACTATTATGGTCCTTGTGTATCTATTTTTGTTATGTATTAAGTATTCTACAAATGTAATGTAATGTCCATGTACGTCAAGCTTTGGGTCTCTAAAAAAATAGTAGGATGAAGTTAATGAAAGGGATCAAGTCATACCAAAACTCATTGAAAAAAACTAAGAATGTGTGAACCATTAAGAATTAGATTTTGGAATATCTGAGAAAACAAAAAAAACAATCCTTAAAATAAAATTAATGTATGATAATTCCAGGTTGGTTTTACTTTATTCATGAATATATTACATTTTAATAAATTTATATGTTATGGAAAAAAGGGTATGTTATGTCCAATTCAATTTAGGATATTTGATATCTTTTAGATAATTTGAGATGTGGAATATCAATTTGTTTTGAAAAATAATCCCTCAAATATTCATTGTTTATTCAATGTCTCAATTATAAGTAAATATATTTCAGACCCATCACATGAACAATACACCAATGATATTGATATCATGCTAGATTTTTCCTATAATGAAGTACCTATTTAGATTCCATCCACTACAGATATTGTTTTTTAAATTCAAACAACCCATCTAGTAGTACTAAATATGAGAAATCACATGTTAGAGGAAAAATAATGTGATACTGTGGAAATGGAAAGGATTATTCACCGACATTTTCTCTGGTTTTTATTTATACCAAAAATATTCTATGACGAAATAATTTTTTGGGTGGGGGTGTTACACCCATGATTTGAGCATTATAATTATATAAAAAATGTCAAAAAATAATTTCACATGGTAAATTTGTATATTTCATTATAATTATACATTAAAAATGATTATATTAGAAAATATTAAATATTGTTTTAGAACAGCTAAATAATGTAATATAAAATTCGATAAAAAATAAATCTACATCATAAATTTGAATTCTGAAGATCATACGCGATGAAGAATAACATGTATGCAAGATAAGATTCTATAAGAGATTAAAAATCATTAAAATTGACATGTTTTAGAAGATGAATGAATTATATGATTGATGAATTCAGATTGATGTATATATATTAAGTGATTTTACCATTGAAAACCATACCATATGAATCCGACAATTAGAAAACATATAATTGGAATCTCACCATTCGATATCTAACCATTATAATAGTAATATTATTGTGATATAGAAAATTTATTTTCTAAATGAATAATTTTTTTAAATTGAGATAAAATAAAATAATAATGTGTTATATTTACCAATTAAATTTAATTTAATTATACACAAATATCATTGATAAATTATATAAATGAATATTAAAACACTTTTTAGTTGTTGGCGCTGATCTCCTGATTTCTATAAACATAAGAATTTTTTTTATTGGTCAGATATATCAAAGATTAAATTTTAATTTCATAGAAATAACATACATTGAAAATAACCACCCTAAAATAGTATAATGGTGATTTATTAATATTTTTCCATCACAATCAAATTTTTTCCAAAAAATTATGAAGTGAGATATAAATATACTCTACCCATTATACAATAATAATTATTTAATAATGATGTAATAAAGTAAAAAGAATTGAATCACAAAATATATATAACTGAATATGTTATTATTAACTATTTTTAATGAATTAAATTAATTTTAAACCGATTATACAGTTTCAGATGTCTAAAATATTAATTAAGAATTACAAAAGTACTATTTTTTTGAGAACAATCATTTACGAGAAAAAAATAGTGTAAAATAATGAAAATTTATTCTAAACTAATTATAATATAAAAATTAATTCCTTTTATTAATAAACCAAGAATAAAAATATCTATAAGCTAATGGTTTTGAATTTTCCTTATTTTAGATTTCCATAGTTTCTGGTAGATTATTATAAACAATTCTACCACATTTACTATAAATACACACACATTCACCCAATTCCTCTTAAATCTAATTTTTTTAGAATGTCCCTAATATCATTTTATCTCACTATAATATATCGATGGAGTATATAAGACTATAATGTTCTATTAACATTCATTATGAAGTTATCTCCCAAGTTAAGGGTTCCCAGTCCTCAAATTTAATTTTCAATTGAATTTCCCTTGTTATATAATCACAAAGACTTCCTTTTAATATTTTTAAATGATTTTAATTCCATTTAATTATCATGAATTTGAATGATTATCAATTTTTTAAAACTTGATCATTCTTTTTATAGCTATTTCCATGCATGTACTATTCCAAAGTAAGGGTTTGTAATTTTTTCAGAATGTTTATTTTTCCAATACCATATATGTAATTTTATTTAAAATTAGAAATATTATTATTCTTCATCAATATAAATTTCATATTTGTATATATATAATATATTCACCTTACCTCTCACTATATAACCTTCATGATCTGTTATAATGAACAAAATATCTCATATCCATAAAGTTATCCTAAAATTTTGGTGTGGTAATGTGTGAGTTTGTTTCATCTAAATTTATATCTGTCTAGAAAAAAAAAGAATTATGTGGTTTTAAAATAGTTGAATCTAAGGGTAATAACCTTGAAAGTGTTGGTTAGGTTTATCCTCACTATAATTTGGGTGCATTGTGAACTATCCATTATCGATCTCCTTGATTGACCTTCCAACATTTATTTTTTGGATGATTTACATGCGAATTTCCAACAATTAAAAGTGATTTATCAATCCTAAAAATAGTCTCCCACTATTAAAAACATGTGTCTTCAATTACATATCATCTAAATCATCTATATATTTGTGATTAACATAATTTCATATTCTTCTCCTCCTAAGGGTGCTTATTTAATCATTGTGAATAGATTATAAATCAGGAATATTAGTGACATACAATTCTAAATTAATTGACTGGGGAAAATATTTCAGCATAATATAATATATTGTTTGATATAGTAAATATTTTCTAATATGAATCAGTAAATAATTATGAATTGTATTCTTATTACTCATTATTTTAACTTTCTACCATGTACATCTTTATTATATGTTGTAATGCATTGTAGAATTTAGGTAACCAGTGGGGTTCATTATTATATATCCCCACATTTAACTGGTATATATCATATGATAACTAAGATTGGATAGTGGGTGTGTTCTTGGTTTTTAATAATGTCTTGAAACAATCAAATGGTGTTATGTTTACGATGTTTGACATTGTGCATTTACAATTACTATATGATCAATTATTATTATATATTAATATATATGTTAGACCCACTGTTCCTCTTAATTATGAAATTATTAAAATTATTCGGTCCTTCTATATTTATTAATACATACACATATTTTGATATAATACTCTATATTATATGACTTATAGTGCATATAATCACACCAGTTACATTGTTCCCCTTTCCAAAATATACCAACAAGAGTAATAATTGTGAAATCATTATTGTTTAGAGAATAATATTATATTCATATATTTAGATAAAATATATTTTTCCCAAATTTCATTTATGTTTTTAGTTTCCTAAGACTCCTATATGGAATGTCCCTCTATATATTGATCCTTTTATTTTTTACCAATGTAGTAAAATAACAACTTACTCTATGGTACTCGATAAGGAATTGTTACACCATGAAACTACTGAGGTAGATCATGGAAAATAGGTGGTGATAGTTACTATCATTATTCATTTTATAGTAGTGAGTGAAACATTTATATGTGTTATATGTATTTATTCAAATTACAAAAATTTAGAATAACTATTGAAAGACATCCTAAAATCAAGGATTTAAGGTTATTGATGAAAATATAAAATGGGTCAAATATTGAATCCCAAGAATATAAATTTTTCGATTTTAATATTTTAAGGTTAAATTTCCAAAATAAACTTATGGTACTCCATTTTTAGGAATTCTATTCTATTTCGGGTATGAATCTAATTTACCTTTATGGTGATGAAATTTATTTCTATGATATGGAAATCATACTATGCATCATGTACCCCCATTATATTTTATACAAGTTTATATATTTATAAATATATCATTGGGAATCAGTATCATATGGATAAAAATTACAACATTATGAGTAAGAGTATCATGGTCAAATGATTGAGGCTAAGGAAATGATCATCCTTGATGACACACCCATTCTAATAGAACATACTAATGTGTCCCCTGAATAATTTACCAGTCCTCCACCGAAGTAAGTGTTTGATTTACATATTATTAGATAACTAGAGCATAAATAATACACAAGATTATATATTGGATAATAATTTCTGAAAATAAGGTGCAGAACATTGAACTAGATTTTATTCTAGATAAAATGTTCATAAACCAAAGGGCTAAACCATTGGGTTTTCCAATCCTTTCTCTTATGAATAAAGATGTGTTAATTCACCTATACATTTGATATCATGATCTCAAAAACATCATTGAAATGAAAAAAATATCATCTTCAATATATTGATATCTGGTTCGATCAACTACATGGCTACCAGTAAGTTTCTATGTTGGATCTTCTATCAAAATATTATCCTGTAAATGTTTATATAAACAATATCCCCATGAAAAATTTTCACACAGGGTACTAACACTACAGTTTTATATTTATTCAACTCAGAAAAACTAATAAACCATATATATTCATGTAATTTATATATTAGGTACTTAAGTATTACAACGTTAAATTTTTAATAGTATATATAGATGATATTATAATACAATCTAAAACCATGGGGTGATATAAGATGTATTTGGATGATGTGCTGAGGTACCTGTAAAAAGAGATGTTATATGTGAAGTTCCATAAATGATAGTTTCGGTTCCAATAAGTAAAGTTACAATATCATGTTATAACTAGGAAAGAGATATCTATATATCATTTTAATATTGATTCAATTGAAGGATTTACTTGACCAACGTCTTTGAGAATGATCCATTGATTCCTTGGATTATCTTGGAGAAATCATTGATTTGATTGATACTTATCATGATATTCCAACCCATTGACCATTATAACTCATAATTAAAGGATTATATTCTAGAATGGTGACATCAAGGAGTGATTTAATGAGTTAAAATTTTTTACAATCACTACACATTTTCACACATTATCCTCTTGTATGGAAGTATATTATATCTATAAAAATGCATCCAGAAAAGGTATTGGGATGAATACACATTAAAATGACTAATTTATATCCAATATCTATTTTAAATAATATATATATATATAAATAAACACAATACATATGATATGAAATTGGAAAAAGTGAACTTCACATTAATGATTTGGATATTTTATCTATAGGGTGAGAAGTGTGACATATATATGGATCATAAAACATTCATGTATATAATCTTTAAAATGGTTCCCAGTATGTTCTGATGAATTCAGTTAGAGAAAATAAATAATTATGATAATTCAATTTACTAAAATCCTATTAAGGTTAATAAAGATATATAAACTCTTTATAGAGAGGATTCCATACCCTATCGATGGTATAGATTGATGGGAATACAATCTTCATAGTCATGAAAATAATGGGATTTTGAATTATAAATAGAATTTTATCCTACCTTAATAAAATTAATTCTCAACCATCTATTCATTATTTTATCAATGAGGCCATCCATGATGATGTAGAGCTATTGAGAAAGGTAGAAAATATATTGCATTACAAATTTACCAATAATTGAGTCATAAATTTTGGAACCCAAAATTTTTTCATAAAAAAAAGTGGACTGAAGATGGGACTTCTAGATGATACAAATATCTTATCTTTATATATTTATTATGGAATCACCATGTTATATTGACATATAGATTACAAAATTTGGTGGGATAATATATATAGGGATATTGTATAATTTTTATCTCGATACTTGGTATATTAAAAAGTCAAGGATGTATGGAATAAGTGTAAGGTAATAATTATACCGTTTACTAGAATATTATTGAAATTGGGAATCATAATCATCTATTTTTTCAGTTGAGTCCCCAGGACATCAATTGACCATAATAGAGTTTTGGTGGTAGTCGACTTCCTTATAGATTCAAAATATTTAATTTATATAAAGGATGAATACACTTCTAACCAACTCATCGTTACATAAATTAGAACAATGGAAATACTAAATGGGGTATCATCATATATTGTATTTGATTGATATATGAGTATTATAATAAGGTTATAGATAATATTTTAGCCATAATTGGATATAATGTTGGATTTTATCACTATATATCATGATCTAATTTATAACCAATCATAAATAACCACAAAAAATATAGAGGATATGATGAGATCATGTTCAATCATTTTAAAATAATTATATCGTTAGAACATTGTTTTAGTGGAGTTATCATATATCATTTATTTCTATTCTAGCATTCAAACTATACCTTATGAGGCTCTATATGGAAACATGTGTTAAACTGTAACATTGAGTTATGATTTTAGAGATAAAATAAAATGAAACCCAATATTTTCCAATATATTATATATATGGATTGAACTATTAAACCTCATATTGAATCTATAAAAGTACATGGTAAATTTATGTAAATAATCACAGATGAGACCAAGAGTTTGTGGTCTGAGATTTGGTGTTTCTGTATATGTCACCATGGAATAAATTCATGATTTTTGGAAAAAAATGGGACTCATTGTACCATATATATCAACCCCTTGGAGAACATTGATTTCATTTCATCTATGGAATATAGAATAGATTTATGACGTAATGTATTACAATTATTTATATTGTTCCATGTATCGCTCGTAAAAAGTTATACACAGAACCCTCACATGTACTAAATTTTGAGGTGGTACTTTTGAAAAAAAAAATCATTCATATTAGGATTTAGCGGTAATGATATAAGATCATAGAGAAAATGTTATACAAATCACGACATCATTCATTGTTAATTTACTCTAATTGAAGAAATTTTTTGAGTTGAAATAATTTGAACAATGAGAAGTGGTGAAGACGAAGTACACTATATTTTTAGAGTAAAAAAATCTAATTTTGAGGAAGATATTTTACAAAGGGGGGTTAATTTCAAGAAATATACTTTTATAAATAAAATTTAATTATAATTTAATAAATTTATTTTTCTACATACCTTGGGCCCTTCAACACGAGGGTATGAAATTTGTGCTTGTATACACACTCTCTATTCATTTTTATAGATATCTTTAAAACCACGTTTCCTCTCCCCCCTCTCTTTCTATCTCCATTTAATATTGATTATTTAATTAAATAAATCTATTTTTGTGGTAAATTTGGAATGAAGAAAGATAGAGTGGCCGTGAAATGTATAATCATGCCCCATGAAGCCCAATTATAACATATTATATAGGAAATGACATTATTGTAATTTTACATTGACCACTGCCATGCTAAGATTCATCAGCTAAAACTCAATGAGAAATTTTTTTTGAGAATTTAAATATTTTTGAGGTCACCACACAAACCATGTTAAAAATCTAGCACAATAAAGTTCTTCCATCACACACGTTACCACTAGTGTGTACATTGGTGTAATAAGGGATTATGTATGTCGACGGTGGTAGTAGTACAAATTTTTATATTTTCAAAAAACTATAATCATACCGATCCTTTTTCATTATTTATTTTTATATAATGTATTATATAATGATTTTGATAAAAACATAATTTTTTAATCAAAAATAATTATATTTTTGTGAAATATATAAATTCATTTGAAACACAAATTTTGATAAATCCACGTGTTTTAAATAAATTTCATTTAGATTTAATAATTTTAATAAATAATATATTTATATAATTAAATGACATCTTAATTTAGTTATGTCTACTACAATTTATATATTTCCCAAAAATTCATTTGTTTCAATAAAACAAATAGTTTTCAATTAATAATGATTTTTATTTAAAATTTTGTATTCTTATGTTTATATAATTATTTTTAAAAAATAAGAAAAATAAATTTTTACATCTAAATCAGTTAATGATGAATTTTATATAATTTTGTTGAATATATAATTTTTATGTTAACAATTAATTTTGTGAATTACATTACACTAATTTTTTATTCACGTACATTATATATATTAATCATTTATATTTCCCAATTTACAGTTTTAAATTTATTTCACACATTCGTCCATTTTCATCATTATTCACATGTAATAAAAGACCACCTTCTAGTTCGAATAATTCCTTACATGAACCATAATATAAATCCATTATGCTGATAATATAATTCCATGGTTTTTTTTTGTATACAAAATACTCAACTTCATTTCCAGAATATATTATTCACATATGTTTTCCAATCCCTCATTAATTAGAGACATCCATGTGTTTATCCAATAGTAAAAAATTATGAGAATAAAGGTTATGAATGATCTGATTATGTTTTATGATATATGTTGAACATAAATTCATGAACACGACATGATTTTGAGAGGTGAGATGCAAAATATGTATCCCTCTGATTTGTTAGGTAGTGTTTTTATATCAAGATGTATCATGTATTTTGAAAGAGTGGTTAGGATAATATTATTACGTTATGAATTCTCTGACATTTTAATTGATATAAGATTATGATGTAATACACCATAAGTATAAAACAGTATGTGAGGAAGTTAGTTAATTAAATATACGAGCTTCTCATGAAATTTTGTCATAGAGAAATTATATAAAATCAATTTAACATTCAACAAAATTGAGTTGATTGGTTAATTTAATTTCTAAATATTTTCCTCATGTCAACGTCATCAAGTGTATTACGATTATGCTCACAAGTTAAACAAATACACTAGAAATAAAGGATAAAATATAATAAATTTGGAAAAATAAAATATTTAATAATTACTAATCTATCTTTTTCCCTCGCACACAATTAAATGATTTTGTTTCCCCAATGAATTCAAATTAATTTATCATATATATATATTTTCAGTGGATAAAAAATTTAATCAAATATTATGGATATATACAACTTAGGGCATTTTCATTGATGTACATGATTGAAGCATGTGATCCCATCTACTATTTATTAGAATTTATTTCCATGTTACTTATTTAGATTGAGTCCATGGATTGTTAATAGAATTTAGGTACATTATTCCAAAAAAATAATAATAGAAAAATTGGATACTTTTGAAACTATGGATGTTACATCCCATATGTAACATAGATTTCATTGAATCATCTTCAAACAATAGTTTCATAACAGAACATGATCTCTTAGATATTATTTTTTTTGATTAATCAATTAATTATATATAGTTATCCATTCTTCACTGAATTTTGAATTCTCTGAGGCATATTCTACTATTTCATTTAGTATTTTGTAGAATTTGAATTATTTTTTTTCTATCTCGATCTATTAATAGATTCATCTCCCTCACTTCCAAATGTAATTTTTCTTCTAGACCCAAAGGTATGTTAGAGAACATCTAGGAGGCCAAAAATCTATGGAAAAATATTATTGGTCTCTTTAATCACATCTAATAAACCAATAATATGTATTCAAACAACAATATGTACTATTAACTATTTTTTTATATACATATTAAAAATTCCATTTGCTTATCTTTTAGAAACATCATAATGTCCATTATTCTGTGGATGGAAATATGTGGTTGTTTGGTAATATAATCCATATATTCCCATTAAATCCTACCAAATTATCATTAAAGAGTGCATCCATTGATCACTGATTATAGACTATTCAACAACAATACTAAAAAAATTATAACTCAAAAAACCAAACAAAAAATATGAATCATCATTTCTAGTAGTTTTTTCATTCACAAAATTATAGATATAATCTATATTATGAAAAATGTAAGTATTTCCCTAATTCAGGAAAAAGGGACCCATATTTTCTATCTCCAATATATTAGAAATTTCACTAAAAAATTTGGTTTCAGGGGGGGGTTCCTTATCACATTAAAATATTCTGATTAAATTGTTATTCATTACATTTTTTGACAAAATTAAAGAGAATATTTAAATAATGCAAGGAAATAAATTAATAATTCCAATAATGTAATGATAGTTCATTGAGTCATAATGTAGACTCCAAATGAAAATGTATACAAAAATTCAAAACTAACTCAATCTATCTTAGAGGAAAACAAATTATTATTACATGATCATTGAAAATTTTCCACATGAATGGTTCTTTCCATAAGTAAAATTTCTATATAGATTTAATTTTTAGAATTTCAATTTTATTTAAATGAGTGGGAACATTGGAAGACAGTTGATGAATTACCAAGACTATATGACGAGCTACATTACCTCCAACCATATATAAATATTTTTCTAGAATATTATCAAAAAGAGGGTCCTGATCTAGTGTTTCTACATTAACTATATTTGGTAATCTACCTAGTTTATGGCCTACGTGATTTTATACTAACTTCTTCATCTTAATATATAGGTTGAACTCCTATAGTAGAATCATTCTGAAGGCAAGTCAGGGATTTCTCTCAGCCTTATTATGAATTTAAGTGTTTATGGTTTGAAATCATAGTGAATTTAGCTCCTGGTAAGTAAGATTTAAATTTAATTACTATAATTTTTTTAATTGAAATAATATTTTTTCCTTTTATTATTCATCAAGGTATAATTTGGTGTCATCAAGGTATAAAAAATTACTATTTTTTCTTCATTAAACTAATTGGAAATGGTCTATTGAAAAAACATCTTAGGAAGAATCGTAATGTATCTCAGAGGGGTTCTCATAATTAGTTTACTACATCATTGGGGGATGATTAATATTCTTGTATGTTTATCAAGTGGTTATAAAAATTTAAAATTAAAATTTAATTTATTATGCATTTATATTAAAATTGATTTAGGACTATATTTTTGGATAAACCTTTTGTGAAACACCACTTGTCATTGAAATAATCTAATATGTATTCCCCCATATAGTTATCAAAAAAATTAGAACCAATATATTATATTTGTCAATCTCAATGATTACCTGCCAAAGGATAATTTATCATTCCAACATGAAGGGTCATTTGTCTTAATTCAGAACATGTTTTATTTGGTATCATGTTTTTAAGAAATTAAATTATTTCTTAATCCTGGGATAAAATAAAATTAAATAATAATAAAATCATATCTAAATACCATGATGAAATCATTAATGTGTTTTATGAATATAATTTCAATCAATATATGAAATTTAACAAAGAAATTATATATCCCAAAATTCATATACTTATAATAAAATGTTCAGGTGAGGTAGGTAAATGATTTTCCATCGTGTCCTTCTTGAGAAATAGGCACATAAAAATATTTTGTAACAACATCCAAAAAGAAATAATGTGTTTTACCTAGTGACCTATCTACCATTTATTCATTGAATGGGGTGATAATTTTATCATTTTAGTTAATTATTTTATCATATTATAATTTATACACAATCTCAACGTATTTCAAATTCTCATAGGGAAAAATTAAATTTGGTCATTTTTTAAAATGGTCAGGTTGGTTATCTTGTAAACTACATGTATTGGGCGGACCCATTATGATTATGAGATTCAAAAACAAATGTTTACATATATCAACATATGTATATATTTAATCACTACCACCACTATAGAGGGATTTATCATCATTTTAGGCTTCTTATCTAATTTGACGTTAAATTAAATTTGAATTTTATAATAGAATATTGGGGTATTTATTTAATCAATATCACCAAAATTATATCCTTTTACATTAAAATATTTAATAAATATATAATTAAAATTACATTAAGGTGTTTTTATAAAATTATTAATAATTATAATAATAACTTTTATTCCTTGATTAGGTAATCATTATTCAGATCAATCTATATGTGTTTATGAACGAGATTTGTTTTAAATTGGACTGATAAAATTAGGTTATTGTTTTAAACATATATTGAATTTTCTCAACACACAAGATGAAATATAAAATCTCAGGTCATTAAATACGAATAAAATTCATTTATGCTAATTGTGTGTTTCCATAATCTCGGTGATATTTTGAACCACTAATTAGTCCAATAAGCACTTGATTTCCTGAAACAGACATAAATATGAAGTAGGTATAATTTTATTCAATTGGGAAATTATAATAAGTGATTTGTTAGATGACAGATTTCTCTTTGGTTTAGGGTTATTTAAATGGATTATTATCTCCCAAAACACAATGGTATATAATAATTCATGAAAATTAATGAGACTATTGGATTTTATTATTAATGGATACCCAAACATGATAGGTGTGTAATATTGGATCCAATATTACACTATGTTTAAATATAGAATAATTCAAGGAAAATAAGGTATTAGACATTCATAAGTAAATACTTGAATAATCCTATTGGAATTACATCTGATCAAATTTAATAATGTATTACCACTATTTTGAAATTAAAACTATACATTTGTAAATAGGAAATCATAGAGTGATACATAAAATTTATTGAAGTAGTAATATCACATAATGTTTAATAAAAAATAATTGATCCAATAGAATAAGGGATAGAAAATTTCATGGGTTCTAGTAGTGTGGTTAATAATTCTGGTTTGGTCAAGGCTATGATGCTTATTGTAAAATTAAACCTTCAATTCAATTAAAACTTCCTCCATTTGGTGAATTGTCCGTTATGGGAAAATATATACATTAAATTTTTTCTATGTTCTTCAAAAACTATATTATTATTCAATATTTTTTGGTATTATTTGAATTTATCTTCAGAACACATGTTCTTTTATATTTATTTATTAAATATTTCTTTTTGGGAGTGGACATGGGAGACCTGTTTTCAACCTTTCATTTATTTCATATGGTGTATTTAGTCTATTCCGTCGATTCTAATCTGTTTCTATTTTTTTATCTTCATTATGTGGATCATTTTTATTAATCTACAAAGATTATATATATTTTTTGTCTTTAAATTAAAATATTTAATTATCCTTATTATCTAGTTGTTCATTTTATATTCTAAAAATATAGCACATATTGAGTCATTGTTAAGGTGCTCCTTTTAAAATATTGTGGTATTTAGTGGGTGAATTTCCTTTTCCCTTATGGGAGTTACCATGTTCACATTCTCCATTAGGCAAGAGAAAATATAGGTTTGATAGTTTCCAAATATTTTTAATATATGATCAATAGACCTACTAATCAATAATTATATCTCGCACACATCATTCATATTCTTCTTTACTTCAGGTTTCTATTTCTATAACATCACATGGGTGATTTACTAGTGGATGGATTCATAAAATGGATCATTCAATAGAAATGGTGTTGTTGTTATCTTGGTTAGATATATTCTTATTTATCAGTCTTCTAGAAGCGTGATAGGTTCTTATATTATTTTGATGTTGTGTTATAGATGTAAAAATTTTTGTTATGTTGTATAACATAATTTTTTATCTCTCAAAATCCCAATTGGTTTATGATATTAACTATCCACCATTGTTTTTTTGATGAACTAACATAGTTGAAATGGTTCTACATGAATATATTTTCTATTAAATCCATCACAGTCATCAATAAATGATGATTTGAAATGTATATTCTGCATACCATAAATGGTTATCATTGTTCATTTTCTTATTATTGACTCATCGACCTCTCCGAACTAGTAAGATAATAGATATTAGTCTCTTCTAGATGGGATTCATATGTTCTTACCTATTGGATTCCTTTTTTACTCTCACCTCATTTATTGAATTGTTTTGTGATTTATAATATATTTTCAATATGTAATAGGGATTTCACAAGTGATGTTTCAATAAATTATCCTTTGGATGATGCATTAAAATGATTCCTTTCATTAATAAGTATTCCTTGAAATAAATTAGGTTGTTTAATTATAAAAAATGAAGCAAATAGCTGGAACACCCAATACAGAACCTCTCATAGAACATGAATATATTCAATTCTAATACCATTAAAATGAAATATATTTTATTTCTGATAAATGTTCTCATGAAGGTGGTGAAATATATTTTCATGAATTTTTATTTTGGTCATCTTAATTATGGAAATACGCTATCTATGACCTATACAACCATTCTTTGATGGATCCCCTAGAGAGAAAGAAATTATATCCCCTTCACTTATTTCATAGACACTCTCGAGTCTTAATAGCTAAGAATATATGTTTGAATTATATTATCGTACAATTTGGGTCTCTTTCATTAAGACAATTTATCGTAGGAATCATTTTTTTAGATTAATTTCTTATTATGAGTCATTTATAAATTAATAAATTCGAATTTAAAATTTTTATTAGAGAACTATGGAGAACGACGATTTCTAAGTGTTTTTTATTCTTCCTCTGACATTTTCAGGCTCTTTGTCAATACAAAGGGATGTACATAGGTCTACAAGTGTAACTTCCTAAAAACCACAATGTAAATTTATGATGCTCCATATTTTCAATGTTTATTAAATTTCAAAATCAAATTCAAGAAATTATTCTTAGATATTTTTTTTAAGTGTTCAGAAAAGTTAATTTTTTTCATGGAACATCGCCTCTAAAAATGGTGCCATGTTTTGACTGCACATTATCATTTGAGGTGAAAATAAGTTTCTATAAAATTTATATTTATTAATACTCTGAACAAATGTCGTTTCATAGTGAGGGGTCACAAAAAATCCGTTGTCAGTTGTAAATGAATTTATGAAAATGGTTTTTTATATAGGTTTTGGATTTCTAAAATTATAAAATAAATTGAAAAAATATTTTTAAAACAAATTATGGGAAAATTGATTTATTTAGTGTTATTTTACCACATTTAGTGGTCAATTATTCCGTAAAATGGATTTACATATTCATTTATTGAATTGATTAGCACTAGAATACACAATTGATCAATCCCAACAACTTATATTAAAAGATATAGTGATTATTAACCCAATATCAATAATTTATTATTCATACTCTATTATTATGTATATTATATTTAGTAATTAACATTTTAAATAACGTTGGATAACCCAATTGAGTGTTAGTGTTCCATTTAAATCCAATAATAAATATCTTTCATTTTAAATCATCTTATAATCTATTGAAAATCACATTATAATTCATCTTAAATGATCATGTAAAACAATATCTAGGGGTGGGTTTTTATCAATTACATTAATAATTAAAAATATTTCACTACTAATTAACCATAATAGTAATCAAATTCCAGGAATTAAATTTCCATTGAAAACCTCAATCATCCAATGACAAAAGTGTTTTATAAAAAAATGAATAATTATTGAAGAAATATAGGGGAAATCCTTCCACTTAGCTGTTATAATAAATGAGAAATCCATTCATTAGAAGAAATAGTATATTTGTGAAGAAGTGGGACTAACAAAAATAAAATAAAATAATAAAATTTCAATATAAAATATTAGGAAAAATTTCAAGAGTTTGCATAAGCTAGTCCATTTAAAAGTGTAGATTTCCAGCCTCACTCTCTAGTGTGACATCCTTTTATCTTATAAAAATTATTATCTAGCTTTAGATGAAATTGGAAAAACCTCTATATGATTTTTACGTTTAAATATTAATTTTTTTTCCTTTTTTCATCGTTTTCATCATCTAATATTATTATATTCATATCTCTATGAATTATGTCATTTATTATTTGTTTTTAGTTTTCAGATTTCTAATTACTATGTACCTTTAATTTTATTAGATATTATATATGTTTGTTTCTATGTATTGTTTTAATTTATGTTTACATGGTTTCCGAGATCATCAAAAAGGAGTGTAGTGAAATTATAATGATCAATAAGAAGTCCATTATGTGGGTTTTGGAAACATGAAGGAATAGTTACAGATATAATCTCATTGGAGAGAATATGAGATAGTTTCTACCAGATATTGATTTAGATGGTATGTGCATACATGGTTGGTCATATCAATGTGATACATCTCAAAATTATTTCACTCTATGGTAGGTGCATCAACCTCTTTGAAGACTGCATCATGTGATCTCTTGATATGAATTTAAAATAGTTTTTGGAAATTGTAAATATTCATCCATGGTTTATTTAGTGAGTCATAGTTACTTAGATTCCTATTTAAGGATGGTGGATCAACATTATTAAAAACAAGTGGTCACGATATAGGTTCTTCCTTAGGATGATAATGGTAAAATAAAAATGTTCTCACATAGTTCATTATTTGACCTGAAATGACAATTTACTTGATTATATTAATGTAGAAACTAAATGATGACCAATTCACTACATGAGAGGTTCTTTATGATGTCAATAAAACTTCATGTTTAATATAGTTGCCATTAATTTTCCATTATTACATATTTATAACCAAACTCCATTTATTTATTGAAATACCATTATTATTTCTAAAATTTTCTCTAATTAAAAAATCAGTATGTTTACTATTTAAATTATTAATTCCAAATATAAATAATTAAATCTAAATTATTATTTAGGAATTAATCAAATATACAATAATTTTTTCCCAAAATCTAAAAACTATGGTAGTATCAAATTTATAATAAAATAATTCAATTTTAAATATTGTCAACTCAAGATAAAAAATAATAATATATTTTATTTTACCAAGATAGGGTGTGTGTTTATTATAAGGATAATTGATATTGATTTAGTGATGCGTATTAGAACAATAAAACTAGTTAGATGTTGGATCCCCCTATTCAGGTAAAGTATTGTACCATTTTCCACTTTCATTATTCCTAATGATATGTATCATATGTTTTGATTTCATTATCTTTTATATTTTTTGTGAGGTTTTTGTATTTATAGTTTTAGAATATCAATCATGTATTGACAATTTATAGTTTATTTTGAGGTTATTTATCCAATGATTTTTTTCATTGTATTTTTAATTGAGGAAATTTTTATAAGGTTTTTATTTTATTAAATTATCCTTTCATATTTTATAATGATATGAAAAATGATCATTATTAAAATATGATTTCTGAAAATTTAAAATGAAAATGGAATTGGTTTTTTAAAAATTAATATATATTAAAAAATATTCATGGTGTATGTTATTAATTTCCAAACCATGA
This sequence comes from Viscum album, assembly GCA_963277665.1. NCBI lineage: Eukaryota > Viridiplantae > Streptophyta > Magnoliopsida > Santalales > Viscaceae > Viscum > Viscum album. The sequence goes on along the minus strand of OY728165.1, from coordinate 1,462,448,249 downwards.
AAATTTAAAACAAAAAAATATTTTATACATTTTTTTCAAACTATCATATTTGGTTTTATTTATAAAATGAATGATACATACTCATGGTGGTATACTATTATCCACTGAATCATAAAATACACACTCACATTGGTGGTTATGTAGTCCTAATAGTTTAAATTGGTTATGCGGTCTCATGTTATGGGATTGGTTTGAACTAACCTTACATGGTTTGTTGGTGGATTTTGGTTCATGGTAGTGACTTGATTCTCTCATGGTATGGTGTGGTTTTTATCCAGTGTTCTTTAAAAAAAAATTTTCATGTTCAATAGTAGAATTCCCAAACTACTTATTTATATTTATTTTCATGGTTTGAATTTTTAATCATTTTACAATATGGTTTTATTTGATTGTAAGTGTTTTGGTATAATCTTTTTGTATTTCATTTGTTTATTCCATGTCTAGATATTAATAGTTTTTGAAACTTATTGTTTAATTATTCGGATTATGCTATTAATGGATACCATAGGTTGGGTTTCTCATTCAAACCAATTTTTTGGTATAGTAGTTTGAAGAGAATTAAAGAATTCCAACATTTTTTTATTATCCATTGTGCATGTATCCATCCAACTATGACAAAAAAATTAACTTTTTGGACTATAACTGGATGCCCTCGATGAAATTTTGGTTATACCTGGGCATGTTAATTACAATAAATGTGGGAAATCAAATTTCAAGTTTTCAGATCCCTATAATTTATTTATTTAAATCATCATGAACAATTAATCTTTCATATGTATTTTTTACATTGATTTTTCATCAACATTATTTAAAGGAAAAAATTCACCCAAATAATCATCGATATGTATCAATATTTATACAGCCACATATGATTTCAACATTTACATCTAACTATAATTAATTTTAATATATACCTAATAATAAAGTGGATCAAAAATTACCACTAAAATGTATATCACAATACTATTTAATGTTTCATATATATAATTAATTTATACCATAGATAAAAAATCATGGGTCCAAAATTTTGGTTCTGAATGAAACTTTTTGTGAATAAAAATTTACATTTCCAATCTTTTAGGTTCTAATGAATCAATAGATATCTTCATATATCATCTAAACTCTATGAACACAACCATATTATTCAATAATAAACACTTATGAAATATGATAATTGTTACAGCACATGAAACTACTCATAGTTTAAGGATATTACCATGATTCATATATTTTGAAAAATATATATTCTTATATACTATTTCACAACACCATTCATCATATTACATAGTCATCAAGCAAGTCAATCACATCTCATATTCGCAGTAGTTCATGTTAAGAGGAAATTGAAGTGGACATGAATAATTATTCTTATCCGCCCATTTATTTATAAAATATTTGGACATAATCCTTGTTTATATAACTTGTCCAACAACTATTTTGAGTTACTCATTCATTAGCATAGTAATATTGAACAAAATCTAACATGTCCACCATCTAATTTATTTATTCTGACATGATCCCAATATACTTCTATGAAATAAACTTCTGTCATGGATTTTTTTTCATAAATTAAACATATACACCAAGTAAGACCTATGGGTCTATAATATGTAACACAATTTACTTTTCATTTTATTTTCCTTTTTATATAAAAATGAAATAAAATTATTACCATCCATAATATCATTGAAATGAATAAAAATGTAACCAAAAACAAAATAATCAGTAAACTCAATTCTAAAATATTGTGTGAAATTATTATATTTGTTTTTGTACCCATATAAATAGTAGTTTAACTACATTGGGCTAGTATCATTTTGTTATAATAGTTAGTCTCCCATGCACTCTCCATGTAGGGGGACACTATAAACTACATTGATATATTTTTTTAAAAAATAGTTATTATTCCTCATGTCATGTATTTTGAAAGGATGTGAATAATGAATTGATTTATGTAGTCATGGTGTCTACCAGTTTAGTTTAAAATCAAGAATATTCATTTTTTTCAAAAAATATTTAAATTGGTTTAAATGTTTTTATGATTTTAGTTTCTAATAAGTAGAATTGAGATAGTTTCATCCTCCATGGATTCCACTGTGGTTGGGTATTTTTTTCATATGATATTTATGTGCAATAAAATGATCCTGACTAATGAAGAAAATTTTTTTAGAAAATTATTTTCATGAAATGGATTTATTGAAAAAAATAAAAAATGAAATATATCACTCCATGTTACAACATATGTGACATTTCTAACATGGAAATTAAAATATTAATAAATTTGAAATGAACATTTTTGTTAATTTCACTCCATTATAAATTTCCTAATTTTTTATGAGGCATGTTCATACTATTGAAAAATAAAAAATAATGTATTTTTATTTATGTTTCTAAAAAATAGAAATTATGTTACTAATAAGCTATGTATTTTCATTAATTTAAAATGAATTCGATTTTTGATTTTATCAACTAAATAAAAAAATTTATTTGAATTCAATGAATAGCTCAACAAAAAATCATATTTTACTGTCCAAAATGAGTATTGTTTTCCGAACAAGTGATCTAACCAAAATAATGGATAATTCAAGTTCCACATCACCAAACACCAACCCACATCGAAAAAATATAGAAATGGTCAACTTAGAATGAATTAATTTTTTTTAAATTGAAAATGGATTCCCATAGGAAATCAAATAAAATTTATCCATTCATTATACTAATCACACGGATGAATTGGTAATTTATTAAATAAACCCTAAGCAAACTTGAAATAAAATGAAAATAATATAAAATAATGATATAAAATAATAAATCATTGAAAACCTAAATCAAAATAATATAAAATATAAATAAAATATTCACAATATACATATATTAGTTATCTTATATATATAAACAAAATGATAGGAAAAGTCATCAAAAGAGACCGATGGCTATCATAGTAGAACACATGAACTAAAAAATATATAAAGAAATTTAATTTAGTTGAAATAACATTAACATATGATAAGATATAAACCTTTACCTACATGATGTATAATCATGTCTACACACACACACACAATAATCTATGTACATAAGTAATGATTATTAGACCTAGTATGATGTATCATAATATTACACATAGTCTCACAAATAAATTAAAATAGATTATTATTTTTAAATTATTAATATTAAAATAAATATTATTTTTTAATTTAAATTATTATTATTTAAATCGAATATCTATAATAGAACCACCTTAAATCGCATTCTAAATATAATATTTTTAGGAAAATAAATAATCAAAAATATTAAAACATACAAAAACTATTCTAAAATTAAAATAAAAAAATAACTCCATAATAATGTAATCAACAATATTGATGTAATATATAAGACCAAAAAATAAAACCTTCATACTAGTAGTGATGTTATTCTACCCACTCACTCAACTTTCTTTATCTAGGCATGATCGAGGCACCCACATGATGTGCCCGATATAGGCCTATGTAATAGTGAACATATATATATGGAACCCTTTAATAATAACCCACACATGATGTTATAAAATTGTCATAAAATTATTGGAATTTCAATAAAATCACAGATCTCATTATTCGTGACTCTGTTGATAGAAACAATCCAAATTCCATAATAATTCATCAATTGAAAAGCTAAATAATTACAATGTTAAAATTTATTTTAAAAAAATACCAAAAAAGAGTTATTTTATTTTAGATACTTATAATATAAATTTATATTTTATATATAAAGGAACTAAAATAATACTGATATCCCAAAATACTTCAACAAATTTTGTTACATTCCATTTAAAATAAAATATGGGTATATAAATCCAATCATGACATAAACTACTTAAAAATAATTACCATTACCGTATAATACATAATTAATAATATAAAATTAAAATAAATGATGTATAAATTTTTTTAACATCAGAACATAGATATTTAAAAAATAAAATTGAGCATCACCGCAAAACTAAGATTAATAGCCACCAGAAAAATAAATTATTAAAAAAATGGATTTAAAAAGATCAATAATTTGATTACATGGTTAAGAGTAGATGGAATAAATGAAATAGCATAAATCAATGAAATTTTCATTATTAAAATAAAAATAATGCGAATACCTTCATATAATTGTTGATAAGATGAAAAAATATGAAATAACAAAATATATTTCACACAAAATGAGATGATATGACACAATGGATAAATTAGGGAGGGAGAAGTATGTAATTACATAAATATAAGAGAAAAATTGAAAAATGATCATATTAGAAATATATTTTATATTTTAATTTTGATGAATCACCAAGATAGGTAGGAGAATGGAGAGGGAATCAATAAGAAGATCTATTGGGAGATATCAGACACCCTTAGAATCATAATTGTCGATGGTACAATAAATAAAGAGGTATTAAATTATTATTTTTATTTGTTTTGAAAAATCTAGTTTCAACAAATTAATCTCCAGAACATTGTATTTATACATTTATATCTTTTAGTATATATTATAATACATTTCATGATCTTATGGTCCATGAATTTTGATGGTGAATTGTATATATTTTTCTTGTGTTTTAAAATTTATAATCGAGACCTAAGAAAATCAATAGATAGAATAATTTCTATAATGACATTGTTTTAGTGAAATCATTTTCCCAATATTCTTTCCAACATACCACATACTATATATATAATGTAATCATTATCATTTATTATAAAATAGTTAATTCAATTACATATTCATAAATGATTCTCACATCCACATTGAGTTAGAATCATGTAGATGCTATAAAATAATATTGATCACTTGGAAAAACCTTCATCCCAATATATTATTCAAATAATAATGAAATTGGATTTTTATTTATGTTTAAAAGGTTAATTAAACTCCAAAACTAGGTCATTTTGAATGAATATATGAGATCAACCAGGTAGATATTTATTCAACGGAGAGATATGAAATTTTTTTCGAATAGATGATAACTAAGGGAAAAATGTATTTTGTGTGCAACTCTTACAAGATATTCCATATCATGAAAATTATTGATCTATAATAGATTTTTTTTTTAAATTTATTTTCTAGTATTTATTTTCTGGTTGAGGAGAATCATTATGAAGCATGTTATCACCTATTAAAAATTCCAATATTTATTGAAGATGATTAGAAATTGTGTTTTGATATATTGATTGTTCACCAATGGATTTTGAATAATCTAAATCATAGCCCTAATATCTTACACAATTCTCTACTTTCGTACTGTGTATTTATATAAATCAACTTTGGATAATGGGGAAAATCATGTGCAACCATAAAAGGCTTCAAAAATAGACATATTGATGAATTATTGATAACTATTTTACCCAAAAAATCAATATTTTATAGATTTTTCTCAAATGATATCCTTAAATCCATATAAACAAAAATATTACTTTTTAAAATTAGAATTGAAATTTTCATTTAGACATATATTTTGGTATGATAAATGATAATAAGGTTCAAATATGTTCTTAGGGTCTTTTAATGACCATTATTATACAAATAGGTAAAATAGGGATATCTCTTCGAAATAATAGATATATGTACTCCATAAAACATGAAAATAATCAAATCATACGGATTTCACAGATCCTCAATAATAATGTTTTCTTTGAGGGAATAATAGACTCATTTTATCAGCACACAAATAACTAGCTAAATTTCATTTGTTAAAAAAATAAAATAAATGAATATAATAAATAATTCCATGGTCACGTCATCATACATCATTGTAGAAATATGGAAGGGATGGAGCATAATCACTGAAAAATAGGTTTTAATCATTTCCGGATGGTGAATGAAGAATCATGAATCATATCTAATTATATTATATTTCATTTAAGGTGACTAATAATGGTGTTTAATACCATAACATATATTTAAATTTCCTAGATGTATAGAACAATGAGAATGTTGGTTTTCTTTCTTAATCACCTTTACAAATGACTGAGTGACTAAATGTAGCTTTCAAAAATGAACCACTCTATTATAACAACTGGACCAATCCATTTCGGTTTTTATAATATTTATATTTACTCTTATATGGTAATTTTTTACATTTAAATGTTTTTTTAAATAACTAAAATTAATCAATGAAGAAGTGATATCAAATTTGGTTAAAAATATAACCCCTCTCAACTTTTTCCTCTAAATTTCAATCTTTTTTAAATTATTAAAAATTACTATTCCTTAAATTTATCCTCTCATGATTTATCATTCCACTATGAGAATTGGTTAAAATAATTCCTTTCCATGTAGTATAGTAGTGTTGTGGGTTACAAATTTTAACATATTCCACCCATTAAATCTATTTTAGGTTTAAATATTTATTTAAAAAGATAAAAATAGAACTATTATGAATGATATAGATAGTAAAATTCTTAAAAAACTACTACAGTCACCAAAACATCATATAATTCTTATCGATTTCAATTAAATATCATTATATGGGTAAATATATTCATAGGGATGTAACTAGTGAGATCTATTAGACATATTTTGATTATTGTTTTATAGAAACAAATGCAATTACCATTCCCAAAGTAATATAAAGAATAAAAAACTATAATGTGGAAAATGTAAGATTAATATTGTTTTCAAAGTCAAACATCATTTAATATCTTCAATATATTAATGAGAGTTTGAGCCCCTTATGAACATCAACTTATATAGTAAAGAGATCCCATATAAAAACAAAATTTAAAAATTCATTCAAAATCCACATATAGTGTAATTTTAATCAAGATAATATTTAAAAAATAAATAAATTATTTAGAGCCTCTAATGATATAAGTATTTAAATATTTTTTTGGATTTTCATATATCATATATCGAAAAGAAACTGTTGAATTGAAAAGTTCAGATATTTTATCAAGGAATGTATTAAAATAAATTTTTATATATAGTTCCCTATTGTAATTCTCATCATAATTACCCCAGGATACTCGGGCCAATCATTTAATTTTGAATAAACAAGGACTCCATTCTAAAACAACATTGAAAATGTGTCATGTAATTAATGGAAGATATGGTTCATCAATTCGTTAAAGACTATAAAATAATTTTTTAAAGATCTAAAAACTCATCAGTATTAAAAATTCCAATGTATTCATTGTAAAAATATGTTTGGAATTTCATGAATCTTCCACCCATAATTGATAAAACACATAAATGAGTTAATTTTTTTGAAACAATATGTTTACATTTAAATTATTTAAATGGTCATTAATTTAAGGAAAATGTTACTTATTCTCTATAATCACTAGGTTTTGATTTTGATAGTCATAAATAATTCCTAGAAAATGAATAACCATATTTAAAAAAAATATAGGATATTCAAAAGTATACATGAATGGAGAAATAAAATTTTTCACATCAAAATAATTCAACAAATTTATAAAATCTAGAAATAGTGTAGTGGGTATTCGATAATATTGTACAGATAAAAAAAATATAAATCATAGTATTTATTTAGAATTGTATTTCCCACATTTTTGGAAATCATGATAAGCCATTAAAAAATCCTTCAAGAAACTTATTCAATTTATTTTGAATGATGATATAGAGACTCATTATAAAACTATAAAATATTTGGATGAGCATATTTCTCAAAACTAGACAAGAAATCCAATTCAAAATGATATAAATGTGAACTCACATTAAGTGATTAAAATCCCCATTTCAGTGATAATTCTCCCTACAAAAATAAAACAAAAAAGTCAATTCAATTTCAAGGATGATATTGATAAATTACATAATAATGAAACGAAAATAATGATAAATCTAATCATTAATGATTTTTATTATAAACAAAAGACATAAAAATCCTTGAATATTTATCTTTCCAATAGGAGTGGATATTTTCATGAAATGAGGCATATAGTGGAATAATAAATTTATAAAATCTAGTAAAATTATATAAATAATATATTTAGAATAACCAATATCACATATACGGAAATATTTGATAATTCAATTAGAATGAAACCTCAGTCTTTGGAATGCTTGACTTTAGACTCAACATGTGATTGCATTTCAGTAAATTACCACCCAAATTTACCCTAATATTTTTGAAAGAACATTACCTCATTCCCGGAATTATATTTCCCATAATATAGTCTATTTATTCAAATATATTAATTAAATTATAAAAAAAATCATTGAAATAAGTTAATTACAAATGTGGTGCCTTTGAATCCTTAGAAATACAACCCTTCTTCTACTACTAATTCATTAGTCAAAACCTCAGGGGATAATCCAATTTATCATTTTAATGAACATATTTTTCTAGTGTCCTAGTCCTAATACATTAAATTATCTTTATTTATAGGACCCCCTCCCAACTATGATAATATAATGAGGGGAGAGAAATGGTGACTACCTGATTCCCACCTTTAGCCATCTCTGGGATGGCGAATATCATTGAGAATTTGGTAGACTTTCATATGGGATGTATTACCATCAAAGTGAAACATGTGGAAGAGAGTTACAGGAAGGATAAAACTCCCAAATATATATATATATATATATATTGGAAAACTCATCTCAAAACATGAAATATTATATAGTATTAAAACAATATAATGTAAAACTACAAGTACCAAAAACGTAAACACTGAGGTGACCACCAATCCCTAACAATTCCTACTAAATATACAGACGGTAATATTTATCTAAATAACAATACCACTCTAAATGACCAGAAATATTTTTTATATATATTTATTTTTGGTGAGTATAAAATTACACTCTTTTGGTTCCTCTATATAGCCTCTCGTGAAAAAGAAAAACAAAGCATTCTAAGCACAATGAACATTGTTAAACAAACATATCACAGAAATATGTATTCATTATTCCCATACACATCAAGGATAACTCCCACAACATAATTCATAATATATAGAATATAACATTATAATAAAACTCTAATGGTTCTCCACTCTACCTTTACAAATAGTTTGTTTTTGAGACCCAATGTCACAAATCCAGAAACATATCTCTTCAAAAGTAAGCCATCCTGAAATAATTAGGGAAGTGAACCACTACATGAAACTCAATCAACACATTACAAACCAACCCCATATCATATATCTATTTAGTAACTACATAGTTTTCGAGATCCACCACAACCCATATGAAAAATATGAAACATCATGTATTATACCTCAAGCCATTACAACCCATATTATGAGTAAATAAATAATGCCACCACAAACTATGCACGTCATACCTATAGTATTACATAGGAAAATATATCAAAAAATAAATGTGTGTGAAATAACTACATGACATCAAATACCTCTACTTGCATATATAATGAAAACTAACCACCATGCATACCAGTACATGTAAATACCAGGGAAGTGAGTAGTGAAGAATGGGGTAGTCCATAATCTGTCCTCCTAGTGATATGTTAGAGAAAGAAACCACCTAGAGTCTACTAGGGGTTAGTCTCTCTAGGAAACACTGGTGGGGTATTATATGAAATCATATAGTGTATGTTATGTAACATATCAATTGACAACACCATTGGGATATTCTTCTCTTAGAGTAAACTTTAGCTAATGTCTCTGAAACTCTAGGTTACCCCTACTAATACCAGATATCCTACAAGAACACAAGAATATAAAAGTGCTACATTAATTAATTATTCAATTTTTATAATATTATTCCTTTAATAATTTCAGTACCCATTAACTAACCATTATCAATAATACATGTTACATTACATAAATTAACAGTGTCAATCAAATTCCCACAAGTCATAATCCCACCATAGACCAAGATTAGAAAATTTTATATCTTTATAGAATTATCATTCCAACAAAAAAACACCATGGATTAAAAATTTATTTAGTTTATTCATTGAATCATGCAACGTCACAGTGTTCTAAAAAAACATCATAATATACAACTGGGAGAAAACATGAAATCATGCACAAATAGCTACCTCAATTAGGGGGTAAAGGAAGAAAAATAAAACATGAAACCCAGAAATCATCCATTTAATAGTTTTGAGTGGGAATTCTTGTTCTCGTCATCTGATCAATAGTTAAGATCTATTTAAACCCATTTAATCACCTTTGGTACTATCCTCGACCCTGACTGAAAATTATCTTTTTTATTACAGAATCACTTTTAACAATAAGTTAGAAACCAATGGCCACAAAAATGGCAATGGAAACCCACTGGAAAAAAGTTAAACCCAGAAATCATCCTCATAAATACCTTTGGAAACATCATGTTCTCTCTTAGAGTCGAGAAACGAATACTTAGATATGATAAAAAAAATAATAGCTAATGTAGAAAGTACCCATCCTTCCTAGCCTGGCTGGCACCTCATGTGTGCTGATGACCGTAAGAAAAAAACCCAGATTAAACAACTCTCTTTCCATCCCTCATATTTTTCTTCCTTTTAGATGATTTTATCCTTAATGTATATAAAAATGGTTATGTATGACCACGGGGGAATGTAGTTTTTCTTGAACCCCCATGGCACCAATCATACCCAACTTAGATGTTGAGTGGGTCATAGTAAAAGTTACCACTTATTTCCCAGATGATCCAACAAAATCATTTTTGGCATGATCGATCAAGGGGGAACACTGCAGAACTCAGTTATATCCCTCCATTTTTAGCTATACTATGCTCATATCACAAGGATCTCATCCTTTGAACATCAAGAATAGTTAGAAAAAAAGGAAATTTGAGGAAAATTAGACCCTAAAAAAGGAATTCAGCATTCTCATGGAATTAATCTCTAAAAGAACTTTATCAAGGCACCGATACTTGTAAAAAAAATACAAAACTCAAGTCATTGAAAATACATTATCATCATAAGAAACAAGTTCATAATCCATATTGAATTAACCATTTCATCTATTAATATTTACCAACTATTGGAAATCTAAGGCTTCGAGATTTAATAAATTAACATAATGTCATTAAAAAATTAATTTAACATTCTTTTATGACGAAATTCATGGTTCGGTAGCCAAATTATTTTAAAATCATTAACATAATTTTATTATTTTATCAACAGACATTATCATACATCAAGATCACTAACTAATTAAATTAAACATGATTACATGCATCATTTTTATTATAATAATATTAAAAAAACTACTTGGTTTATTAAACATAAATATTTAATATTTACATAAGTACTTATCAGTTAATTTTTTCATTATTTTCTTTACCAATTTTCATTGTGGAAAATATGAAAAAAAATCAATGCATAGATATCACATGGTCTCGAAAAATCATGAGGGAAATCATTATCTGGGTACAATGAAACAACATCACAAATATATGACCACTAACCAATTATTAATTATAATTCATTATTTATGACCTTAATTCCATTTCCATCCAAATGTATAAACAATGATCAATTTATGATTGAAAATAAATTTAATAAGAGAATAATGAATCCCCTACCATAGAAGCAAGCAACGTTCTCCACATGACAGCTTACCATGTTCTAGATCTATGATCACCTTTCCCATATAAAAACATCCATATTAGGATGTTGTGGCTCAATTGAACAAAACAATGAAAGCAAACACCATTAGATACATTAGTGATCAAACACTATAGCATGAAGAAAAGTAACAGGATGAAACAAGATTAAATTAGGTGGAAGCATATGAAACCAAATGAAGAATCCACCTTCAATTATGGATGGACAACAAATGATCCATATTGAAGGAATTTCCAAACTTCCTATATTAGAGAAACTGGTCACCTAGAATTGAGATGAAGATCTACTAGAAAAAGTGTTTGAGAAAAAATTTAATTTATGGAAGATTTATAGAAATTCGGCACAGGGCATTTAAAAATAATGTAAACTATTTTCATATAATGTAAATGTTGGGCTTCATTTTTCAACAAAAAACACATCAACATTTTATTATTTTATCATTATTACTAAAAAATCATGAATCAACCCTTTACAAGCCAGTAACCCCACTAACATGATATGAAACCTCTATAATTCTAGTATTTTTGTAGCCAACACCTACCGACTTATTAAAATCCTCTTCCATGTTCCACGAGACTCATAAAATCACAAATGGTTGGACCACATGGATTCAAAACCTAACATTTTATAACTCTCAAAAAATTCTCCCCCATAAGTATCCAAACAAAAGTAGAGAGAAAATGAAATGTATTAATCCAAATAGCCACCCTATGGGATTCCTCTCAATGTAATATCCACTTTAGGAGCTCAAGAACCTTACAAGAGGAATTGTGTGAAATAATGAAACAAAAATAACGAACTCTTGAACATTGTCTAAGGGAAGATACCCCTTAAACAAGAATGCATTCAAAAAATGATCAAATAGAAACCATTTTATAAACCAAAAGGATCAACATCAACAAAATAACAATCTTATAAGATTAGATATTATAAAAATGGGGTATTGAGTGCATATCAATGTATCATGTTCCCATTTACTCTTCATCATTCCAACGTGTTTCGACAATAGATATACCAAGGGAATATCATGACCATCCATCACCTTATCATTATAGATGTAACACCCCAAGATTTCCTATTGTGTTATTTCTTCAAAATAATTCAATAACTTGCACTACACGCAACACCGAGTTCAATCACACCATGACATACAAAAAAAAAAGCCATTCAAAAGAGGTTATGAATAGTATTATCTAAATTTTAAACTTTATATAATCCTTATAATTTTAGAATCCATATTATGAGTTTCATAGATATAATGCAAGAACAAATTCATTTTCAGTATTGCACTTTTATCAACATTTAATAGTTAACCCTTTTTAAATACAATATTTTAAACTTTTTGACTAAATGTGGACATCAAAAATTTAAAATGAAACATCCCAAGCTTCCACGGTACACTTTATTTGAATAATACAGTAGCGTGTGTTGTACGCAACCTTGAGTTTTAACACACACCACAACCAATCAAACTAGCCGTTATGAATAGTAATACCTACTTTTTGAAATTATATATATTTTATATTTTAAAATGGACTTCATTTTTGGATTCGGAATATCGAATTTAGCCTAAGGTGAAATTTTGGTACATTTCGGATAACTTTCATATTTTGATGAATAGTGAAAATTACTAAATTTTAATTAAAAACAACTTTTTTAATCAAAATAATTAATAGTGATAAATTATGAATTTGAGTGGTTTTAAAGTATATTTAGAATATATTTTTACCATTTAATATAATTTTGGTCATTGGACATAATTTTACAATTAAACCGAACATAAACAAGTGTCAATCTTTTGATAGTTATTATCTCTTAAAAACACGCTTTTTGTTTTGACAGCGGGAATTAATTTTAAATTAATTTATGCCACTTCTGTGTTTTGAATTTATGAAAATGGATTCCATATTTCGAATCAGGATGTTCAAATTGTGTAAATAGGTAACTTTTATTTTTAGACATTTTGAATAATTACTGCGGTAAATATTTTATTTACCATGGTTAAGGGTAAATCTGGTAAATAAGGGATAACAAATAATATTATAATAATACTAAATTACCCTAAAACGTGTCTTAAACCTATTTGTTGATACATGGTCGACCATGGGAATCTTTGGGTCGATTTTGGGACCCCATGGATCCACTTGTAAGTGATAATGACACTTTATTTTAATTAAGAAAAAATGAATACAAAAATGACACAAGCATATATCTTTTAGAAAAACAATTTTTACATAGGGTTATATATGTTTGATTTTATATTATAAATATTAATTAGAAATATAAAAAGATTTCCTACATAATTATATTTTATTTATAATTTTTAGACATTATATAATTTATTTTATTTATGACACAATGATGATGCAGTAATTACTATAATAGTGAAAAATTAAAATAATTGATATTATAAATACCCAAATAAATATAATATGAAACTTTTTATGAATAAAACTAATTTTCTAGGATAATATGATATATTAGGATTGATTTAATTGACTTTTTTAGAAGTAATAAATCTGTTATGAGTTTCACAAAAATCAACTATTGAATAGTGTCAAAATTGACATAAAAGAGTTCTTAAAACAAATATTATATTATTAATTGATATTAAATTCCTAAAAAAATCTAAGGTTAGGCCAAGAGACTTATATCATGATAGGTTCATCATTAATGGACCACTTGGGGTCGCTTGGATGTATATAGTAAGTTTATTAAATATATTATATAAAAATACAAAGAGACATTGCAAAAGTGAAAATAATTAACTTAGAGTTAATACTTAAAGATAAGGTTAATATAAGTACCCAAACCTGTCTAAATTCTATTGGTTGAGTGGGTTTCGACCTATCCCCACCTTAACATTTGAATAATCAACTTCGGAGCCATTAGAAACCGAATATGAATTTATTATAAATTAATATTTCTAGATTTACCAAAGGTGCCCCTCACCCCTCTTATAAAAGGAAACTCCTACTTCTCATTTTGTCACACCTTCAAAGCCTTTTGGTTCGGCCAAACTCTGCCCAAATACTCTCCCAACTTCTCTCACTACAACCTAGGGGCCTTCGTTTGATCATAAATCCAACCTAAGAAGCCCTTTTGATCAAATCAAAAGGAAGAACCCGAAGAAGAGGTAATGATTTCACCACCCTTCTCCAAGTTCATTTCTTCTTCCACTTCTTCTTACTTTGTTCTTACCATTCTAAAATAATAACTCCAGTATCTCACATATACTGTGATGTTATTATAAATATGTTACAACCATATTCAGTATTCTATCCACCCTTTGAATAACATGTCACCATACGTGCGTACGTACGACTTACCGTCTCCACGTCGTGGTGTAATTGTTATTCAATATATTATTATTTTGGATGGGTATAATAATGATATTTAACTCATGTAAATAATAAATATAACATGTCAATGATTCTGTATATATGATATACCATCCATTTATATATTATTTTATTATCAAAAGAATGATATTGTCGCTCGTGCGTGCGTACGGACTACCGTCTCCACGAACGCGATGAGATTCATTCTCCATCGTATCCATTCAAGTATAATTATCATTTTATGATTTAAAAATGATGTTTAAAGACTTGATATCATTCTGTATATGAATAATATACAGCCTATCCTTTAGAAAAATGACTTACGTAACAAAACATATAAAAGAATACAAGTATGTTAACACCCGAAACAACGATAATACTAAGATATTATTATCAAATCGATATTAAAAGATCATATATGATATCATATTAATGTATATGGTTCTTGTATAATTTAATAACAATTATTTCACAATTATACAGGAGGTTAACCAACCCCAACCAAGGAAAAGTACAAGGTAAGGGTTATTTCACAATCTCTTCATTATCCGAGGTTGTTTATATGTAATAATCTACTGGGATCTCTTTATCATCCACATCCATGTTTCTTCAAAATGTATTTCAAAACATTGTTATTATTGACAAGAATATGGGTTAAAGTCATTTATACCCTTGTTTGACTTTTTATAAGAGGTTTATAAAGGAATCTTTCCGTCGTTTTCAAAACAAGGTCCCTTTTAACCTTTTCGGCAGAATTAAGGTAAGAATGTTTTTTTAACTTATACGGTGGGTGCGGTTATTTTCCGCTGTTATAAAATATTCAAAGCTTCCCTTACAAGCTTATAATAATATTTTCAAAGAAAATGTTTTATTTTATATGGATCTTAAATTATTTCAAAATAAAAGGAGATATTTCTTTAAAAAGAATTTTGATTTAATCTATGTCAACATCCTTTGATTGATTTTAAGATTATTTGAAGTTGATTTATTATGATACAAAACTTCTATATTGTATTGAAGGTTTTGTGATATGTTTGACTGTGGATATGCTATTCATAGTTTATGGTGAAATTATTGACATTTCGTATGCTAGTTTTAATACGAATGTTTATGTTATGTTTAAACCATTTCATATGGGAATGCATTGGACATAATAAGTGACGGGTGGAGCCCGGTATAGCTCCTCGATGCATCGGTAGGTCTCATGAGACAAACTAGTGTCTTGGCACAGGGCCTTGACAAAATCTTATTTGTAGTCTTGGCACGAGGCCTTGACTATGTGGTTATGATAGTCTGGCATTATGCATTCCAACATTATGAAGGTGGTTATTGATTTTTGCATGTGATTATTCGATTAGTAGAATATCCATGTGAATAAGTAAATGGCATTATTTCATTTTATTTATTCCATACCATGTTGAAAGTTCATGTTTGAAAGGCTTTTGTTTTAGATATACATTGCCTTAAAAGTTTATTCTTATTTATGAAAGTTTCCGCTATATTGTTATCCTTACTGGGCATTTGAGCTCACCCCTTTTCTATGTTTTATTTTTCCCAGGAAGTGAAGAAGTAAGTTATGAATGACCTGAAGGGATATTATGTGGGGATATGAGTGTGTATTATGGAGACAATATGTTGTTGTAGTAGTTTTTCGTTTAATGATGTAATGTAAAACTTATGAATATATCTATTGTTTCCAAGGCTACTAAAGCAAACGGTCTTTCGAGATTTGATCTTTCTTGTGATCATGCCAATGTTATGTAATAATGAACCGACTCTGGGTAACTAGGGTCGGGGCATTACAGTTGGTATAAGAGGAAGTTTAGTACAAACCTTGGAAGCTAGATTTAGATAAACTCTTATTAGAGAACGTAGACCTAAGATAAACTTTGAGGATTAGTATAGAAGAACTTCCTAGAATTTTGGTATTGTAGAGATTTTTTGAGTTTTCCGAGAATTACATCCCTGTCTGGATACGAGTAGGTAGAGGCGGCTCTGGCACAGATGTACCTAGGGGTAAAACCCGAAAACACCGCTTTGAGCTAGACTCGAACGGGAACTGGTACACGACAATGGGCCTTGCTGCATTCTTGGTTACGACACTCCCGGGGGATATGCTTAGGATAATTCTCATTTTCTTTACAAACCATTATGAAGGGTTTATGAGTATATACATCCTCAAAGGAGACATTTTTATGATTATGGATTATATCCATAAATAGATCAATTTATGTTAAGTGTTTTATAAGTATGGGATTATGTATTTTGATTCATAAACTGTTCTAGTGTATGCCATTGTTTAGAAATGGCGCCCAGTAGAAGGAATGAGAACTCCCGAAATGCACATGATCCAAAGAGAAGGAAGGATCATATCTTTCATGGTCTTAAGCTAGAATTTATAAGAGAAATAGTCTCCCATGTATTATCATCATATGAATAAATAATATCATGTGTTGATAAGATAAGTAAAGAGTTTACTGAGTCCTATGGCTTTGAAGGGAAGCAAGAGAAGAAAAGGATAGAAGAGAGAAAGATGGATAAAGGGAAGAGGGAAAAGAAGAATTTTCCCATATGTGGTAACTGTGGAAAGAAACACCCTGGAACTTGCCTGAAAGGAATGGGAGTTTGTTATAAGTGTGGAGGAAAAGGGCACAAATTACGTGACTGAAAGGGTAAGAAAATGGTTTTAAATGTTCAATGTTTCATTTTCAAGGAGTTTAGACACTACGCGAACCTATGTCCCAGTCATCAGACTATGTCGCAAATGATGTTATTGGATAATAATCAATTTATGATACTACCACAGATGAAGAGGAATGATTAGAGTTCTTATGATTATTTCAATTGAGTGTTGTATCAAAAATGTACTTGTTATAATAATTATGGAGTATATAAGGATTGTACTGCAGTACTATTTCATTAAGGACTTCTAGATTGTGTGGAACAAAGAAAAGTGACTCAATAGAAGGATAAATTTTTGGAAAATATATGGTTGAGAGAATGATAAATCATAATATAGTTCTGATACTGAGGTAGTGATTTTGGAATAATATGTGATTGTTTTGGATAAATTATATTGGATATTCTTGACTACCTTGGAACTGATTAATGATTTGTATATTCCATCATTGTTGGGGTTTAAAACATTTTTGGATTAATGAAGTATATCCAGCATTCTATAAGGAATAAGGGAGCATGAATGTAATCAATAAGGAATATGGTAATACATGATGAAGGTATTCATATGCTATTACGGGGTAAAAAGGATCTATATTATGTTTACCTTCTTTATAAATGTTAGACTGTGAGTTTGGACAGAAGTATTTTGGATAGTTCTAGTTTGGATTATTTTGGATTGCCATAAAAGGACAACCCAGAGGTCGGGCGGCAACCCGTCGCTTCCGGCAAGGCTGCGAGACTTGAACCCGCAACCGAAGGGCGACAAGGGTGTATCACCTACCACTGGCCCATGAGATGTCCTGGATTAAATAATGTAGTTTTTATTAAAAGATCATGTAGATTAATTATAAATTCGTTTATTTTGGAACCCTATACGAATAGTGTAAATAGAATTTTTTAACATTCTATTATATTTTAGAGTGAAAGATGAGTTTGTGGTACAAATTTATTAATGGATAAAACTCTAATTATAAAGTAAGTATATCTCCTTATGATCTTAGCCAATCTCATAAATAAATTCCTCAATATGAAGAAAAGCAACTTAGAAAAAAAATGTTTTCCTAGATGGTACCTTAAATCATCACTAATTTATGGCTTTAGGATTGTTGGCCTTTTCATAGCCATGTTCTGTACCACTCTCCATCAGATAATTGATGGTTAGATTTTTCTTCCATATCCATATTTTCCTACATAGAACCCTAGTATGTGTTATTTTCAGTAATCTTCATACTTTCGACTCTTTATTTTAAATAGAGGCCTCATTAATTCATTTTTCGATGTGGGATTTCAACTAAGATATTTTGAAACGTCAAAAATGTGTTATCCCAATACCCTATATTTTGTTGAACCGATGGTACTTCAAATCATCATATATTGATGAGTTTAAGGACCTCAATTTTATACTTGTTTGTTACTGATGACCTCAATCACTACCTATAAATATTTACGTTTTTCCTCCAATTATATGTCTCTAATTGCCACCAATGTCCTCCTAATCAAGATCATAATTTGGTGGTGACCCTTTAATTTCTCTTTTCCTCATATTAAGACTAAATTTTAGTAACCCAATTTCCGATGTGGGTTTTCCCACAAATATATTATCTATTTTCAACCTTTTATTTTCGAAGAACAATTTCAAATTGCGAGGACGCAATTTATTGAAGGAGGGGAGAATGTAACACCCCAAGATTTCATAGTGTGTTATTTCTTCAAAATAAATCAATAACTTGCACTACACGCAACACCGAGTTCAATCACACCATGACTTACAAAAAAAAACCATTCAAAAGAGGTTATGAATAGTATTATCTAAATTTTAAACTTTATATAATCCTTATAATTTTAGAATCCATATTATGAGTTTCTTAGATATAAGGCAAGAATAAATTCATTTTCAGTATTGCACTTTTATCAACATTTAATAGTGAACCCTTTTTAAATACAATATTTTAGACTTTTTGACTAAATGGGGACATCAAAAATTTAAAATGAAACATCTCAATCTTCCACGGTACACTTTCTTTGAATAATATAGTAGCGTGTGTTGTACGCAACCTTGAGTTTTAACACACACCACAACCAATCAAACTAGCCGTTATGAATAGTAATACCTAATTTTTGAAATTATATATATTTTATATTTTAAAATGGACTTCATTTTTGGATTCGGAATATCGAATTTAGCCTAAGGTGAAATTTTGGTACATTTCAGATAACTTTCATATTTTGATGAATAGTGAAAATTACTAAATTTTAATTAAAAACAACTTTTTTAATCAAAATAATTAATAGTGATAATTTTTGAATTTGAGTGGTTTTAAAGTATATTTAGAATATATTTTTACCATTTAATATAAGTTTGGTCATTGGACATAATTTTACAATTAAACCGAACATAAACAAGTGTCAATCTTTTGATAGTTATTATCTCTTAAAAACACGCTTTTTGTTTTGACAGTGGGAATTAATTTTAAATTAATTTATGCCACTTCTGTGTTTTGAATTTAGGAAAATGGATTCCATATTTGGAATCAGGATTTCCAAATTGTGTAAATAGGTAACTTTTATTTTTAGACATTTTGAATAATTACTGCGGTAAATATTTTATTTACCATGGTTAAGGGTAAATCCGGTAAATAAGGGTTAAAAAATAATATTATAATAGTACTAAATTACCCTAAAACGTGTCCTAACCCTATTGGTTGATACATGGTCGACCATGGGCATCTTTGGGTCGATTTTGGGACCCCATGGATCCACTTGTAAGTGATAATGACACATTATTTTAATTAAGTTAAAATGAATACAAAAATGACACAAGCATATATCTTTTAGAAAAACAATTGTTACATAGGGTTATATATGTTTGATTTTAGATTATAAATATTAATTAGAAATATAAAACGATTTCCTACATAATGATATTTTATTTATAATTTTTAGACATTAAATAATTTATTTTATTTATGACACAATGATGATGCAGTAATTACTATAATAGTAAAAAATTAAAATAATTGATATTATAAATACCCAAATAAATATAATATGAAACTTTTTATGAATAAAACTAATTTTCTAGGATAATATGATATATTAGGATTAATTTAATTGACTTTATTCGAAGTAATCAATCTGTTTTGAGTTTCACAAAAATAAACTATTGACTAGTGTCAAAATTGACAGAAAAGAGTTCTTAAAACAAATATTATATTATTAATTGATATTAAATTCCTAAAAAAATCTAAGGTTTGGCCAAGAGACTTATATCATGATAGGTTCATCATTAATGGACCACTTGGGGGTCTCTTGGATTTATATAGTAAGTTTATTTACCATATTATATAAAAATACAAAGAGACATTGTAAAAGTGAAACTAATTAACTTAGAGTTAATACTTAATGATAAGGTTAATATAAGTACCCAAACCTGTCTAAATTCTATTGGTTGAGTGGTTTTCGACCTATCCCCGCCTTAACATTTGAATAATCAAGTTTGTGGCCATTAGAAACCGAATATGAATTTATTATAAATTAATATTTCTAGCTTTTCCAAAGGTTCCCCTCACCCCTCTTATAAAAGGGAACTCCTACTTCTCGTTTCTTCACACCATCAAAGCCTTTTGGTTCGGCCAAACTCTGCCCAAATACTCTCCCAAATTCCCTCACTACAACCTAGGGGCATTAGTTTGATCAGAAAGCCAACCTAAGGAGCCCTTTTGATCAAATCAAAAGGAAGAACCCGAAGAAGAGGTAATGATTTCACCACCCTTCTCCAAGTTCATTTCTTCTTCCACTTCTTCTTCCTTTGTTCTTACCATTCAAAAATAATAACTCCAGTATCTCAAATATACTGTGATGTTATTATAAATTTGTTACAACCATATTTAGTATTCTATCCACCCTTTGAATAACATGTACTCATACGTGCGTACGTACGGCTTACCGTCTCCACGTCGTGGTGTAATTGTTATTCAATATATTATTATTTTGGATGGGTATAATAATGATATGTTACTCATGTAAATAATAAATATAAAATGTTAATGATTCTGTATATATGATATACCATCCATTTATATATTATTTTATTATCAAAAGAATGATATTGTCGCTCGTGCGTACGTACGGACTACCGTCTCCACGAACGCGATGAGATTCATTCTCCATCGTATCCATTCAAGTATAATTATCATTTTATGATTTAAAAATGATGTTTAATGACTTGATATCATTATGGATATGAATAATATAAAACCTATCCTTTACAAAAATGTCTTACGTAACAAAACATATAAAAGAATACAAGTAAGTTAACACCCGAAACAACGATAATACTAAGATATTATTATCAAATCGATATTAAAAGATCATATATGATATCATATTAATGTATATGGTTCTTGTATAATTTAATAACAATTATTTCACCATTATACAGGAGTTTAACCTACCCCAACCAAGGAAAAGTACAAGGTAAGGGTTATTTCACAATCTCTTCATTATCCGAGGTTGTTTATATATAATAATCTACTGGGATCTCTTTATCATCCACATCCATGTTTCTTCAAAATTTATTTCAAAACATTGTTATTATTTACAAGAATATGGGTTAATGTCATTAATACCCTTGTTTGACTTTTTATAAGAGGTTTATAAAGGAATCTTTCCTTCGTTTTCAAAACAAGGTCATTTTTATCCTTTTCGACAGAATTAAGGTAAGAATGTTTTTTTTAACTTATACGGTGGGTGCGGTTATTTTCTGCTGTTATAAAATATTCAAAGCTTCCCTTACATGCTTATAAGAATATTTTCAAAGAAAATGTTTTATTTTATATGGATCTTAAATGATTTCAAAATAAAAGGAGATATTTCTTTAAAAAGAATTTTGATTTCATCTATGTCAACATCCTTTGATGGATTTTAAGATTATTTGAAGTTGATTTATTATGATACAAAACTTCTATATTGTATTGAAGGTTTTGTGATATGTTTGACTGTGGATATGCTATTCATAGTTTATGGTGAAAGTATTGACATTTCGTATGCTATTTTTAATACGAATGATTATGTTATGTTTAATCCTTTTCATATGGGAATGCATTGGACTTAATATGTGACGGGTGGAGCCCGCTATAGCTCCTCGATGCATCGGTAGGTCTCAGGAGACAAACTAGTGTCCTGGCACATGGCATTGACAAAATCTTATTTGTAGTCTTGGCATGAGGCCTTGACTATGTGGTTATGATAGTCTGGCATTATGCATTCCAACATTATGAAAGTGGTTATTGATTTTTGCATGTGATTATTTGATTTGTAGAATATCAATGTGAATAAGTAAATGGAATTATTTCATTTTCTTTATGCCATACCATGTTGAAAGTTCATGTTGGAAAGTATTTTGTTTTAGTTATACATTGCCTTAAAAGTTTATTCTTATTTATGAAAGTTTCCGCTGTATTGTTATCCTTACTGGGCATTTGAGCTCACCCCTTTTCTATGTTTTATTTTTCCCAGGAAGTGAAGAAGTAAGTTATGAATGACCTGCAGGGATATTATGTGGGGATATGAGTGTGGATTATGGAGACAATATGTTGTTGTTGTAGTTTTTCGTTTAATGATGTAATGTAAAACTTATGAATATATCTAGTGTTTCCAAAGCTACTAAACCAAACGGTCTTTCGAGATTTGATCTTTCTTGTGATCATGCCAATGTTATGTAATAATGCACCGACTCTGGGTAACTAGGGTCGGGGAGTTACAATAGACATAGATATCCATAAGCCACTATATAATAAATTCAACATTGTCAATATAAATATCTCCAAAATAAATGTCATGGGATTCATCATGAAGATAACAGTGGATTTGTAACAAGGGAAACCATCTTGTGTCTGTCTCATATAATAACTATGTTCAATCTGACACACCACGAATCCAATAAAATATAACAAATTAAAATTCCCAAATAATCAGCGAGAATGCTTAATCCCATGACAAAACCTCCCCTTATATTACGACATGTCAACATCAAAAAAATTTGATTTCTAATATTGAAATCCACTTATTTCGTCCAATGATCATCATATGATTTATGAAAATCCTATACAAAAATTATCCACTCATAAATTACCTAAACCATCTATGTTGTATTCTTTACTAGTTATTTTTGGATAAAGGAGAATGAATAGTCCATCAAATAAAATCTAAAAATAGTCCAATACATATTGTGGAGTGAAACCCATTATTACATCAAAACTCAACTATGGTAGGTGACTCATCCTCAAACCTCTATATTCTATAACATTATAGGGAAACATGTCGTCATGAGCCTAAATGTCCCTATATGTCTAACCATACATCTGAATATGAAAATTAGTTATAAGGAATATCTGAGAATGAAAATAAAGTTGGAGACCTCTCTATAATCTTTATGCAAAACCATTACCTCGATGAGAGCTGATCATCCTCGGGACTCTTTGGAGTTGGATCACCTCTTTCAAATAATATATTGAAAAAGCCTTAACTGATACTGATTACCTAATTTCTATAAGGATGGATAATTTCTAGAAATGATCAACTATCACCCATATGACATCATTGAATCCCTGATATGAAGTTATATTGGAAATATATTTCATCATGATTTCCACCCACTTCTGTAGAAAAATATCTAATGGCTGGATAAACCAACCAAGGACTCTTTATCCAGCCTTCACATTCTTGAAAGAAAAACATTAAGAATCAAACTCTACAGCTACATGATTCAACCCAAACCACCAAATCAGAACTATTATAGGTTGGTAAATCTTGGTCACATCGGGACATGCCAAGAAAGGGGAAATATGAAACTCATGATGAACCATTTCATGCAATGCTGAATGAATAAAAATACATAATGGGATTAAAACTAGATTTTTCAATCCTCAGACCAACCATCAGAAGAATTTTCAAAAATAAATTAGTCTCTTCCAAAATCCAAATCAAAATACCCTAGTTAGGACTCATACTCCTGCTATACCATATAAACTACACCACTATCAGGAAAAATATGACCTCTTCCCCTAAAATCTTCTTTATAATGATGCATTATTTGGAGTTTCTCATTCAATATCCATGAATTGTCATATTCACACAATGAATTAATATGTTACATTTATCTCCACACATTATCTAAATCCTTCCCATTTACCAAAATATAAAAAATTTCATTCTCGTAATCCTAAAAGAATTCCATCCCCCAATGCTGAAAAAATCTCAATTCATGATTATGGAAAACATACATAAGGATATTATGGATTGTAAAAACTACAACAATGCTCACCAATGAGGTAAATTTTATATATATTCAATGAATACCCATGATCTTTCAACTCAAGATCATGGGTGGAATAGTTACTCTCATGGGGAAGAAACTATCGTTACCCATAAGGAACAACCTATCTCTACTACATCAAAACACAATTCATACCAATGAATGAATAAACACATAAAAGGTCAAATTTACCTCACTATACTAGATAACAATGAACATGGGCATTGAAAAAAATATACTTTAGGTAGTCAAAAGCTACCAAACACTAGTTAGTCTACAAGAAATAATGATACAATTATGTCAAAGATATCTAAGATGATTAAACCAAATAGAAACCAGCTAAAACATACTATAATAGCCATCATGACCGATGAATCATCATACCTCTACCACTACCTAGGGGGATGCATATGACACAAATACATCTATCTTTTAAGGATACATAGACACTACAGACTTGGATACCACAAGCTCCAATAAAAAAAACTTCACAGGAATAGAACAAATACATTAAAAACTTCGTGAATAGATGATCACAGTGAAGAACTCCTAAAATTTCTGAAACGTTATTTTCATGATCCTCCTCAGATATAGTGTATTGATTGAAATTCTTGATCAAAAAAATATGATCATATCTATGAACTCTTTAAACAATGATTTCATTAACACCATGAACACAACTATGTAATTAATTACATAGAATAGTATCACAACAAACTCATAAAACCAATGATGTAAATGTAATGTAACCATAAGAACATTGACATCATTTAATTGAATCTGATTATATCCATACATCAAATTGATCTTCAAGAACTAACACGTTCCATTATGATGGTCAAATAAATCATGTATATGATGAAGTTCATATATTTTATTCACCGTCACTTGGTTCAAGTGATGAAAATTGATAAAAAATAGTCATATTCAATTTGGATTTTTTACCAATAGAATTGGTTCACCCCATGGTGACATAGTCGGCAGAACAAAACCATACTACTACAGACCATATTTCTAAAATAAAATCTCTAAAATCCCTAAATCTCTACCATATTTAGTGATATTGAGATAAGATAAATTCTTTTTTGTACCTAGATCACATAAAAAATCTCCCATAAAGGGGGTAATTCTAAAAATTCGTTGAGATAGACATTACGGTACTCTTCTACAAACTTGGGAGACAACTATAGTTGAATGACTTCGGATTTTAGTGTCAATTCATCAATCAAAAAGGAATGAAAAAAATGACTCATACCCATATGCGAGTCTTAATCACTAAAAAATAATACACTCTCTCTATCGTCATCATAGAACAAAACCTATATGATGGTGTAATCGATTATTACCTACAATGAAGACAACCAATATGTGACAAGGAAGAATCCACAAAGATGTATCTATAAACAAAGGAAATTTCCCCAAGTGCGGTGATACCCCAACACTTGGACATAGTCTCTACTTACTTCAATCATGTTATCTCGTCATCAAACTGAAATATGCGATGCCAAAATAATTGGATGTCTCTCTACCTCATGTCTCAAAGAAGGGATGAGGAAAGGTGATATAAAAGAGTGGATCAATCTTTAAATAAATAATGAATCATACGATGTTGAACATAAGAAAAATGTACCTTGAATGTCATATGGATCACGTAGCACTGGACACACTAAATCCTGAAGATGACGGTGAGTTTTTCACAACCTCTATATCCTTAATGAAAACCACCTCCACATACATACTCTAATTTGTGTGGATGAGTTGTATATCTAGACTATCCTATACCTACATCAAATGACCTCAATTTGTCCCAAAATGGGCCATCCAACTACTAATTCCTTGGCTAAAACATCCATAATGGAGGAACTAGAAGCAGAACAGCTAGCCCAAGCTTACTTCTGATAAATTCATGGTATTCTCACCACTACTGACCATATCCTCTTTAAAAAAACATGTGTATGATCATTTGGAGTTGTCATGGGAGTCTTAAACCCCAATAAAATGATAAGATGATGGATGGGACCTACCCCTACTAACTATAGTGTAACGACCCAAAGTTTTTCAATGGAAACTTCCCTTCTTATATCTATGTCATAAAAACACAAAATAATGAACTACTAAGTGATAAGTGAACTTTAAACATAATTTTGTCACCCCTATGTTTGGAATTTTAAAAATCCAACATACACGGTTGTGTTCAAGATAGTTTTTGGAGTCTAATGAAATAGAAATAATTTTTGGTGAATAGTAACCTACCCTTATGAATAGTAACCTACCCATATGAATAGTAATATGAACCTTATGAATAGTAAATAAGAGTAACATTACCTATGAATAATAAAATAAAATTTAGACATCATAGAAAGTGATAATTTGACCTTAGTAAACGTTTTTGGTATTTTATAAGTCATAAATAATTATTTGTAATTAATTAATTAATTTAAAAGAATATTTATTTTCATGAAATATATTCATAAATTATTGAATTAATGTCTATTAGTTTTTAGATAATTTTATAAGACCCTAAGTAATTTTTGAAAGAACTGCAAAATCAGTTTTAATTTTAAAAACTGGTTTTTTAAGTAAATTTTGATTTTAATTAAATATTAAATTAATATTATTTAGAAAATTATTTTTGAAAAATGGACTTCCTTTTTGGATTCTACATGTCAAAAAATGGTTGGGGTAAAATTTTGGGATTTTTCTGAGATACTTGAATTTTTGATGAATAGTAGAATACATTAATTTATCATATAAATACATTTTAATTAAAACCCACTATTCCTGACATCAAAAGTTATTTAAGAACCAAAATACCGAATTCAAAAGTCTAATTTACTATTATTAGTCATCCAAGACTCACTATTCCTTGTCTTAGGTGAAATTAATAAACTAATCAATTTTATATTAAGGAAACCCCTCTCCCCTCCACTATAAAAGCCACCCTTCACTCCCTCTTTTCGTCACACCTCTCAAGCTCCATCACTTCTCTAAATTCTGCCCAAACACCTTCCCTAGCTCATCCCCCAAGTCCAAAATCTTCTGGTCTCATCAAAAGACCAAGCCTAGCTTCCTTGAAGAGGATCTCAAGAGGAGGATTCTAAAGGTAATTTCTCTCTCTCTTCTCCTTTAATTTCCTTTCAAGCTCAAGTTCCTTTCTTGATATATCTCTATCTATCTTCATCAAAATTTTTCTGTAAATCCAGTATTTTATATATACTATAATATTATGATTCTAATGTTATATTATAGCACCCCACACCCTTTACCCCTTCCTTTTATTTTATTAAAGAGAACGTTGTTCATGTGGTGATAATTTATCACCTTCAAAAACAACATGCTCTCTTCTTCCATTTATACCATCAATCTGGTCATGAAACCATTTTTATGGTTGAACCAGAATGTGTTATATGTATTATGTTCTATTTTAAGTTCTAGAAATAACCTATGGCCATACTACTAAGTGAAAAGTTAAAATGAGTTGGTTGTGATCCAAAAACCACTCAAATTAGGCCAAATAATCTTCATTTAAATCTTATATAATGATTCGGCCACATGGATCTAATATAACTCATTATAAAATCATTCATGATTCTGTAATATCATTAATTACATGTAAAATCAGTTCTTTATGTTTACCCATGATCTACCCAAACATCAAATTAAGAATACAAGTGGACCGCTCAAGAAAACCATGAAAAAGAACATCCCCGATCAATGTTTTTAAACTCTATAAGTCATCCAAAGGAACATAATATGAAATAATGAAACCATAATGAACCCTATTAATTTATAAAAGGTTCTTGATTTTTTAATTAATGAATAAAATGAATTATACAGGACATTAAAGGGAAGGAGGCATTCGAGTACAAGCTAAGGGGAAATCTCGAACCCAATTTTCTTCCTTCGGGTTCTCCCTCTTTCACTCCATTTTTGATATGGTTACCCCACAAAGATCATTTTTTCATCATTTCATTTACTTTTCTGGGATATTAATGTTTGTAATTGGATTTTATGTTCATCAAAATGTTTTCCAAAAGAACTCTCCTTTCAAGATTTCACCTTTTACCTCTCATTAAAGGTTGATGGTTCTTATATCAAGTATGTTGTTCCCTCTCTTTTTGGAACCCAAAGCTTTTGAATGTGTTATTATGAGATGAAACCCATTCCTTTCCATGGGTTATTTATGTACATGTTTGATATGTGTTCTATGTGGAAAGCATGATAGTGATAATGTTATGATGTGACGGGTGCGCCCGGAATTATATAGTGCAATATGAATGTTTTAATGTGACGGGTGCGCCCGAAATTATATATCGCTCCAATGCATTGGGTAAAGTGATGAATCTCATGATTAAATGTGAAATGATGCGTGAACATGATGCTAGCTTTGTTCACAAGAATGTGTGGTAGTTAACCACTAAGACATGTTGTTTCATTTTTATGCTTTTCCACATTTCATGTTTATTGTTTATGCTCCTCTCATGTTCAATATCTTCTTCCTATGTCATGATTATGCTCACCCCATGCTATATTGTTCTTATCTACCCTCTTACAGGGCATTTAGCTCACCCCTTTTGATGTATATCCTCAGGTGGCTACATGTACTAAGGAGAGGACAAGTGATACTAAGAAGCTATAGAAGAAGAGATTAAATGAATTTTTATGCTTGATGTTGTACTTGTTATGTGTAGTCCTAGTTTTCCCAAGACACTAAACCTCTGGATCCTCCATGTGTAATACTATAATGTTGTTTATCTTTGAAATTATGTAATAGTAATATAAGAAAAGTTTGGGTCGATATAGTTGGTATCAGAGGAATGGTTTAGTGAATTTGGGAATTAGGATTAGTGAACCCTAAAGAAAACCTCTAGCATGAGACTAAGTACAAATATGCACCCAGGGATATTTACCTAGGGACCCCATATGTTATTTTTTTGGTATAATTCTTTAAAATTATATGTTATTCATGACTTTTTTAATTATGTTTTGTTCTAACCTATTCTATTTTAGAAAATGGTGGGAACCTAGAGAAATCGGGCCAACAACTCTTGCGAAGGCCAATGCAACGATTGCCCGAACGACATCCCCAATGATTTTGGAGGTGGAGTTAAAAACTTCATGGAGATGCTTACCCAATTATCCAGGGTTATGAATAATAACCCTAATAATGGGGAACGTCCTCCTTCACCTAAGAGGGAGCAGCTAGCTATCAAATGTTTTATGCGACAATGACCACCGACGTTTTGTGGATCTTCTGATCCACTAGTTGCGGAACAGTGGGTCAACTCCATGGAGAAGATCTTTTCTGTTCTTCACTGTTCCGAAACGGAGAAGGTGACTCTAGCCGTTTATCGTCTTGATGGAGAAGCTATCAATGGTGGGCTTTGATTAAGAACACCATGCCAAGGGATGAAATTGAAGAGATGGAATGTGAAGACTTTAAGATAATGTTTCTTAATAAGTACATCCCACGAACTCTTCGCACGAAGATGGAGAGAGAATTCATAGAGCTCAAGAAAAATGAAGGGTAATCTGTCACAACCTATGAAGAAAATTTCACAAGGCTCTCAAGGTATGCTTCGGGTTTTGTTATCAACAATGATAGAAAAATTGATAGATTCATTAGAGGATTAAAACCACATCTTCGAAAAGCTCTTGAAATTCGAGAATTTGGGAATTATGAAGAAGTTTTTCGGTGTGCTCTCAAGGTGGAGATGGAGTTTGGAGAATGGTCCCATGGATATGGTGATAAGAAAAGAAAGATGGAGTTTCAAGATGGTGGATCTAGTGATAACGATGGGAAGAAA
Source organism: Viscum album (assembly GCA_963277665.1). NCBI lineage: Eukaryota > Viridiplantae > Streptophyta > Magnoliopsida > Santalales > Viscaceae > Viscum > Viscum album. The sequence goes on along the minus strand of OY728165.1, from coordinate 1,462,417,571 downwards.
ACACAACGACCCACTTGCCAAAAATGTGGGAAGTTGCACAATGGGAACTGCCTCAAAGGGAAGGGGAAATTCTTCAAGTGTGGGAAAGAATGACACCAAGCTCACGAGTGTTGAAGAGACCTGAAAAGTAAGGATAATGTAGCCGATGAATGGAGAGAACCACTCGTGGTTCAATGCCACAACTGTAAGGATCAAGGGAACTATTCAAACCAGTGCACTAAACCTCGAGCTCTCGAGGGTAATCAGCGCCAAAAACCATCAAATCCAAAGGAACAAGGGAAGGCTTATGCCATCACTACTGCGGTGGTGGAACATGATAATGAAGTCGTACAAGGTACACTTCCTATTCACTCAAGAATGGAAAAAGTCTTGTTTGATTCAGGTTCTACGCATTCCTTTATATCTTGCAAGTTTTCTAGAACTATAGAATCGAAGCCCCGAAACCTTTAAGTAGAGATATCTATAAAAACACCAAGTGGTGCAATCATTGCAACCCAAGTGTTTGATTCTTCTCATGTTGACGTATGTGGGAAGATTCTTCCGGCAAATCTTGTAATACTTCACTAGGTGGAATTTGACACTATAATGGGAATGGATTGGCTCTCGTTATATAGAGCACATATCAACTCTCGGGAAAAGGAAATATATTTTCATATTCCGAACCATCCCATGCTCCTCTACAAATGCAAGGAAGATCATGAATCTCCTTTGAGAAATCCTTTAATGGTGTGGGTGATGATTCCCTATGAAGAAGCATACCTCACCCAAATGTTTGAGTCGAAGGAAAGTTCCAACATTGAGGAAATTCCCATCGTAAGGGAATATGGTGATGTATTTCCCGAAGAGTTACCTAGAATTCCCCCGAATCTTGAGGTAGAGTTCTCAATTTAACTCATACCCAGAGCTACTCCTATCTCAAAGTTCCCATATAGGATGGCTCCTATCGAACTGGAGGAGTTAAAGAAGCAGCTGCAAGAGCATCTGAACAAATGGTTCATACGCCCTAGTGCATCACCTTGGGGTGCGCTAGTGCTCTTTGTGAAGAAGAAGGATGGAACCATGCGGCTGTGTATCGATTGTTGGGAACTCAACAAGATCACCATAAATAAAAAGTATCCTCTCCCAAGGATTGATGACTTGTTCCATCAGTAAAGAGGAGCTCAATACTTCTCAAAGGTGGATCTTCGTTCTGGATATCATCAAGTAAAGGTGAAGAAGGAAGATATTCAGAAGACTTCCTTCCATACAAGGTATGGGCACTATGAGTTTTTGGTGATGCCCTTCGGACTTACTAATGCCCCTGCAATCTTCATGGATTTAATGAATAGAGTCTTCATACATTACCAAACAAATTTGTGGTAGTGTTTATTGATGATATTCTCGTTTACTCCAAGAGTAAGGAGGAACATGAAGAACATCTAAGACTTGTGTTGGTGACATTGAGAAAGGAGAAGTTGTACGCCATGTTCAGCAAGTGTGACTTATGGATGAATCAAGTCACATTCTTGGGACATGTGATCACAAGAGATGGAATTTATGTGGACCCTTCAAAGACAAAGGAAATTGAAGAATGGACCAGGCCCTCTAGTGTCACATAAATCCGTAGTTTTCTTGGATTAGCTGGGTACTATAGACGTTTTGTGAGAAACTTCTCATGATTGTCAGGACTGCTAACTAAGTTAACAAGGAAAGGGGTAAAGTATTTCTAGAAGGATGAATGTGAGGGAAACATCAAGGACCTAAAGAGAAGGCTAATCACTGCACCTATACTCACACTACCAAAAAGTGGAGAAAGTTTTGTGATATACAGTGATGCTTCAACGAAATTCTTGGATTGTGTACTCATGCAAAATGATAATGTGATAGCCTACGCCTCACGACAGTTGATGATCCATGAGAAGAACTACCCGACACATGATCTAGAGCTGGAAGACATGATTTTTGCCCTGAAAATCTGGCGGCATTACCTTTATGGTGAGAAGTGTGACATATACACCGACCACAAGAGCCTACTGTATATATTCACACAAAATGAGCTCAACATGAATCAAAGGAGATGGTTAGATCTAATCAAGGATTATGATTGCTCTATTCACTATCATCCTGGAAAGGCGAACAAGGTAGCTGATGCTCTAAGCAGGAAATAACCTGCTACTCTATCCATGTTGAGGATTGAGAAAGATCCTATCTTCTTGGATATGCAAAGGATGGATTTGGGAATCGTAAGGGCAGGGGATACATCCTACCTTGACCAAATGATTGCACAACCATCCATCCAACAGAATATTAAGGAAGCACAAAGGGATGATGTAGAGATACAAAAGAGGGTGAATGCAGTAAAGGAAGGGAAGCTGCAAGAGTTCCATATCGACGATGATGGTGTGATTCGGTTTGGAACTCGGCTTTGTGTGCCTTCATCACCCGAAATAAAGAAGGAACTATTGGATAATGCACATAGCTCAACTTTCTCTATTCATCCTGGAAGTACCAAGATGTATCGTGATCTCCGAGAACACTTCTGGTGGGACAACACGAAGAAGGAGATTGCGGAATATATATCAAGGTGCTTGGTATGTCAACAAGTTAAAGCTGAGCGACAAAAGTCCAAATGTATGATGCAGCCATTGCCTATACCCATGTGGAAATGGAAAAATGTTACTATGGACTTTGTCCTGGGTCTCCGGAAGACGTCAAGAGGAAATAATGCGATATGGGTTGTGGTTGATCGACTCACCAAGACTACCCATTTTATCCCTATTCGGGAAGACCTATCACTTGAACAACTTGCAAGGCTATATGTGAATGAAGTAGTGAGATTGCACGGTGTTCCACTCTCGATTTTCTCTGACCGTGATCCAAGGTTCACTTCTAATTTCTGGAGGAGCCTTCAACATGCTTTGACTACTGAATTAAATTTCAGCACGGCCAATCACCCCCAAACTGATGGCCAGAATGAAAGGACTATTCAGACACATGAAGATATGCTAAGATCCTTCTCTCTTGAATTCAAAGGTGGTTGGGATCAGAATCTCCCATTGGTTGAGTTCTCATACAACAATAGCTTCCACTCGAGTATTCAGATGGCTCCGTATGAAGCTCTTTATGTGGAGCGATGTAGAACTCCAACCAGTTGGGATGAAGTTGGAGAACGAAAACTACATGGTCCCAATCTTGTTCAAAAGATGACAGAGAAGGTTCAAGTCATCTAGAAACATATCAAAGCTGCTCAAAGTTGGCAAAAGAGCTATGCTGACAATCGTCGAAGGGACTTGGAATTCGACATTGGAGATAAAATCTTCCTTCGAATATCTCCATAGAAGAGAGTCAAGCGATTCGGGAAGAAAGGGAAGCTAAGCCCAAGGTACATTGGCCCCTTTGAGATCCTTGATCGTATAGGAGCCGCGACCTATCGTCTGGCACATCAACCGAATATGGCTCAAGTTCATGATGTGTTTCACGTATCACTACTGAGTAAGTACATTCCAGACCCCTCACATATACTAAACTCATAGGTGGTATAGTTGGAAGATGATCTCTCATATGAGGAGCAGCCGGTAAAAATTCTGGACAGAAGTGATAAGGTTCTACGCAACAAGACAACCCACCTTGTCAAAGTGTTGTGGAGGAACCAAAAGTTTGAGGAAGCAACTTGGGAACCGAAAGATGCAATGAAGGAGAAGTACCCTCACCTATTTGTGTAAAGTGAAATTTCGGGGGTGAAATTTCTTAAGGGGGGAAGAATGTAACGACCCAATGTTTTTCAATGGAAAATTCCCTTCTTATATCTATGTCATAAAAACGCAAAATAATGAACTACTAAGTGATAAGTGACCTTTAAACATAATTTTGTCACCCCTATGTTTGGAATTTTAAAAATCCAACATACACGGTTGTGTTCAAGATAGTTTTTGGAGTCTAATAAAACAAAAATAATATATGGTGAATAGTAACCTACCCTTATGAATAGTAATATGAACCTTATGAATAGTAAATAAGAGTAAAATTACCTATGAATAATAAAAGAAAATTTATACATCATAGAAATTGATAATTTGACCTTAGTAAATGTTTTTGGTATTTTATAAGTCATAAATAATTAATTATAATTAATTAATTAATTTAAAAGAATATTTATTTTCATGAAATATATTCATAAATTATTTAATCAATTTCTAATAGTTTTTAGATAATTTTATAATACCCTAAGTAATTTTTGAAAGAACTGCAAAATTAGTTTTAATTTTAAAAACTGTTTTTTATGTAAATTATGATTTTAATTAAATATTAAATTAATAATATTTAGAAAATTATTTTTGAAAAATGGACTTCATTTTTAGATTCTACACGTTGAAAAATTGTTGGGGTAAAATATTGGTAAATTTCTTGAGATACTTGAATTTTTTATGATTAGTAGAATACATTAATTTATCATATAAATACATTTTAATTAAAACCCACTACTCCTGACATCACAAGTGATGTATGCACCCAAATACAGAATTCACAAGTCTAATTTACTATTATTAGTCATCCAAGACTCACTATTCCTTGTCTTAGGTGAAATTAATAAACTAATCAATTTTATATTAAAGAAAGCCCTCTCCCCTCCACTATAAAAGCCACCCTTCACTCCCTCTTTTCCTCACACCTCTCAAGCTCCAAGACTTCTGTAAATTCTGCCCAAACACCTTCCCTAGATCATCCCCCACGTCCAAAAGCTTCTGGTCTCATCAAAAGATCAAGCCTAGTTTCCTTAAAGGGGATTTCAAGAGGAGGATTCTAAAGGTAATTTCTCTCTCTCTTCTCCTTTAATTTCCTTTCAAGCTCATGTTCCTTTCTTGATCTCTCTCTATCTATCTTCATCTAAATTATTCTGTAAATCCATTATTTTATATATACTGTAATATTATGATTCTAATTTTATATTATACAACCCCACACCCTTTCCCACTTCCTTTTATTTTATTAAAGAGAACGTTGTTCATGTGGTGATAATTTATCACCTTCAAAAACAACATGCTCTCTTCTTCCATTTATACCTTCAATATGGTCATGAAACCATTTTTATGGTTGAACCAGAATTTTTTATATGTATTATGTTCTATTTTAGGTTCTGGAAATAACCTATGGCCATACTACTAAGTGAAAAGTTAAAATGAGTTGGTTGTGATCCAAAAACCGCTCAAATTAGCCCAAATAATCTTCATTTAATTCTTATCTAATGATTCAGCCACATGGATCTAATATAAATCATTATAAAATCATTAAAGCTTCTGTAATATCATTAATTACATGTAATATCAGTTCTGGATGTTTACCCATGATCTACCCAAACATCAAATTAAGAATACAAGTGGACCGCTCAAGAAAACCATGAAAAAGAACATCCCCGATCAATGTTTTTAAACACTATACGTCATCCAAAGGAACATAATATGAAATAATGAAACCCGATTGAACCTTATTAATGTATAAAAGGTTTTTTATTTTCTAATTAATGAATATAATGTCATTATATAGGACATTAAAGGGAAAGAGGCATTCGAGTACAAGGTAAGGGGAAATCTCAAGCCCAATTTTCTTCCTTCGGGTTCTCCCTCTTTCACTCCATTTTTGATATGGTTACCCCTCAAAGATCATTAGTTCATCATTACAATTACTTTTCTGTGATATAAATGTTTTTAATTGGTTTTTATGTTCATCAAAATGTTTTCCAAAAGAACTCTTCTTTCAAGATCACAACTTTTACCTCTCATTCAAGGTTGATGGTTCTTATATAAAGTATGTTGTTCCCTCTCTTTTTGGAACCCAAAGCGTATGAATGTGTTATTATGAGATGAAACCCATTACTTTCCATGGGTTATTTATGTACATGTTTGATATGTGTTCTATGTGGCAAGCGTGATAATGATAATGTTATGATGTGACGGGTGCGCCCGGAATTATATAGCGCTCCAATGCATTGGGTAAAGTGATGAATCTCATGAATAAATGTGAAATGATGCATGAACATGATGATATCTTTTTTCACAAGTATGTGTGGTAGTTAACCACTAAGACATGATGTTTCATTTTTATGCTTTGCCACAATTCATGTTTATTGTTTATGCTCCTATCTTTTTCAAGATCTTCTTCCTATGTCATGATTATGCTCACCCCATGCTATATTGTTCTTATCTATCCTCTTACTGGGCATTTAGCTTACCCCTTGTTATGTATATCCTCAGGTGGCTACATGTACTAAGGAGAGGACAAGTGCTACTAAGAAGCTATAGAACAAGAGATTAAATGAATTTTTATGCTTGATGTTGTACTTGTTATGTGTAGTCCTAGTTTTCCCAAGACACTAAACCTCTAGATCCTCCATGTGTAATACTATAATGTTTTTTATCTTTGAAATGATGTAATAGTAATGTAAGAAAAGGTCAGGTCGCTATATATAGACTCTACTGTCCTATAAAATGGGAGCCCCAAACCACAACAATTGTTTTTGAGGAATCATGAGGATTGACATCTCATGATTACCCAATTGTAGACATCATCTTCCATATAACCTATTCCTTCACCAAAACCTTGAGATTCATCCTTAATAAAAATATGGTGACCTGGAGTTGGAACTGAAGACGTAATGATTTATTCAAATGCCTCCCCCTAGCCTCCTCATCTAGAAACAATTCTGAGACATGTCATAGAAGGTTTTTAAGATAGATATAGAACTACCACACACTGGATATCATATACAGAAGGGTATGAAAATCCTACTGACAGGCTGTATTCATGGGCAAAGAAATAAACACTGATTGTAACTACACTTGAACATTTACCATGAGACTAATGAATTCCCATGGCACCCTAAAATAAAGAACCACCACTACCACAATACTCTACATAACAACATTACAACTAATGAAACCTAGATCACAAGATGAGAATGGGTCAAACTGAAATCTATCTCTACCTTCTCACAATACTCTCCTATGATTGAGTCTCAAACATATCACTCATATATCTACAGTCAATGTCACTAAAAACCTTACAGTGTCCTTGTAGAGACCCCAAACTTGATGTACATGGACATTAAATTACTTTTGAGGAATACTTAATACATAAAAAAACCAACACTCAAGGACAGTAATAGTTTAGTGTCTTTGGAAACTCGGAACATAATCTTCTAATCTTGGTAAAATATCTTCAACATCTCCCATAAAGATCTTCCCCCTTTTTTTTCTACCTACAACCATTCTTTCAATCCTGGTGAAAAGAAAACATATAAAGGGTGAGCTCAAATGCTAAGTAAGGGTAAGCATGGAGAAAATAAAACAAATCATATACATTTGAACTTAAAAAAACATGAACATAATGTTTAAACATCAAAATATTGAGCAATGCCACAAAGCATGGAAGTACATAAGGAATAAATCATAATGGAACATAAATCATGATAAAATAGCATGGGAATAAAACATATAATTGTGTAAAACCATTAATCACATGATATGATTTCCATATTAGCCAAAGAATTTCTTCCAAGACCATCATTGTGGACAAAGACCCTTACTGAACCGGGTTTACATGCTGTTCCAGCCCTGTATTGATGAACCAGATTCACATTACATTCTAGACAAGTATATCTCATGAGATATAAATCCTTACCCAATGTATTTGAGGGAGATATAGGTCCCACCCATCTCATAATGAAATCATTCCTACATGTGCCACAACATAAACATAAATCATTCATCATAACCCAAAGAATAAAATGGGTTTCATAAACATCATCCCATCATTAAATAATCCATATAAAACAAATGGATATCATTTCATCATAAGAAAATTGAAACCATTTAAATCATAGAGACAGTATACTTGAAACATACACATATAAAATAATGTCATCTTATATGGAAAATGGTTTTGATAAAACACTTGCAACGAATTTGTTATGAAAATATACTTTCTTATTCAAAATCATTTTCTTTTCACAAATGCCAAGAAATTTTAAAAGTAAAGGATTTTTTTGAAAATAATCAGAAACTATTTTAGGCGAAGCTTCATTGAAATAATTCTTTATGAAACCATAAAAATATGTTCATGTGGTATAAGTTAAAAAAAATTCTTCTTATACTTTTTCCAGAAAAGTCAAAAAGGTCCTCGTATGGTAAAAAAAGAAACATTCCTTAAATACCATGTAGTAAAAGTCAAAAATTCATAAAAATCACATTTAAAACACATGAAAAAAATTTTAGAAATAGGGACACGGATGATAAATATAACCCAAGTAAATACTTATGAATAAACAATCTCGAATAAAAACGAGATTGGAAAAGTTATCCCTTACCTTAGGTCCGATATGCTTCGTACGTATCAGAACCTCATGTATAATGATTAAAATAATGTCATTGACTTATTAAATAATCATATTAATTGTTATTATATCATATATGGGTATCTTATGACATTATATTACCCGTTATTTTGTAAATTCCATGATAAAGTAGCGTTTTGGGTAAAATCATTTTATTTATTGTACGGGTTTGCACTTGTTGTTCTTGATATTATTTTTAATTATATGATGATTTCATTATATCCAGAATATAAATAATAATTTCTATGTCATATATATTCAACATATATATATATATAATTATATATATATATATATAGATAGATAAATGAAATGAAGTACACCGTTCATGGAGACGGTAGGCCGTACATACGCATGAACACTGTTTTCCTTTCCTTTTTTACTTAAAGAGAAGTAAGTAGATGACAGATATATATATATATATATAAATCCAGTAGCTTTATCATTTCATATATTTCATTATTATTCATTATATATAATTTATAATCATTCTTGAGTGTTTAACATGTAGAATGAATCTCATTGCGTCGTGGAGATGGTAATCCGTACGTAGGCACGAGCGATGATATCATTCCCATAATTATTGAATTGAATTGGAGCGGATGATATAATATCATAGAATCAGTATGATGTTATAATAATCAGATATAGTTATTATTTACACCATTATACCCATCCAAGTATGGTGGTGGTGGAAAACATATTACACCACGGCGTAGATATGATATTCTGTACGTACGCACGCGCGGTGATTTCGTTTTCCATAGGATAGATAGAAGGTGAAATAGGTTTGTTTAATATTTACAATAATATATCAGTATATAATTAATACTGATGTTATTACATTATAATTAAACAACTAAATAAGAAGAAGTAGAAGAAGAAAGAAACTTGAAAGAGTCGGTAGAAGAGATTACCTCTTCCTCAGTGTGCCTCCTTTAATCATCCTCTTTGGGCACTAGATTTTGTCTTTTGAGAAGACCAGAACCTCTATGATATAACTAGGGAGGTTTAAAAGATTAATTTTCACGTGTTAGACAAGATTAAAGGCTCAAAATTGTGTAAATAGAAGATGGAGGATGTGCCCTTTTATATGGGAGGAGAGGGGCACCTTTGAAAACATCAAAAATATTAATTTATAATAAATTCAAACCCCATATAAAAACATAAAAAATTACTCAAATCCGAACATATATTAGATAAGTTGTAATATCATCAACCAATAAAATTTATACATCTTGTTAATTTATTTTAATCATTATCAACTTGATTTATCTTTATTTAATCTATTTAATTTTATTTGTGGTTATACGATTCTAAATTTAAAATTGTTATTAATAATTAATTATGTGTTGTGAATTGTCCATAATTGGATTATTTATGACATTTTAGACCATAAAAATTTAAAATTATAATTTTTAAATATTTTTTTTATTTTTAAACAATTTTATATTATGTTATTTTTATAAAATAAGAATTGTGTCAATTTTGACAACTTTCAGTTATTTGAATTTAAATAAAATCCACACAGAATTTATGTTCGAAATAAAATATTTAATATATTTATAACATGTCATATTTATCTAGAAAATTATTGGATCATATTAAATAGTTCATAAAATATTTATTTTAATATTTTTAAAACAATTTATTTGATATTTTAATCATTAAAATAATTTCATCATCACTATTGTGTCTCATTTAATGATAATTATTTAATACCTAAAAATTATAAATAAATTTAAATGATGTGGATAATTTTATTATATTTCTGGAGACTATTCATGTTCGAAGTTTCATCAATTTTATCACCAAATTAAAATTATTATACTAATAATATTTAAGAGAGTGACATGTGGCCACTTTCTTTGGTTTTAATAATAATTAAATTATTTTAATGGTCAAAATACCATAAAATGAGTTTATTCCGACCCTTAGGTGATAAGGGTAGACTTTTATTCATCCAAAATAATTTCTTCAGGTGTTAGGGTAATTTTATAATCTTATTTTTACCCTTAATTACCCTATTAACCTTTAACTGCAGTAAATAAAAATTAACCTTGTTACTATTCATAATATAAAAAAAAGTAACCTATTAACATAATTTGGACCTAATGATTCCAAATATAAAATACATTTTTTCAAATTCAAAACACAGAAGTTGCGGTAATTACTTTGTAAATAATATCGTTGTTATGAAAACGAGTTTTAAAAGTTAAAACATTGACACAGATTAAAATGATTTTAATTATGAATTCAATGTATAATCAAAGATAATGACATAAGTTATATTAAATGGTAAAAATATATTCTATTTATACTTTAAAAACATTCAATATTATAATTCAACCATATATTTTATCTCAATGGAAAAAGTAGTTTTTAATTAAAATTTAGCGTATTTTTACAATTCATAAAAATAAGAAACTTATAAGAAAAATATCAAAAATTTATCCAAAGTAAATTTTTATATCCTGATTCAAAAGTAGAATTTTATTTTGTCAAATTGAAATTATAAACATGCAAAAAACTAAATTTAATGTGGGTCCACCATCAAAAGGTGGCTAAACTGTATTTTTTTTAAAATACTTATTTTACCAGAAATATTTATTTTATTCTCATACCACGTTCTAGAAAATGTTTAAGATGAATAATAATGTTATGAAATTAAAAATTTAGTTTATAATTTTCATAACAGCTAGTTTATAATAATATTATAACCATATATTGTTGTTTAGTGAACCTCGATATTGCGTACGACACATGATATTGAGGAAGGTCACGATTGCGTGTAATGCATGGCAAGTCAGGGTTGTGTGGAGAGCAAGACTTATTTGTTGTTGTGTATAAAAAATTCCAACCATTTTTCATTTATATATTGTATATATATATATATACTAAATTTTGTGTACAAGAACTCCTATTAAACAAACAATAAATTGTGTGTAACATGATCCAAGATTAGTGTTGCGTATACTGCAAGTTAATACAGTGTTGCGTATAGAGCAATATAATATAGGTGTATCGTAAAACAGAAGATATAAAAGAAATTAAAAATAATATATCTTATAAAGTCTCGAGGTCTTACAATCTACCCCCATTAAAATGAATTTCACCCTTGAAATTTATCGGGGTTATAAATCGTTTACTATTTATAGAAACCCACATCATAAAAAAGAATAGTAAAACTTTATTTTAAAAACTAAAGTATGAAATGTAAAGATTACCCAAAGTAACTCATCACTGGGTTTCCACATATGAGAACATATTTGAAAATATGGATATGGAAGAAAAATCTTACCATCAACTTTTGATGGAGAGTGGTAGAGAACATGGCTATGAAAAAGCCAAAAATCACAAAACCATAAATTTTTTATGATCTACAGTGCCATCTGATTCATCGAATATGAGGGAACTAGGAAAAATTTTTTGGATTTCAAGATCATTTCCTTAAAGTTGATGAATTAAAAGAAATACGGACATGATTTTGGTACAATATCACTGTTCTTCATTCCATGACCAATTTCCACATCTTCTCTTAAAGAAATGAAGTTGAATTTGTTATTCGTGAAGTGTTAGAAAATCATGTGATAGAATGATGTGTCATTCAATCTGTCTCAATAAAAAGGTTAGAAAAAGTTATTAAATATACATAAGTCTATCTATGGTGAGTTTAATGGTATATAATTCCAAAAATGGACTTATACTTCATCTATAATACCACATTATAATATAAATCTAGTTTCTACTAACTAGGGAATTCTTTTAGGCTAGTGGTAGGTGATAAAGGTCTATCACACTTCGGTTGTGGGTTCGGTTCTCGTAACCTTGTCCGACGTGATGAGTTGTCTCCCATCCAACAGGTTGTCCTTTTTCTAAAACTACATTATTATAAAATTCCATTAAAAATATCAAAAACTGTTCTATCATTAAACAATACTAACTTATGTCCAAACCAATCCATTCCAATCTTTTGGATTATCTAAAATACGTCTGTTCAAGCTCATATTATAAAGAAAACAATTACTAGAAGTGTCATCTTCCGAGAATATTAATACCATAATTTATCCCCCATATATCATACGATATATCTTGTTCGTCACATTCATAACATGTAAATACCTTAATCATGTTTTATCTTGAAAAATGATTACCCATTAAACCTTAGTGAAAACATAAATGATGTCAAAAGTTAACTATTTCCACATACCAAAAACCTAAAATTTCTATATACTCAATATCATGATATCACATTGTCCTTGTATCAGTAATGAACTCATTAATACTATCAAACATCTCATTATCTCCTTATCCCTTCATTATGCGCATATCATCCACTTTCCAAAAATATCTGAATAGACTTTCATGGTTACCGGTACCATTCAACAGATACTTTCAAATACATTAGGTAAAACAATAGTGTAACAATCCTTAGATGTGTCTTTATTCCATAGTACTATTACCTATACAACATAACTCTTGATAAAAATAAATCATTCCACTACCTTCTTAAACCATTTACCGAGCTTGAACAATTATTTCATCTCACATATCATTTGTAGTCTCTTCATCATCATCAATATAAATACTACCCATATGACCATGATGATTCTCTTCATGAGACTTTACCTTAGGGAATTGGTTTTCATAATACCCGTACATTCCACATTTATAACATTTAACCATTGTTGATGTCTTAGTAATACCATTATCCTCATCTATGGTGTTAATTGAACCTTTTCCTTTGAAATTACTGGCTTTGTGTCCTTCTTTTCCACACCCAAATCATGCTCTAGTTCCATTGATATATTCTCCTTGATTCCTCTTCCCACATGACTTACATGAGGGAAATTTAACTATCTTTCCTCTATGATCATCATGTAACTCCTTCTTCCTCTTATTAGCTAAGTCAGGAATCTTACCAATGTTATGATTATTGATCATATTATGTGATTCTTGATTAGGCATAATAACGATGTTTCTCCTTCTAAATTCCATTTTATTTGGTAGCTAATGAATAATATCATTCCATTGTCCATAATATTCATCATTAACATGAATCTTCCTATTTACAACCATTTTCTAAAACCCAAAAAGAATATTGTGAGAGGAAAAAATCATTCTAGGAAAACAACATAATCAAGGGGACTACTTTCAATCTCTAACATATTAGGTTTAATCATTGGTTATGCATGATCGTTATCATAATTCTAGGACTATAACCTATACTTATACATAACCTTTGAAACATCCCTAGAAATACCATAGAAATATATCTAGAGATCTCCCTAAAGTATTCGCATCCTAGTTTCCAAAGGTTAACTAATAATTTCCTCTAATACCAACTGTAGGGACCCCAAACATGACGTACATGGACATTACATTACTTTTGTGGAATACATAATACATAACAAAAACCAGCACTCAAGGACCGTAGTAGTTTCATGTCTTTGGAAACTCAGAACATAATCTTCTAATCATAGTGAAAGATCTTCATCATCTCCCATAATGATCTTCCCCTTTTTTCATACCTAAAACTTTTCATTAAATCCTGGGGAAAATAAAACATATATAGATTGATCTCAAATGCTCAGCAAGGGTAAGCATTGAAAAAATAAAACAAATCATATACATTGGAACTTAAGAAAACATGGACATAATGTTTAAACATCAAAATATTGAGCAGTGTCATAAAGCATGGCAGTACATAAGTAATAGATCATAATGGAACATAAATCATGATAAAATAGCATGACAATAATGTAACACCCCAAGATTTCATAGTGCGTTAATTCTTCAAAATAATAAATAACTTGCACTACACACAACACTGAGTTCAAGCGCACCATGACTTACCAAACAACCCATTCAACAGTGGTTATGAGTAGTATTAACTGAATTTTGAACTTTATATTATCATTATAATTTTATAGTCCATATTATTAGTTTCTTAGACATAATGTAAGAACAATTTCATTTTTCAGATAAAAGAAGTATTTTTTTTAAAAAATGCACGTTTACCGACGTTTAATAGTGATCCCTTTTAAATCCAATATTTTAATCTTTTATATAATAAATTTGACTAAATAAATGTATTCTTATGAATTGGGACATAACAAATTTAAAATGTAACACCCCAAGCTTCCACGGTAAGCTTCTCTTTGAATAACACAATAGCGTGTGTGGTACGCAACTTTGTGATTCTAACACACCGCAACCAATCAAAGTGGTTGTTATGAATAGTATTACCCACTTTTTGAAATTTTATAAATTTTATCTTTCAAAATAGACTTCATTTTTGGATTCTTAATATCAAAATTAGCATAGGGTGAAATTTTGGTACTTTTCAGATAACTTTTATATTTTGATGAATAGTGAAAATTACTAAATTTTAATTAAAACAAATTTTTTAATCAAAAAAATAAATATTTATTAATTATGAATTTGAGGTGTTTTAAAGTGTATTTGGAATATATTTTTACCATTTAATACAATTTTGGTCAGTGGACATATTTTCACATTTAATCCGAACATAAACAAGTGTCAATATTTTGATAGTTATTATTTTTTAAAACATACTTTTTGTTTTGACTATGAGAATTAATTTTAAATTATTTTCTGCCACTTCTATGTTTAGAATTTGGAAAAAAGGACTCCATATTTGAAATTATGATGTACAAATTGCGTAAATAGGTAACTTTTATTTTGAGACATTTTGAATAATTACATCAGTAAATATTTTATTTACTATGGTTAAATGGTAAATCTAGAAAATAAGGGTAAAAACTAATATTATAATAATACTAAATTACCCTAAAACGTGTCCTAACCTAATTGGTTGATACCTTTCCGACCATGGTCATATTTGGGTCGATTTTGGGACCCCATGGAGCCACTTGTATGTGATAATGACACATTATATTTATAAAGTTAAAGTAAATACAAAAATGACACAAGCTTATATCTTTTGGAAAAATAATTATTACATAGGGTTATATATATCATATTTTAGACTACAAATATTTATTAGAAAGTTAAAACGATTTCCTATATAATTTTATTTCAATTATAATTTTTAGACATTTAAAAATTGAAAATATATATGACACAATAATGAAGCAGTATTTTCTTTATTAATAAATGAATCAAATAATTGGTATTATAAATGTTAAAATAAATATAATTTAGAAGATTTTATGACATCCACTAATTTTATTGGTTAATATGAAATGTTATAATTTCTTATATGATTTTTTTTTGAATTTATAATGTTTTTAGGACTTTAACAGAAATAATTTATTGAATTGTGTCAAAATTTACATAAATGAGTTTTTAAAACAAATATGATATTATTAATTTAAATTCTATTCCTAAATATCTAAGGATCGGTCAAAGGACATATATAATGATAGGTGTATTATTAATTGACAAAATGGGGGTCTCTTAGATGTATATAGTAAGTTTATTAACTATATAATAAAAAATACAAAGTGACATGGTAAATGTCAAACTAATTAACTAAGAGTTAAAACTAAAAGAGAAGGCCAATATAATGACCCAAATCTGTCTAAAATCTATCGAATGGAAGGATTTGAACCCATAACCACCTTATACTTTGAATAATATAATTTTGAGCCATTTGAAACCGAATATGAATTTATTATAAATTAATACTTTATGTTTTCCTAAAGAGTCCCTCCTCCCCCTTATAAAAGGAAACCACTTCTAACCTATTTCTCACACCTCTCAAGCCTTTTGTCTCATCCAAACCCTGACCAAATATTCTAAAAACATCCCTAATTTAATCCTAGAGGCCTTAGGTTGATTAAAAAACCAACCAAAGAGCCCTTTTGATCAAATCAAAAGGAAGAACCCGAAGAATAGGTAATGATTTCACCACCCTCTTTCAAGTTCCTTTCTTCTTCATCTTCTTCTTTAATTGTTGTTTATATTCTAAAATAATAACTCTGGTATCTTCTATATACTATGATGTTATTATAAATATGGTTTGAACACATTCCGTATTCTATCCATCCTTGGAATGTCATGTCACCATATGTGCGTACGTACGACCTACCGTCTCCACGTTGTGGTGTAATTTTTATTCAATACACTATTATTTGGATGGGTATAATAATGATGTGTAATTCATGAAAATAATAAATATAACATCATAATTATTCTGTATATATGACATTCCATCCAATTATATATTATTTTAAAATCAAAAGAATGATATTTTCGCTAATGCGTACGTACGGATTACCGTCTCCACGAACGTGATGAGATGCATTCCCAAACGTATCTATTCAAGAAAAAATATTATTTGATGATAAAAAACAATGTTTAGATACTTGATATCATTCTGTATATGAATAAGATAAAACCTATCAATAACAAACATGGATTATGTAACAAAACATATAAAATAAAATGAGTAAGTTAACACCCGAAACGACGATAATACTAAGATATTTGTAACAATGCAAAGTTAAAAGATCATATATGATATCATATAAATATATATGATTCCTTTATAATTTAATAACAATTATATTACCATTATAAAGGAGGCTAAACGACCCTCAACCATGGAAAAGTACTAGGTAAGGGGTTTTCAACTCACTCTTTATTCCTGTGAGATTCATGCCATATTGCCACTATTAACTTTTGAGTGGTGTATGTACTGTACATAATTGTATTATTTGTGTAATAAAATTTCATTTATGTGTATTTACATATTCATTGTACGATACCTATTTCAAGAGGTGTATGTTTCGTAAGATACCATACTGGTAAGGGTTAATTTAATAATCTCTTTATTATCCGAGGTTGTTTTTACATAAATATCTTCTGGGAAATATTTATTATCCATCTCCATGTTTCATAAAATAGTTTTAAAAGGGATTCTTTTTTATGGTAATTTTTAATAAAACATCTTTTTAAATGTTTTAAATATTTATTATCCATGTCCATATTTTCAAAATGGTTATTAAGGATTTATTTATATGGACATGAATGTTTTAAAAATGATAATTCCTTTCAATAGTTTCGAAGTGGTATGGGATAATTTGATTCAAAAATGTCTTTAAATTACTTCCTTTATAAATTGTGTAACTTTTAAATGTTTTCATGATTAATAGATATTTCTCTCAAAGAGTTTTACAAAACATTTTCATCTATGTCAACATCATTTGATGGATTTAAAGCTTATTCTAAGTTGATTTATTATGATACAAAAGTTCCCTATTTTATTGAGGGTTTTGTGATATGTTTGACTGTGGATGTGTTATTTTTACACCATTCATGGTTTATGGAGGAAGTATTTAAATTTCGTATGCTAGTTTTAATACGATTTTTTTGTTATGTTTAAACTTGTTCATATGATGAATGCATTGGACTTAGTATGTGACGGGTGGATCCCGCTATAGCTCCTTGGTGCATCAGTAGGTATCATGAGACAAACTTGTGTCATGGCACGGGGCACTGACAAAATCTTATTTGTAGTCTTCGCACAAGGTCATGGCTATGTGGTTATGATAGTATGGCATTATTAATTCCATCATTATGAAAGTGGTTATTTATATTTCATGTGATTATTAGACTCGTAGAATATCAATGTGAATAATTAAATGGCATTATTTCATTTTATTTTCTCCATATTATGCTAAAGTTAGAGTTTAAATGGATTTTGTTTTAGTTATAAATTGCCTTAAATGGTTATGCTTATTTATCAATGTTTCTGGTATATTTTTATCCTTACTGAGAATCTGAGCTCACCCCTTTCAATGTTTTATTTTTCCCAGGATGTGAAGAAGTTTTTTATGAATTACCTGTAGGGATAGTATGAGGGGATATGAAGACAATATGTTGTTGTAGTTTTTCACTTTATGATGTAATGTAAACATTATGAGTATATCTAGTGTTTCCAAGTCTACTAAACCAACCGGTCTTTCGAGACTTGATCTTTTGTGATCATGAAAATGTTATGTAATAATGCACCGAATCTAGGTAACTAGGGTCGGGGCGTTACTGTTGGTATCAGAAGAAGTTTATTACAAGCCTTGGATGATAGATTTAGATAAACTCTGAATAGAGCACATATACCTAATATGGACTTTAATGATTAGTATAGAAGAACTACATCTAATTTTGGTATTGTCGAGATTTTGTGATTTTTTAAATCAATAAATCCATGTCTCGATACGAGCGGGTAGAGGTAGCTCTGGCACAGATGTACTTAGGGGTAAAACCCGAAAACACCGCTTTGAGCTAGACTCGAATGGGAACTGGTGCACGAAAACAGGCCTTGGTGCACTCTTGGTTACGACACTCCTGGGGAATATGCTTAAGATAATTATAATTTTCATTACAAACCATTATGAAGGGTTTATGAGTATATACATCCTCAATGAAAAAATCTTTATGATTTTGGATTATATCCATAAATAGTTCAATTTATGTTATGTATTTTACATTTTTGGAATTATTCATTGCAATTCATAAACTGACCTAGTTTATGCCATTGTATAGAAATGGCGCCCAATAGAAGGAATGTGAACTCCAGCAATACGTATGATCCAAAGAATAAGAAGGATCATATCGTTCAAGGTATTAATCCATCATTTAGAACAGAAATAGTCTCCCATGTATTATCATCATATGAAGACATTGTATCATGTGTCGATAAGATAAGTAAAGTGTTCACTGAGTCCTATAGCTGTAAAGGAAAGCAAGAGAAGAAAAGGATGTAAGAGAGAAAGATGGATTCAGGGAAGAGGGAAAAGAAGAATTTTCCCATAAGTGATAACAGTGGAAAAAAAACCTTGGAACATGCCTGAAGGTTATGGGGGTTTGTTATAAGTGTGGAGAAAAAGGACACCATGTGCGTGAATGCAAGGTTAAGAAAAAGGTTTCAAATGTACAATGCTCCATCAGCACAGAGTTGGGACACTACATGAACCAATGTACAAATCATCAAAGTGTGCCCCAAATGATGCTATTGGATAATAATCAAGTTATGATACTACCACAAATGTGGAGGAATTATTAGAGTTACTATGTTGTTATTAAAGAATTATGTCATTTGAGTGGTGTATCAACAATGTACTGGTTAATATAATTTTGGAGTATATAAGGATTGTACTGAAGTACTATTTCATTAAAGACTTGAGATTGTATGGAACTATGAAAAGTGACTCAATAGCAGGTTAAATTTTTGGAAAATATATGTTTGAGAGAAAGATAAATCAAAATATGGTTCTAATATTGAGGTAGCGATTTTGGAATAATACAAATTATATTGGATATTATTGACTACCTTAAAACTAATAAAAGATTTGAATATTCCATCAATGATGGAGTTTACAAAATTTTTGGATTGAAGGAGTATATATATTATTCTATAAAGAATAAATGAGCATGAATGTAATTAATAATGTTTTGTGGTAATTCAGGATGTGCAATGTTTTAAAAGAATTCATGACGAAGGTGTTGACATGTTATTACATGGGAAAAAAGGATCTTCATTGTGATTACCTTCCTTAAAAATTTTAGACCGTGAGTTTGGAAAAAATTATTTTGGATAACTCTAGTTTGAGACTATTTTTGATTTCCATAAAAGAACAACCAAGAGGTCAGGTGGTAACCCGTCATGTCTGGCAAGGCCACGAGAATTGAACCCGCAACTAAAGGGTGGTAAGGTTGAATCACCTATCACTAACCCACATGATGTCCTAGATTGAATAATGTAGATTTTTTTAAGTGTCTGATATGTGAATTATAAAATCATTAATTTTGGAACCCTATACGGTTTGGATAAATAGAATATTATTAAGTTCTATTATCTTTTAGTGTGAAAGATGAGTTTGTGGTAGAAATTTGTTAAAGGATTGAACTCTACTTGTCAAGTATTTATTTTTATTCTCCTCTTATTCTATGAGGAAATTAATTATTATAATTTATTGATGGGATCTTAAAACCTAAAATGTGTTATCCTAATACCTTATGTTTTGTTGAACTGATGGTATTTTAATTCATCATAGATTGATGAATTCAATGACCTCAATTTTACACGTGTATGTGATTTATGACCTCAATCACAACGTATAAATATTTACATTTTCCCTCCAATTATATTTCTCTAATTTCCACCAATGTTCTCCTAATCGAGATCAAAATTTGGTGGTGACCCTTTCATTTCTCTTTTCCTCTTATTATGAATAAATTTTAATAACCCATTTTCCGATGTGGGTTTTCCCACAATGATATTTTCTATTTTAACCTTTATTTTCGAAGAACAATATCAAATTGTGAGGATGAAATTTATTGATGAAGGGAATAATGTAACACCCTAAGATTTCATAGTGCGTTATTTCTTCAAAATAATTCATTAACATGCACTACACGCATCACCGAGTCCAAGCACACCATGACATACCAAAAAAGCCGTTCAAAAGATGTTATGAATAGTATTAATTGAATTTAGACATTATATAATCCTTATAATTTTAGAATCCATATTATGGGTTTCTTAGACATAATGTAAGAAAAAATTCATTTTTCCAGATAAAAGAAGTATTTTAAAAAAAATGCACTTTTACCGACTTTTAATGGTGAACCCTTTTTTAATCAAATATTTTAAACTTTTATATTTTAAATTTTACTGAATAAATTTATTCTTTAGAATGGGGACATCAAAAATTTACAATTGAACACCCCATGCTTCCCCAATATGGTTCTCTTTGAATTATACAGTAGCGTGTGTGGTATGCAACTTCGATATTCTACCACACTGCAACCAATCAAAGTAGCCGTTATGAAAAGTAATACCCACTTTTTGAAATTTTATAAACTTTATCTATAAAAATGGACATCATTTTTTGATTTGTAATATCGATATTAGCCTAGGTTGAAATTTTGGTACTTTTCGGATAAACTTTATATTTTGAAGAATAGAGAAAATTACTAAATTTTAATTAAAAACATATTTTTTAATCAAAGTAATTAATAGTGATAAATTATTAATTTTAGTGGTTTGAAAGTATATTTAGAATATATTTTTCCAATTTAATACAATTTTGGTCATTGGACATAATTTAACTTTTAAACCGGACATAAACAAGTGTCAATCTCTTGATAGTTATTATTTCTTAAAAAAATGCTTTTTGTTTTGACAGTGGGAATTAATTTTAAATTAATTTCTAGCACTTATTTGTTTTGAATTTTAAAAGATGGACTCCATATTTTGAATCAGTATTTTCAAATTGTGTAAATAGGTATCTTTTATTTTTAGACATTTTGAATAATTACGTTAGAAAATATTTTATTTACCATGGTTAAAGGGTAAATCCGGTAAATAAGGGTAAAAAATAATATTATAATAATAATAAATTACCCCAAAAGGTTTCCTAACCCTGTTGGTTTATACATATCCGACCATGTAAATCTTTGAGTAGATTTTGGGACACCATGGAGCCACTTGTAAGTGATAATGACTCTATATTAATTAAGTTAAAGTAAATTCAAAAATGACACAAGCATATATCATTTAGAAAAACAATTTTTACATAGAGTTAAATATATATCATATTTTATCCTATAAAAATTAATTAGAAAGAAAAAACGATTTCCTACATAATTGAATTTTATTTATAATTTTAGAACATTTAAAAAATAAAAATATATATGACACAATAATGATGCAGTATTTTCCTTATTAATGGATGAATCAAATAATTGGTATTATAAATTTTAAAATAAATATAATTTGAAAGTTTTTATGACATCCACGAATTTTATTGGTTAATATGACATGTTAGGATTTCTGAAATGAATTTTTTTGAAATAATAATTTTCTTACAACTTTAACAAAAATCAATTATTGAATAGTGTCAAAATTGACATAAATATGTTTTTAAAACAAATATTATATTATTAATTGATATTCTATTCCTAAAAATATAAGGTTCATACAAAGGACTTATATAATGATAGGTGTATTATTAATGGACCACATGGGGGTATCGTGGATGTATATAGTTTGTTTAGTAAATATATAATATAAAAATACAAAGTGACATGGTAAATGTCAAACTTATTAATTAAGAGTTAAAACTAAAAGATAAGGTTAAAATAATGACAAAAACATATCTAAAATCTATTAGTTGAAGTGATTTAGAACCATACCCACCTTAGAGTTTGAATAATACACTTTGGAGCCATTTTAAACTGAATATGAATTTATTATAAATTAATACTTTAAGTTTTTTTTAAAGAGCCCCTCCTCCCCTTATAAAAGGACAACATTTATAACCAATTATTCACACCTCTCAATCCTTTTGACTCAGCCAAACCCTGCCCAAATATCCTAACAACTTCCCTAAATTTAACCTAGAGGCCTTTGGTTGATCAAAAATCCATCCTACGGACCCCTTTTTATCAAATCAATAGGAAGAACCCGAAGAAGATGTAATGATTTCACCACCCGATTTCAAGTTCATTTCTTATTCAACGTCTTCATTACTTATTATTTACATTATAAAATAACAACTCCAGTATCTTCTATATAATGTGAAGTTATTATAAATATGGTTCCACCATATTCAGTATTCTATCCATCCTTTGAATGGCATGTCACCATTTGTGCGTACGTACGACCTACCGTCTCCACGTCATAGTGTAATTGTTAATCAATACACTATTATTGGGATGGGTATAATAATGATGTATAATTCATGAAAATAATAAATATAACATGGAAATTATTCTGTATATATGATATACCATCCAATTATATATTATTTTATTATCAAAAGAATGATATTGTCGCTCGTGCGTACGTACGGATTACTGTCTCCACGAACGCGATGAGATTCATTCCCCATGGTATCCATTCAAGACTAAATTTTATTTAATGATTAAAAAATTGTTTAAAGACATTATATCATTCTGGATATGAATAATATAAAACCTATCCATAAAAAACATGGCTTATATAACAAAACATATAAAAGAAAATGAGTAAGTTAACCCCTGAAACGACGATAATATTAATATAATAGTAACAATGTAATGTTAAAAGATCATATATGATATAATATTAATGTATATGATTCATCTATAATTTGATATCAATTATTTCACCATTATACAGGAGGTTGACCTACCCTCAACCAAGTAAAATTACAAGGTAAGGGGTTTTCATCTCACTCCTTATTCCTGTGAGATTCATGCCATATTGCCACTATTACCTTTTGAGTGGTGTATGTACTTTCCATAATTGTATTCTTTGTGTAATACAATGTTTTTTTTGTATTTACATATTCATTGTATAATACCTCTTTTATGAGCTGTATGTTTCGTATGTTACAATATTGGTAAGGGTTAATTTCACAATCTCTTTATTATCCGAGGTTGTTTTTACATAAGTATCTACTGGGAAATATTTATTATCCATGTCCATGTTTAATAAAAGAGTTTTCAAAGTTATTATTTTTAAGGGACATTTTAATGAAACAACATTTTAAATGTTTTACATATTTATTCTTCTAAATCATTCTCATTAATGTCCAAGTTTTCAAAATTGTTTCTAAGGATTTATTTACACAGACATGAATTTTTAAAAAATGCTAATTCATTTCAAAAGTTTCAAAGTGGTATGGGACACTTTGATTCAAAAATGTCTTTAAATGTCTTCCATTATAAATTGTGTAACTTTTAAATGATTTCATGAAAAAGTGACATTTCTCTCAAACAGTTTTACAAAACATTATCATCTATGTCAACATATTTTGATGGATTTTAAGCTTATTTGAAGTTGATTTATTATGATACAAAACATCCATATTTTATTTAGGATTTTGTGATAGGTTTGACCATGGATGTGTTAGTTTCACACCATTCATGGTTTATGGAGAAATTATTGACATTTCGTATGCAATTTTTAATACGAATGTTTATGTTATGTTTAAACCTGTTCATATGAGGAATTCATTGGACTTATTATGTGAAAGGTGGAGCCCGCTATATCTCCTAGATGCATCTGTAGGTTTCATGAGACAAACTAGTGTCTTGGCACGAGGCTTTGACAAAATCTTATTTGTAGTATTGGCACGAGGCCTTGGCTACGTGGTTATGATAGTCCGGCATTATGCATTCCATCATTATGAAAGTGGTTATTGATATTCCATGTGATTCATAGACTAGTATAATATCTATTTGAATAAGTAAATTGCATTATTTCATTTTATTTTTTCCAGATTATGCTGAATTTCATGTTTAAAATCCTTTTTATTTAGTTATACATTGCCTTAAAAGCTTATGCTTATTTATGAAAGTTTCTACTATATTGTTATCCTTACTGAGCATCTGATCTCACCCATTTCAATGTTTTCTTTTTCCCAAGATGTTAAGTAGTATTTTATGAATGACCTGTAGGGATAGTATGAGGGGATATTAAGATAATATGTTGTTATAGTTTTTCACAATTATGATGTAATTTAATCATTATGAATATATCTAGTGTTTCTATGGCTACTAAACTAATCAGTATTTCAAGACTTGATATTTTGTGATCATGCCAATGTTATGTAATAATGCACCGACTCTGGTTAACTAGGGTTGGGGCGTTTTAGTTGGTATCATGGGATGTTTAGTAAAAACCTTGGAACCTAGATTTAGATAAAATCTGATTAGAGAACATAGACCTATGATGGACTTTGAGGATTAGTATAGAATAACTTCTTTGAATTTTGGTATTGTATAGATTTTGTGAGTTTTCCGAGCAATAAATCCCTGTCTGGATACGAGCAGGTAGAGGTGGCTCTGGCACAGATGTACCTAGGGGTAAAACCCAGAAACATATCTTTGAGCTAGACTCAAACAGGAACTGGTGCACGACAACAGGCCTTGTTGCACTCTTGTTTACGACACTCTTAAGGGATATGCATAGGATAATTCTCATTTTCATTACAAACCATTATGAAGGGTTTATGAGTACATAATTCCACAATGAAAACCTATTTATGATTATGGATGATATCCATAAATTGTTCAATTTATGTTAGGTATTTTACATGTTTGGAATTATTCAATGTAA
This sequence comes from Viscum album, assembly GCA_963277665.1. Lineage (NCBI taxonomy): Eukaryota > Viridiplantae > Streptophyta > Magnoliopsida > Santalales > Viscaceae > Viscum > Viscum album. The sequence continues at coordinate 1,462,392,108 of OY728165.1, read as the reverse complement.
TTCATAAACTGACCTAGATTATGCCATTGTATATAAATGGCACCCAGTAGAAGGAATATGAACTCTATCAATTCGTATGATCCAAATAATGAGAAGGATCATATATTTCATGGTATTAAGACATCATTTATAATGGAAATAGTCTCCCACATATTATCATCATATGAAGAAATAGTATCATGTGTCGATAAGATAAGTAAAGAGTTCACTAAGTCCTATGGTTGTGAAGGAAAGCAAGATAATAAAAGGATGGAATAGAGAAAGATGGATAAAGGAAAGAGGGAAAAAAAGAATTTTCCCATATGTGATAACTGTGGGAAGAATCAAAATGGAACTTGCTAGAGGGGAATGTGAGTTTGTTATAAGTGTGGAGAAAAATGACACTATGTACGTGACTGCAAGGTTAAGAAAAAGGTTTCATGTAACATCCCAAATAATTAATGAATAATAGAAATTTTTTATCTATGTCTATTAATGATTAAGATAGTGTTATAGAGGCTTAAAATGAAAATAAATACAATCTTATGCATGGAATACAATAATATTCTTAAAAGATTGTTTTACTGCCTTATGATGGAAAACCCTTTTTAAATCTATCTTTTGACAATTTTATAAACTATGTTGGTCAAAATAAACTTATTCTTTATGATTGGGACATCAAAATTTACCTTGTGTGAATTTGTGGTATTTTTCTGACAATGTTCATTTTTTAATGAATAGTGAAAAATACTGCATTTTACATCAAAACTGCTTTTTAATCTAATTTATTTATATGATTAGATTATGTTTTGAATTGGTTTTGAAGTGAAATTAGAATATATTTTTACCATTTTATCCAATGGTGGTCATTGGAATCAATTTCACTGTGAAATTAGACTTAAACTGGTGTCAATCTTTTGATACTTATTGTTTTGTAAAAGCACGCTATTTGCTCTGGCAGCGGGAATTAATTATTAATTTAATTAATGTGACTTATATGATTTGAATTTTGAAAAATAGACTTCATTTTTGAATTCGGAATATCAAATATAGATTAGGGTGAATTTTTGGTAATTTTATGAAAAACTTCAATTTTTGATAAATAGTGAAACCACTAAGTGGTAATCAAGCAAACTGATTTTTCAGTTAAATGAAAGTTTACCACTAATGTGTATTGAATTTTAAAAATCCGACATACATGGTTGTCATTAAGAATTAAAATGTGGTTCAATGAGATTAAAATAATTTTTTGGTGAATAGTAACTTATTAAGTTTTTAATCGCGATTAGTGGTAATTAGGGTAGTTTAAGGTATAAATAATGCCTTAATAATATGAAATGACCTAGACACATGTCCCAAACTTATTGGTTGTGTCATGGCCGACCAAGAAAAGCCATGGGTCAACTAGGGGACCCCATGGATCCACTTTTGTTGGGAAATGACAAAAATAACTTTTTATTTAATGTAAAAGTAAAAATGACACAAACATAATATGTTTTACGAAAACAATTTTTACATGGGCATATAAAGATCATATTTTTGATTATAAATAGTCATTGGAAAGCTAAAAAGATTTACTACATCATAGTATTTGTTTTATAATTTTGAGACATTAAATAATTTAAATTATTTATGACATGATAATGATGCAGCGATGACATCATTATTTGACGATTTAAATAAAATGGAAAGATAATGTAAAATATATGAACTAAACATGTCCAAAACAAATTGGATGAGTGGATGTCGAACCCTTATCACCATATACACGAATTATAGCAATTTGGGACCTTTTGAAACCGAAACACATTTTCAAATAAAGTAATATTTCTTTACATTCCAAAAGTGCTCCTCCTCTCCTCTTATAAAAGGCCCCCACCTCTACCTCATTTCACACACTCCTCACGCCTTTGGCTCAGCCAAACCCTGCCCATTTACACTCTCCACATCCCTCTCCTCATCCTAGAGGATTACCTTTGGGCAGAATCCTTTCAAAGGAAGCCTTTAGCCTCAAATCAAAAGGAGTTACACTTTTAAAGGTAATTCATTATCTCATGTTCATTTGTTTTATTTTGCTTCTCCAACCCCCTAAACTATTTTTATTTACTTCTTTTGTAACAACACCAGTATCTAAAATATACTAGGATGTTGTTATAAGATTTATTTGAGCTACACTCTCACACAACTACATCAAATGGTTAATGAACATACGGTTTCCGTGGATGGCGAAATTTTGCCTCCCGAAACGATGATTGTTCAATACTCATTTAACACCTTCAATGGTGGCCATTATGATGTCACTATTTTTATATATGATATATGATATGTTTATGTTTTCCTTAAGCTTCTGTTTTTTTTCATTTTGGGCATACCTTTATGTTTTCCATTATGGGTAAACACGATATCTTCATTTTAGGAAGTGCGGACTACCGCCCCCTGAAAGTGATTTGATTCGTTAAATACCATATTTGGGACATATAAAGGATGAAACTATGATATTATATATGATATTATACTGGAATTATAATATACCTTTATATAATTATGATTCCATTCTATAAAATATGAAATAGAAATGAAAGTAGCGTTCATGCGTACGTACGGCTTACCGTCTCCATGAACGGTGCATTTCATTTCTTACCTCTAAATGATTATGTAATATTATAAATGCATGTATGTACTGGATATATATGACATATATTATATCTACATCATGAATACCATTCTGGATATAATGAACCTTTGACCAAATTAACAACATGTAAGTGTAAGAAGTCTATTTTTGACTTAAGAACCAAATACTGACAAAATGAACATTATTAACTTAACTGATTACATGATGTTCATAACATGGTATAAAGGGTATAATGAACTTCAAAAATATTCATAATCAAGTAGAGATTAACTCAAGTTTATTATTCAGGAGATTAAAGAACGGTCGGGTCAAGTTGGGTATGAGGTATGGGACTTCGTCTCAATCTCCTTTCATTGAGGCATATTTTATTTTATACACAACTTTATTTTATACGGTGTATAAACCCCTTTGACTTTTACGTTTATTCAAAAGGAATATTTTTTATACGAAGCTTTTACTAAACGACAAAAGGGAATGTTTATGTCGTACGTATGCGGCGACAACGAATTCTCCTCCGTCGTGACCGTTATTTGAGTTTCGGCTTCCTCTACAAGCCATACCTTCTTTTTAAAAGAAAAATAAATACCATGTTTTAATTTTCTTTTATTTTTGTATTGAAAATGGCTTTCATAATGTTTTTATATCAATGTGTTTTATTGATATCTCATGATTGAAATGTGGAAATTTTATGTTTCCTTTATGCATGTTTTATGTGATATGATTATGTTATGGTTCTTGGGAATTATTATGAAGACGGGTGGTTCCGTGATAAACTAAGGGCGGGTGAGCCCGTTATAGCTCTCCAATGCATTGGGTAACACGAAGGAGTGAAACGTTAAGGTTTCTCCGAAGAGATTTTAGGGAATATACTGTGATGGGTATTCCAAACGTAACCAAGAGGGTTACTCCCTACGTAAGAATGTTATGAATGCCTCAAGTTACCTTTATGTCTTATGATTTCTATGATTTTTTCATGATTTTATGAGGTATGTTAAAGTGCCTATGTTTTATGGGTAAAGTATGATTTCATTATTATGTATATATGAACTCATGTTTCCTTTCCATGTTTTTTTTATAACCCATACTGAGTTTTTATGCTCATCCCAAGTTTTTGAAATGTCTTTCACAGGTCAAGGGAAAGGTACATGATAAGATGATAGAGTCAAGGATGTGTCAAGAAATAATCCATGTTTTATTGTAAATGTGTTTCCATTGATGGGAATGAATAATACTATCTTTATGTAACCACTTTGTTTATTTGTGGAATGTAATGCAAGTTTTATGATCTAATTCTATAAAACTCTAAACCTGAAAAGATCCTCAATGTGTAATATTGTAATAACTCAAGATTAAGTAAGGTTTAAGGCTGGGGCCTTGTAGTTGGTATCATAGGTCGGTTTAGATAACTTTAGGAGTTATAATTCTATTAAATGATTATCCAAAAATATTTTTTTTTTCGAAATGATATAGCATTTAGAGATTACCATGTTGCTTCATCTAAGACATGTTTGTTCAGAATGGTTTTCCGCAGAGGAAACAGGGAAGCAGTGCTAGGAAGGCATACAGAAGGAAATAACCTTCCGAATCAGCATCCAGAAATGGTCGGAATTGGAACTGAACAGTTTGTTGCAGTAATGGCGCAGTTGACTCAAGCGATAAATGGCGGTGGTATCCATGCACGAGATCAGCCAGATCAACCGCAGAGGAACATGTCAGTGGTGGAACATTTCACGAGGCAACATCCACCAACATTCAGAGGATCATCTGACCCTGTGCTAGCTAAAGGGTGGATTAAAGAACAGGAGAAGATTTATGATGTCATGGGGTGTTCAGACAATCAAAAGTTTAGTCTTGCTATTTACCGTTTGGAGGGTGAAGCAAATCAGTGGTGGTCTGTGGTTAAGAATATCAGGGGCACTGATGAGATTGATGCTCTTGACTGGGATGAATTCAAAGGTATGTTTCTTGAGAAGTATTTTCCTAAGGCTGTTTGACTTAGGATGGAAAAGAAATTCTTGGAATTGAGGCAAGAGGAAGACTCAGTGGCTGCCTATGAGGAAAGGTTCACTCGATTGGCAAGGTATGCTCCAAATTTTATCCGAGACCTTGATAGTATAATCAATCATTTTTTACTCAGGATTAAAGCCAAAGTATCGAAGGGCATTAGCTTCTCGTGAGTTTAAAAGTTATGAAAAGCTTGTTCGATGTGCTGAGAAGGTGGAAATGGAGTTTGCCGATGACCAAGTGTTCTATAACAACCAGCAGAAGAAGAGACCGAGGTGGCAGGAGAAAGGTAAGAATTCTTCAAAAAAGTCTGATGGTAAGAGAACTAAGTTTCCAGTTTGTGATAAATGTGGCAAAAGGCATGCTGGGGAATGTCTTCTGAATTCTGGAAAGTGCTACCGATGTGGTAAGATGGGACATAAGGCTCGTGATTGCACTGAAAAGGATCAAGGTGAAGGTAAGAACAAATTTGATTTACAGTTAGTGAAATGTTATAAGTGCAATGAGATGGGTCACTATGCAAATGTGTGTCCGACAAAGAGCTTGAGTGATGGGAAGTAGTTGGACTACAAGCAGAAAGGGGTAGTGAAATCCTTTGCAACTACTTCAGCAGATGTCGGGCCATCAAATGAAGTTGTATCAGGTACTTTGTTTGTTTTTTCAGATTATACCAGTGTGTTGTTTGATTCAGGGTATACAAATTCTTTCATCTTTGAAACCTTTTCTAGTAAAATGGGAATACCCTCTCAAGAAATGACTCCTGAACTTTTGGTAAAAACACCTGGGGGGAATGTTGAGGCAAAAAGAATTTATAAGAATCTTTCTATCCTTATCTGTGGAAAGAACCTACTTGAAAACCTTATTGTTCTACCTCTAGTAGTGTTTGATGTTATCCTGGGTATGGATTGGCTCTCTATTTACCATGCTAAGATTGACTGTAGAGCTAAAGAAGTTTCTTTTCAGAAATACATTCAGTTTGTTTACAAGAATGAACCCTTACTTTTGATAACATATCAAGAGGCCGAGAAACTTGTAAAAGATGGAAATGGATGTTACCTTGCACACGTCCTTGAAAATAAAAGAAACTATTTAGATTAATGATGTGCCAGTGGTAAATGAGTATCCTGATGTTTTTCCTGATGAGTTGCCTAGAATAATACCAGATCGGGAAGTTGAGTTTACTGTTGACTTAGTTCCTGATGCTAAGCCAATTTCAAAACCCCCTTATCAAATGGCACAAATTGAACTTTTAGAGTTGAAGGAGCAATTGCATGATTTATTAGAGAAAGGTTTCATTAGACCTAGCACATCACCATGGGGTGCTCCTGTTTTATTTGTTAAAAAGAAAGTTGGTTCTATGAGACATTGCATTGATTATAGAGCCTTGAATAATATCACTATTAAGAACAAATATCCTTTGCCTCATATCGATGATTTGTTTGATCAGCTCCAGGGAGATCAGTTTTTTTCAAATATTGACCTGAGATCGGGGTACCATCAGCTGAAGGTAAAGGAGGAAGATATTCCGAAGACCGCGTTCCGTACGAGATATGGCCATTATGAATTTGTAGTAATTCCTTTTGGGCTAACCAATGCACCTGCTGTATTCATGGACTTAATGAATAGAATTTTCCATGAGTTCTTGGATAAGTTTGTGGTGGTTTTCATTGATGATATTTTGGTGTTTTCTAAAAGTAAAGAGGAGCATGAAAAACATTTAAGGGTTATCATGAAAACCTTAAAAGAAAAGAAACTATATGGGAAATTCAGCAAGTGTGAGTTTTGGTTGCAACCAATTTCTTTCCTTGGTCACATTGTTTCTAAAGATGGAATAACTGTTGATCCTGAAAAAAAAAAGTTGTGGAAGAATGGCCAAGACCCACAAATGTAACCGAGATTCGTAGATTTCTTGGTTTGGAGGGCTATTACCGAAGGTTTGTTAGAAATTTTTCACGGTTATCTAGTCCAATGACTAAGCTAACTCGGAAGGGTGTTAAGTTTATCTGGACAAAAGAATGTGATGATTGTTTTCAGGAATTGAAAAGAAGATTGGTGAATGCTCCAGTTTTGGCACTACCTTCCAGGAATGGTGAGTTTATTATATACAGTGATGCTTCATTGAAAGGACATGGTTGCGTCCTATTGCAGAATGATCAGGTAATTGCTTATGCTTCACGACAGTTGAAAACTCATGAGGTAAATTACCCTACACATGATTTGGAATTAGCTGCTGTTGTTTTTGCTTCAAAAATTTGGAGGCATCATTTGTATGGAGTAAAGTGTGAAAATATATACCGATCACAAAAGTTTAAAGTATATATTCACTCAGAAAGAGTTAAACATGAGACAAAGGAGATGGCTAGAATTAATCAAGGATTATGATTGTACAATTCATTACCATCCGGGAAAAGCAAATAAAGTGGCTGATGCTTTGAGTCGAAAAAGTAATGTTTCATTAGCAATGTTGCGTTTGGAACGTGATCCTTTGGTCAGGGATTTAATGAACTTTGGCATTGAAGTTGTTGGTGCAGGAAGTCCTTCTGTTTTGTTTCAGGTATCAGTGAGATCTTCTCTATCAGATAGAATCAAGCAAACACAGAAGCAATACAGTGAGTTGCAGAAAAAGGTAGAGCTGGTTCAGAAAGGTAAGTTGCCTGAATTCATCATTGATAATGATTGTGTTTTGAGATTTGGGACGAGATTGTGTGTGCCTTGTGATTCACAGTTGAAGAGAGAGCTGTTATGTGAAGCTCATAGTTCTCCGTTTTCAGTTCATCCAGGCAGTACTAAGATGTATAGAGATCTGCGGGAGTATTACTGGTGGGATGGAATGAAAAGATATATTTCTGATTTTACTGTAAAGTGTTTGACCTGTCAGTAGGTTAAAGAAGAGTGGCAGTTACCGAAAGGGATGCTTCAGCCTTTACCAGTGCCAGAGTGGAAATGGGAGAATATATCCATGGACTTTGTTGTTGGATTACCGAAGACATCTCGAGGTAATAATGCAATCTGGGTTATTGTTGATCTCTTGACCAAATCTGCTCATTTCCATGCTATACGAGATACTTTCTCTCTTGATCAACTTTCCCGTTTGTATCTTAAAGAGATACTCAGGTTACATGGAGTTACTCTCTCCATTGTATCGGATCGTGATCCCAGGTTTACTTCTAACTTTTGGAAAGGCCTTCAGAAGTCATTGGGTACTGAATTAAATTTTAGTACAGCTTTTCACCCTCAATCAGATGGGCAGTCAGAACGAACAATTCAGACATTGGAGGATATGCTACGAGCTTGTTCTATGGATTATCAGGGAATTTGGGACCAATATCTTTCTTTGGTTGAGTTTTCATATAATAACAGTTTTCATTCCAGTATACAGATGGCACCATTTCAGGCATTATATGGGAAGCGGTGTCGAACTCCAGCTTTCTGTGATGAAGTAGGTGAAAGGAAGTTGATGGGACCAGAATTGGTTGAAGAGATGGTAGAAAAAGTTCAACTGATTCAGAAACACAGGAGAATAGCTCAGAGCAGGCAGAAGAGTTATGCGGATAACCAGAGGAAGGATCTATCTTTCGAGGTAGGTGATCATGTTTTTCTCAAGGTTTCTCCTTGGAAAAGTGTAAATGAGATTTGGTAAGGAAGGAAAGTTGAGTCCAAAGTTCATTGGACCATACGAAATTCTAGAGAGAGTTGGATCAGTTGCATACCGAGTGGCTTTACCTCCGAGTTTATCTCAGGTACACATTGTTTTTCACATTTCGATGTTGAGAAAGTATATGCCAGATCCATCTCATGTTTTGAGTCCAGAGGTAGTTCAGCTGGAAGAGAACCTATCTTATGAGGAACAACCGGTCCAGATTCTTGACCACAGGGAGCAAGTGTTACGGAATAAGGTGATTCACCAGGTAAAGGTTTTGTGAAAAAACCACATGATTGAAGAGGCAACATGGGAATCTGAAAATGCAATGAGGGATAAGTACCCACATTTATTCGATAAGTAAATAAATTGCGGGGACGCAATTTTCTAAAGGGGGGAAGGATGTAACATCTCAAATAAGTAATGAATAATAGATATTTTTATCTATGTCTATTAATGATTAATATAGTGTTATAAAGGCTTAAAATGAAAATAAATACAATCTTATGCATGGAATACACTAATATTATTAAAAGATTGTTTTACTGCCTTATGATGGAAAACCCTTTTTAAATCTATCTTTTGACAATTTTATAAACTATGTTAGTCAAAATAAACTTATTCTTTATTATTGGGACATCAAAATTTACCTTGTGTGAATTTTTGGTATTTTTCTGAGAATGTTCATTTTTTAATGAATAGTGAAAAATACTGCATTTTACATCAAAACTGCTTTTTAATCTAATTTATTTATATGATTATATTATGTTTTGAATTGGTTTTTAAGTGAAATTAGAATATATTTTTACCATTTTATCCAATGGTGGTCACTGGAATCAATTTCACTTTGAAATTAGACTTAAACTGGTGTCAATCTTTTGATACTTATTATTTTGTAAAAGCACGCTATTTGCTCTGGCAGCGGGAATTAATTATTAAATTAATTAATGTGACTTATATGATTTGAATTTTTTAAAATAGACTTCATTTTGTAATTCGGAATATCAAATATAGCTTAGGGTGATTTTTTGGTAATTTTCTGAAAAACTTTAATTTTTGATGAATAGTGAAACCACTAAGTGGTAATCAAGCAAACTGATCTTTCAGTTAAATGAAAGTTTACCACTAATGTTTATTGAATTTTGAAAATCCGAAATACATGGTTGTCATTAAGAAGTAAAATGTGGTTCAATGAGATTAAAATAATTTTTTTGGTGAATAGTAACTTATTAAGTTTTTAATCACGATTAGTGGTAATTAGGGTAGTTTAAGGTATAAATAATGATTTAATAATATGAAATGACCTAGACACATGTTCCAACCTTATTGGTTGTGTCATGGCAGACCAAGACAAGCCATTGGTCAACTTGGGGACCCCATGGATCAACTTTTGTTGGGAAATGACAAAAATAACTTTTTATTTAATGTAAAAGTAAAAATGACACAAACATAATATGTTTTACGAAAACAATTTTTACATGGGCTTATAAAGATCAGATTTTTGATTATAAATATTAATTGGAAAGCTAAAACGATTTCCTACATCATAGTATTTGTTTTATAATTTTTAGACATTAAATAAATTAAATTATTTATGACATGATAATGATGCAGCGATGACATCATTATTTGACGATTTAAATAAAATGGAAAGATAATGTAAAATCTATGAACTACACATGTCCAAAACCAATTGGATGAGTGGATGTCGAACCCTTATCACCTTAGCCACGATGTATATCAATGTGGGACCTTTTGAAACCGAAACACATTTTCAAATAATGTAATATTTCTTTACTTTCCAAAAGTGCCCCTCCTCTCCTCTTATAAAAGGCCCCCACCTCTACCTCATTTCACACACTCCTCGAGCCTTTGGCTCGGACAAACCCTGCCCATTTACTCTCTCCACATCCCTCTCCTCATCCTAAGATTGAAACCCAAATATTTTAAGGATTTAGTCACAAAGTCTTCAAATTTATATCTTAACATTTATCTCCAAACAACATCAGTTGCTCTTAATGTCTCGTATTGAAAAGTAATTAACCTAATCACATATCCTCTATGATAGGTTAATACATTTCCATAGATAACCCAAAATCAACTTAATCTTAATTCACAAAATCATCTAACTAAAAAGAATCAGTCAAACTAACCAGGGACTTCACGTAGTCCAGTGGTAGGCGATAAATACCAGTCGCACTTTGGTTGTGGGTTTGATTCCCACAGCTTTTTCCGACGTGACAGGTTGTCACACAGTCTGCGTTCTGTCCTTTTTATAAAACTCAAAAAATAATCGTAACATGTTTTAACCTCAATAGTTTCCTTATACCTCTCATTTTCATCCAAATTCGTTATGATCTCAACATCTTAATTCTTGATGTCTTATTTCACCACCATAATAAAAAATAAAACGATTCCCAAAATGAATAATATCATACCTTGATCATGGCGTCCACTCAGTTTCATCGTCATCTTGCTCATGTAGGTAGAAGTCCCATGCATTACAAAAATGATTTAGAGATCTCTAAAAATCATCTTCTTCCACTATCCAAATACACCTTGTACAACATGGGTCATATGGGTGTTCACAGAAAAACAGTTTTGGAAAATAATCATGTATGAAATAAAATTCGAAAACATCTGATAAAACAAGATTTTAATTAAATAGTCGGACAGAATTTGAGTTGAAACTTTATATTATTGTTCCTTTTAAAATACCATAAGTATGTGCTGAGAGAGTATATTTTAAAAGCAAATATAAACAGGTTGCTCAAGGGTCTCCTTCCTCAGCACCATTTTTAAAATCATAATATGCTTCAAATACTTGTGATAAGGTAAAATATTTGAAAATACCTTGATAATATTTACCTTTCTTGAAAATATGAGAATATTGTGAAAATACTATTTTTCTAAAAACGACCCATGATCCCTGATGATAACGAGGTATAGTGGAGGTGTTTGATATCTCAAACAACTACTTCCAAGTGATTTGTATTCTAGAAAAAGATTCACAATCATCCGAACATGACTTTGCAATAATTATTGCAAGCATGTAATCATGAAGTGATAGGAATGTCATTTGAGATCCTTCTCCTTTCATTCGTAACTGACTTTACTTGACCTAGAAAAAGTTATAAAACAAGGATCTAACTAAAATAATAGATATAGGGACTAATCATGTGTCTAACAAAAACTCATAATCCCTAAAGTTGTCTAAACCGACCTTTGATACCAACTATAAGGCCCCAGCCTTAAACCTTACTTAATCTTGAGTTATTACAAGATTACAAATTGATATAAAATACCTTAAGAAAACCATTTTCAATACAAAAATAAAAGAAAAGTAAAACATGGTATTTTTTTTTCTTTTAAAAAGAAGGTATGACTTGTAGAGGAAGCCGAAACTCAAATAATGGTCACGGCGGTGGAGAAGTCGTTGTCGCCGCATAGGTACGAAATAAAACATTCCCTTTTGTCATTTAGTAAAACTCTTCGTATAAAAAATATTCCTTTTTGGATAAACATAAAAGTAAAAGGGGTTTATACACCGTATAAAAGATGGTTGTGTATGAAACAAAATATGCCTCAATGAATGGAGATTGAGACAAAGTCCCTTATAAAGACGGTATCCTTGGTTTAAGGATAAATCAAATACATAATTATGTGTGGCAAAATAATACACAAAATATAAGTGGATATTAACTGTAAAACAGTCCGAGGTTATTCACACATATTCATAGAACGACATATTCAAGGAGTACTAGTTTATCCCAAAGAATCAAATTTGGGTTAAGAAGTTCCCTTGCAAAAAATTGACAGATTAACGACGTCACTACAAAATTCAAAAAATGAGTTGATGAGAGATAAAAAGGGTATCTCATCACATGGAAATAAAATTTAAATAAATAATTATATATAAGAACATATCCCAACATAATATTATGTGAATTAAAAGACATAACAAAAGAAGTCTTTTAAAAAGAGGAGGGTGAAAGGTTCCCTTACCGACATGGGTATCTTTCGAGACATGCACCCTGTGAAAGAAGGACAATACAACATTGATGTAAATAATAATAAATGAAATTATATTACACAATGTGTAAAATAATGGGTAGTACATACACCACTCAATGTAAATTGTGGAAAATGTAGCATAAATATCACGGGAATAAAAGTGAGATGAAAAATCCCTTACGAAAACTCGGCAGCCTAACGGCGCCACTTAAAACTTACAAAAATGGATTGATGAGATCAAATAGGTTCTCTCATCATATTAAAATAAAGTTTACAGAATGAGGAATATAAAATAACATCCCCCTACATAACAAATAGGAGCTTAAAATAAGTGACATAAAGGAGAGTACTTAAAAAGAAAGAGAGAGGATAGATCTCTTACGAAAATTCGGCAGCCTAACGGCGCTACTCAAAACATCCAAAATGGATTGATGAGAGAGAATATGTTCTCTCATCATATGAACATAAAAATTACAGTAAGAGTAATATAAAAGAACATCCCAATAACAAAAAATATGATCTTTAAAAGGAATGACATAAAATAGTGTACTTAAAAATAAAGAGAGGAGTAGGATCCCTTACCTCAAGTCCGACTTTTCTTGTTCGTTTCTTTATATTCCTGAATAATAAACTTTGCTCAATTTATAATTGACTAAGGACCTCCTTTATATATTATTATTCAGTTCATATCACATATTATAATGTTATAATAATTGTTTAGTAATGTTAGTTCATATTAGATGTTTTTGCCGATGTTTGGTACATGAGTCAAAAATGAACTTGTTTGAAAAATGATTTCCCACGTAGTTATAAGTAAATAATTTCCAGAATAGTATTAATGATTAAAATATCATATATATCCAGTAAATATTCATTTTATACTATTCCATATCATTTGGACATAAAAACGAAAAGCACCGTTCATGGAGACGGTAGGCCGTACGTATGCATGAACGCTACTTTCATTTTTTTGTCATATTAATGGAATTAAAAATAAATGATATATATATTATAATTCCAGTATAATATATATGTTATATAGGTCACATATTTTCATTAATTGCATTCTTTATACATTCCATGTATTGCATGTATGAGTCACATCACTTGAGGGGGCGGTAGTCCACATTTCCTCATATGAAATTATCACATTTACACAACATGAAAAGAATAAAAGTATGCTTTAAATATAAAATATAGAAGCATATAGTAAAAATAAATACCATATATGTAATATATAAAATACAGTAAATTCAAAATGGCCACCTTTAAAGGTGTTAAAAGAATATTGAACAATCATCGTTTCGTGAGGCAAAAAATCGCCAACCACAGAAACGGTATGTTCTTTAACCAATAGACGAAGGTGTGTGTAAGGGTAGCTCTAATCCTTCTTATAACAAAATCCTAGTTTATTTAAGATACTGGTTTTGTTACAAAAAAAAGGAATAAAAAGAGTTTATGGGGGTGGAGAATCAAAATAAAACAAAAGGACTCAAGTGAAGACATTACCTTAAAATCGGGTAACTCCCTTTGGTTTGAGCTCAAAGGCTTCCTTGGGAAGACTTCTGACCAATGGCAGGATTCAAGGAGTTAGAGAGGGATGTGGAGATACAGAATTGGTAGGTTTTGGTCGAGCCAAAGGCTTGGTAAGTGTGGTTACGGAGGTAGAGGTGGGGGCCTTCTATAAGAGGAGAGGAGGGGCACTCTTGGAATGTAAAGAAATGTTACAATATTTTAGAATGATTTTCGGATTTTAATGGTCCCACATTGATGTGTTTCAAGGATATGGTTATAAGGGTTCTAAATCCACCCATACAATAGGTTTTGGACATGTTTAGGTCTTATATTTTACATTATCTTTCCATTTTATTTAAATCATTAAATAATGAGGTCGTCGCTGCATCATCATGATGTCATAAATAATATAATTTATTTAATGTATAACAATAATAAACAAAAATACAATGATGTAGGAAATATTTTTATCTTTACAATGACTATTTATAGTAAAACATCGGACTTTTATGACCCCATGTAAAAATTATGTTAGTAAAACATTTCATGTTTGTGTCATTTTTACTTTAACATTAAATACAAAGTTATTTATGTCATTTCCCAACCAAAATTGGCTCCATGGGGTCCCCAAGTTGACCCATGGGTTTTTTTGGTCGGACATTACACATAAAATGAGGGTAGGACATGTTCAAGCTTTTCTCATATTATTAAAACATTATTTTTACCTTAGACTAAACTAATTACCTCTAATCGCGATTAAAAACATAAAAGATACTATTCACCAAAAAATTATTTTAATCCCATTGAACCACATTTTACTTTTTAATGACAACCAAGTACGTCAGATTTTTTGAAATTCAAAACACATATGTGGTAAAATTTCATTTAAACGAAAAATCAGTTTTTTAACTACCACTTAGTGGTTTCACTATTCATCAAAAATTGAAGTTTTCCGGAAAAAAACCAAAATGTCACCCTAAGCTATATTTGATATTCTGAATTAAAAAATGATGTCTATTTTAAAAAATTCAAAACATATAGGTTTCATTATTTAATTTAATAATTAATTCCCACTGTCAGAGAAAATAGCGTGTTTTTATGAAACAATAAGTATCAAAAGATTGACACTAGTTTAAGTCCAATTTTAAAGTGAAATTAATTCCAGCGACCAATATTAGATTAAATGGTCAAAATATATTCTAATTTCACTTTAAAACCAATTTAAATGATAGTCTAATCATATAAATAAATTAGATTAAAAGGTGGTTTTGAATTAATATACAACATTTTTCACTATTCATTAAAAAAATGAACTTTATCGGAAAGATACCAAAAATTTACAAAATGTAAAATTTGATGTCCCGATTCTAAATAAGAATTTTATTTTGTCAAATATAACACATAAAATTGTCAAAAAAAGGATTTGAAAGAGGTTCTCCATCAAAAGGCGTTTAATTGACCCTTTAAAGAATATTAGAATGTTTACGCTTAAAATTGGATTAATTCGCATTTTTAATCCTATAACATTTATTGTAAAGAGTAAATATATTTGAAAAACATATATAATCATTTTGTAGTTAGTTCTGATCATTCCCTCCATTACGACGGCTAGGCGTTAACTACCATTTAAAATAATATTATATTATTATTAGAGTGAAACGCAAGATTCCTAAGAAACTCATTGTTGCGTATTGGGTATTCCATCGTGCAAAGCGTCCCCTTTAAAGTAATATTAATATTTTGTTCACAAAAATGGAAAAATATGAAAAATGACATATTATTTATTTACCTGGGGTGTTACACACGGTAAGACCAAGATCACTACAAAGAGATTGTGTTGGGGATATGGAGGTATCATTGGTTGTATGGAAAATTTTCAAATTATAACTTTTGGAAATAGGATGTTTGTTTCCTTGGCTATATTATTTCTATAAAGTTGTTTTAGGTGATACAGAAAGGATAAAGTCCGTTATCTTGGGAAGCTATCGAAGATAATTTTTAATTTATGGATATTTCTTTGTTAACAAAGCTATTATCGATGTATCTGTCATGATTTATCAAGACTAGATTCACTGATTATAGATTTCAAAAGGACTAATATCCCACTTTAATGCGATCAACAGTGTTATAAATGAATTGAAGTGCTAAAGGGTCACCTTAGATCTGCACCAATCATTGTTTTGCATAATCCAGGTAATGAGTACATGGTTTATTGTGATGAATTAGGATTAGGGTTGTAGTGTGTTCTCATTAAATAAGATCATGTGGTTACATATGTCTCACAACATTTGAGGATTCATGAGAAGAACTACCCAACATATGATTTGGATCTGGTGATAATGGTTCATTCTTTAATGTTGTGGAATCATTATCTCTTTAGTGAAAAATTTATACTGTTTACTGATCAAAATATATTAAAGAATATTATTTCACAAAGAGATTTTAATTTGAGGAAATGGAGATTTATGGAGTATATATATATGTTTAATATTGACTTCATGTACACAATGGGTATGGGAAAATTGGTGGTTGATGCACTAAATAGAAAATCATATGCTCATGCGGTGAAACAAGAATCAGATTAGTGGCAGTTGATGTTGGTCATAATCGACATCTGGTTAGAATCTGAGGAACGGGTTGAGATGGAAGACTTATTTTCAGTTTCGTTGGTTACTAACTTGGATTATTTGGTTAAATAGAAACTGACATCAGATTCTGAATATATGGTGATGAGGATGAAACTCAGTGGCATGGAGACCATTAAAGGATTGGAACAGAATGAGGATTCAATATTTTGTTTTTTTGGAATAAGATGGTTGTATGATTAGATAATCCATAATACTTTCTCTGATATTATAATCATTCTGGTTGGGATTTCAGTCTTTGAATTTAAAATATTTATAAGGAGTTGAAAGAATAATTTTGGTGGGCTTGTATGAAAATTTATGTGGTTGAGTTTGTCTCTACTTTCTTGATTTGTAAACATGTTAAGGAAGAGAATCAATGGCTAGCACGAATTCTGAAATCAATTCTTATTTGAATTTGGTTGTTGGAATAGATCAAAATGGATTTTTTGATAGGCCTTCCATGAATGGATTGGAAACCCGAACCCATAAGGGTAATTGTGGATTGTCTCACAAAGTCATCGCATTTCATCTTGATTTGTTAATGTCATATAGTGTAGGAACAATTCAAAGTATATATCCAAGAAGTAGATAAGAGTAATTTAATGAAATTTCGGATTGAATTAAATATATATATGAGGATAACATCTCATTTATTGGAAATCCTTACAACAAGCCCTTGGGACACAGTTGATGAT
This sequence comes from Viscum album, assembly GCA_963277665.1. Classification (NCBI taxonomy): domain Eukaryota; kingdom Viridiplantae; phylum Streptophyta; class Magnoliopsida; order Santalales; family Viscaceae; genus Viscum; species Viscum album. Next base: position 1,462,374,999 of record OY728165.1, on the reverse strand, counting down.
GAGCATGACATATCACCCTCAGACAGATGGCCAATCTGAGAGGATGATACAAACTTTTGAGGATATTCTATGAGCTTGTGTGATGGATTGTGGTGTTTCATGGGAGGAGAACTTAAAATTTGTAGATTTATTCTATAAAAATAGTTATCTAGATTCAATACGTATGGACTTGATTGAGGCATTATATGTTTGTATGTGTCCTTCTCTTCTATGTTGGGTGGAAATGGTTGATACCATGATGATTGGAATGATCCTTGTCTTAGGGACTACAGAGATGATAAAGTTGATTGGATGTACGATTAATATGGGTCAATGTCTTCCGAAATCAAATGCGGACCATTTTCCATGACTGTTGTCGTTCGAGCTGGGTGATCATTGGTTTTTGAAAATCTCTCATAGGTAGGGACATCATCAGTTCTGAAAGCCACATAAGATATCTTCAAATTATTTTGCGTCTGTTGAGATACCTGAGAGGATTGGAGAGGTGGCTTATTGGTCGGATCTTCCACCATGGTTTAGTGAGGTGCATAATGTGTATTTTGTGTCATGGTTAAAAAATTATCAGCTAGATTATTTCCATGTGATTCGTTGCGATCATGTTGACTTTGAAATGGATGATTCTTTAGTGCATGTGATGATGAGGATTATGGATATGCAAGACAACGTCAGGATTGGGTAATGATTTTTTTTCTTTTTGTTTTTTGTAATCATTCTCAAATTCATTAGGAGACATGGGATCATTAGAGGGATATGGTCGAACAACAACTCGATCTATTTTAGCAAAGAGATGGTTCTCTAATTTCCGAGGATGGGATTTCCAATGATAGCGATAATGTAGAACACCCTATTTGAGGTATGTAACCTTTTTTTACATTTTAAGCATATTTAGTGTTGGGAATGGTTTTGGAGAGTTTGGGATTGATAGGAATGATTTTGGAAAAGTTTGGGGACCATTTTAATGATGCACGGTTAAAGGAAACCATACAGAATTCTCAGGTAACTTGGCAACTTGCAGTTTTGGGGTTCCACATGGTTTGCGCACATTTTGTCTAACTTTATCAGAATACATATAGGTATTCTTATCTATGTTATGTCATACACATGGTTAGATAATGGGTTTTCAAACAATGTGAGCTAACCATGAATCCCATTATAAATTATTTATAAAAAATAACGTTTGTCAGAATTTACACTAACTCACCCATTTCTTCTCCCACACAAACCCGAACATGGGATTTATTCATTATAAGATTAAGTGGTTATCTCCCACTCATTAAAATGTATTTGAGGTTTTTTCAATGTGGCTTGAGGGTGTTTCATCTCAGGTATGTCTTTTCTGTTGGTTTCTCATTGGTTTTCTCATGATATACAATTCCATCTCTATCGGTTTTATATATCGACCTCTGTTTCATGTCTATATATAATTTTTGTTTCCTTTTATGTTGATATTATGTATTTTGGATGATGAGGGTGGATATTGAGAGGGGATTTAGTGGAGCGTTTTCCTAGTTATGTGGTGTGGTTGCTTGTGGATTGATTTAGCTGAAACCCTAAAAGTTGGTGGCTTCTCACATGAATTGATTTTTTTATAAATTGAATCCATTCTAGAATGTAATTGGGTTTTTGTGAAATTAATAGTGATTTTTATGTGAAAATATTGTTGGATATCCATTTGGTGATGACTTGGTGGATTTTGGGGAAAATGGGTTCTTGTTGCAAGAAAGGGGCTTTGTTTTGTGATTTTGAAACGTGGAATTTAGAATCATTATTGGTTGATAATGAAAAATGTTTTCCAGAAAATGGTTTTAAATAATTATTTTGTTTATTTAAATTTGGTCTTGTATGGAAGATGGTTAAAGGGTGTTTTAAATAATGGGTGATTTATTGAAGGGAATTGGCTTGTGATGGAAATTATTTATGTTCTTAAGGTTTTAATTTGTGGTAGATAAATTGTCTGTATACTTTGGGGACCATGGTGTGATATACCTATTGTTTGATAAGTGTTATGGCTTGTTTTAATTGTGTGTGTGATGTGGGTGGGGATTAACACTATAAAAAGTGATGGATAGAATAATGAAGAGTCACCATCAAAGGATATATGGGTGGGAAGTAGCACTAGATCAGGAATGAAGTAAACTGGTTTGGACAAGAAGGTCATTCTTGATTATTTGGTTATTGTGTGTTGCTATGAAATAAGGAAATTGGTGGAGCTAATGTTTGATGATTTTATGGCTTATGAATTAGTGTGGATTTACCCTATTTGACATGTAATGGTAAGGGTATGATTGGATTTTGGTAATGGTTGAACTATTTAAATTGTTTTTTAAACCATTTTGTATAAATGGGATAATGGTTTTATCCTAGTGGAATGCGTATGGATGTCATTTGGGCAAAACATATTGAGTATTTGTAGTCTCCCTTTCTTTGGAACATGGGTGTTTTGGAAAATGTCATTTTTTGGGGGACAGGTTTGGGTAAACCATATCATTTTGATAGCACTTCATTATGGTTCTTGGGATGTAAAGTGGTTGTAACACCCCAAGCTTCTACGGTACGCTTCTCTTTGAATAATGTTATAGCGTGTGTTGTACGCAACACCGAGTTCTAACACACCATAACCAATCAAACTAGCCGTTATGAATAGTAATACCAACTTTTTGAAATTATATATATTTTATATTTCAAAATGGACATCATTTTTGGATTCGGAATATCGAATTTAGCCTAAGGTGAAATTTTGGTACATTTCGGATAACTTTCATATTTTGATGAATAGTGAAAATTACTAAATTTTAATTAAAAACAACTTTTTTAATCAAAATAATTAATAATGATAAATTATGAATATTATTAGTTTTAAAGTATATTTAGAATATATTTTTACCATTTAATATAATGTTTGTCATTGGACATAATTTTACAATTAAACCGAACATAAACAAGTGTCAATCTTTTGATAGTTATTATCTCTTAAAAACACGCTTTTTGTTTTGACAGCGAGAATTAATTTTAAATTAATTTCTGCCACTTCTGTGTTTTTAATTTAGGAAAATGGATTCCATATTTGGAATCAGGATGTTCAAATTGTGTAAATAGGTGACTTTTATTTTTAGACATTTTGAATAATTACTACGGTAAATATTTTATTTACCATGGTTAAAGGTAAATCCGGTAAATAAGGGTTAAAAAATAATATTATAATAATAATAAATTACCCTAAAACATGTCTTAACCCTATTGGTTGATACATGGTCGACCATGAGCATCTTTGGGTCTATTTTGGGACCCCATGGATCAACTTGTAAGTGATAATGACACTTTATTTTAATTAAGTTAAAATGAATACAAAAATGACACAAGCATATATCTTTTAGCAAAACAATTGTTAAATAGGGTTATATATGTAGGATTTTAGATTATAAATATTAATTAGAAATATAAAAAGATTTCCTACATAATGATATTTTATTTATAATTTTCAGACATTAAATAATGTATTTTATTTATGACACAATGATGATGCAGTAATTACTATAATAGTGAAAAATTAAAATAATTGATATTATAAATACCCAACTAAAAATATTATGAAACTTTTAATGAATTAAAATAATTTTCTAGGATAATATGATATATTAGGATTGATTTAATTGACTTTTTTCGAATTAATCAATCTGTTATGTGTTTCACAAAAATCAACTATTGAATAGTGTCAAAATTGACATAAAAGAGTTCTTAAAACAAATATTATATTATTAATTGATATTAAATTTCTAAAAATCTAAGGTTCGGCCAAGAGACTTATATCATGATAGGTTCATCATTAATGGACCACTTGGGGGTCGCTTGGATGTATATAGTATGTTTATTAACCATATTATATAAAAATACAAAGAGACATTGTAAAAGTGAAACTAATTAACTTAGAGTTAATACTTAAAGATAAGGTTAATATAAGTACCCAAAACTGTATAAATTCTATTAGTTGAGTGGTTTTCGACCTATCCCCACCTTAAACTTTTAATAATCAACTTTAGAGCCATTAGAAACCGAATATGAATTTATTATAAATTAATATTTCTAGCTTTTCCAAAGGTGCCCCTCACCCCTCTTATAAAAGGGCACTCCTCCTTCTCATTTCTTCACACCTTCAAAGCCTTTTGGTTCGGCCAAACTCTGCCCAAATACTCTCCCAACATCCCTCAATACAACCTAAAGGCCTTAGTTTGATCATAAAGCCAACCTAAGGAGCCCTTTTGATCAAATCAAAAGGAAGAACCCGAAGAAAAGGTAATGATTTCACCACTCTTCTCCAAGTTCATTTATTCTTCCACTTCTTATTCCTTTGTTCTTACCATTCTAAAATAATAACTCCAGTATCTCACATATAATGTGATGTTATTATAAATATGGTACAACCATATTCAGTATTCTATCCACCTTTTGAATAACATGTCACCATACGTGCGTACGTACGGCTTACCGTCTCCACGTCGTGGTGTAATTGTTATTCAATATATTATTATTTGGATGGGTATACTAGTGATATGTAACTCATGTAAATAATAAATAAAACTTGATTATGATTCTGTATATATGATATACCATCCATTTATATATTATTTTAATATCAAAATAATGATATTGTCGCTCGTGCGTACGTACGGACTACCATCTCCATGAACGCGATGAGATTCATTCTCCATCGTATCCATTCAAGTATAATTATCATTTGATGATTTAAAAATGTTGTTTAAGGACTTGATATCATTCTGGATATGAATAATATACAACCTATCCTTTAGAAAAATGTCTTATGTAACAAAACATATAAAATAAAACAAGTAAGTTTACACCCGAAACAACCATAATACTAAGATATTATTATAAATTGATATTAAAAGATCATATATGATATCATATTAATGTATATGATTCTTGTATAATTTAGTAACAATTATTTCACCATTATATAGTAGGTTAACCTACCCCAACCAAGGAAAAGTACAAGGTAAGGGTTATTTCACAATCTCTTCATTATCCGAGGTTGTTTATACGTAATAATCTACTGGGATTTCTTTATCATCCACATCCATGTTTCTTCAAAATGTATTTCAAAACATATTTATTATTTACAAGAATATGGGTTAAAGTCATTTATACCCTTGTTTTACTTTTTATAAGAGGTTTATAAACGAATCTTTCCGTCGTTTTCAAAACAAGGTCCTTTTTAACCTTTTCGACAAAATTAAGGTAAGAATGTTTTTTTTAACTTATACGGCGGGTGCGGCTATTTTCCGCCGTTATAAAATATTTAAATCTTCCCTTACAAGCTTATAAGATTATTTTCAAATAAAATGTTTTATTTTATATGGATCTTAAATTATTTCAAAATAAAAGGAGATATTTCTTTAAAAAGAATTTTGATTTCATCTATGTCAACATCCTTTGATGGATTTTAAGATTATTTGAAGTTGATTTATTATGATACAAAACTTCTATATTGTATTGAAGGTTTTGTGATATGTTTGACTGTGGATGTGCTATTTTTATACGATTCATAGTTTATGGTGAAAGTATTGACATTTCGTATGCAAGTTTTAATACGAATGTTTATGTTATATTTAAACCTTTTCATATGGGAATGCATTGGACTTAATATGTGACGGGTGGAGCCCGCTATAGCTCCTCGATGCATCGGTAGGTCTCATGAGACAAACTAGTGTCTTGGTACAAGGCCATGAAAAGATCTTATTTGTAGTATTGGCACGAGGCCTTGACTATGTGGTTATGATAGTCTTGCATTATGCATTCCAACATTATGAAAGTGGTTATTGATTTTTGCATGTGATTATTCGATTAGTAGAATATCCATGTGAATAAGTAAATGGCATTATTTCATTTTATTTATGCCATACCATGTTGAATGTTCATGTTTGAAAGGCTTTTGTTTTTAGTTATACATTGCCTTAAATGTTTATTCTTATTTATGAAAGTTTCCGCTATATTGGTATCCTTACTGGGCATTTGAGCTCACCCCTTTTCTATGTTTTATTTTTTCCCAGGAAGTGAAGAAGTAAATTATGAATGACCTGCAGGGATATTATGTGGGGTTATTAGTGTGGATTATGGAGACATTATGTTGTTGTATTAGTTTTTCATTTTATGATGTAATGTAAAACTTATGAATATATCTAGTGTTTCCAAGGCTACTAAACCAATCGGTCTTTCGAGATTTTATCTTTCATGTGATCATGCCAATGTTATGTAATAATGCACCGACTCTGGGTAACTGGGGTCGGGGCGTTACAGTGGTACATTGAGCATAGAGAATGTTGGTGATCTGTAGAGTGTGTAGTGGTTTGGATAGGGTGTTTTTATTGAGTCTTCCACTAATTAATCATTTACGGATATTTTTCTTGTGGTATTGGTATTTTGGTTTTTTTGAGTTGTCAGACATTGTTGACATGCATCATGCAATGTTGGTAAGATATGCCTTATTTAGTTTATTGGTTTTACTCTAAGGTAAAAAATATTCCCAATTTGTTATTGAAGCCCTCAGAATATATTACCAGCCTTGAGAACATTTGGAACGTTTCATATGGCCTAGTAGCATCTCACAACCTACATAAGCCAATGTGGTAAGGGTGGGATGTCACAGTAGAAATATCTTATCAAAATGTGGAAATTTGAGAATATGTGGACATAAATTTTAAATTTTCATTATGTATCCACCACTATGTTGTAGTGGATATGAGGAGATACTAAAATGACTGTTCGATATTGATGATGTTACAACCACTATGTTATGTTTAAATTTGATGAGATATGGATTCATCTTGGAATATTCTATCTAGGGAAGAGGGGAATAACAATGTTGTACACATGATCAAAATTCATGAGGCACATGAATTCATGAAATACAGATTAATAAAATATTTGACACATTTATTTCATTAATAAACATAGGGATCATGGCCATATTAATACTCCATTTTCATTTCTCATTCATAAAAACTTTATAATGTAAAAAATGGGACTATAATATTGTTTTAATAACGACTATCCACTCAATAAAAAGTGTAAGTAAACATTTTATAATTCCCTTATAACATGTTTGTAATTTTTCTCTCTAAATATTTGTGTTTGGTTGTGTCATTCATATATACTTTCGCTAACTAAGAATAGAAAAAAAAATTTAAAGTAGTTTTTTTGTTACCACTGACTCATCCCCCTCTTAGTGGTAGTCTACTCTCTTATATTCCATAAAAGGGGTATTGAATAATATTACAAATGTTGTTGGTATTTTTCTTAATATTTGGGTTATTTTATAAATAAAAATATTTAAATTAATTATCTATATGTAAAACATGAACACAATCAACAAAAAATATTGTACCCATGTTATGTGGGAGGATAGTACCATATATTCGTTCTCAAAGATTATATTCTCTTGATATCATTTTGAAGAGAGTATATATTATTAATGTACGCATGAAAAATACTTCTCTATCTAATAATTAAATATAAGTTCATGATAGTATAAAAAATGGATTACATGGATCCCAAATATATTGAGATTTACTTGAGTTTTATGTACAAAAATATAAAATAGAATTTAGTGAAAAATCTATGATATTGATGAGGGATATAGAAAGATAATTATTTATGGATATAATCATTCCATTCTTAATTTTAGGATATTCAAAAAGAATAATCTGATTTGGTAGATTCATTTTACATATTATGAACAAAATTATTAATGTATTTTGAATATATGAATAAATATTTGTTGATTCCATAATGATAGAAAAATTATGAAGATAAAACTAGATAAATTTGATAAATATATTTCTACCCTAGTAGAAATTGTCTTATATGAATAGATTATTTTTAAAATCCCTAAAGATAATATTTTATATGAAACTATGATAGTGCCATTATTGGGGATAACTAGACTTTTTTTGAAGGATATGTGTTTCAATTTATCCAAATAATCAATACATGTTGACCCTATGAATCCTCACAAGGATTAAATTGATACCAATGATATTTACAATAATTTTAATTAATTTATATCATTATAATTTAAAATGAATTAAATTAGTAAAATATAAATACAATAGTAGATTTCATTTTCTGAATTTTTATAGTAGAAATATTATTCATTTCCACGCTAGTTTCCCATATTGAGATAACAAAGATGAATAATACATTTTATTTTAAATATCACAATGGTGAAATAAGTTATTGATAATATAATTTGGTTGAAATTTAATTAATGGAATTGGAAATTATAAATCTTTATTTTAATGGAATTTTATCTCAAAACATTATGATATAACTTGTAATGTGGAAATTGAATAAGATAAAGATAAAAAATAAAAATGACTTGATGATTTTGGAGATAAATTAAAACTATCATTGAAACCATTTAGTGATGACGAAGGAAGCTTCCAAGATGGGAGAATGATAAATAATGAAAATATAGGGACACAATAAAATTATTTCCATTGATGGTAATTTTTTTGGTAATTTGAAATGATATAATGAAACATGAAAAGGATGACATTATTTTGATCAAGGGAAATGATCCTTGTAATAAATTCTATATTACATATAATTGTTAATAGAATAATGATATGGAAGAAAAATTCACATGGAATATGGGTGATCGTAATGAATTCATGCAATGAAGATAATGGGCACTATATTTCTCTATAAAATATTTTATTAATAATATTTACAAGTTTAATGATCTTGAGGGGATGCTATTTAATCTTGAAAAGTCCTTGAGAAAAAAATAATTTAAATTCATAAAATATATATTGAATTTAGGGGAATGTTATAAATCAAATTATAATTCTATTTATTCCCATTTATATTTTATTCAGTATCATATGATTCCATATTCAATTATCTATGAAATTTAATCATACAGTCAAAATGGATATATAATAGAAATGAAAGGGAAAAGGTGATTGTGTCACCCAAGATATATAAAAACCTATTTCTAATTCAAATTATAGTGATGGTAGTATAAAATAGAATATGTTTTTGGGGAATAAGAGTTAAATGACATAGACTAAGGTATTTTCAAAATAAATATTCAAAGACACTAACTATAGGGATATTTAGAGGAAGACGAGTGTTCAAATTGGGAGGAATTTTACTATGTATATTTTAAAAACAGAATTTTCAAACCCAAAGGATTTGACATTTTTATAGAATTTTATTTCTACCGAGTCTATAAAAAAGTCTACGTTTTATTCTAAAATCATACACTATATAAACCTAAGGGAGGTTATAAATATTTGTAGTAGTGAATATATTCTTTCTAGAGTATAGCTTAGTGAATATCCAAAATTGAGGTTATAATTTTATAATAATATTTATTTATATTGAATGATATTTTGGGAGTTTGAAAAACCATTCAATTACTTAAAAACATGTCTCACCCCACATTTTGAATAATAAAAAAAATAATTAAAACTATAAATATATCAAAAGGATGATTAATTATTAAAATAAATTAATGTATCATGTGTAATAAAAATTAGTGAAACGTGGAAATCCATGGATACATAATAGAAGTTTCTCAGAAAACAAAAATTAAAATAGGAGTATTTTAATAGATATTAAAATTTTTCATTTTGGATCCATTAATTTTTTAAATGGTTGATCATTTCATATCAGCGCAGTTTGAAGCATCCAAATTGAGGAATAGAAACATAAAAATAATATTAATTCAATTATGATTGGTTTAACATTAAAATATCTAATGTTTCTTAGAATTAAAATATTTGACCGATATTATATTTCAAAATAATGAATATGATTCAAATATATTAATGGTGGTCGTCATCAACATGAAGAGACACCAAACCATTTAAAATTTATTTAGAATTACGAATTATTAAAATAATCAAAACATGATTGTGAAAACAGTCAATGATATTTTTCATACCATAAAATTAAAATTTTTGTTAAATGAAAATCCATAAGATTGCTAAATTTGATTCCATAGATAATATATCATAGATTAATCATGAATGACATAACAATTAAAAAATGAAAAAATTATTTGTTTAATGATATTCACTTTTTAGAAGGGATAAATATGATACAAATTCTTTAGTTGATACATTTAAATGTGTACCTCATGATATTCATGAAGTCAAACAATAGTGATAAGTATTTTTTTAATTCATTTATTATTTCACTTGTATGGATTGTGAAGATTTTATATCGATTAAATGTAACAATAAGTTGTGAGATTTTTTATATGTGTTGAAAATGAAATATGATGTGCTATGGAGAAATTATTTTTGAAAATAGATATGAATAAATTAATAATGGATTTCAATCATATCATGAAATTCCTTCAATATATAATAATTTGTTTACCTATAAAAAGCAAAAAAATGGAGTAGTCATGTCAAAGAACTCAAATTTTGCAACAATTGGTAGAACCATGTTATCATGACATGGAATATAAAATTTAGTTTTTGAGGCAAGATATAAAAATTACTATCAATATTACCAATACGGGTTTAACCATTCAAAAAATATTCAATAAACTATAATGATGGTAGTTTGAGAATAAATATATTGTTAAAATGGAATTTATTTGTATCTCTTGTTAAAATATTATAACAAGAAGACAATTGGTTAAGTTTGTTGATATTTTTTAAGAAGGAATATTCATTGGATATACAACTGATGTATAGATCCACCAGTATAACAAAAAAATATGAGGAATCTCATTTATATATTTGATTTAAAAATTTTACAAAACATAAAATCATTAAATATATTATTACACATTGATGATGATATTAATTATGTCTATATAAAAGAACTAGAAAACAAATGAAAAACATGTATCATAAATTATATTTTCAAATTTATCATGTCAATTATTATATATATATCAATAAGTTATTATGTGATCTATGAGGATTAAAAATTTAATTTCATAAAATATTTATCCCTAGAAAAATATTTCTAGACATTATAAAGGTTGTGGATACTCATAAAAGAATGCTAATTTTAAATCACTCCATCCAACTCTCGAAATTTAAAACGAATAGTGTTAAAGTGGTATTAAAACATGTGTAATGGATTTTTGTAATAGAAAAAAATAATTTTTAAATTGATAAGAGAGAAAAATATTTATTTGTGACCCATACCAAATTAAATAATATGATATCGATGTAGTGGGGTTTCAGAATTAACATTAGTATGCTTGGAAAAGAATCTGAAATAATATTTTCATCATCTATGAAAGATATTAAATAATATTAAAAATATATAATTTTATGGTGATTATTTTATATTTTTCAGGATATATAAAATTAAAATATTTCTTGTGAAACGTGGTCAAAGAAATTATAACTAGTTATAAATTTATGTAAAGTAGTCATTGTTGACTGACAAAACCGAGGAAATGATTTAAATTTTAAAAATGAAAGGTTTCAAAATTCACGGTGAACTTTTTCATGTATATTAAGTGAATAATGATTTATAAATTATTCAAAAAGCATTAAAATCATGGTTTTAAAATATATAAAATAGATTAAATAGAATGTAATTCAAAAAGGGAATGGTTGAAAATAATCTCTATGACATATGATATGGAGTAAAACACTAATTTTTAATATGTATATCAATTATTTTTTTAGAAAAATATATTTAAATTTTGAGGAATTTAATATCAAATTTATATTCACTTTTCTATATCATTGATTACTGAGAAAGAATTCAATTTTTGTTTGAATGTTATAAAAAATCAGGTTATTCAATAAACACTCAAAATTTTTATTAAAAAAATAAAAATTGAATAATCAGTAGAGGTAAATACCCCTATTACAGTGGAGTCAAAGAAATCCATTGATATAAAAGAAATGAATTTTGATACAATAATTTTATTATTATTATTATTATCTTACTCTTATAGATAATGTCTTCAAATTGAATTTTACTTTATGTTACTATTTTTGGATGATTGAAATTTAATCCTAAGTAGTAAAATCTCATATAAGTGAAATAAAAGATATAATAAATAAAATTACCCATGAGTTTGGATTATTTTATGAAAAATAAAAATTGTTATACCATCATATATATTCCAAAATTTATTGGGAATGTGATATTTTGTGTCAAAATTTAACTTTAGGAATGGATTAATTAATTATAGGATGATGTCCTTCATTTCACTCTAGGATGTTGAATTATTTCTTGTTATACATATTGAGAGATTATTTTGTTTAACATTTAAATAAATATAAAATATTACATGTATGAAGTCACAAAAAAATGACTTTGCATGAAAATTTTGAATCCATTAATAATTGGGTGTGATCATAAATGTGTAATTGACTTGTTCAATTATATAATAAAGTATTCAGGGTTGAATCATATTTATATAAACCTCTACGAATCCATGGATAAGGTAGAGGAGATATTGGATGATAGGGTCTTCAAGGTTAGTTTAAAATTTCTTTGAAAGATATAGAGTGATATTTCAATAAGGGTGGTGGGGGGTGTGGTTAAATTTGTCTACGAACTATAAAAGAAAACTAAAATTACTTATATTTTAAATTCCCATTTATTATATAAGATCTTGAACTCTCATCCGGGATGGAAACATTATAAGTTCATTAAAATATATGGTTTATATTATGTTATCATTTTTGGTGCACACGCATAATGTAAATATAGACATCATTATTTTCATGGTTCAAACTCGATGGGATCCATCCAAGGGTTATGCATCGATATTATACCATGAAACTAAATCCACTATAAATATAACTAATTAAATTTATTTGGGAAAGTTCACTCATATCCCATGGTTCACTACATTCCATTTTTATTGACATATAAATATATACCAAGGGTCACTCCTTCAATCCATTTATCATTGGATAATTGCTAATGCGAAGAAACCCATCAACAGTTTACAGACTTGTTTGTTTCTTATCCCACACCAGTAGCAGGGAATGAATCCTTCACTTTAGATAGTTTTTTATTTTACATCCATATTATGGGTCAATAAAAAAATATGAAAATATACCAATATTAGGTAATTAATATTTCTAGAATAGTTTGGGAACTGCATTCTCATTTCCTATGGATGAATAAACACCTTATTTTACTTTGGATGAATACTGAGAGGATTCTATCTACATTATTATGAAATTACATACCCTTAATACAAAAGGAAATTATTATCTCATGAAATACCTTCTATAATTATATTATACTGGTATTAATTTTTTTGATATATTAATTCTTCTTTTTCAACTCACATCATTGATGTGAAAAATTATTATTTTATTATAATTCGAATATTTCAATGTAGTACACTCTCGTTGTTCTACTTCTATAGATATTTCACATGGTGTAGAGATAACCTTGGTATATTTATTAAGATGAGATATTTATCACTTGATTTAGATAATCATTCCTTATATATCAATTATCACATATTCAATAACTTCTATTTTATTTTAAATGATTTCTTCTTCTTAATGGAATTTAATTACAATGTGGTGATTAATTTTTTCAATTCGGTCACATGTAATCAAGAATTAACATCACAATTTTTTTTGGATATTATTTAACATAGAAAATCCAATTATTATTCTTCATTAGCACAAAATGAACCATGATTTCGATATCATGATATTCTCCATTGAAATTTTTTTTATTGGATTCATAAAAATTATTATATATCCTCAATCCATTATAGAAGACAAGAATCTACATATGTATACACCTCAACAAAAAATTTTTTTAGTTAAGATCACAATCTAGAATTATTTAGTATGAAATGGATCATTTTCTCATAATCATAATTTTTAAACTATATATATTGTGTCTTAAGGAATTTAATATTTCCATGGATATAGATTTATAATAAACTATTCATTATGGTGTTGATATATCTATTTTGGTGTAAATTTCTTCTAGGGTTCGCAACATTTCATTATTTTGGACCATCATATTATTCAATGATTTTGAAGTCCATATAATTTTACAGTTGATTTTTCCTTATCGGGTAGTCCATAAGGTTAATTGTTCTTAGCATACACTGAAACATTTACCATTACACTGAACTATGGTGCTAGCAGGTTAACCTTCCATAAGATTCCATTTACCCTTAAATTGGTGATTTGAAAATTTTCCAAACCTCACGATTTGTTATTTTCCCCTACATAACCTCACAGTTTCACTATACTCTTCCATGTTCTACCATTACGATGCGGTGTGTTACCTTATGTACATCATGTAACATTATAGAGTACAATTATTCCACCATGGGTTACCCTTATTCTTCTTCCATTACAATTACATAAGTCATCCATTACTAATATGAAACTATTGTAAACACTTATGTTCCTGCAGATTAAACTTATGCGACATTCTATAACTGTACACATGTCTTAGCCTCTGTGGGTTAAATTTTTATAACAACATTTATAATGAGATCTTGTGCATAGTATACCGATACGTTACCTCAAATACCATTATATGACACTAACAGTTACCTATATTCATCCTTCAAGACATATTCATGCTATATGTATATAGGCCTCTATGTATCTTTACACATTTACATATACTCCAGAATATTTAATTATTTAATTCCACTATAAAGCATTTATGTTAAATTTGAAGAACATTCAGCCTTCATTGAACATTTATCAAACTCCATTAACATTCATATTACCAATTTAATGAACCCCTAGAAATTATCCATTATTTAATAAAAAATCAAATCATTGGTCATTTTCAGAACCATAAGTATTTCGATCAAATTAGTTACACAAATATTTTCAATAAATCCATTTTTCAGAAAATCAATATGTCAACTAAATCCATCCCAAATATCAATTTGGGATTAAATATCTTCTCATTGGATTTAGTTGACAATATCAAATTCACTATATCACATTGATAGAATGGTAATCAATCTATATATTCCCAGTTATCAATTATCGTTAATAATAGAATAGGACCATGTCCATGTGTTTCTTCTCACCTCAAACAATTAATTGAAATAATATTATTCCTATTTATGCAAGAATATTTATCCCCTAATGTCAAAAAGTTATCTAAATTATTCAAAATAATAATTTCTCCTCTCTAAAATCTCTTCCAGATTAGATGAATCATAAATATCACATAATATCCCCCTTAGGGGTATCTTCTACAAATGATGATAATTTACACTTTTATTTCAAAACAACATCATAATATAAAATCAACCACGTGATGATTATCCAAATCCTTTAAAACCACTTGAACATAAATACAATCTCCATTCATTTTAAAAATTTTCATGTAGTTCATTGATTGAATATACCACTTGTAAATTGGGTGGTTAATAAATTCCTTATTCTTTTTAAGCCTTAGGTTGATATGATAAACATTAGTTTTTATAGACAGAAATAATGTTGTACATGTCAATCATGAATACCATGAAACCTAAAAATCGTTATTCAATTTTCCTCATTAAAAGCTAGCTATAATAACCACCACATAAATCAAAACAATTAAAAATAACATTAATGTATGTGATAATTTGAAACATATCACATATTGAAATAATTTATTTCAGATGATACACTTTTAACACAAATTATAGTAAGTGTAGTTCAATTTAAACAAATAATATTATTGGAGCTCCATTCCTTTCAAATCCTCTGAGGATTAAAAAAACATACAGCATGTTTCAATAATTTTTTTACCCAAAATCTCCATGAGATATAGATAAATTTTTTTAAATCAATTTGGGGGAAATAATTAAGGTACCATATATTGGAAATATTTTTTAATTCAATAGCATTTGGGTATCCTGAATGAAATAGATGGTAAAAAACAATCCTCTAGAAGAACAAATATATGAATATAAAATCGATTTAGTTTTGTGACGCTATTTCCAAAAATTATTCATTGTTTTTAAGGACCAATTCATTTATAACTCATGAAACCATAATTTTAATAACCTACCAAACTATAATTCCATGTATTTTATCATAGAAATTCTCTAAAATAATGAATATTTAGTATGGATACCAGTTGATATATGTAAATTTCAATTAGGATTTATGACACAACCATAGTAACCATTTTCCTGTCAATTTTTCATGCCATGATGTTCATTTGGCACCCATCACATGTTATATGGAAGCACAATCACCCTATAGGTCATATCATTTCTTTAATTATGCACTTCATTATAAATAGTCGGGAATAAGGACACATATGAGCAGAGTGGTACCTCAATGTTATTGATGCTGAGGAATTTTGCTGGTCAAGAGGAATAAATCCACCATGATCTATCTTTCCTTTTCCCATTCTCAGATTTTCAAAAAAGATTTCAGTCCCCCTTAATGTTATTTATCATCACTTATAGCTTAACAATTGAACCTATTTATAAATGAAATTACATGAATTCTATCAATTTTATAATTATTTTCTTTTATGTGAACATCCTTATCCCTCGTTGTCTTGGTGGTTTCCATAATAGTGAAATTGATCACACTTAAGATTGTTACTTCATGGGTTGCATCAGTAGTGGAAGTCACACCCAAATTTCTTCTCCATAGTATTTTCTTCTTTTCCATCATTGTGGTCTATGAAATACTTATTTGGAAAACATATTCCATGATGGTAAAGGGATCCATATTTTAGTACATAATATTTGGTGGCGTTATCCTCATATTTACATTAATGTTCTATAGAGGTGGAGTGACCTCTGGTTTTGGTTTTTAATTTGGAATTTATTTCCTAAAATAGAACTGTTGGGGAAAACAATATTTTAGTACATGATACACCATTCGTTGAGGGTATTTCCTATTCTCCAAAATACTAAACCCAATTTATAGAATAAATGTAAATTTTATATTATATATAGTCTAATTGTAATTCATAAGTGTATAATGACTTTATGTAGATACATTAACCTTCTATACACTCCTATAATTTCAATAAGATGACATGTCACTGAGGTTAGACCAAATAAAACTTATTATAAAATAATTATACCTTAATTCTCATCTCCGTGATTTTGATATTGGTAATACCAGATCATTATTCACATTTGTGGGATTATTAGATTCATAACACACCCTCATGATGAGCCCATATATTCAACAATAATATAAATTTAGTTTATTAATTATTTATGGAAACAAAATTAATCATTTTTCATAGAACAACTATTTTACTTCATAATTACTAATCATCAATTATATTTCTGGATGAAATGATGATATATATTTTATAGGGTTATTTATCATCTATTTAGTGGTGTGTAGCCTCTATGAATGTTATCTTATATTCTCATTTTTTTCTTCCAAATTATTCGCCATTTTCTCTCATCTAGGATAAAATATTTCACAGACAAGTTCCATTCATCAGATTGTGTACTTAGTGAATGAACATTTTTAATAATTTTTTAGGGGCCATTCATTTTCAAACATCATATGAATTTTGTCTAAGAATATACATTTTTTCTTGGATCTTCAGTATCATTTTCCTAATGCTAAAAATCAAGTCATCATTTTCATTATTAAACAAAATTTTTTCAGGGATAATTATTCAATCATTGAGTAATATACTCCATGAATGATACTACAATTTTATAAGGTTACATTGTACGATAATTACATAAAATAACTACATGATGTTTCTTCCAATTCATTACCAAAATCAAATATTGATTTCATGTCCCCAATGGGGTATCAAATTTCTTATCAATTATCCACATGAGGAGAATATGTGTAGATAATTGTTTGTCCAGTTTATAAATCATGTGAAGAACAAAATTTTTGGAATTAATTCTTCATGATATTATCCATCATACCATTTTTCATAAGATATATCTCACCAGGAGATTCTTCTTTCCCAAAATATATCCCAATTGCATCCTCATGTCCTTGGAGAACATGTAAAAATTAAATATTCTAAGAATGCCTTCCTCAAGAGGTTCCATAAATTTCCATTTGACCAAATAATAAATAATAAATACAATTTTATCAATTTGAAATATTAATAAATGTCTATTCAATAAAAAAATTATATATTCTACCAATTATTGAGAAATAATAATAGGAACATCAATTACGTGGAAAAAATATTATTTTAATGAATTTATATTTTTTAAATGAGTGTATGTATCATTAAAAATTGAAGAAATATTCCTAAAACAAATATCGTGATAGGGATATAACATATCCAAAATGATCCTATACCACTAATACCACTTGTTATAATTATACAAGGGACATATAATTAGATTTATCTAAGAGGACCTCGCATTCAATCTGGTTATGAAATATCAAAGATAATTAACACACATTCTCATTTAAATTAATCACATGACCAATCAGATCATGACATCTAAAACGAGAGGGTCACTCTCTAGTGTCATGAATTGAATATTTTTCATATATATAGACATGATTTTATGAAAATAAATATAGTAAATAAAAACATGAATATTTATTCTGTTCACCTTCACTGGGATACCCCAAATAAGGATTCATCGATATTGTTTCATGCAACAAATATTATATAAAGATAACTACATACATAAGTTTATACATGGTTACTCATATTCTGTGTTTCCTTATATTACATGTTTAGGGATGGATCCCTAATTCTCGTGGGTCACTAACTCGGACCATCATTCAATATTTCACTTATGGTGAAAATGCGCACTATTATGGTTTCTATATTTTTCGGTCACTTATCATACATCACTAGAATGGATTTAATTATTCGATATAGATTAATTTTTTTTATGTCCAAAACATTAATCCTTCTTGAAAAATGGGAAGCACCATTTATAAAGAACATCTCATCCATAATAGTTTTGGACTTCACTTTATTGCTTGAACAAAAAACAAATTCTTTTACATCAGAAGAATTTATATTGGATGACAACTGATTCATTAATAATTTCATGACTAGTACTATAGCACAACCATATTATTTTTATATAACACATAACAAATAATTCTAGAATGGTTTTACATTAACAAATGAAAAAACTATTCCTTTTCACTTAACTATGTTTCGATGAAATAATGCTTCTTCTTGTTACTGATATGCAATTAATATATTTCAATGGAGTGCAGTCTCTGTCTCCGTATTCTACATATATTTAATATGGTTAAGATATTGTCTCTATATTATTATTCAAACAAGATATGCATCATATGATTTAGATATATTCCCACTATACACCAATTATCTAAAGTGATATAACTTAATTATTGTTCTCTATAATTTCATCATCACATTTTTATGTAACTGAAAAATTATTATCTTTTCCATTAATTTGATCATAATGAATCCAAAATTAAAATCATAACAATTAATTACAATTTTTGACATAAAATATCCCGTAATAATTATTTTTTAATGATGTGTGAATCAAGATCCAATGATTAAAATATATTTTCTTCGAAATCTTGGATTCAATGAATTCATTATAATTAATATATGTAAAAAATTAATGACCATAAGTATGTATCAAACGATTTATGTACCACCTTATTATGTTCAATTTTATGTAATATCAGGATGCACTCATATTCACTATGGATTATATAATTCATCAATATGAATCATTGTAGCATAATATATCTATTATAACATAAGGGTCTCAATATTTCTAGTGAAATATATTTCTAATAATCAATTTATTTTAGTTTGGAATATTATTTTGTGTCATAATTATTTTCACAAATTTTATTCATTTTATTAGGGTGGTTAATTATATTTTTCTTTAATATGGATATTTTTATAATCACAGAGTCAGTTGTTCCATGTAATGTGGTGTATATTCTCCACGATTTCGGGAATAACCATACATATTTACCATTACAAAGAGTTATTATGTAACATCCCAAGTAAGTAATGAATAATAGATATTTTTATCTATGTCTATTAATTATTATGATAGTGTTTTAGAGGCTTAAAAGGAAAATAAATCCAATCTTAAGCATGGAATACACTAATATTCTTAAAAGATTGTTTTACTGCCTTTTGATGGCAAACCATTTTTGAATATATATTTTGAAAATTTTATAAACTATTTTTGTCAAAAAAAACTTATTCTTTATTATTGGGACATCAAAATTTACCTTGTGTGAATTTTTGGTATTTTTCTGACAATGTTCATTTTTTAATGAATAGTGAAAAATACTGCATTTTACATCAAAACTGTTTTTTAATCTAATTTATTTATATTATTAGATTATGTTTTGAATTGGTTTTGAAGTGAAATTAGAATATATTTTTACCATTTTATCCAATGGTGGTCATTGGAATCAATTTTACTTTGAAATTAGACTTAAACTGGTGTCAATCTTTTGATACTTATTGTTTTGTAAAAACACGCTATTTGCTCTGGCTGCGGGAATTAATTATTAAATTAATTAATGTGACTTATATGATTTTAATTTTGTAAAATTGACTTCATTTTTGAATTCGGAATATCAAATATATCTTAGGGTGAATTTTTGGTAATTTTCTGAAAAACTTCAATTTTTGATGAATAGTGAAACCACTAAGTGGTAATCAAGCAAACTGATTTTTCAGTTAAATGAAAGTTTACCACTAATGTGTATTGAATTTTGAAAATCCGACATACATGGTTGTCATTAAGAAGTAAAATGTGGTTCAATGAGATTAAAATAATTTTTTGGTGAATAGTAACTTATTATGTTCTTAATCGCGATTAGTGGTAATTAGGGTAGTTTAAGGTATATATAATGCTTTAATAATAGGAAATGACCTAGACACATGTCCAAACCTTATTGGTTGTGTCATGGCCGACCGAGACAAGCCATTGGTCAACTTGGGGACCCCATGGAGACACTTTGGTTTGGAAATGACATAAATAACTTTTTATTAAATGTTAAAGTAAAAATGACACAAACAAGAGATGTTTTACGAAAACACTTTTTACATGGGGTTATAAAGATAATATTTTTTATTATAAATATTCATTGGAAAGATAAAAATATTTACTACATCATAGTATTTTTTTTATGACTTTTAGACATTAAATAAATTAAATTATTTATGACATAATAATGATGCAGCGATAACATCATTATTTGACGATTTAAATAAAATGGAAATATAATGTAAAATCTATGAACTACACATGTCCAAAACTTATTGGATGAGTGGATTTTGAAGCCTTATCACCATATCCACGAATTATATCAATGTGGGACCTTTTGAAACCGAAACACATTTTCAAATAAAGTAATATTGCTTTACTTTCCAAAAGTGCCCCTCCTCTCCTCTTATAAAAGGCCCCCACCTCTACCTCACTTCACACACACCTCATGCCTTTGGCTCGGCCAACCCCTGCCCATTTACTCTATCCACATCCCTCTACTCATCCAAGAGGATTCACATTGGGCAGAATCCTTTCAAAGGAAGCCTTTAGGCTCAACTCAAAAGGAGTTAAACTTTTAAAGGTAATTCATTCTCTCATGTTCATTTGTTTTATTTTGCTTCTCCAACCCCCTAAACTCTTTTTATTTACTTATTTTGTAACAAAACCAGTATCTTTAATATACTAGGATGTTGTTATAAGATTTATTTGAGCTACACTCTCACACAACTACATCAAATGGTAAAATAACATACGGTTTCCGTGGATGGAGAAATTCTGCCTCCCGAAACGATGATTGTTCAATACTTATTTAACACCTTCAAAAGGTGGCCATTATGATGTCACTATTTTTATATATGATATATAATATGTTTATGTTTTTCTTAAGCTTATTTTTTTTTCATTTTGGGCATACCTTTATGGTTTCCATTATGGGTAAACACGATATCTTCATTTTAGGAAGTGCGGACTACCGCCCCCTCAAAGTGATTTGATTCGTTAAATACCATGTGTGGGACATATAAAGGATGGAACTATGATATTATATATGATATTATTCTGGAATTATAATATACCTTTATATCATTATGATTTCATTCTATAAAATACGAAATAGAAATGAAAGTAGCGTTCATGCGTACGTACGGCTTACCGTCTCCATGAACGGTGCATTTCATTTCTTACCTCTAAATGATTATGTAATATTATAAATGCATGTATATACTGGATATATATGAAATATGTGATATCTATATCATGAATACCATTCTGGATATAATGAACCTTTTACCAAATTAACAACATGTAAGTGTAATAAGTCTATTTTTGACTTAAGAACCAAATACCGAAAAAATGAACATTATTAACTTAACGGATTACATGATGTTCATAACATGGTATAAAAGGAATAATGAACATGAAAAAGATTCATAATCAAGTAGAGATTAACTCAAGTTTATTATTCAGTAGATTAAAGAACGGTCGGGTCAAGTCGGATACGAGGTATGGGACTTCGTCTCAATCTCCTTTCGTTGAGGCATATTTTATTTTATACACAACTTTCTTTTATACAGTGTATAAACCCCTTTGACTTTTATGTTTTTTCAAAAGTAATCTTTTTTATATGAAGCGTTTACTAAATGACAAAAAGGGAATGTTTTTGTCGTACGTATGCGGTGACAACGACTTCTCCGCCATCGTAACCGTTATTTGAGTTTCGGCTTCCTCTACAAGCCATACCTTCTTTTTAAAAGAAAAATAAATACATGTTTTACTTTTCTTTTGTTTTGTTATTGAAAATGGTTTTCATAATTTTTTTATATCAATGTGTTTTATTGATATCTCATGATTGAAATGTGGAAATTTTAAGTTTCCTTTATGCATGTTTTATGTGATATGATTATGTTATGGTTCTTGGGCATTATTATGAAGACGGGTGGTTCCGTGATAAACTAAGGGCGGGTGGGACCGTTATAGCTCTTCAATTCATTGGGTAACGCGAAGGAGTGAAACGTTGTGGTTTCTCCGAAGAGATTTTAGGGAATATACTGTGATGGGTATTCCAAATGTAACCAAGATGGTTACTCCCTACGTAAGAATGTTATGAATGCCTCAAGTTACCTTTATGTCTTATGATTTTCTAGGATTTATTCATGATTTTATGAGGTATGTTAAAGTGCCTATGTTTTATGGGTAAAGTATGATTTCATTCTTATGTATATATGAACTCATGTTTCCTTTCCATGTTTTTTTATAACCCATACTGAGTTTTTATGCTCATCCCATGTTTTTGAAATGTTTTTCACAGGTCAAGGGAAAGGTACATGATAAGATGATAGAGTCAAGGATGTGTCAAGAAATAATCCATGTTTTATTTTAAATGTGTTTCCATTGATGGGAATGAAGAATACTATCTTTATGTAACCACGTTGCTTATATGTGGAATGTAATGCAAGTTTTATGATCTAATTCTCTAAAACTCTAAACCCGAAAAGATCCTCAATGTGTAATCTTGTAATAACTCAAGATTAAGCAAGGTTTAAGGTTGGGGCCTTATAGTTGGTATCAGAGGGAGGTTTAGATAACTTTAGGAGTTAGAATTATATTAAATGATTATCCAAAAATATATTTTTTTGAAATGATATAGCATTTAAAGATTACGATGTTGCTTTATCTAAGACATGTTTGTTCAGAATAGGTTTCCGCAGAGGAAACAGGGAAGGAGTGCTAGGAAGGCATACAAAAGGAAATAACCTTCCGAATCAGCATCCTGAGATGGTTGGAATTGGAACTGAACAGTTTGTTGCAGTGATGGCACAGTTGACTCAAGCGATAAATGGCGGTGGTTTCCATGCACGAGATCAGCCAGATAAACCGCAGAGGAACATGTCAGTGGTGGAACATTTCATGAGGCAAAATCCACCATCATTCAGAAGATCATCTGACCCTGTGCTAGCTGATGGGTGGATTAAAGCACTGGAGAATATTTTTGATGTCATGGGGTGTTCAGACAATCAAAAGGTTAGTCTTGCTATTTACCGTTTGGAGGGTGAAGCAGATCAGTGGTGGTCTATGGTTAAAAATATCCGGGACGTCGATGAGATTGATGCTCTTGACTGGGATGAATTCAAAGGTATGTTTCTTGAGAAGTATTTTCCTAAGGCTGTTCGACTTAGGATGGAAAAACAATTCTTGGAATTGAGGAAAGAGGTAGACTCAGTGGCTGCCTATGAAGAAAGGTTCACTCGATTGGCAAGGTATGCTCCAAATTTTATTCGGGACCTTGATAGTAAAATCAATCGTTTTACTTAGTATTAAAGCCAATATATCGAAGGGAATTAGCTTCTCGTGAGTTTAAAATTTATGAAAAGCTTGTTCGATGTTCTGAGAAGGTGGAAATGGAGTTTGCCGATGACCAAGTTTTCTATAACAACCAGCAGAAGAAGAGACCGAGGTGGCAGGAGAAAGGTAAGAATTCTTCAAAAAAGTCTGATGGTAAGAGAGCTAAGTTTCCAGTTTGTGATAAATGTGGCAATAGGCATGCTGGGGAATGTCTTCTGAATTCTGGAAAGTGCTACCGATGTGGTAAGATGGGACATAAGGCTCGTGATTTCACTGAAAAGGATCAAGGTGAAGGTAAGAACAAATTTGATTTACAGTTAGTGAAATGTTATAAGTGCAATGAGATGGGTCACTATGCAAACGAGTGTCCGACAAAGAGCTTGAGTGATGGGAAGCAGTTAGACTACAAGCATAAAGGGGTGGTGAAATCCTTTGCAACTACTTCAGCAGATGTCGGGCAATCAAATGAAGTTGTATCAGGTACTTTGTTTGTTTTTTCAGATTATGCCAGTGTGTTGTTTGATTCGGGGTCTACACATTCTTTCATCTCTGAAACCTTTTCTAGTAAAATGGGAATACCATCTCAAGAAATGACTCCTGAACTTTTGGTAAAAACACCTGGGGGGGAATGTTGAGGCAAAAAGAATTTATAAGAATCTTCCTATCCTCATCTGTGGAAAGAACCTACTTGCAAACCTTATTGTTCTACCACTAGTAGAGTTTGATGTTATCCTGGGTATGGATTGGCTCTCTATTTACCATGCTAAGATTGACTGTAGAGCTAAAGAAGTTTCTTTTCGGAAAGACTTTCAGTTTTTTTACAAGAATGAACCCTTACTTTTGATAACATATCAAGAGGCCGAGAAACTTGTAAAAGATGGAAATGAATGTTACCTTGCACACGTCGTTGAAAATAAAGGAACCGTTCATATTAATGATGTTCCAGTGGTAAATTAGTATCCTGATGTTTTTTCTTAATGAGTTTCCTGGAATAATACCAGATCGGGAAGTTGAGTTTACTGTTGACTTAGTTCATGATGCTAAGCCAATTTAAAAACCCCCTTATCGAATGGCACAAATTGAACTTTTAGAGTTGAAGGATGAATTGCAAGATTTATTAGAGAAAGGTTTCATTAGACCTAGCACATCACTATGGGGTGCTCCTATTTTATTTGTTAAAAAGAAAGATGGTTCAATGAGACTTTGCATTGATTATAGAGCCTTGAATAATATCACTGTTAAGAACAAATATCCTTTGCCTCATATCGATGATTTGTTTGATCAGCTCCAGGGAGCTCAGTTTTTTTCAAAGATTGACCTGAGATCGGGGTACCACCATCTGAAGGTAAAGGAGGCAGATATTCCGAAGACCGCGTTCCGTACGAGATATGGCCATTATGAGTTTGTAGTAATGCCTTTTGGGCTAACCAATGCACCTGCTGTATTCATGGACTTAATGAATAGAATTTTCCATGAGTTCTTGGATAAGTTTGTGGTGGTTTTCATTGATGATATTTTGGTGTTTTCTAAAAGTACAGAGGAGAATGAAAAACATTTAAGGGTTATCTTGCAAACCTTAAAATAAAAGAAACTGTATGGGAAATTCAGCAAGTGTGAGTTTTGGTTGCAACAAATTTCTTTCCTTGGTCACATTGTTTCTAAAGATGGAATAACTGTTGATCCCGCAAAAAAAAAAGTTGTGGAAGAATGGCCAAGACCCACAAATTTAACCGAGATTCGTAGCTTCCTTGGTTTGGCGAGCTATTACCTAAGGTTTGTTAAAAAAATTTCACGGTTATCTAGTCCAATGACTAAGCTAACTCGGAATGGTGTTAAGTTTATCTGGACAAAAGAATGTGATGATTGTTTTCAGGAATTGAAAAGAAGATTGGTGAATGCTCCAGTTTTGGCACTACCTTCCAGGAATGGTGAGTTTGTTATATACAGTGATGCTTCATTGAAAGGACTTGGTTGCGTCCTAATGCAGAATGATCAGGTAATTTCTTATGCTTCACGACAGTTGAAAACTCATGAGGTAAATTACCCTACACATGATTTGGAATTAGCTGCTGTTGTTTTTGCTTTAAAAATTTGGAGGCATCATTTGTATGGAGTAAAGTGTGAAATATATACTGATCAAAAAAGTTTAAAATATATATTCACTCAGAAAGAGTTAAACATGAGATAGAGGAGATGGCTAGAATTAATCAAGGATTATGATTGTACAATTCATTACCATCCGGGAAAAGCAAATAAAGTGGCTGATGCTTTGAGTCGAAAAAGTAATGCTTCATTAACAATGTTGCGGTTGGAACGTGATCCTTTGGTTAACGATTTGATGAACTTTGGCATAGAAGTTGTTGGTGCAGGAAGTCCTTCTGTTTTGTTTCAGGTATCAGTGAGATCTCCTCTATTAGATAGAATCAAGCAAGCACAAAAGCAAGACAGTGAGTTGCAGAAAAAGGTAGAGCTGGTTCAGAAAGGTGAGTTGCCTGAATTCAACATTGATAATGATTGTGTTTTGAGATTTGGGAAGAGATTGTGTGTGCCATGTGATTCACAGTTGAAGAGAGAGTTGTTATGTGAAGCTCATAGTTCTCCATTTTCAGTTCATCCGGGTAGTACTAAGATGTATAGAGATCTGCGGGAGTATTACTGGTGGGATGGAATGAAAAGAGATATTGCTGATTTTACTGTGAAGTGTTTGACATGTCAACAGGTTAAAGCAGAGCGGCAGTTACCGAAAGGGATGCTTCAGCCTTTACCAGTGCCAGAGTGGAAATGGGAGAATATATCCATGGACTTTGTTGTTGGATTACTGAAGACATCTCGAGGTAATAATGCAATCTGGGTTATTGTTGATCGCTTGACCAAATCTGCTCATTTCCTTTCTATACGAGATACTTTCTCTCTTGATAAACTTTCCCGTTTGTATGTTAAAGAGATAGTCAGGTTACATGGAGTTCCTCTCTCCATTGTATCGGATCATGATCCCAGGTTTACTTCTAACTTTTGGAAAGGCCTTCAGAAGTCGTTGGGTACTGAATTAAATTTTAGTACAGCTTTTCATCCTCAATCAGATGGGCAATCAGAACGAACAATCCAGACATTGGAGCATATGGTACGAGCTTTTTCTATGGATTATCAGGGAAGTTGGGACCAACATCTTTCTTTGGTTGAATTTTCATATAATAACAGTTTTAATTCCAGTATACAGATGGCACCATTTCAGGCATTATATGGGAAGCGGTGTCGAACTCCAGCTTTCTAGGATGAAGTGGGTGAAAGGAAGCTGATGGGACTAGAATTGGTAGAAGAGATGTCAGAAAAAGTTCAGCTGATTCAGAAACACATGAGAACAGCTCAGATCAGGCAGAAGAGTTATGCGGATAACTGGAGGAAGGATCTATCTTTCGAGGTAGGTGATCATGTTTTTCTCAAGGTTTCTCCTTGGAAAAGTGTGATGAGATTTGGTAAGAAAGGAAAGTTGAGTCCAAGCTTCGTTGGACAATACGAAATTCTGGAGAGAGTTGGATCAGTTTCATACCGGGTGGCTTTACCTCCGAGTTTATCTCAGGTACACAATGTTTTTCACGTTTCGATGTTGAGAAAGTATATGCCAGATCCATCTCATGTTTTGAGCCCAGAGGTAGTTCAGCTGGAAGAGAACCTATCTTATGAGGAACAACCAGTCCAGATTCTTGACCACAAGGAGAAAGTGTTACGGAATAAGGTGATTAAGAAGGTAAAGGTTTTGTGAAAAAACCACATGATTGAAGAGGCAACATGGGAATCTGAAAATGCAATGAGGGATAAGTACACCCATTTATTCGATAAGTAAATAAATTACAGGGACGCAATTTTCTAAAGGGGGGAAGGATGTAACATCCCAAGTAAGTAATGAATAATAGAAATTTTTATCTATGTCTATTAATTATTAAGATAGTGTTTTAGAGGCTTAAAATGAAAATAAATCCAATCTTAAGCATGGAATACACTAATATTCTTAAAAGATTATTTTACTTCCTCTTGATGGAAAACCATTTTTGAATCTATATTTTGACAATTTTATAAACTATGTTTGTCAAAAGAAACTTATTCTTTATTATTGGGACATCAAAATTTACCTTGTGTGAATTTTTGGTATTTTTCTGACAATGTTCATTTTTAATGAATAGTGAAAAATACTGCATTTTACATCAAAACTGTTCTTTAATCTAATTTATTTATATTATTAGATTATGTTTTGAATTGGTTTTGAAGTGAAATTAGAATATATTTTTACCATTTTATCCAATGGTGGTCATTGGAATCAATTTCACTTTGAAATTAGACTTAAACTGGTGTCAATCTTTTGATACTTATTGTTTTGTAAAAACACGCTATTTGCTCTGGCAGCAGGAATTAATTATTAAATTAATTAATGTGACTTATATGATTTGAATTTTTTAAAATAGACTTCATTTTTGAATTCGGAATATCAAATACAGCTTAGGGTGAATTTTTGGTAATTTTCTGAAAAACTTCAATTTTTGATGAATAGTGAAACCACTAAGTGGTAATCAAGCAAACTGATTTTTCAGTTAAATGAAATTTTACCACTAATGTGTATTTAATTTTGAAAAACCGACATACATGGTTGTCATTAAGAAGTAAAATGTGGTTCAATGATATTAAAATAATTTTTTGGTGAATAGTAACTTATTAAGTTCTTAATCGCGATTAGTGGTAATTAGGGTAGTTTAAGGTATAAATAATGCTTTAATAATAGGAAATGACATAGACACATGTCCCAACCTTATTGGTTGTGTCATGGCCGACCTAGACAATCCATGGGTCAACTTGGGGACCCCATGGAGACACTTTGGTTTGGAAATGACATAAATAACTTTTTATTAAATGTTAAAGTAAAAATGACACAAACAAGAGATGTTTTACGAAAACAATTTTTACATGGGGTAATAAAGATCAGATTTTTTATTATAAATATTCATTGGAAAGATAAACAGATTTACTACATCATTGTATTTTTTTATGACTTTTAGACATTAAATAAATTAAATTATTTATGACATAATAATGATGCAACGATAACATCATTATTTGACGATTTAAATAAAATGGAAAGATAATGTAAAATATATGAACTACACATGTCCAAAACTTATTGGATGAGTGGATTTCGAAGCCTTATCACCTTATCCACGAATTATATCAATGTGGGACCTTTTGAAACCGAAACACATTTTCAAATAAAGTAATATTGCTTTACTTTCCAAAAGTGCCCCTCCTCTCCTCTTATAAAAGGCCCCCACCTCTACCTCACTTCACACACACCTAAAGCCTTTGGCTCGGCCAACCCCTGCCCATTTACTCTCTCCAAATCCCTCTCCTCATCCTAGAGGATTCCCTTTGGGCAGAATCCTTTCAAAGGAAGCCTTTAGGCACAACTCAAAAGGAGTTACACTTTTAAAGGTAATTCATTCTCTCATGTTCATTTGTTTTATTTTTGCTTCTCCAACCCCCTAAAATCTTTTTATTTACTTATTTTGTAACAAAAAAAGTATCTTCAATATACTAGGATGTTTTTAAAAGATTTATTTGAGCTACACTCTCACACAACTACATCAAATGGTAAAAGAACATACGGTTTCCGTGGATGGCGAAATTCTGCCTCCCGAAACAATGATTGATCAATACTTATTTAACACCTTCAAAAGGTGGCCATTATTATGTCAATATTTTTATATATGATATATAATATGTTTATGTTTTCTTTAAGCTTCTGTTTTTTTCATTTTGGGCATACCTTTATGGTTTCCATTATGGGTAAACACAATATCTTCATTTTAGGAAGTGCGGACTACCGCCCCCTCAAAGTGATTGGATTCGTTAAATACCATATGTGGGACATATAAAGGATGGAACTATGATATTATATATGATATTATACTGGAATTATAATTTACCTTTATATCATTATGATTCCATTCTATAAAATACGAAATAGAAATGAATGTAGCGTTCATGCGTACGTACGGCTTACCGTCTCCATGAACGGTGCATTTCATTTCTTACCTCTAAATGATAATGTAATATTATAAATGCATGTATATACTGGATATATATGACATATGTGATATCTACATCATTAATACCATTCTGGATATAATGAACCTTTGACCAAATTAACAACATGTAAGTGTAATAAGTCTATTTTTGACTTAAGAACCAAATACCGACAAAATGAACATTATTAACTTAACTGATTACATGATGTTCATAACATGGTATAAAAGGAATAATGAACTTGAAAAAGATTCATAATAAAGTAGATATTAAATCAAGTTTATTATTCAGGAGATTAAAGAACAGTCGGGTCAAGTCGGATACGAGGTATGGGACTTCGTCTCAATCTCCTTTCGTTGAGGCATATTTTATTTTATACACAACTTTCTTTTATACAGTGTAAAAACCCCTTTGACTTTTACGTTTATTCAAAATGAATCTTTTTTATACGAAGTGTTTACTAAATGAAAAAAAGGGAATGTTTTTGTCGTACGTATGCGGCGACAACGACTTCTCCGCCGTCGTAACTGTTATTTGAGTTTCAGCTTCCTCTACAAGCCATACCTTCTTTTTAAAAGAAAAATAAATACATGTTTTACTTTTCTTTTATTTTGGTATTGAAAATGGGTTTCATAATGTTTTTATATCAATTTGTTTTATTGATATCTCATGATTGAAATGTGGAAATTTTATGTTTCCTTTATGCATGTTTTATGTGATATGATTATATTATGGTTCTTGGGCATTATTATGAAGACGGGTGGTTCTGTGATAAACTAAGGGCGGGTGAGCCCGTTATAGCTCTTCAATGCATTGGGTAATGTGAAGGAGTGAAACGTTGAGGTTTATCCGAAGAGATTTTAGGGAATATACTGTGATAGGTATTCCAAACGTAACCAAGAGGGTTACTCCCTACGTAAGAATGTTATGAATGCCTCAAGTTACCTTTATGTCTTATGATTTTCTATGATTTATTCATGATTTTATGAGGTATGTTAAAGTGCCTATGTTTTATGGGTAAAGTATGATTTCATTCTTATGTATATATGAACTCATGTTTCCTTTCCATTTTTTTTTATAACCCATACTGAGTTTTTATGCTCATCCCAAGTTTTTGAAATGTTTTTCACAGGTCAAGGGAAAGGTACATGATAAGATGATAGAGTCAAGGATGTGTCAAGAAATAATCCATGTTTTCTTTTAAATGTGTTTCCATTGATGGGAATGAAGAATACTATCTTAATGTAACCACTTTGTTTATATGTGGAATGTAATGGAAGTTTTATGATCTAATTCTCTAAAACTCTAAACCCGAAAATATCCTCAATGTGTAATCTTGTAATAACTCAAGATTAAGCAAGGTTTAAGGCTGGGGCCTTATATATTATCCATGTGGGGTTCCCTTACATAAGAATCTATTAACCCTTATAAATTTGATTTATATATTTACACATCCTAACATGTCATTTTGTACCGTCAAACCGCCTCCCAGTTTACCTTTACACGATAATGGGTTACCGTTACATACTTTAGGTACCTTTATGAAAAAACATTAAACCTATGTAGGATAAAATTACCATACTTATTGTCCCATTATTTAATTACTCCATAACCATTATGCCATCAGGGTATAACCTAAAAACACTTACTGTAACCTTGAAACATTTATACCCTCTATTTGTTTCCTTTTTTTAAGTACCCTTAAAAAAAGATCCTCTGTATAGTCTACCATTGTCCAACATATAGAAAATTTACATCGCATGTCTACATACCTATTTTCTTACCTAATGACTTGAAAATGATTATATCATGTAGTCATCCATGTTCCATTACTCAACTCAATATTTTACAGCATGCAAATTTCAAAAATTCAACAAAAATACATTCTTATTAAATCAGAAGAACATATAACCTTCATTGAATATCCCATGAAGTTATTCAATTTCAATGTTCATGATTTAATGTTTCTGTAACATTTCTACAAGCATCATTAACAAATAAAATTTTTCTGCTTTGTCCGCTATACACATATTTTCATAAATTCTATGTTACACATATTTGAGTCAAATCGATTTTTAAACAGAAATCATTCTTAACTAAATATATGAAAATCAAGATTTGGGGTTCAATAGTATACATATGTAACATAATATCACGTTTTATATTGATAAATACTATGATAAATTGGATTAGAACCTGATTATCAATGAAATGTAAATTTATGATTTCTTTTTGTCGTTCTATGAACATGTTGTTCAGCGGCCTTCTTCACCGTAGTTTTTATGGTCTTTAATAGGTAATTTTTGAAGATTGATTAAATTTATTAGAGATTTAATAAGGGTGAACCACTTTACCCAACTATAATTTTTATTATCCAATTCTATATAGTAAATATCATTATTAGGATATGAAATATGTAATTCTTAGAACCTTTTGAAGAAACAACTATTAACCTATTATTTATCACCTTTTTTAAATAAATGATATGATTATTATTTTTTGATAGTAAAGAAGAAACCATAAATTCATTAAATTAGGTTTTAGAAAAATATTAAAAATGTGTTGCTAAGAAGGAAAACTAAATCATGTTTAGTGTATTGAAATATTTTATATAAAAAGGGAATTTGGATACATATTGTTTAAAGGTTAATGAATTTATTAAAAAAGGATTTATAATTGATCTATATTATTGATTCTAAATAAAATGGAATGGTTGAAAGACACCATTTTGATGATATGATAGATAATATTTACAACTATAAAATAAATTGAAAATTTTCATTTTATCATTCATTGTAGAATGGTTTTTATTGATTCAGTCCCCATGTCTATACATTAACATATCTTATTAACTATTACAGTACATATAATCCTTAAAAAATTATTGAAATAAATTTCTCCAAATCCTTTTAGAATTCATATATGGAGTGCCACTATCACTATACTTATAATGAAATGTTAGTGAGGGATACTGATTATAGTGGAATAATCATTCATATTTGAAGGGAATCTTGTAATAATTAATGGAGAATCATGTATTGAATTTAATTATTTCAATACCACATGAGATGAAATTATCAAGACCAAAATTGGAAAGAAGATTAATTACATCATTAATGAATAACATTTACTATATTGTATCCCCTTTTATAGGATCTGTTTGCGGAAATCTATAACCACATAGAGAAAAACATATAGGCTAAAGTAATAGGTGACATTAACATTAGATATAATATATGATCAGGGAACATGATATCTTTTTTATGGACTCCCACCCATTATAAGATATTTTATTTTTTGAATTGTTTCCCAAACTCACTGATGTTATACCTGATTATATAAAATTTAGATACTAAATAAAAAACTTATCTATTGAAATGTGGTAAATTTTTATTTTCAAGACACTACCTATGTTACACGCCAAGTAAATAAAGAGTATGACATTTTCACATTTATCCATATTTATGAATAAAATATTAATATGACTTTAAAGGTGATGCTATGCTTTATGGCGTACCCAACACGTAACAACGAGTTTCTTGGGAATCTTACATTGCACTCAAATAATAAAATAATATTATTTTAAATGGTAGTTAACGCCTAGCTGTTTTAATGGCAGGAATGAACAGAACTAACTAAAAAATGATTATATATGTTTGTCAAATATTTTTACTCTTTACAATAAATGTTAGAGGATTAAAAATGTGAATGAATCCAATTTTAAGCGTAAACATTCTAATATTCTTTAAAAGGTCTATTAACCACCTTTTGATGGTGAACCACTTTTAAATCCACTTTTTGACAATTTTATGCGTTATATTTCACAAAATAAAATTCTTCTTTTGAATCGGGACATCAGAATTTACTTTGTGTAAATGTTTGGTATTTTTCGGAAGAAGTTCTATTTTTAATTAATAGTGAAAACTGTTGTATTTTAATTCAAAAACTCTTTTTAATATAATTTATTTATATGATTATATTATCTTTTGAATTGGTTTTAAAGTGAAATTAGAATATATTTTTACCATTTAATCAAATAGTGGTCTGAAATTTGACTTAAACTAGTGTCAATCTTTTGATATATATTGTTTCATAAAAACACGCTATTTGTTCTGACAGTGGGAATTAATTATTAAATTAATTTATGTA
Source organism: Viscum album (assembly GCA_963277665.1). NCBI lineage: Eukaryota > Viridiplantae > Streptophyta > Magnoliopsida > Santalales > Viscaceae > Viscum > Viscum album. Next base: position 1,462,340,507 of record OY728165.1, on the reverse strand, counting down.
ACTTATATGTTATGAATTTTTTAAAATAGACATCATTTTTGAATTCGGAATATCAAATATAGCTTAGGGTGAATTTTTGGTAATTTTCTGAAAAACATCAATTTTTGATGAATAGTGAAACCACTAAGTGGTACTTATAAAAACCGATTTTCCATTTAAATGAAAATTTTCCACCTTTGTGTTTTGAATTTCAAAAATCCGACAGACATGGTTTTCATTAAGAAGTAAAATGCCGTTCAATGGGAATAAAATAATTTTTTTGGTGAATAGTAACTTATTAAGTTTTTAATCGCAATTAGAGGTAATTAGTGTAGTTTACGGTAAAAATAATGTTTTAATAATATAAAATGACCTAGAAACATGTCCTACCCTCATTGGATGAGTCATGGACGACCAAGACAATCCATGGGTCAACTTGGGGACCCTTTGGAGCCACCTTGGTTGGAAAATGACATAAATACCTTTTTATTTAATGTTAAAATTAAAATGACACAAACATGAGTTGTTTAACTAAAACAATTTTTACATGGGGTTTTACAAGTTATATTTTTGACTATAAATAGTAATTGGAATGATAAAAAGATTTCATACTTCATATTATTTTTTTTATAATTTTTCGACATTAAATAAATTAAATTATTTATGACATCATGATGATGCAGCAATGACCTCATTATTTAACGATTTCAATAAAATGGAAAGATAATGTAAAATATAAGACCTAAAAATGTCAAAAACCTATTGTATGGGTGTATTTCTAAACCTTATCACCTTATCCTTGATACACATCAATTTGAGACCATTAAAATCCTAAAGTCATTCTAAAATAAAGTAACATTTCTTTACTATCCAAGTGTGCCCCTCCTCCCACCTTATAAAAGGCACCCACCTATACCTCCTTGACCACACATACAAAGCCTTTGGATCGGCCAAACCCTGCCCCTTTTGTCTCTCCACATCCCTCTATAACTCCTTGAAGCCTCACTTTGGGCAGAAGTCTTCTCAAGGAAGCCTTTGAGCTCAAACCAAAGGGAGTTTCCTGATTTTAAGGTAATGTCTTCACTTGTGTCCTTTTGTTTTATTTTTCTTCTCCAACCCCCTAAACTCTTTTTAATAATTTATTATGTGAAAACTCAAGTATATAAAATATACTAGGATGTTTTTATAGGAATTATTCGAGCTACAAGTACACACACCTTCGTCTAATGGTAAAAGCACATACTGTTTCTGTGGTTGACGATTTTCTGCCTCACGAAACGATGATTCATCAATATTCTTTTAAAACCCTTAAAGGTGGCCATTATGATGAAAATATATTTATATATGTTATATAATATGATTATGTTTTACTTAAGCTTCCGTATTTTTCATTAATTGCAGACCTTTATGGTTTCCATTAAGGGTAAACACGATATCTTCATTTAAGGAAGTACGGACTACCGCCCCCTCAAAGTGATTTTATTCGTTAATACCATATGTGGTACGTATAAAAGATATATTTAATGATATTATATATGATAACATACTGGAATTAAAATACTATTGGGTATCATTATGTTTTAATTCCATTAAATATGAAATAGAAATGGAAGTAGCGTTTATGCGTACGAACGGCTTATCGTCTCCATGAACGGTACATTTCATTTATTATCTCAAAATGTTATGTATTATTATAAGTACATATATATAATGTATTTATATGTAATATATTACATATAAATGATGGATATAATTCTGGAATTATAACATATATATATCCCTCATTTTTTTTAATTCCATTAATATGAAAAAAAAATTAAAATAGCGTTCATGCGTACGTACGGCCTACCGTCTCCATGAACGGTGCTTTTAATTTTTATCTCCAAATGCTATGGAATAGTATAAAATGAATATATACTGGATATATATGATATTTAAAACATAAATACAATTCTGTATATGATGTACCTATAACAACATGGAAAATTATTTTCCAACAAGTTCATTTTTTGAGTCATGTACCAAACATCGACAAAAACGTATGATATGAACTCATATTATTAACCAATTATTATAACATTAAAATATGTGATATGAACTGAATAATAATCTTTATAGTATTTCCTTAAGCAATTATAAATTGACCAAGGTTATTATTCAGGAATATAAAGAAACGAACAAGGCAAGTTGGACTTGATGTAAGGGATCATACTCCTCTCTTTCTTTTTAATTACACTCTTTTATGTAATTCCTTTTAAAGATCATATTTCATGTTATTGTGATGTTCTTTTATATTAATCTTACTGTAATTTTTATTTTCATATGATTATAGACCCTATTCTCTCTCTTCAATCCATTTTGGATGTTTTGAGTGGTGTCGTTAGGCTACCGAATTTTTATAAGAGATTTAACCTCTCTCTTTCTTTTTATGTACTCTCATTTATGTGACTTCTTTTAAGCTCCTCTTTGTTATGTTGGGGGATTTTCTTTTATATTCCTATTTCTGTAAACATTATGTTAATATTATGAGATAACCTATTTGATCTCATCAATCTATTTTTTGTATGTTTTAAGTGGCGCCGTTAGGTTGCCGAGTTTTCGTAAGGGATTTTTCATCTCACTTTTATTCCCGTTAGATTAATGCTACATTTGCCACAATTTCCTTTGAGTGGTGTATGTACTGCCCATTATTTTACTCATTGTGTTATATACTTTCATTTATGAGTATTTACATCAATGTTGTATTGTCATTCTTTTACGGGGCGTATGTTTCGAAAGATACCAATGTCGGTAAGGGAACCTTTCACCCTCTTTTTAAAAGACTTTTTTTGTTATGTCATTTAATTCACATACTATTTTGTTGGGATATGTTCTTCTATATCCTTATTGATTTAAATTTTATGTCCATGTGATGAGATACCCTTTTTATCTCTCATCAACTCTTTTTCTGAATTTTGAAGTGACGTCATTAGGCTGTCGAATTTTTGCAAGGGAACTTCTTAACCCAATTTTGATTCTTTGGGATAAACATGTACTCCTTGAATATGTCGATTTATGATTATGTGTGAATGTACTCTGATTTTATTACACTTAATACCCAATTATATTTCGTGTATTCGTTTGTCACACATAATTATGTAATTGATTTATCCTTAATCCAAGGATACCATCTTTGTATGGGACTTCGTCTCAATCTCCTTTCATTGAGGAATATTTTGTTTTATACACAACTTTCTTTTATATGATGTATAACCCCCTTTTACTTTTACGTTTATCCAAAAGGTATCTTTTTTATACGAAGTGTTTACTAAACAACAAAATGGAATGTTTTTGTCACACCTATGCAGCGACAACGACTTCTCCGCCGCCGTGACCATTATTTGAGTCTCGGCTTCCTCAACATGCCATACATTCTTTTTAAAAGAAAAATAAATACCATGTTTTAAATTTCTTTTATTTTGGTATTGAAAATGGTTTTCATAATGTTTTTATATCAACGTGTTTTATTGATATCTTGTTATTGAAAGGTGGAAATGTTAGGTTTCCTTTGTGCATGTTTTATGTGATAAGATTATGTTATGGTTCTTGGGTATTATTATGAAGACGGGTGGTTCCGTGATAAACTATGGGCGGGTGAGCCCGATATAGCTCTCCAATGCATTGGGTAACGCGAAGGGGTGAAACGTTAAGGTTTCTCCGAAGTGATTTAGGGAATATACTGTGGTGGGTATTCCAAATGCAACCAAGAGGGTAACTCCCTATGTAAGAATGTTATGAATTCATCAAGTTATCTTTTATGTCTTATGATTTCTATGATTTATTCATGATTTGATGAGGCATGTTAAAGTGCCAATGTTTTATGGGTAAAGTATGATTTCATTATTATGTATATATGAACTCATGTTTCTTTTCCATATTTTTATAACCCTTACTGAACTTTTTATGCTCATCCCTTGTTCTTTTTGAAATGTTTTTCACAGGTCAAAGGAAAGGTACATGATATGATGATAGTGTCAAGGAAGTGTCAAGAAAGAATCCATGATTTATTTTTAAATATGTTTCCATTGATGAGAAAAAATGTATACTATCTTTTATGTAACCACATTGTTTAAATGTGGAATGTAATGCATGTTTTATGATCTAATTCTCTAAAACTCTAGACCTGAAAAGATCCTCAATGTGTAATCTTGTAATAACTCAAGATTAAGTAAGTTTTAAGGCTGGGACGTTATAGTTGGTATCAAAGGTCAGATTAGATAACTTTAGAGGTTAGGGTATTATTTAAGCATAAGTGACATTACCATAATGGTTAGGATTTCAGAAAGAGTACCAGTTTTAGATAAAGTGAATGAGTAAGTATATCTTAGTGTTTTTCTTCCTCATTAGTACATGATGGTTTTTTTGATATACTCACATTGACCGTTTTGGTTTTAGTAAATGGCTGGATCTAGCAGGCACCAAAGTAACAGTGGATGTGAAGGAAACTGTGACAGTTTTTTGAGAAAGCAACTGAATGATATGGGAGCTGCAATGAGAACTCTTGTGTTTATCCTCAACCAACTATATGGAGTCATGATTTACCAGCTAAACCATGGTGATTTTTCTAAGGCATCATATATGTGAGAAACAAATCCCTACGGAACTACAGGTAACAATAATAAAGGTAAGTGTGGTCAAAACACTATGTGTCAATGATGTGGAAAGAAACTCCTAGGAAAATATTTCAAAGGGACAGAAATATGTTATAGATGTGGAAATGAAGGTCATAAATCAAGAACCTACCCTGGAAAAAGGAAGCATCTAATTTACTTCAGTAAAGGGAAATAAGTTCTTTCTGAGGGATCAATTGAATGATTTAAATGTGGTGTGCATGGTCATTATGCAAACACATGTCCTATAAAGATGTTTCGTGAATGGGATCACCAAGATTGTACAAATACTCTTTTACCAATACCTAATGCCATTCCGATTGAGGAAGAAGAAACTGACAATGTCCAATCAAAGGTATGGATTATTTCATAACTTTTGTTTTCCTATTTTGGAATCTTAGGATATGATTCATGATTTTGTTTGTAGGAAAGAAGTATTTCAGAATAAGTTGTAAAGGGATGTTTAATGTATTATGAAGAAGGTTGAATGAGTAAGAAGTCAACATATAAGGGCTACAAGAGTTATTGTGAAATTCATAAGAGTATTAAGTCTCATTTGATGATGGTGTTACATTAGAAGACTTTTTATAGTATGTGTAACCCTGATGTTTAATATATGAAAATTTTATTCAAGGAATACTTATCTGTTCTTTTATGGACACAGTTATAAAGAACCATTTGGGTTTATATGATCCTTACTTTTGAGGTTATTATGGGTTACTATATGTTATGATGGAAGTGAAAGGCATGAGATAAAATTGAGGTTATAATATTTTATGATTATTTTTTAAAGATTTTATCTCATTTTGGGGAATGTTTTAAGAATTGTATAGTTTTTGAAAAAGGACAACACGCAGACCATGTGACAACCCGTTGGCAAGACAAAGTTGCGGGAATCGAACCCACAACCAAAGTACAACTGGTATTTATTGCCTACCACTGGACTATGTGAAGTCCCTGGTTAGTTTGACTAATTATTTTTAGTTAGATGATTTTAGGAATCTAGAGTATGTTTATATTGGGTTATATATGGAAATGATTAACCTATCATGGAGGATATGTGATTAGGTTAATTACTTTTCTATATGAGAATTTAAGAGAAACTGATGTTATTTGGAGATAAAAGTTAATTTGTACCTTATAAGACTATGTGGTTAAATCCTTCAAATATTTGGGTTTCATTCTTAGTTTGGTTTACTTTGAAGAATTTTATGGACAATTGTTTATTGAATGGTCTTTGTTGAACTTTGGGTTTTAGTTTTGGTTAAGGTCTAAAGACATGGGAAGTCTATTGTTCTCTTTTGTGGATTAGGTGATTCTCTAGAAGTTTATTATAATACTATTAATGTGAAAAAGTCTTCCTAAATACTCACCTTTTGGAGAAAATATGAGTATTCTAAAGGAATCTAATAAAAGTTGAAAGTCATCATGATAAGTGATTATGTTTCCTTATGAATAAATTCCTCAATAAAAAGTAACTTAAAACAAAAATGTTGTCTATTAACTTTTCTTACTAGGGAATCGAATACCGTTTAACCCATCAAAAGTTTGTGATTTTCTTGTGGTAAACTTTCTCCTAAACATGTTTTTTATCACTCTCCATCAGAACATGACCCTATGTTTTCTCCTCTATGTCCATGTTTTCCTACATGGAATCCTAGTATGGGTCAACTTGGGTGACCTCTGTACTTATCTTCGTTTATTTTAAAGTGATTGTTTTACTGACTCTTGTTCCGATGTGGGAATTTCAAGGATGTTTCCAATCTCAATTTTAAAATTGTGAGGACACAATTCCCAAAAGGGGGGAAGGATGTAACACCCTAGGTAAATAAAGAGTATGACATTTTCACATTTATCCATATTTTTTAATAAAATATTTATATGACTTTAAAGGGGATGCTATGCTTGATGGCGTACCCAACACACAATAATGAGTTTCTTGGGAATCTTACGTTGCACTCTAATAATAAAATAATTTTATTTTAAATGGTAGTTAACGCCTAGCCGTTGTAATGGCAGGAATGAATAGAACTAACTATAAAATGATTATATATGTTTGTCAAATATTTTTACTCTTTACAATAAAAGTTAGAGGATTAAAAATGCGAATGAATCCAATTTTAAGCGTAAACATTCTAATATTCTTTAAAAGGTCGATTAACATCCTTTTGATGGCGAACCTCTTTTAAATACACTTTTTGACAATTTTATGTTTTAGATTTGACAAAAAAAAATTCTTCTTTATAATCGGGACATCAAAATTTACTTTGTGTAAAGTTTTGGTATTTTTCCGAAAAAGTTCAATTTTTAATGAATAGTGAAAAATATTGTATTTTAATTCGAAACCTCTTTTTAATATAATTTATTTATATGATTTGATTATATTTTGAATTGGTTTTAAAGTTAAATTAGAATATATTTTTACCATTTAATCAAATAGTGGTCATTTGAATTAATTTCACTTTGAAATTTGACTTAAACTAGTGAAAATCTTTTGATATATATTGTTTCATAAAAACACGCTATTTGTTCTGACAGTGAAAATTAATTATTAAATTAATTAATGTAACTTATAGGTTATAAATTTTTTAAAATATTCATCATTTTTGAATCGGAATATCAAATATAGCTTAGGGTGAGTTTTTGGTAATTTTCTAAAAAACATCAATTTTTGATGAATAGTGAAACCACTAAGTGGTACTTATAAAAACTGATTTTCCGTTTAAATGAAATTTTTCCACCGTTGTGTTTTGAATTTCAAAAATCTGACATAAATGGTTGTCATTAAGAAGTAAAATGTGGTTCAATGGGATTAAAATAATTTTTTTGGTGAATAGTAACTTATTAAGTTTTTAATTGCGATTAGAGGTAATTAGTGTAGTTTAAGGTAAAAATAATGTTTTAATAATATGAAATGACCTAGAAACAAGTCCTACCCTCATTGGATGAGTCATGTCCGACCAATAAAATCCATGGGTCAACTTGGGGAAACCATGGAGCCAATTTGGTTGGAAAATGACATAAATACCTTTTTATGTTAAATTTAAAATGAAACAAACATGAGTTGTTTATCAATTTTAACATGGGGTTATACAAGTAAGATTTTTGACTATAAAGAATCATTGGAAAGCTAAAAATATTTCACACATCATAGTATTTGTTTTTAATTTTTAGACATTAAATAAATTAAATTATTTATGACATCATGATGATGCAGCGATGACCTCATTATTTAATGATTTAAATAAAATGAAAAGATAATGTAAAATATAAGGCCTACACCTGTCCAAAAGTTATTTGATAGGTGGGTTTCGAACCCTTACCACCTTATCCTCAAAACACATCAATGTGGGACCATAAAAATCCGAAACACATTCTAAAATAAAGTGACATTTCTTTACTTTCCAAGAGTGCCCCTCCTCTCCTCTTATAAAAGGCCCCCACCTCTACCTCCTTACCCACACATCCAAATCCTTTGGCTCAGCCAAACCCTGCCCATTTTGTCTCTCAAATTCCCTATATAACTCTTTAAAGCTTCACTTTTTGCAGATGTCTTCCCATGGACGCTTTCGAGCTCAAACCAAAGGGAGTTACCCGATTCTAAGGTAATGTCTTCACCTGTGTACTTTTGTTTTATTTTTCTTCTCCAACCCCTTAACTCTTTTTATTAATTTCTTTTGTAAAAACTCTAGTATCATCAATATACTAGGATTTTGTTATATGAAGTATTCGAGCTACACTTACACACACCTTCGTCTAATGGTTAAAGAACATATTATTTCTGTGGTTGGCGATTTTCTGCCTCACGAAACGATGATTGTTCAATATTCTTTTAACACCTTTAAAGGTGGCCATTATGATGACACTATATTTATATATTATATATAATATGTTTATATTTTACTTCAGCTTCCGTATTTATCATTTATGGCATACCTTTATGGTTTCCATTATGGGTAAACGAGATATCTTCATTTAAGGAAGTGCGGACTACCGCCCCCTCAAAGTGATTTGATTCGTTAATACCGTATGTGGTACATATAAAGGATATATTTAATGATATTATATATATGATAACATACTAGAATATAAATACTATTATTTATCATTATGTATTAATTCCATTAAATATTAAATAGAAATGAAAGTAGCGTTCTTGCGTACGTACGGCTTACCGTCTCCATGAACGGTACATTTCATTTATTATCTCAAAATGTTATGTACTATTATAAGTACATATATATAATGGATATATATGAAATATATTACTTCTAAATGATGGATATAATTATGTTATTATAACATATATATATATATCTCATTTTTTATAATTCCATGAATATGACAAAAAAATTAAAGTAGCGTTCATGCGTACTACGGCCTACCGTCTCCATGAACTGTGCTTTTAATTTTTTTCTCCAAATGCTATGGAATAGTATAAAATGAATATATAATGGATATATATGATATTTAAAAAATTAATACTATTCTGGATATGATGTACCTATAACTTCATGGAAAATTATTTTCCAACAAGTTCAATTTTTGACTCATGTACCAAACATCGACAAAAACGTCTGATATGAACTCATATTATTAACCAATTATTATAACATTAAAATATATGATATTAACTAAATAATAATCTTTATAGGATGTCCTTAAGCAATTAAAAATTGACCAATGTTTATTATTCAGGAATATAAAGAAACGAACAAGACAAGTTGGACTTGAGGAAAGGGATCATACTCATCTATTTCTTTTTAATTACACTCTTTTATGTCATTCCTTTTAAAGATCATATTTATTGTTATTGGGATGTTCTTTTATATTAATATTACTGTAATTTTTATTTTCATATGATTATAGACCCTATTCTCTCTCGTCAATCCATTTTGGAAGTTTTGAGTGGCGATGTTAGGCTGCCGAATTTTCATAAGAGATCTAACCTCTCTTTCTTTTTAAGTACTCTCATTTGTGTCACTTCTTTTAAGCTACTCTTTTTTATGTTGGGGGATGTTATTTTATATTCCTATTTCTGTAAACTTTATTTTAATATGATAAGAGACCCTATTTGATCTCATCAATACATTTTTTGTATGTTTTAAGTGGCGTCGTTAGGTTGCCGAGTTTTCGTAAGGGATTATTCATCTCACTTTTATTCCCATGAGATTTATGCTACATTTTCCAAAATTTCCTTTGAGTGGTGTATGTACTGCCAATTATTTTAATCATTGTGTAATATAATTTCATTTATGAGTATTTAAAACAATGTTGTATTTTCTTTCTTTCACGGAGCGTATGTTTCGAAAGACACCCATGTCGGTAAGGGAAGCTTTCACCCTCTTTTTAAAAGACTTCTTTTGTTATGTCTTTTAATTCACATACTACTATGTTGGGATATGTTCATATATATCCTTATTGATTTAAATTTTATTTCCATTTGATGAGATACCCTTTTTATCTCTCATCAACTCTTTTTCGGAATTTTGAAGTGATGTCGTTAGGTTGTCGAATTTTTGCAAGGGAACTTCTTAACCAATTTTGATTCTTTGGGATAAACTTGTACTCCTTGAATATGTCGTTCTATGATTATGGGTGAATGTCCTCTGATTGTATTACACGTAATACCCACTTATATTTCGTGTATTCTTTTGTCACACATAATTATGTAATTGATTTATCCTTAATCCAAGGATACCGTCTTTGTATGGGACTTCGTCTCAATCTACTTTCATGGAGGCATATTTTGTTTTATACACAACTTTCTTTTATAAGGTGTATAAAACTCTTTGAATTTTATGTTTATTGAAAAGGAATATTTTTTATACAAAGCGTTTACTTAATGACAAAATGGAATGTTTTTGTCATACGTATGCAACGACAACGACTTCTCCGCCGCAATGACCATTATTTGAGTTTCGGCTTCCTCTACAAGACATACCTTATTTTTAAAAGAAAAATAAATACCATGTTTTACATTTCTTTTTTTTGTTATTGAAAATGGTTTTCATAATGTTTTTATATCAATGTGTTGTATTGATATCTTTTTATTGAAAGGTAGAAATGTTAGGTTTCCTTTATTCATGTTTTATGTGATAAGATTATGTTATGGTTCTTGGGAATTGTTATGAAGAAGGGTGGTTCCATGATAAACTAACGGCGGGTGAGCCCGATATACCTCTCTAATGCATTGGGTAATGTGAAGGAGTGAAACGTTAAGGTTTCTCCGAAGAGATTTAGGGAATATACTAAGGTGGGTATTCCAAACGTAACCTAGAGGGTTACTCCCTACGTAAGAATGTTATGAATTCCTAAAGTTACCTTTTATGTCTTATGATTTCTATGATTTAATCATGATTTGATGAGGTATGTTAATGTGCGTATGTTTTATGGGTAAAGTATGATTTCATTCGTATGTATATCTGAACTCATGGTTCTTTTACATATTTTTATAACCCTTACTGAGCTTTTTATGCTCATCGCATGTTTTTTTTGAACTGTTTTTCACAGGTAAAGGGAAAGGTACATTATATGATGATAGTTTCAAGGAAGTGTCAAGAAATAATCCATGATTTATTTTTAAATATGTTTCTATTGATGGGAAAAAATGAATGCTATCTTTTATGTAACCACTTTGTTTAAATGTGGAATGTAATGCATGTTTTATGATCTAATTCTCCAAAACTCTAAACCTGAAAAGATCCTCAATGTGTAATCTTGTAATAACTCATGATTAAGTAAGGTTTAAGGCTGGGGCCTTATAACCTATGATTCATTTATCTCAAATAAGTATCATAATGTTTCTCAAATATATAAGAGTGTGGAAAAATGTTCCTTTTCTTTAGGGGTAAATGGTATCCAAAATAAGACCACAATTTCTTTGGTATGATCAACATGGATATAGAACAAAAAATAATTTCATTCAATATAATGGAATCTCATTAGCTTCTATATGATTATGTTTTAGTGATCCTATGGTTGAAACAAAGTGGAACATATTTAACAATGGTGAAGGGGGGATCATAATATTTTTAATGTGGTCCTTGAAACTGAATATCTATATTTATTTTTCCGTTATTTATCAATTCCCAATTTTATAGTTCCTAAATGTGTAAAAAAATAATTTTTGATCATTTTTATTGTATAGAGATTTTCTCAGGCTCATGGTTGTTGTGTGAAGATCACAACAAATATATACATGTATAATTGGACATTTCCTTCTAAAATTGAAAGATAATTTCTATTATACTATTTTAGGATTGTGTTGTTTTACATTATGTCGATTAGAATTATAATTCCTTGACTAATTCTATTCTAGTACTCCTGTCTACTACATACGACCCATAGGATGGCCAATGGATCTTCAAGGAGGCACGTCAAACTGATCTCACACTGGACACATATTATTTTTATTATTATACCAATTTTATCATGCATGGAGTATGGATCCACCATTACAATTTAGAATCAGTTGTTTTGTTAATTTTGAATTTCATTGTTGGTTGGAATCCAATCATTGAAGAGACCCTATCAATGTTCGATGATCTCACATTTATGGAGAAAAATTTTATCTCACTTATATTGATATGGACACTAATGTTATTGTAAAATTTCATTACCTACAATAGAAAACCTACTAGATAGTCATTTACACTATTAGTATATGTGGTATATTTATTATCTAACATATTAAAATCCCATACACAAGATATGAAAGTAACAATAATGCATCAATGTTTCCCAATAGAGGTGACCTTTATAAGGGATTCAGGTGTTTTTCATATTATTGATCAATATTATTTTTTAATAATGTTTCATGTTATTATTATTTAGTTCCACTTTAGTAGAATCCCCAATGACTTATATTATGTATATTCCACCTTAAATTAAACATTAATAAAACTAGATTGATATTAAAATATTTCTAACTACATTTGTGAGTGTTCATGGGAGTGTATTCTATAGAAAAGTAATCATATATTTTCATATTTATTTCTACTCTTTAATTTCAATACATTTGAAGATATAGAAGTAGAATAAAAAATAATATATTAAGATACTGATTGGTGGAAGAATGTAAATTTTTACAGTTGATGATCATATGGTATTAAAGAATATGTCATTTCTCATATATGTATAGATGAGGTTTTGTGTATTTAATATTGGGGAGTAGATCATAAGTTCATATACATTTTCCCAAAAAATTAAAAGGTGAATATTTAAGGTCCCTTGGTGACTGGGTAGTTATGTTAGTGATTAAATATGTCCCGTGTTGTAAATTGAAAAAAAGGGAGAAATTATTTCTTCTTAATTGATACAATGTTGAAATACTATAGATTTTTACTCTAACATATGTATAATTATTATAAAAATATTCTATCCAATAATGTATCTTTTAAATAACATATGCATTGAAATATTTCTATTAATTATTTAATTCATATAATTTATCAATGATTTTTTTAGGTATTGATGTTGTATTTGATGAAAAATATAACATAATGTATTTTATTCTCATGGATGTCGAGTTAGATATATGGAATTGGAAAATAATGTTGATTAAATGGTTATACCACAATGACTTATTGACTTTTTCATTTTGAGAAGTATAAAATTTATTGTGAAGTGTTATAGGTGAATCAATCATTTTATGTATGTTGTATATTCATTGTCTATTGATAAGTTATGGGGTGACCCAAAATGATATTGTTAGACATCCCTTATTCTAATGATGATGATGAAAATAAACATATTCTAAATTATTATGGTATATAAGATTTATAAGGAAGTATAAAAGGAATAGTTGAGGAGTGACAATGAGGAAACACACCTGAAATGAAAGGCTCAGATCATATAGTGGGAAATAAAATCCAAATGTACCCCTATTTATGAAACAACTATCAAATGAGGTGTGAATATTTTGCTGTAGATGAAGAAGGATCTTCCATTACATGAAATTATATCTAATTGCGTTAAATTAACATATAATTTATCTATGATGAAACTTATTACAAAAATATTTATATTTTAAGAGATATGTATGAATATATTTAATATATGTAAAAATAGCTCCATCATAACTTGGTTAATTGGATGATGATCTTGTGGTTTCATGATTATATATATAATGATTTTCAATTTAAAAGTGTAAGAAAACCTTCAGATAAATATACACCCATATTATGTAGAATTATAGAGGGATTTTCGATTGAGATAAGGGAAAAAATGTGTTTATATGTGATATAAATTATAAAGAAACGTGATATCAAGGATAATAAATCAAAAAAAATATTGAAAAATTCATTTATTTCTCAGACATGCAGTTCATGATCATCTTCAATGTTAATTCCCTTTTTATAGGTATGTCACATCATATAAACCACATAAATCACATTGAGAAAACAATAAAAAGTTATAAATGTATAATTAATGGTATAAATGGTGTTTCTAGAATTTGAGGAACCTATACCCGTGGAATAGTAATGTGACAAATAGAATAGTAATATGACCCTGGTGAATAGTAATTTTTTTACTTGAATTGTTACCTCACCCATTAAAGTATGAATAAACTTCATGCATCTTATAAATGGAAATATGATTTAATTATTTTGTATTAAATGTAAATAAATGTATAAGAAATTATTAATTGTTTTTTTGAAATTTTTTAATTTATAAATATTTATATTTAATTTTATAATAATTATAATTACATAAAATAAAAGTAATTTTTGTAAAAGGTATTTATAAATTAATATATTTTGTAATATAATTTGATGATAATATTACAATGCCTTGTTTAAATTTTCATTGTGTTATAAAATGAGTTAGAATTTTAAAATCGGTATTTTACAAGTAAATGGAGAAACTAATTAAAAATTAAATTTATGATACATAAAATAATTTTTTCATAATATGGTGTCTATTTATTAATTATACAGGTCAATAAATGGTTTGGTTGATTTTTTGGGATTTTTATGAAATACAAAAATGTTTTATGAATACTAAAATACAGTAATTTATGGTACATATACCTTATAAGATAGATAAACTAATCCATGAATTCTTGCTTATGTAATAACCATAATATTGAAATAGCCAACATAATATAAAAAATTTATAATAATTATCATACTCTTCATAATCTTTATCCAAATTAAAAAATAAATGTGTAAAATAATTAGAAAAAACCCATCTCCTCCCATATAAAAACAACCCATATAAATACCACCCCTCACCACCTCATCCTCTCCAACCTTCTAAGAATTTGGCGTTATATAAATTAAACCAATTCTTTTTCTGAAAACACTATATCATGTTTAGGATCTTTTTATCTCATAAAAAGAATAGATCATTTTCCATAAAGATGTTCTCATGGAGGATAAATTGAAGTGGTAAAATGTTCTTTCTATTTAATTAATTTTATTTTAAATTTAATTCATTATATATACTATCCTCACATACACCAACACAATAGGCCTGATAAATCCTTAATATTTTATAGACATTAATTTTAATATGTTAATATAATAACTCATATTCATGTCTCTTCTATTTTTCCTTTTTTCTAAACATTAATATATCATCTCTGGTATGTTAATTTTCCAACCCCGTGGACTTCACATTTTTATTTTTCACTACATCCATGAAGGCTAGAGGTAAAGCCATTATAATGGTTGAATAATATTTATTTATTCATTTTATAATTTATTTAATGTCCCAGAACATATATAAAGGTAATATGTTAAATAATGTTTTATAAGCTCATAATGGATGTAAAACCCGAGAAATAAATTAAATCATTTTCATTAATAATATATCTAATGATTAATCATAATAGAATATAAAGAAAGATATATATAACAATTTAATATTATTCACATCAATCAAAAACACATAATTTCATTTTTAGAGACTTATCATCATTTTAAACAAACGTCCATGCATGTATTAAAGTGAAACGATCATGAAAACATAGGAAATAGACATTCATGAATGATGAAAATAAACTATATAACCCATCTAAAAGTTAATAATTTACATAATGACACTAGAATATGTCATATACATATATAATAGTTTATGTTTTTAATTAATTAATTTTACATTATTATATAGGATATTAAAGTGATGGACTCAAAATGACATTAGGTAAAGATAATTCTTGAACGTAACTCTTTTCATTTGGATTTTCCTTATTTCATTCCATTTTTAGTATTAATGTTCCCGTAGTATTCCTTATATTCAATTTCAATGTCATTCATTTATATTTTTCAGGATATAATAGTGTCAAATTTGATTTTATGACAAATGAAAACATTTTTCAAAATGAAATAATCTTTACAAAAAACACATCTTTTACTTATCATGATGTTGTTTTCTCTTCACTAATGATTGATGATTCATATACCATGTATGTTATTCTCTATAAACATTTGAGACCCAAATGTTTATTAATGAATGCGTGCTCTGTAAAATTAAACTTATAACATTCCATGGGTTATTTTCTGTCAATGATTGATATATGTTCTACGTGGAATACACAATAATTTTATTATTTTATGATGATGAGGATTTGATCACCCTTGTTTCACGTCTCTTACTAATCTACATACTATAAAATAATGTGACACATTATTTTTATGTGTATCTAATGGTTAATAATATTCCTAAATAATACAATATGGAAACTAAGAATCTAGAGAAGAAGTAATGAAATAAATCATTATGTTTTCTTATATAAACTTTATGTATGGTCATAATTTTCAAATGACACTAATCCTTTGGATCCTAGTTGTGTAACACATTTATTTTATTTATCATTATAATTATGTAAAATCTATGTATGAAAAATAATCATCAATATAGTTTGGATTAGATCATAGTTTTGTTAATTTGAGAAAAAAAATTGAGAACCACAATAGAATCCCTTAGTATAAAACTATGCATAAATAATTACGTAATAATAATTTGTTTATAAAACTATTAAACATTATGATCCCAAAAGATTTTACATTATAAGTAATTGTACAAAAAAAAAAATTATTCATGACATGTTATCTTATGCTTTGTTTTATCATTTTATATTTTCTAAAATGATGTAAACCAAGGGAAACCATGCCAACAAAAAATGTGAGGGACGATGTTGTGATTTATCGAATTATGTCCCCATTGATTTGGGAGGTGGAGGTAAAAATTCCATGGATATTAACACACATATATCTCAGGATATGTAAAGAGACCTGAATAAAGTTTTTTGAATAAAGACGAATATCATTAATGATGAGGTCAACAGACGTACAAGTACAAATCCATGAAGGAAATAAGGGGTCAACTCAATGGTGAAGATGTTTTATGTACTCCACTATTATAAGATTGAAGAAAATACTCTGTAAATTTTTCATCTAGATAGAGGGGCTGGCCAATGGTTGATGTTGATTAAGAACACCATGGGGGAGGATTATATTGAATAGATGGAGTGGGATGTCATTAAGATACTATTTCTTAACAACAATTTCAACTAAAAACTACATAAAGAGAAGGATTGAGAATTCATTTAGTGAATGAAAAATGAATATGAATATTTTGTTATCTATGATGTAAGTATAACATGTCTTGTAAGGTACAGATCAGGATTTTTTATCCACAATGATAGTGAAATCGAGAGATTCCATAATCATTTAAAACAACACATTTAAAATGTTCTGGAAACTTGAGACATTAGGTGTTATGGTTATATTGTTTGTTTTTCTTTGAAAGTAGAGATTCTTTTTTGAGAATGGAACCATGGATATAATGATTTGAAATGAAATATAGACTTTCAATATGAAGGATCTTACTAGGAAGCTATAAATAAAACACAACCACTCACCTGTAAAAAATGTGGTCAGAATCATCATGGTAGTTAATTCAATGGCATGGAAAAATACTATAAGTGTGGGAGATAATTCCACAATGCACAAGAATTTCGGGGAGACATGACGATGTAGGAAAATGTGGTGGAGGATAGAAAAGGACCACCCATGGTTTAATGCATCAAATATAGGGAGAAAGGGCACTATACATGCTAGTTCACTAATCCCAAAGTTCTTAAGGGTAATCCACATCAACATATACAAAATCCAAAGATTCAAGGGAAGGCATATTACATCACTACTACTGAAGTGGAGCCCGATAATTATGTGGTGAAAAGTATGTGTAGTTTTTATTTGAGAATAGAGAATATAATATTTGATTCTGGTTCTATGCATTCATTCATAACATTCATGTTTCGAATAACTAGTCAAACAACACATCAAAATATAAAGGATTATTTAACTATTTGAATAGAAAATGGGGAAATTATTTACTTCACTGTATATAACTCATCCCTGGTTAACTTCTGTGGAGTTAAATTTTGAAAAAATCTACTCCTACTTCCTTTGGTGGTGTTTGATTCTATTTTGAACATTGATTTACTATCTGAATACTATTCCAACATTAACAATATGGAAATGTAGATAACTATTAACATCTAAAAGAATCCTCCAATACTATAAAATTCTATGTAGGAGGATGATTCACCATACGATCTGGTGTCTCATGTTGGGATATAGTTTCCTTTCAATAAATCATATTTAGATCCAATTATTGAGTAAAAGGTTTGAATCATGCTCAAATAAATGCCCATTGTGAAGGATATCACTGATGTGTTCCCTAAAGAGCTACATTTCCTTTCTCTTGATTAAGTGGTTGAGTTCTCAATTGAAATAATTCTTGGATCTCTGCATATATCAAATATTCACTATATAATTAACACCATTGAGTTGGAGAAACTGAAGAAGAAGTTGAAAGAGAATATGTAAATGGTTTTTATATGCTCAAGTTCTTCACCATGGGGATTAATGGTCTAATATGTCAAGAATAATGATTAATAAATTCACCTTTAAATTTATTATAGTGATATTAACAAAATTTTGATAAAGGACAAGTACCCCCTTCCATTGATAAAAGACATATTTGATCAACATTATTGGTCCATGTATCTCTCTATATTGCACGTTTAGTTTGGATACCACAAAATAAATGTGAGGAAGGTAGATATTCCCTGGACTGACATTTGATCAATGTATAGAATCAGTGATTCTAGAGTGATGCCATCCAGACTCATTGTTCCTCCAAAAATATTTTGTGATTTTATGAATAGTGTATTCATACATTACCCCAAAAAATTTGTGGCATCCATTATCAATGATATTATGATATACTCAATGATAAAAGAGATACATGAGGATAAATTTAATATTATTCTAACGACATCTCTAATGGAGAAAACAATGTAAATTTACAATAAATGTGAGTTATATATGGATAATTTATCATTCGTGGGGAATGAAAAATTACAAAAGGAAAATATATAGACCCATATATTATAATGTAAATTTATGAATAGCCCCGACCAACATATATATTAGATATCTGTAGTTTCATTTTTTTCAAGATATTACTATAAATATTTTAAGAACATCTTATATTTTTAATACCACTAAAAAGTTGACTCAAAATAGAGAAAAATTTGTCTTGACCAATCAATGTAAATATTTGTTTTAAGTGTTATAGAAGTGGGCTATCACCATACTAGTACACACACATGCGAAAATTGGTGAACTATTTTTGGAATAAAATTAATATTCAAAGAGGGCATATATTTTTTAGCAATGAAAATTTATAAATATATATGCCAAACCTCATTGAATTTGAAAATTAATGAGCAAGACTATCACACACATGATTTGAAGGTAGATGGTGTGACCATTTAATTAATATAAGGATGAACTATCTCCCTGGTGAGAAGTGTGAAATATATAAAGGTAATGACAGACTCATATATATAACCAGAAAAAGGATCATAATATGAACCAGTTTAGATGGTTAGTGTTTATCATGGATTATGACTCCTCAATCCACTACTATCCCAGTAAGGAAATTAAGGCGGAGGATGTCATAATTAAGAATTATAATTCATCATTATGAATGATGATAATATAGATGGATTTAATCATTTAAAATTTTCAAAGGATGGACATGAGAATCATAAAATAATTAACATCATCAATCCATTCAGAAATTATTTCTCAACGATCCTTGATAGAGAAAACAAAGGATGCTAAAAGAAATGATAAGGAAATTCAGAATAAGGTGGAGGATACGATAAAGAGAAAATCCTTCGAGATTAAAATTTATGAGGAAGGATTTGTAATATTTCAATCATGATTTTGTGTTAGATCTGATCCAGAGATAAGGAATGAGCTTATGAATGACTCACATAGCTCTACCATCTCCACTCACCTAGGGAGAAAAAATATGTATTGAGATATCTAAGAGTACATTTTTGGGAGAATATGATGAATAAAATATTTAAATATACATCAAAGTTCCGTATATTTCATTAAGTGAAGTCTAATATAAAAAATTCTAATGGGATGATTCAACCATTACCCATACCGATAAGGAAATGCGAAAACCTCACCGTGGACATTGTCACAAATCTTACATGTACATATAGAAGAAAACCAATCTATTTGGGTTGTTCTAAACCATATTACAGAGCCAAATAACATTATCACATGTCAGGAGAACTTCTCAATAGATCAACTTGAATGGATATACATAAGTGGAGTTGTAATGCGATATGGAATGTGGCTATCTATTATATCTGATCGTGATCTGATATTCACTATCAGGTATTAGAAAATTCTCTAATTTTATCTAAACACTATGTTGATCATTAATAATTATAATATTCCTCAAACTGCTGGACAATATGAAAAAACTATTCTGACAATAGAAGATATGTCGAGGGCTAGTTATATGAACATTAAAAGATTATGTGACCATCATATTCCTCTAGTTGAGCTAACTTTTAACAATTGTTTTTACTCGATCATACAGACGAATCCATTTAAAAACCATTATGGGAAAATATACTGAACCATAGTGTTCTTGAATGAATTTTTTGAACTGAAGCATCATGGACCAGATGTGGTCAATGAAATGGGGGAAAACGTGAAAACCATTCCACAACACATCAAGGAAGGAAAAAGTTGACAGAAGAAAAATGGAGAAAACCATTGATGATACCTTGAGTTTATGTATGGAAACATGTTTTCCCTCCACTTATCACTATGGAATAAATCCATGATGTTTGGGAAGAAATAAAATATGATCCTTATGTACATTTACACCTTCGGTATCCTTGATCTTGTTAGAGATGTGGCCTACCGACAGGTACATAAACATACCATGTCTGAATTACATGATGTATTACATGTATCCTTCTTGAATAAGTTCATAGAAAATACCTCACCCGTATGGATTCTAGTCGTTTAATAGTTAAAATATGATAAATTTTAGGAGGTAACCCCAATAATGATTCATGGATTATAGAGTTAATGTTTTAAAAAATAAGACTATTAACATGGTCAGTGTAATATGGAGGAACCATAATTATGAGGAGGAACATAGGAACTAGAATATATTATGAAGGAGAAGTACCCTCAGCATTTTCAACATTGAATGTAAATTGAAATTTAGTTGGAGAGATTTCATAAGGGGGAAAGAATTTGGGGGCCCAAAAATTATCAAAAGAAATTACCTTATTTTATTTGTTTCATATAGTGTAAACAAAATTAAATCACATTGTGAAGAGTATAAATATTTTAAAAATGAAGAATGACTGGTTATAGAGGTATTTATAGAGGTTAAGTAACTTATACTATTAGAATAGTCACATGCCCTTTAGAATAATTATATAAATCACTAGAATTATAAAATGGCCAATATAATAGGATGGTCACCCATGAAATTATAATTATAATTTTTCCAAGTTATATATGGTAATATGATATAATTATATCATAGTATAATTAAATAAATGTATTATAATTTATTTATTTAGTGTTGGTATCTTTATAAGTCAAAAATCATTAATTAAAATTTTATAATAAATATAATACGTTAAATGATTTTTTCCCATAAAATTTATCTACAAATTAACAATTTCTTTTATTATGAATATAAGATAATTTAATGACCCCAAAATTAATTTTTCATGGTGTAATAAAATCAATTGTAAATTTTAAATAGATATTTTCCAGTTAAA
Source organism: Viscum album (assembly GCA_963277665.1). Classification (NCBI taxonomy): domain Eukaryota; kingdom Viridiplantae; phylum Streptophyta; class Magnoliopsida; order Santalales; family Viscaceae; genus Viscum; species Viscum album. Next base: position 1,462,318,739 of record OY728165.1, on the reverse strand, counting down.
TTTTGATTTTAATTAAAAATATACTTTATCATATATATAACATTATATTCAAAATATAGAGTTCATAAGTGAATTATACACATTGCAAAAAAATTCTTGTAAAATTTTGAGATTTTTCTGAAATAGATTTATTTTTGGTGAAGATTAATATATGACAATTTACAGTATATGTACATTATAATTTAAATACACTATTATGTGATTCATCATTAATTTAAGAACCATAATCTCTATCTATCCTTATTATTATTATTTTTTTAAATTCCCAATCCATTCATAGTTTGGTGCCAAAATAATTACCTATGGAATAAAATTATGAAAAAGTACCCCTCCCATCCCCAATAAAATAATCCATCCCATCCTATTATCCTACAAACATTAAAATATTTAAGGCTTTTTTAAATTATTCTAAATAATCTTCCTAGGGGCCTCCCCCACGTCCATGAGCGCATTGTATCATCACAATACCAAACCCTTTTCCCTGTGGATGTTCTAAAAGAGGATAAATTATTGATGTAAAATTATAATTCATTTTCAATTATTTTTTCTTCAATTACATTAATTTATTTTCCTCTCCTAACACTTACCCTTACAAGTGGAATGATAACAGAAGTATCTATTATACACTACAATTTTAATACTGTATTTGAATAATACTCCTTCAATTCACATCCCTTTTCCCATTTTTCTAAACAAAAAAATATCGTCTTTGGTGTGTCGATTTACCACCACCATGGATAATGAATTTCCATTTGTCACTACCTCTTTCATGTTGGTTCGTTAATCCATTATAATGGTTAATTAATGTTTTATTATTCAAATTATATGTTATGTAAGTTTTTGGAACATTTATATTAGTGTGATGTTAAATGAAATTTTATAAGATCATAATAGTGGTAAAATATGCCTAATAAATTAAATCATTTTCATTTACTATAAATCTAATGATTTATCCACATTATTTATAAAAGCATTATATATAATTACTAATTATTTTTTATTTTCATTAATAAGATATAATATTAATTTTTTATAATTATATTCTTTTTACATGATCCTCTATAAATGTATAATTGCAAACCGATCATGAAAACCAAGAAATTGAACACTCCCAAATGAAGAAAATAAACAATATAAATATTAAGAAATATAATTTAAATACTTAATAAAGATATAATAAATCATAGAAATTTATATTAGGTTTTGTATTTTTTAATTAACGAATACAATTTTATTATCATAGATATTAATTTGAAGGAGGAGAACAGACATAAGGTAATGGGAATCCTCGAACCTAACTCTCTTCTATTGGGGTTTCCTTATCTAACTTCTTTATTTGTATGAATTTTCAATGAATATTTCATAAATAAAATTTATTTATCAATAAATTATCTTTTTGGTGATATAAATGTTACAAATCTGATTTTATAATAAATTCAATGATTTTTTAGATGACGTATTCTTTCTGAAAAACGCATATTTTAATTCGTTTGAGATTGATTCTTCTTTACTCATGATAAATGATTATTATATAAATTATGGTATTTTATATTTATTTTGGGAACCCCAAATTATATTAATGATTTTATTCATTATAAAATAAGACCCATACCTTTCCATGGGTTATTTTCAATCCATTATTGATAAAAATTCCATGTGGAATGCATGATAATGTAAATGTTATGATGTGATATGTGCATCCATAATTTTATAGAGCATTTAAAATTTTTTTTTGTGATGGGTGTGCTTGGAATTATATTTCATTACAATGCATTGGGGAATGTGATGTGAATCATTAGATAATTTGAAATATGTATAAAGATGATGATTTTTTGTTCACAACATGGTTTTTTTGTTTACTACAATGATATGATGTTTATTTTTTTTGAATTTCCATAATCCATTTTTTTATTGAATTCATCCTTTCATGATTCTGATGATGATTCTTTTCATATGTTAACATGATGATTATTATTATCATCCATGTTTCATGTCCCTTATTCATACTCTTACTAGGATATTATCTCACCCCTTAATTAGGTGTATATCCTAAGGTGAATACTCATACTGAAGGAAATAATGAAGGCCAATAAGACACTATATATGAAAGAATAAAATAAATATATGTGTTTTGTAATATAAAATTTATATATGTTACTAATTTTATAAAGACACTATACCTTGGGATCCAGTTTGTGTATCAAATTTATTTAGATTATCTTTATAATTATGTAATGGGTATGCAATAAAATGTAGAGTCTCTATACCTAACCACTGTTCACTAAGGAAATTAAAACTCTTAAAAAAGTACGTGAAACATTATTAAGAGATTTTCACTCTCTCCGATAAAGATTTTTTTTAAATTTTTAAATTTTATTACTATAAGGTTATGAAGGTTCCTACTATAAATAATCATCAATAATTAAAAAACAACCATCCAAAAACCACCAAGAATAAAAATATCACACTGTAATATGGAAAAACATTACAGGTCATGCTATCCTAATACAGGGTATAGTATATTTAATAGGTCCCATGAAGAATCAACATCAGCAACATGGGTCATTTACATTCTATTCTATGTGGCACCCTAAAAAAGTGACACATGACCTGACTAATCACTATAATCTTGTCACCAACTATACATTATTTTGAAAAAACTATCACGTGAGATGCCCAAATCTATTAATCCATAATTTTACATATTACCATACTAAATCATCACCACAATATTTATCATCATGACGATGTATTACTACAAAATAACCAAATGAAATCCCCGTTATCTCGTAAAAATTTGAGTGACCAACATCACACCACCCCCAATATACTGTTACAATAACAAAACTACATCATCACTAAATATAGTGATGTAAGTCATATTAGCTTGTATGAGGAACCATCCAATGAAAACAATCATATAATAATAGAGGATCAATAGGAAAAATGTTCCAAAACCTGACTGAGATCCATACCACCTGTGATATACATATATAAATAATAATAGATATTCATTAACTTACCTCTCTATTTACACTATCTTACATGTTAACATTTACAAAAGTTTTCACCATGAAAACCACAATACCTACACAAAAAAACTCAATAAATATCCCTCACTCCCATACTCATTAAAATATGATGATATAGATATGAAATCGAAGGAATATACATGACATAGTTGGGAACTACAGTCCAATAAATATAAATTTCAGTTGACTATAGAGGGGTTAAGACACAACATTCAGATATATAGAAGATAATCACTCATTAGATCTTCAACCAAATAACCCTACAAGTAGGACCTAAATAACATTAAACATCATTATTCTAAAACCTTATTTGCATTAAGCATGTGGTAATTATGATAGAGTTGTGGTGGTGTGAATAGGAAATTATCTTAAAAATAACCACAAAAAACCCCAAATCATAAAAAATATGAAGGAAAAATTAAAAAATATGATAGAAGAACTGATATGACACTATTATTGATAAAACCATAGTGAATTAACAAAAAATATCCACATAAACAAACAATAAACATAGAAAACAACTAATACCAACAATATATAGGGTCTCTCTTGATGATTTTTAAAAGTAGGATCGATATTAAATGGTAAGTGAGACCCTCTTAGAAAGTATAGAACACATCTAAAATGAATATAAATGAAGGGGAATAATAAAACTATTAATAAAAAATACACAAATGGATGAAATAACAACCGAATGGGATTATTAATAAAATGTAATATGTGGATAAGACTAATGATTTTAAAGTACATAACAACATAATTGTTTTCTCCCATTCACCTTTTCATTCCATCAAAAAACATTCTTCTCAATCCATTTCACAACATGTTATGGATAAAAAAATTGTTTTTGTGTTTTAATAACAAATTATTCTCCCAAGATATCAGTAATGGTCTACAGTTTCAATATTTTAATATTTTATTTAAATTTAATGTTTTTAAATTTAAAATATATACTCTATATGAAAATTTAATATAATACTAAATGATCTCCCTGAACAAGCATCTAACCATTAAAAAAATGTAGATTATTATACACCTTATAAACTCTTTTCATGGTCCTACAACCAATTATTTATAATTTTCTATTTCGTAAAATACTGTAGACTCTAAAAAATTTAACAGAAAACTATATAAGTTTTAATGTAAATAATATTTACATTAATCTATAATTATTTTTATCATTTTTTTCACACAAATAGAATTGGGATGATCCCCTCTTTTCTGTTGTTTTTTCCTTGTTTTGTGTGATTCTGTATGGACTGATACAAGCATTTGGAACATGATTTAATAAATACTATTTGATCAATTTTTCATTACTGTTTTTATTCATTAACTGTGAATGGGATATTTTGGATGTAAAAATTAACAGGGTTGTTGTCTTTTTCATTGAAGATATTTTGGAAAGTTTATTTTATTATGAAATTCATCAAATTAACATAAATTAATGATAAATCATTAAATAATTTTTTCTATTTATTCAATTGAGGGCGAGGTATATGCCAAGAGCAATTTATACTACATTGCACATAATTTTTTACTTAATAGAATAAATATGCCAGTATAGTAATTTTTATATTGATTATGGGAATTTAATTTAAAGTGAATGACATATAGAAATATGATAATTATTAATGTGTATAATTATTATGGTGTCAATGAAAACCAATATATTTTTGGATAGGTGAGTAAATTTCCAAAAAATAAATGTTTTGGATTTATTTTCTCAATAAATAAGGAATTCCTTCTAGTTCCACATTCACATAATTAATTTTTCATCTATGTTTGTTATGTAGACATAAATTTTTAATCAGTAAGTACATGTTAACAAATTTATATACACAATACGTATTTAAAATTTATAAATAATAAAAATTATATATAAATGAATATAGAGAAGATTAAAATTTTATTACTACCATAACAGAATAATTCAAAATAGTTTTTCACATTGATATCAACAAACTTATACTGTGTTTTGAGAAATTAATGTTACAATTATTTTCAAACACACACATGTGTGGATATGTGCATAATCTCGATTAATTGAATTTTATTTATTTTAATTATATTATTTTTGATTCATAAATATTATTTTATTAAAAATTACACTATAAATTCCCAATGTTTTTCCCTTATAATAATATCTTATAATCATATTTGATTGAAGAGATTTTTGATCTATTAATAAATATTATTTTGAATTATTGATAATTATTATATTTAGGGATTTTATTTCATTTCTTTTTAAAAGATGAGTTCAATAAACTCTAGGGAAATTTTTTTTATCAGTGTAGTGACTTCTGTGAAGTTCTTGGTTATTGAACTTCTATCTCTAGGATCCGAATAATGATCCTATGACATATTTGAGAGAAAAGAAATAATTTCATGTGAATTGGAATGGTTGGTAATATTATTATATTTGTCCTTTTAAATTTTTATATGGAACTCTACATTTTATTTTGAAAATTTTTTCTAATATTTATATTAATTTATTTATAATTTTTTTTATTATAACATCTATTTATTTTATCTATTAACTATTCTTATCATTTTATATAATTTTAAACTACAATCGATTTAAAAATTATATACTGAAAACTAATTTCATTTTTGAGAGGATCAATTATTGGAATAATTAAAACTATAATTTACAATCCTATTGGAGTTTTTATAATTGGAAAAAATGGTCTTAGATAAAATAATGGCTTTTTCAATAACTATTCCATTCCAATTTTTAATTTTTTGATTTTTTAACCACTCACATTCGAGTAGATCAACTATCTTTACTATCCAAGGGTACTCATTCAAAAAGCACTCTTTGATTTCATAGAAATTTGTAATGAGAAATTAGTCTTATATGTCTCACAAGATGAACTATTAGCTTTTGTTGAATATCGATGTAATGGTGTTCTGGAGGGTGTATTCTTTAATGTCTCAAATAAATTACACTTCTTCAGTGAACTATATTCTACAAAAAAATATTATATTCTCTTATACCTATGACCTTTCACTATAGGTTGAGGAAAAAGGATTAAATTATTTGGTTTTCATCATATCTTCTTAGATTTACATTCCCATTTTTGATATTATCATTTAATAAAATCATTTTCCTTATTAGTTTTTTAATGATTATGGGTCAAGAACCCTAATATCTAATGTAAGTGATCGTGATTGACTAATTTAATGGTAGTTATCTTCTAGAAGGTATCATTTACATGAAATGTTTATTCCTACATTGATACCCTCTCTTATATATGATTTTTAATATTTCCCATTTTTATTACGAAAAATTTGGTATAATTTTTGGCATTTGTATGTTAAAATATATAAATATTTTCCGACTTTATCCAATTTATGTGTAACATACTTATTTTTACATGGAGCATTATAGAATTTATATCATCATAATTTACCAAGTGAATTACTCATGTTTAAATATATTGTCTCTTTTTCCTAATTTTAGTATTTTTATTTCACTAGTTACATTTTGAAAATCATATTAGGAAAGGATGGTTTTTTTATGATAATTATTTCTGTAAGGGAGAGAATAGAAAGTATTTTATACAGATGGGTATAAAGTTATCTATATAATATTAAGAAAATGGTTAATATTTTACGTGGATAATGCTTAGAAAAAGGTTTATGTCCCAAATGATAATAAGGTGTCTATTGGAGATGGATAAGTCATATGATATGGATTATTTCTAGAAAAACTATGAAGTTAATTTTCTCATTATAATTATATTTTATATCTAAATATTGACGATGTTTTATGGGTTTTATGTTTAGTTTTACAAATTATTATATTTTATATAATTATATTTTACTTTTCTAATTTTCTTATAACATTTTCAATTAATAAAATAGAATAGAGTACTATTTTGTTTTACATAAATAATATATTTTTGATCCATTTATTTTTTTAGTAAAAATACACTCATTGTTCTATTTAAATAGTTTTTTTTGGGTTTTTTCTGTTATTTTATTTAACCATAGCTTCAAATTATCATTTTCTGGTGGGCTAATTTGAATAATCTAAATTTTAAAATCATTATGAGTTCAGTTGAATTAGATCAAGGGGTGATATTTGAAGCTTCGCATTATATTATAATCTTTCCAAAAGAAATGTAATGATTTTTTACACCAAAATCAATATATTCATATTGATATTTGATGAATAGATCATGTTGATTTGCATAGATTTTTTAATACATACATTGATAATGTTTTACCTCATCTAATTTTTTTTCAGTGAAATTTCTTATAATTAATTGCAGTGTGATAGACATATATAATATTTTTGAAATTTTCCATTGTAAAAGATCTATGTATTTCAGTTTTAATCATTTATTTTAATCATGAATGATCTAAGAGAATCCAACACTAAAAACCATATTCAATCTAAATAGTGGAGTTCGATAAGAATTTATTTGTAATAATTTTTAACGTCTAAATGTGTCTATTCAATGTTTCCTAGGGAAGGACATATATCAAAACCATTCGATATAAGAGAATATTAGGGATTTTCCCCATTTATCAAATATATATCAAAGAAATTCAGGGTCCATAACTCGTATTTTTCAATCAATTAGATCAACGATGATCTTTTTTTGGGAACTCATATAACATGGATGTATGCATTTAACCAACTACCAATATTTATTAAAAGTGAAGTATTTCTTTCAATTGGAAATCATATATCCATCATATTTTGTTTTATTTTGACAATAGATATTTTGAATTTGTTTTTTAAAATTTCATACATATAAATCATCAGTTTGATTAATTTTCAACTATATTTATTTCTTTTATGATAGTTTTACATTTATCAATTTTTAATGTGTATATTTTGTGCTAGATAAATTTTTTTGTTATGTTACTATATTTTTATTCTAAACTATAATTCACCCAAATTAATCATACCATATTATAAAGTCAAGTGTTTTATCATCAGTGTTACTATATATCTTGATTAATAATCATTATATATTTTATCTTAATGTGTGAGGTATGGTGAATTGAATTAGAATTAATATTTTGGACATTCCCACACTAGAAACAGAGATTTATAGAAAATAAAAAATTTGAATTGATCCAAGTACAATAATAAAAATGATATAATAAAAATATGATTTTTTAGTTTTATAATTTAGAAACATAATCATGACAAATATATGAATCCAAAATCAATAAAGCAGAATATGAATCAAAATTGGGATTTCATGATGAAAATATTTGAACTCCATTAAAGGGTTATCAAAAATGCGTTTTAATACCATATCAAATGAAATATTTTGTTATTTATAAAATAAAAAGAGGGTTAATAGAAAGAGCCAAAGGATATAATTTTAAAATAACATTACTTACTACGTTATATAATCATAAGATATATGGTCAAAATGGTATGATTGGACATCAATGTTAGGAATTTAATATTCTTGATGAAAATATCATTAAATATAGGAAAAAATAATTAATTAAATTTTCATCACCTAAATTGAATAAAATTTCATTCTCAAATGATATCTTGGGGATGAATCTCTATTTTTGATGACTTAATTATTTATTCTGTATCAATACTTTTCACTAAGAAATATATATATATATATATATTTTATTTTTATTTGTTTAATGAACATATTTTTTATTTCATAACTACAAATGTTATGTTTGTTAATAGTGTGTCTTCCTTTTTGATAATTTTAAATAGAGGAAAATCTTATTATCTACGGAATACCAATGAAATTGAAGTAAATAAGATATATTGGGGTATGATTTTTTCATGTATTTTTTCCTCTAATTATGGTAGAAATATTTTATATTAATTTTTTTAATATGTTCTATTTTAGAATGTGAATATTCTTGATATTATGGGCTTGTAGAAGAATTTTTTCATGATTTTATTTCATTAAATGTCCGTTTTATTACATTTATTTAACCTCACAGTTGTATTTTAAAAATTTCTATATTCCTTTAATGATTCATTTTCACAATATAACTAGTGGAGAGATACAAGGAGTTTTTATTTTGTTTTAAAAAATTATTGAAATAAAAATAATTTTGTAACAACGGGAGATGAATGGGTTAAAACGGAAGAATGATTATAAAATCATGAATTGTTTTGAAAGTGATAGAAAATACATCTAGGTGAGAGAAGTATAATTATGATAGGGAAATCTATAATAATTTGTATATTATTAAAATAAATTAAGGGAAATAAATTTCTTGAAACATTTATTGAATATCTAAAGGGAGAGTATGTTTTATCAAAGTCACATGAATTTTTTTACTTTGTTTCCTTTTAATATTTTATTATATAGTTAAAAATTAATTTTCATGTTTTTGGTACTATATAAATGGGAGATAATCTTAATTCTTTTTAATATAAGAACTAAGTTTTGAATATTTTTTTTGGATCAAAACACAATGCTTATTTTACATGTACATTAATTTATTTTTAGATATTTTTGATATGTATCCATAAATTTTGATATAGTAGGTGTTGTACAAATGAATCTATAATTTTTTTTATATAATTATAAATTAATATTAATTACATCAATTATACGATGAAGATGCTTATAATTTTTTAATAATTATACCCAAACAAATTATTGGAGTTAGTTTGATTAACATCAATAAATTTAGAATGAGTTCCTTGAAACATAAGTTATAATAATTATTGAATAATTGTATTCATGAGTTAATAAATCGTCTTATAACTAGTTATTGGATTGATTATATTAGGATTGAACTTATATATATACTATTTGAATTTATTAGTTGTATAGGAAGTACTTTTTGACGATTACATAGATTAAAGAGGGCCTTAAGGGTAGAGATTCTAGCTACTGTAATTTTATTGACCAACGTCCAATTGTAGAATATTTATCATCTAATCAGTGACGTGAATAACTTACATTGTATAAAAAATAACACATTTATTGGGTTAATAATACTCTAATTACATTTGATTGAAATCAACATAATCATTTGAATTATAATCATTGGTAATATTGTTTTATTGTGTTTTTTATTTTCTGAATAAATTAATTTTTTTATTAAACTTTAGTTAGGATTGTATTTAAATTAATTATTCCAGCTCTATTATTCTAGAAATATTTTTAGTGATTTATTTTTTATTTCTTTATCTCTTTTTTAAAAAAGATATATTCTCATATTAATTTCAAAATGGAATTTTTAACTAATTTATTCATGAGTGGGAATATTATAACATCCTTGGAAATGATTGAATATAAAAATTTCATATTAATTAATATTTATGGATTAATTAACAATTTTATCTTAATAGAGGTTTTATTTCCATTATCATTCATGACACAAAAACAATGATTTTATTTGTAATCATACATTACACACAATAATGGGTTGTACCAAAAAATTAATATATTGTTAATATTATTAATATAATTGGTAGACATAGCTTAGTCCTTATGTTTATGGGAAGGAATTTGAATAACTGTATTATGTTCAAATATATTTATTAATTGTTTTTACATTTATACAATAATTTTTATTGGATTAATATGAGAATAAATCCAATTTTAGGCATTAAAATCTTTAAATTTTATATCATAGTATTACAACCATTTAACAGAGACCCCATGTTAAATAAATTTTTTATCAATTTTATAATTTTTATATGAAAAATAATCATAATTTTTTAGTGAGGGATATAAATATTTACATTGGGTGTATTATTGTGTTTTTTGAGAACTATCATATTTTGATGAATTGGGATTAATACTGAATTTTATTGAAAACTGGTTTATTCATGTAGTTAATTAATAATGATATATTATGATATTAATTTTGTGAAGTATTATTTGATAAATTTTATATCATTTAAAGTATTTTATGTCATTTTATACTATTTCTCAATGAATTTAGATTTAAAACCATAGAAATCTTTTTAACATTTTTACTTTAAAACCCCTTTTGTCATCTTGTCTCTGGGATTTACATTAAAATAATTTCTATGACTTCTGAGTTTGGAATTTAGAAAAAATGAATAAATATATTTGTATAATAAAAATTTATAATTTCATTATGTTAAATAGATTATTTGACAAGAAATATTAGTGAATGGTATTATAAATAATTATAGTGACTGAGAAGTAAATTAACACAACACTTCACTAAAACATAAACTTTAGCATCAAATAGATCTAGAAACTTCTCCAAAATCCATTTTATTTTATACGTATACAATATAATCCAATTTTTGTAATTTTCATCATCATTGGAGGCTTATTTCATAGAAAAAATGCGGGTAGAATACCCTCATAAACAATTTACATGAATTTTTCTCCTCCATTACTATAAAATAGTACTCACCCATCCCATTTGTACAGACCTCTCAAGACATTTTTTTCTACCAAAATAAACTGAAAATATCTCCAATAATACCTAAATTTATCTAAGAAGAGTTTTATTGGGATAAAATCTATACTAGTAATCCCCTTTAGGTAAACTAAAAGGAGTTACCCAAATAAGAGGAATCATCCTTCCTCAGGCTCCACTGTTTTATTATCATCCACCATCAATAAAATTATTCTTATTAGATAATTAGTTAAAAAACTATTTATCCATAATATAAAAAGGTGTTTTTATTCTATGTTTTCAATGTAAACACACAAAATATCTTATCTAATGGGTAACGAATATGATGTAATACAGTTTGACCAACTATAACCTCAAAAAATAATATTGTTTGTTTTTCCATTACCACCTATCATATTTAGGAATTAACATAGAAAATATTTTTTAATATGAAATATATTATTTTTAGGATTTATACGTGTTTATATAATTTATATATATATATACATTAATTCATTAGATTTTGTGTAAAAATGATAACATCATTTCTGGACATGTGGACTTCTGCCTCCTGAAAGCATTGTGATACGTTCTGACACTATATTTTATGTTTTAATGGTTAGATGAATAAAAAATACATGAAATATATAAATTAATAAGAAATTGTTTAAAAATAACAATTATTTATATATAATATATAATTTTCTTTATCACCTTTTGACATACTGAAACTGTGATAACACTATTCCTGGACGTTTTAACAATCACCTCTTCGATGTGATCTCATTTCTTTTCAATTACATGAATTGTATAAGTATGTATATATTATTATAATGATATGGTATTTATCATTCAATGGTTAATTTGGAGAGATAAATTTTAATTACCTTCTCTCAATACATATAATCTAAAAATGATAAGATTACTCATGCATACGTATGGCCTACCGTCCCCATCAATGTTATATTGGTTTATTAATCATAACTATATTTCAGGATTGGATTTAGAAATAGAATCGGTGTGTAAATATTTTAAATATTTCTTGCTTATTATTATTTTTTGGTTTATCTAATAATCACTTTTTCTATATTTGACCAACCAAAGTCGTTCTGGATATATAAACCAAGTATGGTCAAAACCCCGGAAATATTCATAATTGATTATGTAGTTGTTTAAAACATTATAATAAGTGAAATAAATGACCTTATAACCATGATAAATGTTCTATGTCATGTATTTAATTAACATATGTTTATTACTGTGGAAGATAATGACCCCTATGGCATGTTATACTCAAGGTAAGGAATTTCCTCTCGATCTACATTTATTGAGATATTTCTTAATGATATGGACAATTACTATTTTTTGAGGTGTATATATATATCCTATTATATTCAATATAAACTTCTTATCAATTATGATTTTTTTTCATTTCTGTTAAATGTTATCATTTATTGGTTTTTATGACTTAAATTTTAAAAGTTATATGGGATCCTTTGAGTGTTTATAGATTCATTAGATGACTTTTAGTATTCATGATAATTTTTTACATATTTAATTAGATAGATATAAAAGGGTAATAAAGTAAATTTAAGGTCCATTTTTAATTCTAATAAAAATGTTTCAAAATGATTCTTTTTACATGTTTATTATGGAATATATTGAAAACTGACAAAATGACTATTCTATTCTTAACATACACAGTGATATTGAATTTTCCACCACCATTGCCATTATATTTTTCCTCTTCCGTGGAATTTTTTTAACATTTATTAAATGAAAACCCTTATTTAATTTTTGGGTATTTTAATATTAATTTATTTTGGAAATGAAATGTGTATTTTGTATAGAATATTTTCATTTTGAATGAAAATTATATTTTATTATATACTTGAGTTTTGTATACGATTTTAAATGATATTTTCAATTGATGTAATTTTTTATTTATTGTGGTGATTAATGGACATCCTAAATAAAGGGTGCACCACTATAAATCTAAGTGAGATTGTTATAGATTAAATGATTGTTGTTTCTATATTTCACTCCAATGAATTGAAAAAATATAATTTTCTCTAGTGAATTTTATTATTAGAAGTTTGTAAGATAATTCTAATATATAATGAATCTCTATGGGTTATCTAATTGTACATTGTAATGATGATTCAAGTTATATAAATAAATTTTATATATTTATAATGTATTTCCATAGAAATCATTTATTTTTAAATGTTAAATGAAATGATAATTATTAAAAAATAGTACTTCCATATTCTGAAAATATGTTATATTTTTATGTATGCATTTTAATGATTTTTAATGTTTTTTGGACTAATAGATTCGTTCTTATTTATATCCCTTACTAATTTTTCTTTCTCATCCCATAATTTTTATGTTTTTCTATGTATTTATGAGTGATTAAGGGATTATAAAAATTCATTTTGAATATTGTGAATATATTTAAAAAAAGACATCACAAATTATTTTAAAGCTATTAGATTATGGTAAAAGTTTACTTTGTTTAAATGTGTCCTCATTTTATTTTTTATATTTTCTTATGAGTAATTTATGGCCTAATTTTTTAAAAAATATAATTAAAATGATCCTTAATATGTAATAAAGTAAACTTGTTGACAATAATTAAGAATATTTAATCCTTAAGGTTGATGAATTATAGTTTATATTAATGTTCGGTTTATATAACTTTAGTGTTTATGGTAGTATTAATTAATTTCCCTTAAAATATTTCACCATAAGGCCATGTTAATATTTTATTGCATTCAAAGATTACCTTGTTACTTTTTTAAGAATATTTCAGTTCAGAATGGTTTCTAATAGATAAATCTAGGAATAGTTAGTGGGAATGATCTGAGAAGAAGATATCCTTCCAAATCAACTTCTATAAGGTGATTGGAATTACAATATAATAGTTTTCCACTATTATGGATCTGTCAATGAATGATATAAATGGTGGTGGTATCCCTATTAGAGGGGAACATGATATACCCCCAATGAATGTGTTTTCAGGATTTCTGGAAGCCACCCACCCACCATTCATTAGATCATACGACCCAGTGGAATCAAAATGATAGGTCAATACTCTAGAAGTGATATTTAATGTAATTGGATGTTTATAACATCAAGTTGTATAGAAGGTGATGCTAATCGATGATGGTCTTTATTAAGAATACTATAGAAAAATATTTTCTATATCCCATCGAATGGAAAAAAAATAAATGATATATTCCTTGAGAAATACTTTCCTATGTTTTTTCTCCAAATAGAGTATAAATTAATGTCATTAAGAAAAAATGATGAAGACAATATAGGTCTATCTAAAGGGAACATCACAAAATTGGCTCAGTATTTACAACATTTTATTTGGGAAACATATAGAAAAACTATTTTATTTTTATCAGGATTTAAACAATCTATATAAATATATTTATCTGCATGATAATTTTAAATCAATTATATTTATATTATTTTTGCTGAAATGGTTGAGTTTGAGTTTTTAAAACTTATGTTTCACAAGTTGATGAACATTTAAAACATATTGGATGTCATGTGATGGGGAAACATGAAATAATAAAATATAGAGGTATGAAAATAATGTAACAATCTAGTATAAATTTTGGTAATAGGAACCAAGGGAAATTTATTTTAATGGTAGTGAAGTGATACCGATGAAGAAAGTATGGACACAAGTCCTGGGAATGTAAGGAAAATAATCCCAAGGAAACAAATATTATAATATATATTAGCCATCTAGAGTAAGAATTTTTAGATGTAATGAGTGGGTCATTATTCTAAATCATTTCAACAAAACATTTCATAGGAATAAAAATTCAGAATGAGAAATTCAATGGTGTAGTGAGGTTATATCTTACTATGATAGTGGATATTAAGCTCTCAAATGAATAGGTGATAGTTATGATACATACATTTTTGAATTATACTAATACATTCTTTGATTCGTGATCATCATTCATTTTTGATAAATTTTCTTGAAATCGGGAATATCAACTAAGGAATATAAAACATACGTTTTGGTTAAAACATCAAGAATATGTATCAAAGGAAAAATGTTTTGTACAAATGTTCGTATTATTGTCAATGTGATGATATTTCCTGAAAACATGTTTGAACAAGAAATAATATATATTTATATTTAATTATTTTTAAGGATTGGCATTCAGTTAATTAGGATGAGATATATTTTATTGCTAATAATGTTGGGATCATTGATTTCATGCCTTCGATAAATTACCATGAAGCTAAGAAATTGATTATAGATGGAAATGATTGTTTCCAAGTTCATATTATTGAAACTAACGAAACTATTCAAATTAGTGATGTGAATTTGGTTAATGAATACATGGATGTTTTTGTTGATGATTTTCTATATGCTATTCAGAATCAATAGATGAACATTAATATTGACATAGTTCCTAATTTGAAACCTATTTATAAACCCCATTATTGAATGGAAAAAGTGGAAATTTTATAGTTTACAAATCAATTTCATATATTAGTAAATACATATTCATATGACCTCAGACATCAACTCTCTATCTTGTTAAAAAATGATAAATATTTTAGATTTTTCATTTAATATAGAGCCTTGAATAACATTAATATTATGAACAAGAATCATTTACCTATTATTGAATAATTAATTGATCATCTCCAAGGAGGACATTATTGTTCAAAGGTTAACATGAGGTTGGAATACTATCAATCGGAAGTGAAGTAATCTAACATTGCGAAGTCTGTCATTCAATCTATATATGGAAACTATGAATTTCAAGTCATGTAATTTGGGTATTATAATTCATTTGATATATTCATGTATGTAATAAATAAAATATCTCATAATTTATTGAATATGACTGTGGTTATGATTATTGATGAAGTCATAGTATTTACAAATATTCAATATGACCATGCAAGTCAAAGGAATGATTTCAAAAATGTTATTGAAAGTAAATATAATGGGGAATTTTAAAGTGTAAAATTCTGTTGAAAAAAAATTCATTTGTTGGTCAGATTATTTCTAAATATTGATTCACTATAGATCTTACTGAAACAAAAGTTTTTGATGAATATGAAAGACCCATGAATATCACCTTCATAAATATAATTTTTTAAATAGCTTCTTACAACTATTGGTTTATTGAAACCATTTCTTGGTTGTTAAGCCCAATGACTATGTAAACACGAAAGGCAGATAAGTTAATTTGGAAACAATAATGTGATGTTTTTTTTCTAGTACTATAAATAATATCATTTAATGATCATGTTTTATAATAGACTAATATTAATGGTTATTTTATCATCTATAATGATTAATTATTGAATGTACATAGTTTTTTCATAACATAAAATGATTATGAAATTTATTAAACTTCATGTGAGTTGAATCCTCATGAGATTAATTACACTACACATGATTTGAAATTATTTAATATTCTTTTTTCATTAAAAATTTAGAGGATTAATTTTTATAATCAAAAGGGTGAAATATATAACGATAAAAAAAATTTAAATTATTTATTCACTTACAAATAATTGAAAATGAGACACAGAAGATGGACGGAACTAATTAGAGATAATGATTACTGAATTCAATATCATCAAGGAAATGAAAACACTGTGGTCAATGCATTGAGTCAAAAAAACCAATTATATACAAAAAATGATAAATTTGGAAATTAACCATTATTTTAATATTTTAATGAAAATTTTCTTAGTTGTTGTGGATGAAAAGACATATTATATTATTTTCATGTTTTAATGCAATAATATTTAACAGAAATAATAAAGAGAGTTGAGGATTTGGATCAATTGTTATATGAAAAGGTATAATTTTTAAAAAATGATAAGTTTCTTAATTTCAATATTGATTAATAATGTGATTTATGACTTGTAAAAATATTATTGGTTCCTTGAAATTAATAGCTGAGGAATGAATGGTTGAATGAAGTTCATAGTTATCCTTTTTCAATTCATTTGGGAGGAACTACAATTTATAGAGACCTTCAGGAGTATTACAATTGGTTGGGAATTAAAGTGATATTGTTGAATTTATTGTGATGTGTTTGATTTTTAAGTCCTTCAACAGAGAGAGAACGTTATTTAAGTGGATTATATAACAATTTATAGTACCGGTGGGGAAATGAGAGAATATATAAATGGATTTCTTGAACTCATTACCAAAAAACTTTCTAGGTAATAACGATCTTTTGATTATTGTTTATTGATTAACCAAATATGCACAATTTTTTTCATCTTAGATAAAATGTTATTAAGGAATGTCTCTTGTTTTAATATAAGAGAAATTATAATATTATGTAGATAACCTATCCTTATTTTATTAAATTTATTCCTATATTCATATAAATTTTTTGTAAAGGTCTTTCGACGAAATTGAATGAAAATTTTAATTTCTGAAGGGTTTTTAATTGACATTATGAGCATATAATTCAAACCATAGATGATATGATACATTATTATTCAATGGATAATCAATTAATTTATGATCAATATCCATATTAGATTGCGTTTTCATATTATAATAGTTTATATTGAAGTATATTTATTGAGCTATTTCATATATAATATTGATAGGAGTGTTGGAAACCATATTTTTATGATGATATTGGAAAATGAAGATGATGGTACCAACGTTGGTATATTAAAAGAGAGATTAATTTCATTTTATTTTGTGCTAGATGAGGGTAGCTCAGTGTAGGAAGAAGAGTTATGAATATAACTATAGAAAAATATATTTATTTTAATATAGGTGGTCAATTTTTAAAATGTTTCTCCACGGAGAAGTGTGATTCGTTTTGGTATGATGGGGAAGTTGAGTAGACAGTTCAATGGACCATATGAAATCTAGGAGAAATTTGGTTATGTATCCAAATGAGTGGATTTTCCTCTAAGTTTTTCCTAGGTACACAATATCATTCAAGTTTCAATTAAAAGATGTATGTTAAAAATTATTCTCATATTTTGAGTCCTAAAGTAGTTCACTTGGAAAGGAATCTTTCTTATGAGGAATAACCATTTCACGTAATTAACCATAGATCAGACATGTTTTGGAATAAGGTGATTTATTAGGAAATGTTTTTATAGAAAACCCATATTCTTGGAGAGGAATTATGGGAAAATAAAAATGTTATGAGGTAGAAATATCACCAATAATTTTATTTGTGAATAAAATTGAGAAGAAACAATCTCTAAATAGGGGAAGGATGTAACATAATAGGTAATGATAGAATACATATTACTCATAATTATTAATATTTATGAAGTTAATATTAGTTTACCTTAATGGGTACACTATTATCGATAGAGTGCCTAGCACAGAATAATGATTTTCATCAGAAACATATATTTCACTCATGTTTGGGTTATATAAAAAAATAACATATTGTATTTTTTTATATTAAGTTGAATTGATATGATACCCTTTGTGGAGGAATTAATTCATATAAAAAATATATTTTGTTCATATAATTTTCCTGAATATTTTTACATTCATCTGATTCCTTTTATAGGCATAAAATATAAACAAATCCAACTTTAATGCTATATATTATTAGAAGGATAGTTTACCATCTTTTAAAAGAGAATACTTATAAAATATAGTTTATTACAATTTTAAAATATTTTTTTTGAATGAATAAACTTCATTTTGGAATATTTAATTTAAAATTTTACTTAGGATATATTTTTATAATTTTTCCGAGTACTTTCACATTTTGAGGAGTAATGGATAATATCAGATTTAAATTCAAAACACCTTTTCCAAAAAAATTATTTAAAGAGATAAATTATGTTATAATTTGCTATTAATTCATTATTAGATTAATTATAAGTCATGTATTCTAATTTCTGTAATTTTAAATAGTTTCACATTTAATTTAGACATAACAACCTAGCAAACATTTATTATACATTAAGAACATGAATTTTCATTCAGTCTACATGATTTAATTTAAATTTGTTTCTTCCAAACATTGTATTTATAGTTGGAAAAAGTTTATTCAATATTAGAAATAATCATAATATATAATTTTATTAATTTTTACATAGTTATTAATAAAATAACATTAAATATATCTAATGTAATGACATCGTTTAAGAGAAAAATGAGCTATAAAAATGACTTAACCTTACGCATTAGAGCTAAAATGACCTAGAAACTTGTCCCAAAGATATTTAATGTCCATATTTATAACATATTCTCCATTTTATATAATATTTAAAATTATTGGACACTTTTTGAATGGTAAAACATATTTGGAATAAACTTTCCAAACTATAACAAAAATGTCACTCCTCTTCCACTATAAAAGAAACTCAAAATTCATAGTTATTCACACATCTCAAGCGCTATGGATCAAACAAAATAATATAAAATAATATCCAAACAATCCTAACATCATCCTAGAATTGTTAAATTTGTATTATATCCATACAAGGAAGCCGTTTAGTGAAAACATAAATGAGTTTCCCAAAGAATATGTGACATCCTTTCTGATGCTACTACAATCTATTTTCATTATCAACCACCTAAATTAGTCTTATTTTATTATTATATAATAACCTCAATATCCCAAATATATTGATATGTATTTATTATAAGGGTTATACATACACATTCACACACTTCCAATAATTTTTAATGAGCATACAATTATTGTTTACTAAAAACTTACCAGCCATGAAACAATAGTCTTCATTTTTCTTTCACAACCACTCATAGTTGGGAATTATTATGGAAAAATATATATTTATATATTATATATATATGATATTTATGATTTCATTATTCTTATGTAATTTTTATATACACATAACATCAATATTTCTTTTTTATGAAAAATAATTTACATCGTTTGTTGCTGTGTAAGTACCGCCTCCTCGAAGAGATGTGATATGTTTACACACTAAATGGAATGCATTTAAAATAGGTTCAATGAAAAATAATTTACATAAATAAAACCATATGATATTAATTAAATAATTACTACCATATAAATACAAATTATCATTTTCTTTAAAACATTTATAAATACTAAAAAAGTGATAACATCATTCATGGACGTGTGGACTGTCGCCACCTCAACATGATGTGATTACTATTACAAATAAATATTTTATATATGTATGTCTACGATAAAATTATATGTTATTCATTATATAATTATCATTATTTAATAATATTTGTTTCTTACCTTTTTTCCATAATGGCCATTGATAAATGGGAACACTGTTCTTGCATATGTCGGGTCTACCATCCCCATGAGTTTAATGTTGGATCCTTTTTCATAACCATTGTTCATGATTTGTTTTAAAAACAATATTGATTTTTATATTTTATAATTATTTCATGATAATTATTCTAGTGAAATTTAATTGATCCCCCATTTGACCATAATTGACCTTCAATATTTATTTTACATGTATACAAACATGGTCAAAATAACCGACGTAATCCTACTTATTTAGGTAGTAGTATACAAAACTGGAACATCTGAAATAAAAGTGATGATATACATGAAAAATATTCTTAATAAAATAGATACTTAACAAATGTGTGTTATTCACGAAGATAAATACCCATATGATAGGTCCAACTAATGAGAATGTATTTTATCTCAATCTATATTCATTGAGTAATTATTTAATGTTATTCCCATTAATTCTTTTAAATGGTGTATATGCTACCCATTTTAAAATCCAATCCTATATTTAATCTTCTATCAATTTATTTAATGTTTTCTTAAATTTTAATCATTCTTGGTGCTTATTAATTAAATGTTAACAG
Source organism: Viscum album (assembly GCA_963277665.1). Lineage (NCBI taxonomy): Eukaryota > Viridiplantae > Streptophyta > Magnoliopsida > Santalales > Viscaceae > Viscum > Viscum album. Next base: position 1,462,297,526 of record OY728165.1, on the reverse strand, counting down.
TTGTATGGGATTATTTTAATGTTTAATGATTTAATCGTTTCCTTTCAATAACAATGATATCATTTTACATGTTTATTTATATGAATTTAAACGGGTTATAATGGGAAATTATATGCTTATTTTAATTCAATTTTAATTTTTTCATCAAGTATTGTCTCTAAATGATTTATATGATACTTTTTAAAAAATTTAAGAAAGTAATGTTCTAAAATTGTTGTAAATGGTGACAATAATTTATCCACCACTGGGTCCATTATATTATTTTCTGATTCCTTTGAAATATTTCATACTTTAAAAAATGAAAAACATTCTCTATTTTGTTTTTTATTTTTGTATTGAAAATGGTTTTTTATATGGAATAGTTTTTTAATAATAGAATTTTTGAAATGGAATAGAATTTTATCATATGAATGTATTTTTATAACGTGTTAAAAAATATTTATTCAAATGATGTAATTTTATATTTCATTATGTGGTACTTATAAATTATATATATTGGTGTACCAATATAGTTTCGGGTGATCCTATTATATATTAAGCTATGGGTGCACCAATATAGCACTCCAAATAATTCATTAATGATTATATCTTATGAATAATTATATTATATGTTTTATGTATGGATATTACAATCTACACGGGATATATTGGGGATCTATAAGGGTCTAATGTTATTATTCGCCAAGGTATATACCAGAATGTTTTACGTTGCTAATGAGTTTCCATGGAAATCATTTTTTTTATGATTGTGTAATTGATTCTTATTAAAAATTATATTTCCCACTTTGTGTAAAATTTTTTGTTTTTAATTAAGTATTTTCATGAGTTTTAAAATTTATCAGTGGACTAATAATTTCATTATTTTTTTATATCACTTATTTGTGTTTTTATGATCATACCATGTTTATAATATTTCTCACAATACATAAATATGATTAATTTATTTTAGGAATTATTGTTTATTTTCATGAAGATTATTCTTAAAAAGGATCATGTGTTATTGTAATTGATTTAGATTATGGATAAAATTGAAAATATTCCGAAGTACCACATTGATTTTTTATGATTTTTATGTATAATATATGGCCCAATTATCTAAAATTCATCACCTAAAATTATCCATCATGTGATATAATGTAGAATTGTTGAATTATGTCAATATTATGTATTTTTTAAGGCTACAGACTTATAAATATTGTATGTTTAAATTAAAATTCTATTCAACCCTATAAGAATATAAAATTTTATAGTGGTGTGGATAGATAATGGAATACATAGTTATGGTTGGTGGATATTAGACCATATGTATTTTTATTTCTTCTTAATTTTATGTATTCTTTCCTCTTTAGATAATGTATTTATGCTGATATTATAATTATATGAATGATTGTATGTTGCAGTATTACACATGCTATTAGTTTATATTGAAATAATACACCATATAGTATTTCTAACAATAAAAACTGAATTATTTTGATGTTTGTCAATTGAATTATCACTTGTTCCCATTTGATAGAATTCATAGAGGTGTGAGTTAGTGATTCAATCATCTTCAAGAAAATGGATATTTGAAATTTTTAAATTTTGTTTTTAATGGGTTTTTTATTTTATATTGGTATGTTTAAAATTGTTTTGATTTTAAATTATTTTAATTAGAATATATTTTAATAATTAAATGTACATAATTTTCCTAGGATATATTTCACTAAATTATATAAAGGTACATCACTGAGTAATTATTAAATGATATGATATTTTTAATATTTTAAAAATGGGTAACTAAAATTTATTTTAACGACAAAACATGATTTTTTTTGTAAATTTATTATTCTTGGAGTATGTGTGGGACAGTACATATTCTTAATGAAAATATTATTATGTGTGATTTATTTTTATTCTTGATTATATTATATGAGTATTTGTAATATATGATGGTTCATGATAATACTTGGTTAAATTATTGACCCCTTAATTGTTTGATGCATTAGTTATTCTAGTTTGGGGTTCATATTAGGAGTCCAGAAAACATTACACTCATATGATCATGAGAGACAAATTATTCAATTATAGTGTTTTGAACACCTCTATGACCATAAATTCTTAGTGTCAAGTCATGTGTATATGTGAGAATCTTTTAGTGGTCAATTATTGATTATGGTCTGGATATTCTATGAACCACTAGATTATGTGTTTTACCTTAAATTAATTGTGTTATGATAGAGAGCATTTCAGAACTACCCTACATTAAGTATTTGAGATATTATGGACTTGTGGTCTAACTTTTTATTTCTATATTGGAGTGCCACTATAATTACCCCCCATATTGAAATGTATTATATTAATTGAATAATTTTTTATTGATAAAAAAGGATAGGTTTGTGGATATATTTCTAATGTTATGAAGATTCTTGACATCAATTAATGAAATTTAGATAGTCATGTAGATGTGGCATCCCATGTTAAAGACAATGATCATACAATAGAATAATAAAATGTTACTTCTTCAGTAGATTTATATTTTTTATAGTTTGATTAATTGTGACCATATATCTATCATGTGTGGTATCGATTATTCTGTGGTTGAAATAATGTACATTGATACTACATATATGGTGGGGTGTATCCTAGAAAACCAACATGATTCATGTTGAAATCATGTATTGCGATTTTTATTTTCCTTTATAGACATGTGTATGAATTTATTTTCCCAGTAGATTTGTGTACATTATGATTTTTTCTCTCCATTTTGAGTGTCCAAACAATGAGTTATTGTTTATGTGGATTAAGAAGAGAATATATTAATCATTTTGTAAAATTAATTACATATAACAATGTAGAATATATTTCTCAACCGATACATCTATAGTAAGTCCATGAATAATAGAGGACACTAAATGTAGTTATTTATTATGATTCAATGGAATGATCTAAGAGATATAGGTATTTCCAAGGAGTTAATAATCATACATTGATATCATACACCTATGATGATTTATAATATACAATAATGATGAAGGTGAACTTTATGGGTTTTCTGGATGATAGTTCTTATAAGAATTACTAATGTGAGATGTATCAATGCAATATTTACGGGTCTTTATAATTTCATATGGTTTCTCCCCATCAATTTTTTATATATTTATATTATTAAGGGGTTAATTTTATATATTTTCTTGTTTCTTTGTGACATAATTTACAATTATTATTGATCTAACTAATGTATAACATTTTATATTAATTGTTAGATACCTTTTGATTTATTTTTATTTATTTTCATAGTATAGTAATTATTTCCAAGGATTTTTAACAAATTGGTCTTTTATGGGACGTTAAATGACTAATATTAATGTAAAGACATTTATGAGAGAGAGATTATGGTTGAGAAATGATACCTAGTTGTTATATTGTGAAATGAAATGAGAATATCTTTTAGGACACATTATTGGGGAGTGTGGGTATATGTTTATTTTGTTATATACTGGTCTGTCCTGAACTATGTTGTGTTGTAATTTTATGTATTAAAGGGGTGTTCATGTCTATTTAACACCCATAATAACAATGTTTAATTGTACTACATTAGCATGTATGAGATATAAATTTTTTATTAGTGTAGGGGAACTCACCATTGGGTTTAGTGTATATCCCCCTGATCACTAAAACCCAATGAGACAAGGATATTGGAAAAATCCAAGAGATTCAATAGATATACCCCTACCAGTGTACATAGAATTTTTTTTGATATACTTGTGTAATTGTTTTCAACATATATTATTAATTAATAGATTAAATAATTATTTATTACAACCCAAAATGGTATATCGACTATTGTTTGGATTGGTGATCATCTTGTGAGTAATGATGGAGGCAATTAATTTCATAATTATTGTAATACATCTGTAATGACTATAGAAATTAATTCTTAATATATTTTTTCTGTTTATTTTTTTATATTATTTCATATCTATTATATGGATGAATCATATAGACTATAGTTTAATGTTATATATTTTAAAATGGGATTCCACTTTAATCTCCCTTTTTCTCTTTTCGAGGAATGGTGTATGTTATTTGTATAAATATATCATACTAATTTTTTAGAAGATTCTTGTATGTGGATTATAGTTTATTTTATATCAATATATATATATGATTTAATTTTACACCCAATTCTAGATTGTATCTTTTGGAATATGGGGAGGCATTGATTATGTCACATTATATTCTATCATGGATAAAATTTTTGTAAATTTTTAAGGAAAACTAATCAGATCACAATGGGATGGTTTCACAAGAATGTTAGTAATGATAACTGAACATTGTTGTTCATGAATTATCTAGTATCATAATGTCATATTGTATATCTCCTATAACCAAATGTTGTTATTACTAAATATAGACATTTAACTTTTAAAGGACATAAACGGTGGTACCCATTTGGTTTATTTTTAAAAGGGGTAAATAGTATACACGAATTCAATTTCATGTCTTGGGGTAGAAGTATATGTCAAATCATTTGGGATAATTATTACCATATATTTGAGATTATAGTAATAAGATTCATGAAAAAAGGGGAAAATCCAAAGTGATTAATATGATAATGAAAAAGATTGTTATTTTAGGAATATAGTTTAATGAACAAAGGAATAAATAGATTAGTTTAGATTTAGATCTAAAACACAGGGTGTCTTTATCAGGAATATATTATATAGTATTTAAGTGAAAAAAAATATTTTTTCACAACTTTGTGTTATCAGAATCTATGTTCCATATTTAAAACATGTTTCTAGACATTGGAAACATTGAATTTAAAAATAAAACCAATGTGGGATGAATTTTTATCCTAGAATGATTAAAATTGGGGAATAATGAAATTAATTCAAAATACGTTTTTCATATATTTATTTGGACGTAATTGTATGATATATATATATATATGATAAAAAAAATTAATTATGAAGATAAATATTCGATGACTAAGACCATATTTAGAAGGATAAAAAAACATAATATTATTAACGAAATATTATAAGCCATAGATTTTATAGAATATGTATAAAAAATAAATATTTTTCATTAATAATTTTGAGAATATAACACAAAAAATTTATAGTAGTACTATTATATCACTCTATGATGAAAAGTATCTTTCATTTAATTTTAATGTTGTTATATTGAAGAAAATTATAGATATCATAGGATGGTTAAACCACTGGTGGGTTAATAAACATGGTTGTGTAAATTTTTTTGAATATTTTTTTTAAGAATTAGTTATTATAATAGTTTTTAATATATTGTTACTAGAGATGTTACTACATATTAATGGTAGAACATATTATTAGAAGGATTTAACAACATTTTGTCTAAAACAAGATTATAATTTTTAAATTTTTATCATGGGAAAAAGAGTATATTTTTTTCAACATGATTATTGGAATTGGAACATTTATTTTAGAATAATTATTAGGTAAGGAGATATTATTATTTTGATGATTTTTTCTGGAATTTTATATTGAATGAACTTTTTAAATATTGAATAAAATCAATCGTTATGGGATATTTTAATAAAAATTATATTTTATTTGCGAAGTGTTATCATTGTCAAACATATGATTTTACAATTTAAGGAGATTTTTGAGGGTGGGTATAATGTATATTCATGAAATAAAAATATGTACATTGGATTCACTTTAATGAGTAATGATAAATTATAATATATATGAGATTAGGAGAGACATATTTTGACAATGTCATAGAAAATGTATTTAGACAATCATATATAATTACTCACGTAGATAATGATTATGAGAAAAAATTACATCATATCAGAGAATGGTTTTACATTAAGTCATTCATAGTAATGATTTTCAAGTCAATTCATAGTGAAAATATCATTACAAAATAAAATGAGAAAGAATAAGAGGTGAAGAAATGTGGCCACTATTTAGCCAATCATAAAATTATATTCACAAGATGGTAAAACAATTGATTTTATTTAAATTGCTGCATTGTTTTTATAATCTCCATAGATGTATAATTTTTTAGAGAATTTATGATTTTTTGATATCCATATAATTTTCTCTTTTCCCATGGGTTTCTTATTTTGGTGGGTTGATTTAGTTGATTTTTATGTTCTCACTACTTTGTGAAATGAATCCTTCCTTCATGAAAAGAGGCTCACACTTCATAACACATATGTATAATGATTATGACCTATGTGGTTGTAATATAGTAAGATGAATAAATTTTCTAACAATCTCAAAAAAGTTAGTGGAATTTACTAATTTTCAATTATCATCATTTTGTTACATGGTTTCGATATAAGACATAGTGCTCACTACATTATATTATTTAATATGGATAATTTTCTATTTCTATTTTTCATATATAGTTTGTGATTTTTTTTTGGAAAATAATTTTTATTTCTAATGAAAAGATTAATTCACCAATTTTTTACTTGTAAAATTATTTCTTTATAAGATCTAGTAGAGTATTGGTCATTAGCTCATGTAGAACCAAATATATTCCGGAAAAAATTCCATGAATTTCATTTACCTATCAAAATCAAATGAAATACTGATATAATTATTCTTCCCTCAATTTAAAAAATTCAACCTCCTTAATAAATGGTTTATTAGAGACTAACGAAATACATGGTGTTTATTCAGTGAAATATTTTGTCATTTTTTCAAATATAAAAAATTTAAATATATATGTTAATTATAAATCCAAAATTTTGATTAAAATGTACCACTTATTCAAAATATTTTATAATAAAATTGTATTTCAATGACAAGGGATAAAACCATTTTTTCAAAATCAACATTGAAAATTTATTTTAGTCAATTATAATGTAGTAATATTTCTATGAAAATATTAATTTCAGTTTGTAATTGGATATTGTTTAATATTTTTTTATCATTAAAATTTAACCCCATATATGATAATGTACTCAAAAAAATACTTCTATATAATAATAAATAGGATCATCTTGGTCTAGTTACATCTTTTTAGATATCATATCAATGTTTCCAATTATTACATAATTTATAATTTTTTTTAATTTCAAAATGGTTAATGAATTTTTTTATTATACAGGGTTGAATATTCTAAATTCAATGAGTTAAAAACAAATATAGTGGCCCTTTCACTAGTTCAGAAACACTATCCCCAATATATATATATATATATATATATATATATATATTTGTTCTAATGTTTTTACGATCTTTTTTCTAACAGACACCATAGGTGCAATAAAAAATTTCATAACTCATGCCATGTAATTTATAAATACCCCATACCTGAGTGATGAGTTATCTTCTAATAAAAGGGTCATTGAATTCAATTATAATTGTTATTAGGATATGATTAATGTTATGGACGGGATATGTGAGCTCATATAAAGATTCATGAAAATGAACTAGGGGGAGTTAGTTTTCCCTAACAAGAAAAAACATTGAATGTTTGGTGGGTGTCCTATAGAATTTCAGTGTGGATAGTAGAGGTCATTTAATCTACTAATAAAACTCTATTGGGGTACTAATTAAGTTAAATTGGATTTTTTTCATAGGTTGAATAAAATTCATTTTTTCAATCGTAATCCAAAAATTAATTAAATAAATGACCTTATTTTGATTTTATTTTTCATCTCCAGAAAAGTGAATTTTTATAGAAAACTTCTATTTCTCGGTACAATAAATTATTCATAGATTAAACACATAATAAATAAGACAATATTTTGTTTTGAGGGTTCTTACATTGAATTATAACACTTAATACATCATTTCTTCCTCTTGATCATTGTATTTTATTGAATATAAGGAGCATGAGTCACCATATCCTTTAATTATGTATTATGAATATCTTTATCCCTATGAAATATTAATTGAAATTGGTTATATTGGAAGGTGATCATGGATTACATAAAGTTATTCCATTGGGTTCTATATTTAATACCATGTATCACATTATGAAAAACATAATACATAATGACCATTTGTCTCAATCTTTACCAAAGGGATCAACGGGAAGATTTAATCTATTCTATAGTATTCATAGAGATATTATGTTAGGTAAATTTCAATGAATACTCTATCATATTCTTCTACTCATTGATATTTATCCTATAGATGTTTTTGGGTGAATATAATTTCATTAGAAACTAGTTTTAATTATAATAAATTAACTAAATTATTTCATGAATTATTATTCATCTCTTAGTTATGTTATTCTATTAAAATTCAACAATATTACTATTTCAATGGTCTTAAATTAAATTTATTCAATCATTGACTGTTCAATGATTTTAATAAGTTTTAAAATATATAATGGTTTGTTCCTTCAAGATAGCTACTATACATACATGTGTTTATACAGGATTATGTCTATTTTAGTCCTTACATATCATAATTTCAATGATGGTGATTAAAAATTTTCTGGAAAATTGTATTCCATCAAAGGTACAATTTAATGTTTTTTTGATATTCCATAGAGTTTTCCATTAATAGTAAACATGTTTATTTACTTGGAGAATCCATAGTCCCTAAATCATTGTATAAGATGATGGATTTGTATGAGATCAATGTTCCCTAACATGTTATTATAAATCCAATATTCATTAGAATAAAATACAATATTCCCCAACCCATTTATCCAACTCATTCCACTATGACCAGTTTCTAGAATTTTATCATTTAGGTTCATTTACACACGTATATTTGGGGGAATATATGTTCATGATTATAGTTATGATCGAAACATGGATCTAAATCCCACAATGTATTATAGTAATATAATAATACATATGTGCATGAGGCTAAAAATAGGTATGGTCATATTGGTCGTCCCTAGGTGAGGAGATACATTCTAATGAAATTGACAATTACAATAAATTTGGCATTTCTTTTTATTTTTTAAATATATTTATGTCATTATTTATATGTTTTTTCGGATAAAATATAATTTATGATATGTTTTTAGGTGTGGGACATAGAATACCTATGGAGTTATCATACACAATCCATATATGGTCCTGGATTGGGATATGTGATGATCAATTTATTCACAATAATGGTAAAGGTAGTGAGCCCAATCATGGGATAAATAAAAAAGAATGAGGGTTTGGGATGTTTTTATAGTGATTTAATGGTGGGTATATTGGAAGAAAATAGGATACCGTTGGCACTTTCTGGAGAGGATTTACATGAGGTTACTTTATATAGTGTCCTCAAACCATGTATAGTCTATTCACTATTGAATATTGGGGTATTTGGAATAGTTCTATAGGATTTCTATATAGTTTGTGATTTTAGTGCTCTTTTTATGATTTATAATTCATAAACAAGTCACATTGATCATTCTTACATTGTTACACCATTACACCACTATTATTATTGTGGATTTTTGTGAATGAAGATTGTATGAAATGTATGTTTGTTTTCTATTGTGCTGAACCCTTAATCCATTTTCACCATATCTTAAATGGAATGAAAAATAACACTTATATAATAACCATTTACTTAAAATATATTCCTACCTTTTGAAAATGAATGATTCATGTATGGTGTTTTGATGTTATGTCATGGGTTTCATATGATTAATTTGGTCATAATCATTGCAAAAAATTATTTGATGATGTTCATTGTAACGACCCGAACATTCATGATTAAAATTCCCTTTCATTTAATGAATTATTGATATAGAAAACAGATGTACTTTCTTTACTGGGGTTAAATAACTGCTAAGTATCATTGTCATTGATAATACAGTCATTGAACTATGATCACATGACTATTATATATATAGGGTTTTGCCAAATCCTTTCGACATAAACAATGGAAGTGATGCTCTTGACCAGTTTGATCATTCCCTTTGAAGCCCATTTATCAGATCTTTCAAGGGAGATATAATTTCTGGGATTTTCCCTAAACCAATCCCAAGACATGATTCAATAACTTAACCATTAGCGAAACGGTTTACGAGAGAAGATCAAGCTCATCGAGATCACAACCTAAATCATGTTCTTTGAACGACCCCAAGAATACCCCAACATCGCAAACCATACTCTTAGGGAATATAATAGTGTAATAATTGGATCTGTAATAGGACTCTAGGATTATTATTAAGTGGATTTATTTTTTATAAGATAAATAATATATTTTCATTTTATTATTTTAACATTGTAAATAAATTTTAAAGAACAAATAGTATTTTTAGTTAATATTTAAATTTAATAATAAAATCTATTTTGCCGAATGAATGGTTTATTAATTAAATAATATTTTAATAAAATAGTATTACAAAATTAATTTTTATTAAAGATAAATAATCATATAATTTTTATGAATTAAATTGTAATTTTTATTACGGTTTTAGAATTTCTTTGTCCACACCCGTCATATATCAATAAATGATTGTTTTTATTTTATAATTAAAAAATCAAATATATAGAAAATTATTTTGAGAAAATGAATATTATATTTTGAATCATGACGTTGAAATTATCCCACATTGAATTTTTCATATTTTTTCTGATACAACAAAATTTTTTCTTAAAACTTTAATACTGTATAAAAATATAATGTGTTTGATGACATCATAATGTCATTATAGTGATGTTATAAAATACTATAAATGGGATATTTTTCCAATATATGATTTATATATAAAAATATTTGATTTTATATTTTTTTATTTAATTTTATAATTCCTAAGTCGACCCTCCAAGACATATAAAAAAATTTATCATTTTAAAATGATTTCCATTATTGTGTGACTCTCCTCCACAAAAATAAGCCGTAAATTTTAATATGTTCAAAAATTGGCCTCATAAAATAATGTTTTCTACACAACATTGAAAATAACCATTTTTAACACCCCCCAAATTATTAAATGATATAACTCTGGTCAACAAGGTGCAGCTTCCTTTTTGGGAGCCTATCTGAATAGAACTCCACTGTTAATCGTTCTTGTCCCGAAGTAGTGATAGGGATGGGTGACCTTATGGGATGTTTTATGGGGTGTGTATGAGTGAGAACAAAACACACTGGAAAGGATATGTGTTGGCCTATGAGGATTTTCATTAGTCATAGGACCCATTCGAACACATGGTTGGGCCCTAGGGTGGGGGACACATGTCTATAGGGAAACTAGTGGTACCTCTAGGTATTGTAATTAGTAGGATGACCTTTTTAGGCACGTGGGTGGGCCCCATGGTGGGGACCACATGTCTGTGGGGAAAATGGGGGTACCTGGTGGGCCGAGACCCGATGACCAAGTTATAGGTAGGGTGTCTGTCCTATCCCCAGGACCTAGTTGTTACACCATGGGCAGAAACCTTGGGAAACATTGTGGTTATCAATATTTAATTATATACATTCCAAAACATATTTTTATGAAATATTAAATAATTACCTTCCCATCTCATACAATAACCCACCCAATCTAGAAATTCCCTTCACTCAAAATCCTTGGATCGTGTATCTACTATTCCCTCCTATCTCTAAAAACCCCACAAGGCTCCCCAATCTCTCATGAATCCCTTCATCAATATCTTGAAGTCTAACTCTCAAATAATAGATATCTTCCTTTCTAATTTTTTTCAATGTTTCATAAAGTTGTTATACCCTTCAATTTTCAATTACAAATGTTATGGTATGATTTCACACCTCCCCCACACATTAATACTTATGTTTGAATGATTAGAATCCAATTTTGCACTCATTAATCCCTCTAACAAACACTGGTTACCATGCAGAAATATCATAAGAGTTATTCCATTTCTCCTCTTTCATCAAGTTTCTTGGTTATTCTATGCCATCAATTTTAAAATTGCATGTTATGGGAAATTTAACTATATTATCCCCTTTATCTCTATTTCATGTAGTTATAATGAGATACCTCATTCACTCAAATGATTGTTTTTCATGTATTTTTATGTCACTCTGTTATGCTACCAAAATCGCATGGTGATTTTCCAAGACGAAATCATTGTGTAGTGAATATCATGTGTAATAAAGGTTTACTAATGCTAATTCATGTTCTATGAGGGTATAATAATTCTAATCCTTGTGCAATGGGCCTTTTCTAATGTTAATATCATGCTTTATGTTGTTTTCACATTTCCATGTTATGATAATCACGTTATATCATGCAGTTATTTTAATGTTTCTATTGTGATCCCTAGATATGCCTATTGCCTATCAAGTACTATAATATTAATGTTATTCTTTATTCACTACTTTTCATGGATTTATAGCACACCCTTTTCGTATGTATGTCACCAGGTTGAAACCATGAAATGCTAAGTACGAAATCATGTTATGCTCATGTAAATGATGTTCTTGAAACAATATTGTGTATTTTAGGCATCATGTTGTAATTTAATGTTCCAAATTTCCCAGGACACTGGACATCTTGATCGTTACAGTTTCATTATGTGCAATTTTATGTAATAAATCAAGTTTATATTTGTAATAAAGAACATGGTTGTTATACTAGGTATCAGAGGATATGTTTAGTTAATTTTGTTATTAGGATTAGAAAACTCTAGTGAAAGGATTAGGGATAAAACTATGTATAAAAAAATCCGTAATTTTTTGAGTATAGATGTAGTGGTATATCATGAAAATACATATATTTCTTGATATGAACAAGTAGAGTTGGCTATAACACATATGCATCTAGGGGTAAAACCGAAAAATACCATGTTGAGCTAGACTCAAACAGGAACTGCTGCATGAAAACCGACCTTTCATCAGTTTTAATTTAAAAATACAAGAAGATATTCTTTGTTAAATTCATAAACATAGTATGAACAATTGTTGGGGAAATAAAAAGATTCACCGAAAAATATAAAATGGGATGTAGATAATTTATAACATATATTGAAGCCAATAAATTCATATGTTTAGGAAATAAATGCAACATATAAGTTATCCATTTTTGTCATTGGATTCCACTTTATCTATTTAATAAATTAACCCAAAACATTTCATTTATTCCAGCCAATGGAAAAAATTAATAGGAATCAGACTAACAACCTATGAAAATATCAATGTGATGGCTATTCTAATGACATGTCCAATCTGATGGGACATGGAATCACAATCATTGTCATGATAAAATCTCAGTTAACTTATGTTTTGAAAGAAAATATGGGTCAAGATGAATTTATAACCCCCTCACATGAAATAACAATCCTCAACCGAGAGCTTCATTAGACCAAGGAATCCTAGTTTCAATGGATAATATGATCTCTCATATGTTTAACGATGGTTGAAATCAATTGATAAGATCTTCTCCATCCTTAAATGTTCTGAATAATAGATGGTTCTTCAGGGATATTATCATATATTGGTTGAATCTGATCAATGGTGGAAATTGATCACAAATAAGAAGCTTGAGGAGGAGTGGAGGTGTTGGAACGGAAGAATTTCTATAAAATGTTTTTGTTTAAATATTTTCATTTAACCTTCCATCATAAGATGGAGATGGGATTCAATTTCCTTATGAAAAAAGATAATGGATCCATTAGAGCGTACGAGTAAAACATCTCAAAGATTTCATGATAATCTTTCAACATTGGGGGATAAAACCTAGGATAAAAAAATCCATATAGATCATTGACTTCGATAACTATGAGGAAATTTTCCAATGTGCCCTAAATGTTAATAAGAGGATCGATGAATCTCAGGGGTATCATGGGGATATGAAGTTAAATGTAGTCATTAATTCTGGCTGTTTGATGGATTGATCCAATGGTTCTATGAAATTACAACACCCCACTTTCCAAAGGTGTAGAATGAAGCACCCCGAAAATTGACTAAAACGGATGAGGAAATGCTTTGAGTGTGGAATATAAGGGCACCTGGCCATTAATTTCTAACAATAAAACCCCACTGCTATGATAGTGGAGAGGAAAAATTCATTCGACCTCATATACTTTGTGCATTTCTTGTAATAAAATTAACTAGGGCATATTGGATACTAGTTACCTTCACCAAGGGTTTTCAGAGGCAACCAACAACATTCAAGTAATAAAGGGAGATATTTTACATTCACAACCACCGAAACAACTCCAAAAATGAAGTGGTGATAGACAAAGTATTTATTCATTTAATAATAGAAATGTACTTTTTAATTCTGGTTCTATTAATTATTTTATAACCTAAATGTTTATTAGAACAATCCCAACACCACCATAAATCATGGAAGTACATATGTTAGTGAGAATGAAAAATGGGGAAATTATTACATCCCACTAATATAACTCCTCCCTTATTATAATTTTTTGAATTAACTTCCCAATGAACCCCATCATACACTCTCTTGTGGAGTTTGATGAAATTATTGGAATGGATTGGATTTCCCCATATAGATCCCACATAAAATGTGGTGAGAGGGAACTAACTCTCCATATGGCGATTTGACCCTCAATTTTGGACAAGTGAATGGAGGAGGATGAATCTTATTTAGAGACATCATCTCAGGTGTGAATATTACTACCATTTGATCATGCATATCATTTTCAGCTGATTGAGTCTAATGAGAAATACATCATTGAAGACATGCCTATTGTGAGGGAATTCACAGAAGTGTTTATAAAAAAATTTCATGATATTCCTCCTAAAAGAGATGTGAAATTCCACATTGGTCTTATACCTGAGGTGTTGCCAATATCCATTACTCCATATAGAATGCCTGTTGTGGATAATTAGGAGTTAAAGAATCATATATAGAAGAATCTGAATAAAGGGTTTATAATCCCAAGGGCATCACCATGGGGGTCACCAGTCCTCTTCATCAAAAAATGGATGGGTCAATGTGCCTTTTCAATGATTATTGTGAGATCAACAAAATCATGACCATGAACAAGTATCATCTACCATGAAAAGATGACCAGTTAGATATGTTGCGTGGATCACAATACTTCTCCAAACTGGATCTACGGTCGAGATATTACAGTATAAGGGTGAAGAAGGAGGATATCTCCAAGACTGCTTTTTTTACAAGGCAGGATAACTATGAAATCAGAATAGTGCCTTTCAAAATCACTAATTCATCAACAATATTGGTGGACATGATTATTAGAGACCTTATTTTTTACCTCACAAAATTTTTGGTAGCCTTTATTGACGATATTCTAATATACTCAAAACCAAAGATGATCATAAAGAGCATCTAAGAATTTCACTAGAGACCTTGCGAAATGCTATACTCTATTCAATGTAAAACATTTGTGAGTTATGGTTGATGAAAGTCTCATTAATGGGTCATATCATCCCAAGAAATTGGTTATCTATGTATCCGTCATAGACAAATGAAAATGATTGATATCCAAGGCCTACATATGTGAAGGATATCCATATATTCCTTTAGTTAGCTAGATATTATTTCCGATTTCTGAGAAATTTATTATGATTTTCAAACCCTTTTACCAAGAATAATCGGAAGGGAGTCCAGTTTTCTTGGAGTGATGAATGAAAAGAGAGCATAAAGGGGTTGAAAAGGAGTCTCATCACTGCATCCATGCTCACACTACCCAAAATTGGATAACTATTTGTGTTATTCAGTGATGCTATGAAGAAGGGCTTGAGATGTGTGTTGTTGTAAAATGACAAAGTCATTGGTTATGATTCAACGAAATTAAATGTTCATGAGAAAAACTATCTAACACATGATTAGAAGTTGTTATCAGTAATCTTCACTTTAAAAATTTGGAGATATTACCCCTTTGGGGAGAAGTTTGAAATATATACGAATAATAAAACCCTAATGTATATATTTAAATAGAAAGATTTGAACATGAAACAATGAAGATGGGTAGAACTAAACAAAGACTATGACTACTCAAACCAATACCCCACTGGGAACGTAAATAAACTACCATACACAGTATGAAGAAACCACCCAATAATTCTATAATTGATGAGAATTTAAAAGGATCAATTCTTTGTAGATTTCATGAAGATGGACATGGGTATCATAAAAAATGGAACATCATCTATCTTTTCACAAATTATTTCTCAACTGTGTCTTTTGGACAGGATAAATGATGCTCAAAATGAGGATGTGAGAATTTAGATGAAAGTGGAAACTTTCAAAAAAGTAAAATCCCTAGAGTTAAATGTTAATGAAGAAATAATTTTGAGATTTTGGTCAATACAATTTGTTCCATCAATTCCCAAGTTAAAGAATGAACCTTTGGATAATGCACATAGTTTGAATTTCATCATTAACCCAGGAAACACAACGATGTATCGAGATCTCCGAGAGAACTATTGGTGTGATAAAATAATGAAGGAGATCACTGTGTATATATCCATGTGCCTGGTATATCACCAAGTGAAGGATGTGAGGAAAAACTATAAGGAGATGACACAACCATTTCCCATAAAAGTATAAAAATAATTGAATACCGCCTTGGAATTTATCACCATACTTTCGAAGTCATCTAAGTGAAAAAATTCTATATGGTTTGTTGTGGATCGTCTTACAATGACTACATAATTCATTGAAATTGGAGTTGATTTATCATTAGATAAACTGGGATGAATACATATCAGATAATTGGTAAGTATATATGGACTACTACTCTTTATTGTATCTGATCTATATCCATGAATCACCCCCATGTACTGGAAGAGTCTCCAACATTCTCTGAATACTGAGAAAAATTTCAATGTGACATATCATCCTCAAACTAATGGAAAATCTGAGCAGACTATATATACACATGAGGAGATGTTGACAACATGATCAATGCACCTCAAAGGAGGATGGGGTCAAAATCTATATATGGTTGAGTTCTCTTATCATAACAGTTTCCACTCAAATATCTAAATGGATCCTTATGCAGCCATTAATGGGAAGAGGTGTGGCAAACAAGAATATTGTGTTGATGTTGTGGAGAAAAAACACCTAGGTCCAGAAATGGTTGAAGAAATGGTGGAGAAGGTTAACACCATCTAGAAACACATTAATGCTACTCCGATTCGAAAAAATTGGTTTTCTAATAATCATGGATGAGACCTAGAGAATTCTGCTAGAGACATGGTATTCCTCCGCATATCTCCAAGGAAAAGTTTTGTGATTTGGGAAGGATGGAAAACAAAGCCTAAGGTACATCTACCATTTTGATTTCCTAGATAGCATTAGAGTAGTGACCTATTGACTAAAACTCCCATCAAAGCAATCTCGAGTACATGATATAGTCCATGTATCACTTTTTTGGATTTACATACCCAACATATCACATGTACTCAATCGAGGGATGGTACAATTGGGTAATGATCTCTCCAAGTAAGAAAAGCTGTTGAAGATCTCTAATCATAGGGAAAAAGTTTTATGAAGTAATAGAATTCCACTATTCAAAGTGTTGTGGAGAAACGGAATGTTTTAAGAAGAAATATTGGAACCAGAGGAACTGAGGAGGCAGAGTTACCCAAATCTTTGTTAGTGTGGGAAAATGATATTTCAAGGGTAAAATTTCAAAAAGGGGTAATCATGTAATGACCCAAAAAATCACGAATAAATATACATTTATTTTAATTTTATATGGATATTGAAAACAAATTCACTTTTTTATTGGGTCTAAATAACCATTAAGTATCATTACCATTGATAATTTAATCACTGAAAAGTGATTAGATGACTAGTATACATATAGGATTTTAAAAAATCTTTTTGAAACAGACAATGGATGTGATGGCCTCAACGAGTTGGATCATTAACTTTTAAGAATATTTCTCAGATCATTCAAGAGAGATAGAATTTTTGGGATTTTCCCTAGTAAAATCCAAAGTTGAGAAACAATAACTTAAGCATGTGAAAACCCGTCTATAGAAGAAGTTCAAACTCATCGATATCGAGGACCAATTCATGTTCACCAAATGACCCCAAGATATCCCCACCATCACACACCATACTCTTAGGGAATATGTTGGTGTAATAATGATATATGTAATAAGACCCAATACTTAATTTCATGTGCATTATTTTTTTATTGAATAAATAATATAAATTCAGTTTATTAGTGTTACTTAGTAAATGGTTCTTAAATAACATAGTGTTTTTATAGTTTATATTAAATATCAATTATGAGATCCATTTTAATGAAATAATTGATTTTTAAATGTAAAAATATTTTATAATAATATTATTCCAAATAATTTTTATTAAATACAAATTATCGTCTTTTTATGTATTCAATTGTTATTTTTATTATGGTTTGGAAACTATTTTTTTCAAAACCCCGTGTATTTTCAATACATAACTATTATTATATTAAAAGACAAAAATAAAATATTTAGAAAATTATATAGATAAAATGAATATTATTTTGGGAATCAGGATGTTGAAATTATCCAAAGGTGAAATTTTCCTAATCTTTTTGATAATATTGAATTTTTGGAAAAACATTAATACCGTGTAAAAATATAATGTGTTTTATAACATCATAATGACCCGATAGTGATGTAATAAAATAATATTAAAATGATATTTGGACAATATATGTTTTACATTCAAAAGAATGTGAGTTTAGAATTGTTTGATGAATTTTACAATTCTTTAGTGGACCCTCAAAAACATATAAAAGATTATAACATTTTAGAATGATTTTCATTGGAGTGTGACTCGCCTCCACATAATAAACAATAATATTTTAATATGTTCAGCCATTGGACTTAAAAAATAATACTTTCCACTCCATGATGGAAAAAAGTATGGGAAAACCTTTGGAAGGTTTGGGGTGATGAATATTTCATTATATACATTCCAAACCCTATATCTATAAAAATTAATGAATTCCCCACTCATTTCTTATATAAACTCACCCAAGATCCCACTAATCTTGACACAAAATCTTTAGAGCACATTCAAATTTTTCACTCCTCTCTCTAGAATCCTCCCAAGGCACCCCAATCTCTCATAAATATGCACCTCAAGCTCTTGATGTCACAAACTCATTTAAGGATTTTCTTCCCTTCTCATTTTTTGTCCACGATTCGTTATGCTGGTATACCCTTTTATTTTCAATTAAAAAAAGGTTCGGGTATGATTTCAAACCTCCCCATACATCCCTCATTATGATTGAATGTTTATATACCCCATTATATATCATTAATTCCCCCCACATAAACCTGATATCGTGCCGAAATTTCGTAAAAGTTATTCTATTTCTATGTTTCATCAAGTTCCTTTGTTTTGTTATCCTATCTATTTCCAAATTCCAATTATTAGAACATTTACCAATATTATCCCCTTAATGTAAATTTCATGTACATATTATGAGATACCCCATTTTCTCTCATTAACCATTTTTACCAATTTTTATATCACATTGTTATGATTTCGAAATTGCACTGTGATATTCCATGAAAAAATCATTGTGTAGTGAGTACCATAGCCATTTGTATATCAAGGGTATTCACCATTATGAACATATACATATTTAAGGGAACAAACATTTATATATTCCACATTCATTTATATTTGAATAAATGAATATGTTTAATGATTAAATTTTATATGATCCATGTGGCACACTTATGCATGAAATGAAATGTTTATGAAGGGTTCACCCTGATATCACTCCAATAAATTAGGTAATTTTTAGTTTCATGAAACACCTTGTGAAATGAGGGTTTAATCATGATAATCGATATTAAATGTAGGTTTACTCATTATAATCCATGTTCAATGAGCCTTGGCTCATGCTAATATCATATTGAATTTTGATTCCATATTTCAATGTTATGATAAGAATGTTATATCATGCATTTATGTTCAAATTTCTCTTATGCCCAATTTATATACCTATTTCCTAACATGTAATATATTCTTCATGATATTCCTTTTTCACTCCCATATGATATTTTATTCTCACCCTTTTGTAATGTATTTCCTCTGGTTATATAATAGAATGTCATGTACGATGGTATGTTATGGTGTTGTAAAAGAGAATTTAAATAAAGATGTTTTATTTTATTCTTTATTTCATAATGTAATGTTCCTAATTTACAAGACATTATACCTCTTGATCCCCTCAGTTTACTTATGTGCATGTTTATGTAATAAATAATGATTAAATATGTAAAAAAGACCAGGGTTGTATTATTCATGGAACCTAGTTGTGGGATTTGGGAGTATATAATATATTCATACCATTAGGACATGGAATGTAATAACTTAATCTTCTTGGAAAAAACAATTACTCTGGATCCCAGGGTTATAGGATATATTCTAGAGTTCCTACCCATTATATTTATTTATTTATTTACCAGTCTAATGAATGATATTTTGTGTCTATTTTTGGTCATAGATAGTGTAACATATCTCCGCTCACCAAATTTAATGGGGAGAGGATGATGTACTAAAAACCTTAGGTTATTTCCTCTAGACAAAAATAGATGGAAACTAGTTTCAGGTTAGTAAAATATCAATGGGGATAGTTTCCTTGAGATAATATCAACCTAATAAATATGATATAGATAAAAAAGACTATATGATGAATGAAATATAAAATATTATAACTCATAATAGAAAATGAAATTTGTGTAACAAATGTAATGATGATATACAGTTCTATCAAAAAAAGAAAAAGGAATAGCTGAATTAAAATGATCTCGAGTCATCCCAAGAATCACCCAAACAACCTTGAAGCTCCAAATCCATGTATTAATCCCACTATATTATGGTGCATCAATGAATATGTTTGACCAAGGTGTTGAAAACTATCTAGAAACCCTAATTTCCAACAATTATTATAATCATAGGGTTTTAACTTTGTATATACATAGTTTACCCAATAAATAATCCAAAAGTACACCCTCTGAATGACTTAAGGACCTTTTTTCATGATTTCCTTGAAAACGTGAATAGATTGACCTAACCATTATCAGACTTTTCAACAATAAAATCCCTATAAAACACTCCAAAATCATATATAAACTCCCAAAAATATACCAAAAAATTATATAACCTCTAATAAAAAATGATGCGTAATGGTTCTAAAAAATTGGCTGTTATATTCTCCCTAACCATGGTCTTTCCTTTCATGGAACAACATATATTACTGGTCATTTAAATATGTTTTTGACATTATTACAACATTTAATTCTCGTGTCCCCAATAGTCCTCATGAATCATACCATACTTTAGCAATAATTATACCAAACATATACTATTACACACATGATATTCTAATGTCTATCAACAATCAGTATTTTCACATGTATCAACATAACATCCGACCCAAGAAGGAAATGGTACCATCATATAGGAAATTCAGTATCAATAAGATTAAATTTTAATTTAGATAAATGTTATACACTATTATGTATATTTGAAATAATTACAATTTTAAAGACACATAACATATTTTTTTGAGTAACTCAAAGAGAAAATGTTTATATGAGAATGTTTTCCCTGTATAGAAAAATGACGATGCCCTACCTATAGAGATATATCTAATGAAAAACCGGTCACATGAAATAACAGAGAATGAACTATGAAAATGATACTCAAATGATTTATAACTACTCTGCACCAAATTTATGAACGTCATGATTATCAAAATTTGTCCATCATATCACGCACATGGATAGGTTTGATTTGTGAGGTCTCAAATGTTTCCATCCAAAATAGTATATAATTATGTATATGACCATAAAAATCAATGAAAATAGTCGTATATATTGTGGAATGAAACCATATTTTTATGAAAATGATCTTAATGGTATATGATTCTCCCACAAGCCTCCAAAAGAAACAACAAAATATATATGTATGTCCTAAAATATTCATATCAACATTTGAGACTTTCCATTCATTTGTGGATGATAATATTTTTTCTTGGTCAACTTGTTTACAACGTATAGTTATTATTATTTCCAAAATTAGATTTCAATGTGGGGACTTTGAGAAAGGTAATAGAAACTAAACCAAAATGAAACTTTTCATCATCCAAAAAATAGAGTTTTCATATGACACCCACCACATTGTATTCGAAAAAAAATAATGAATTAAGAAAACATTATGAGGTAATACACAATCTACCATAAGAAATTTTACACCCAAACCATTTTTATTGACTTATTACAAAATTTATAAACACAGAAATCCCATTTTCTCAATGGTATAGGTAAATATTGCAACATATCAACAGTTTGATAGTTCACATTCTTTACCTATTTATAGGGGATCCATTTTTAGAAATACTATACCTCCCTCTTTTTCATTCAAGTAAACCATAATTTTCCCCCATTTTCTTATACATAATTTGAATGATAGAATGAATATCCAATACAGAGTGGTGTTAAACAGAAATAATTTCTTCTTGCTAATTTGTTTTATGAAAAATATGATATCAGAAACATAATATTGGAATCCCATCTAGTGCTTATACCTCTATAGAAACCTCACTATTGAGTGTGTCCCTATTGGGTTGATATTCACGATCATATTTATAATTTTAATTAAAATTCTAAATTAAATAATGAATAGAATAAATAATAAATAAAAGCCAAACATTACACTTATCTACACAATATAGATTCATATCAACTGTGTCTATCAATTTTTTCCATTTATCCAATACCTTATTAATAAATTGAATATATGAATTGATACTCAAAGAATATGACATGATATTTCAATTACATGATGTATAAATCAGTTCAAATAAAATACCTTTAAGGGTTTCCATCCTCCTATGATTACTTAGATGCAAATCTCCTTGTGAGAAGATGTGTTCCGACATGGTTATGGTCCATAACGAACTTGAAATTCTAACAAAATATATAATGATAATATGTTTTCAAGGCATGGACTACAAAAACTAAATCCAAATAATCCATCAGATAATTATTAACAAACACTCATAACATTTATGACCCTGAAGCTACAAAATGATCTTACTTTTTGATAACACAAACAATACTATAAATTTATGGATTAAAATAGAACACTTATCTTCATTATTTCTCTTGAAAGGTATGAATTATTATATATGTACTTGAAAAAAATATTTTATTGAAAGGGTTCTTGGAGAATCTTTCTATATTGGAAAGGAACAACTTTCCTTCTCAATGATTCTATTAGAGAAGAATGCCATATAAATCATGAAAAAATTAATGAAAATACAAGGTTAAGATAAAACAAATATGTATCTCAGTGAATTTTTTTATGTGTTCAATGAGTTTATAGCTTCAAACTTATGAAGATCTATGACGTCTTATCTTTAATAAATTAAGTGTGTAAGGAAATATAAAAATTTTATCCCAATGTAAATGAGTAAATTCTATGAATAGAGGATATATTCCAATGAGATAACAAATAATATTAAGTATTTTTGTTCATGATTGACTTGATTGTTAGAATAAAATATAATTTCATTGATAAATACCACCACCAAGGAGAAAAGTTAGCATTTAATGATGTGATTGTTCTAATACATACACTCATTTATTGAACCTATAATATGGAAGGACATATCTATATATTAATAATTTCCATATAATCTATGGAAAGATACATTTGGACTATCCTTATTTTTACATTGATGTATGTGATATACTGATAAAAAAATCAATATTGGAGAAAAATATGGTAACCATAAATTTATTAAAAAATTTAACATTCTATTTAAGATGATATTGATTATATATTATGAAATTTTTTTCATATGATAATCTACACCATGATAAAGAGTTCCAACATTTTTCATAATAAAAAAATTGATTCTACACATGTATCTCTACTAGGTAAATTGAATAATTTTTGTTACAACTCTTCTTTATAAACTATATATTACATTAATTTGTTTAGAAATATCCCATTATTTTTAGTGAAATTGGAAATGTCCATTGTAGGAGATCAGCTGTAAATTCCACTTCTATTTTATGTGGTTACACAGAATGAATTTTAGGGAAGGAATCAAAAAATTCATCCATGATTGCTATAAAAATATTCGTTAGAGATATTATTAGTTTCAAAAGATGATATAAAACTAACATAACAGAAAAAATATTTATTGTGGGCCATGAAAAATGTAAATTAATCTATCCCAAATATCAATTCATAGATTTCCATATAATTATTAGTGAAATTAAAAATAATCCTAGCCTCATCAACAGTTATAGGACACATTGTACAAATAAAGTCCCAACACTATCATTATTCAAGAGTTGTTTAATGATTCAATATATGAGGAATCATTTCAACAAGATATCGTCTATGATTAATAACCAAAAAATATATAAAATTCTGGGATGTCAATGTATTAAATGAAGAATGCATGAGACAATAGTGTAAGATTATATTACCTCACAATGTTGAATGGATAGATTGGTCATGCCTGATCATGTTCTCATCACTATACAACTGATAAATAGGTGTTCTATATGTTTTAGTATTACATAAATATGTATGTGATGACTATTGAGGTATCATGGTGATATGAGATTCACCCTATCTCACATGGTCAATTTTATGGTTACCATTGATTCAGGATAACCATATATGATTATAAGAATACTAGGCCATGATCTATCTATCTCATGACCACATGCATTGGAGAGCTATCATAGGCTCACCCACCCATGGTTTATCACAGAACCACCTATATAAATTGGTAATTCCCATGAACCATAACATATTCATAACTCATAAATAATCAAGACGGGAAAATAACATTTCCACTTTGATATCATGTTTTATGTTTACAAGCCACTCACTAATAAAAGAAAAACCATTATTTTAAAATAAAATTTTAAACAAGTAATGTAACCCTAAATACATGGTAGTGACAAGAAAATATGAAATTACATTAATGTCATATATATGAAAAAATATTTATTGTTTTTGAAATAATCAATCCATTTTTAAAAAACAATTAAATCATTTAAAAAAATGATTTTTTGATTCTATGGGTCTAATACAAATTGGAATAATTTGAAAGTAATTTACTTTTTAAAACATTAATTTATATATAAATAAATCTTTAAAACAATATTAAAAACTTTTACATTAATAAAAACGATTCAGAAGAACAACTCTTTAAAATATTTAAAATGATTTTTTTGTTAAAGAGCCCTTTACCACATGAGAAACTCTTGAATAAGAATAATTTTAGAATAACATTATGAAATATTTTAAATATCCTGAAATTATATTAATTCATGATATGGATTTTCAAAAGGGTTGTATATAAACCCTATAAGATTATAATGGTGCATAACATCAAAATTTTCCTTAGGGAATAGAGAATGAGATGAAGTCTCTTACAATCAGTTCAACTCATAACCCACAATAGTTATATACCTTAATAATAAACCTAGGGTAATTTAAACATTCATGATAACCCTTTTCAAGTATATTATTCATTTTTATCACCTATTAACATGTAAGAAAACATGCAAAGCTGTTAATGTTTATATCGATCGTTTTTTCAATACTCAGTACTTTAGTTGAAAATTAACTTGTCATAATGAAAATTCCATTATATAGTCATAAGTGAATATTCTCTAGAATAGTTTTCATGATATAATAAAAAAATTTATCCATTAATAATAATTTTTTAAACAAATAAATTTTTTAGGTTTTTTAAAATGATGAACGTTATAATAAGGGAGACAATATGCCATAGGTACGCATGAGTAATGTTTACCATTTTTCACGGATCATTATGAAAATAAGGTAATTATTATTTTATATTTAAAAAATTATCATAATTATATTAAAATGATAATAATAATTTAAATATAATTATATATATCATAAATGTGATGTGGGAAAAACAGTTCAAAATGATTCATGGATATGATATTTCACATGAACACATGAACAACATTACCATTTTTATATGAATTTAAGGCAAACAAATAATTGAAATATTATTCATTTAAATAGATAAATATGTCATTAATACTATATATAACCATTTATTACATCATTAAAAAATATCCTGAAAGATGATAATGAAAAATGAACTATATCGTTTCACGAGGTGGTGGTCTTCCATACACATGTACAAAATGTTCATTTTCCATTTGAAGGAATTAGTAATAGAGTAAGTGATGATATTAACATAATAACATCTAAGTATATTATGGATACTGTAGTAATTATGTATACTTAGATGAAGATGTTTAAATATAAGTGGAAGAATAAATAAAATAGAAACACATAAAAACTATACCTCTACTTCGTCAGATCACCATTGAAGAACACCTTAACACCTCTAAGATGGGTGTTCTATATAAAATATAGCCTCATGAAATAGGGTAGGTATTTTAAGAATTTTTTTGGGATGATCATTCTCTTACCAAATGTTTCTTGAGTTCTTTTTATTAGAGAATAGTGGGTACAATTTTATATGATCGGGGTGGGGCACCCTTGGTAACTTTTAAATTATTAAATTACTATAAATTACTTTTTTAATCCATATGAATCTAACTTGATATATGTAGAAAATATGATTAGGATTTTTTTAAATCATCTTATA
The DNA here is from genome assembly GCA_963277665.1 of Viscum album. Lineage (NCBI taxonomy): Eukaryota > Viridiplantae > Streptophyta > Magnoliopsida > Santalales > Viscaceae > Viscum > Viscum album. Next base: position 1,462,271,020 of record OY728165.1, on the reverse strand, counting down.
TAACAAATTCTATACATTCATTAATTTTATTTTAAATTATACCATTTTGGTTTACCCTTATTTAACCTATTTTAATTTTAATTGTGGTAACAACATTTTAAATATTTAGTGGTTTTAAATTTTTCATATATGAGTTCAATATACCATAATACAAAAGATATTGAACTTATAGAAATTATCATAGTTACCTTTAGTATTTATAAGATTTTAATACCTTTTAAATAATTTAGTAATTAATTTTTTTTATAAAATATCAATTATGTGATTTTTGATACTATTCATTTTGTTGAATTCCATAAAAATCCAAACTGACTGATAACATTGAAAAAAGAAATTTCATAGAAATACAAAATTTCATAGTAATTATTAAAATATGGGTATAGATTATATTATATCAAATAATAATATTTTTAAAATTTAAAATAACATTTATTTGTTTCATTAATTAAAAATTCTATTATTGCATTTTCATTGTGTCATAATTAAATTTCATTATTTATTTAATAAAAATTTTAAATAAATTTCCCTAATTTAGTTAATATTTTTATATTTCTAATGACTATTTATTGTATATGATATCACTTATATTACCCCATATAAATGTTTCTCTTTTAAGAAGAGGCTTGATTATGGTTTTTTTCCTTTACATTAAATTAGATGTTTTAAATGTAATAATCACACCCAAAAGGCATAAAAAGGCCATAATTTATGCCCATGTGTTATATTGGTATGAAATTCCTCATACAATAAGATTATGATGAGTTCTGGGATAATATTTTATTATTTTAAACTTATTTTTACCTTTAATTACTCGGTTTAACTTTAACAATGGATAATAAATTACAAAAGATACTATCCACCAAAAATTATTTTTATCATATTAGATCACATTTTTTAGACATTATAAACATGTATATACATTTTATAAAATTAATTTCTGAAATGTTATAAAAATTATTTTAATGTTAATCTCATTGACACATTAAAGAAACTTGTATATAAAAGTTAAAAACCATCAAATTATTAACACGCGTTTGTACCCAATTTGAATATGAAATTACATAAAATGGAATTTTTTTTAAAAAGATAAAATAATAATTTAATTATATGTTAGAACCATGTTGAGGATAATTTAAAAATATAATTAAATTAGTCAAAAAAGAAAATTTTGAAAAAAAATGTATTATTTTTTCACCATTCGTTAAAAAATAAATTTATTATAAAGATACAAAAAATTCAACCAAATGGAATACTATTGTACTTAATTTAATTATAAATTTTATTTCATAAAATATAAAATATAACATTGGGAAAAACATTATTTAAAATGGATTCAACATCAAGAGGAGCTAAAACCATATTTCTAGAAACCCCCTCATTTTATCTAGAAAATTGTACTTGATATTAAAAAAAATGTCTACAATACCTATAATATAAATTTTAAACATTAGATAAAATTATATTTCATCAATATAATACTAAAATTGTAATTTAAATTTTTTATAAACAAAATTCTCCACACTTAAATATGTTTTCATAAAAACACATCTTTATTCATCAATTGGTTTTTATTTTCTATCCAATAAATAATTATATAAATATTCATAAAACCTATATTAGTAACTAAGTTACTATTTTTAATTCGTCAAATTTTAATGGTTATGTTATAACAATAAATTCAAATACAATTATTAATAATATATTATTTTTCGGTATAACTCAGTCTTGTATGCATCGTTAGATTTTAGAGAAATCTATTGTTGTGTGTCAGGTATGCTATTAGAAATATCATCCCATTTAATGTAAAATTACTATCTAACTCATAAATATTACTAAATATGAAAAATTAATATTGTACATTTACTAGGGATGTTACATACTTCCCCATTTTTTGATATTACGACCTCACAATTTCAAATTTGGTCTTGGTAACTATAGATTCAATTTTAAATATTACTACATTGAATTCCCACATTGGGGAAAAATTCAATAACATGTCCACATAAAAAGAATTATAGATAAGTAAGAGGTCACACGAGATAACCCAATCTAGTATTTCATGTAGGATAATAAGGATATGGATGAAAAACTAACCATTATGTTCTGATTGATAGTGATAAAAAACATTACCATGAGAATTTTAACAATTAGAAAAACAAAAACATGGGATGTGTTAAATATTCATTTATTTCTTGGTAGGTAAAAAAGTTAAAACGATTTTTTATATCATTTTCATATCGTTTTGGACTTATTTTACTTCATTAAATGTTAACAAAAGGAGATAAACTTACTTGACAAGTAGTGTTTCTAATATTAATCAAATTCTTCCACAAACTCATCTTTTTGTCCAAACGTTGACTATTTAGGATTAATTTTTTTCCAAATAAATTAATAAAATCAAAATATATAGAATCACATAATCTAGAAAAAATTAATTATAAATTTATTATATTATGAAACATTAACCAAGACCAAAATGGTTAGTATCAGGTACAACAATTATTCAAAATAAATTTATAAATTAATATGATGAAAAACATATTTTAATATAAAAAGATAAAAAGTAATCCACAAATTCCGACATAAACCATTAAACAAATAAAATTATATAAATTTCCTCAAAAATCTAAACAAAAATTGAAAACCGATATGTATAAGGATTTGATCACATATTTTTCAAATATAAATTTTAATATTTATCTCCAAATTACATAATTCACCATTGACGGATAATACCAAAAAGTAATTTCTTATCCACATATTCTCTATGATAGGTTATTAATTTCTATAAATAACCCAAATTTATATAATTCTAGAATAAAAACATATATTCTTAAAAAAAATTTAAAATGTTACTCCTGAAATAAAAAGTTATTGTATTCTATTTTTTCATATGTATTGGATTCTCAAAAAAAGTGAATGTCTTCCAAAATAACATTTATCACTCAATCCCCAAATTTTTTTCCAATATAAGGTTATCCATTTGAATAAAACTAATTTACTGATATAATCTTATTCTTATTCCATAAACTCGTTTAAATAAAAAAATGATTTCATACTATCTTGGGACTTTACGTAGTCTAGTGTTAGGCGATGCTCCCTTTTAATTCTTCAGTTGTGGGGTCAATCCCTACAGACTTGCTGGAAGCGATGAGTTCACAACAATACTATGGGTTGATATATTTATAAATCAAATCATGCTTATAAAATACTCTCTATATGAGATAATATCCTCAAAATAACCATAACTTTTTTTATCCTTAATGGTTGTCTTATGCCTGTAATTTTAATCCAAACTCATAATTAAATATATATATTTATTAATAAAAATTATATATGATGACATATTCTTTTTTATTTCAACTCCAAATTATTTATTGAAATCATTAAAAAAATAATTAACACCATACAATAATCATTTTTTTCACAAAGTTCCGTCATTATTTTTTTCACGTATATTTTAGGTAAATGCTTTGGAATAATTACTTAAAGATACTTCAAAATCATATGATTCTATTATTAAAATAAACCATTAACAAATTCATTATTATGTTTATTTATAGAGAATTGTTTTTGTAAAATTAATCTTGTATGACATATAATTTCAAAACATTTGATTAGAAATAATTTTTAGAAAACATTCAGACTGAGTTTGTGTTGAATCATTCCATCATTGTTCCTTTTTAAATAACATAAGTATCACCTAAAATAATCTATTTTAATAGATAATATAAATAGGTTTCACAAGTTACTCCTTTTCTAATATCATTTATAAAATAATAACATTCTTTATATTCTTTTGATAAGGTAAAATAATATAAAATTTATTGTTAATATTTACTTTTTTTAAAATATAAGAATATTGGGAAAATAATATTTTATTAAAACTGAACCTTAATGTAAGATGGTATCGAGGTATACTGTAGGTGTTTGATATCTCAAAAAATATATATCTAGTGAGTTGTATGTAAGGAAAAATTGAAGAATTTTATGGACATGACATTGCAATAGTTATTGCATGGACGTCTTAGGAAGTGACATGAATGTTGTTTGAGATCCTACAATGTAGAATTCTAACTACCACTACATGATCTAAAAAATTATAAAACTATGATTTATCCAAAATAAAATACATATAATGTTACTATAAGTTTAACCAAAACACCTAATCCCTAATGATGTATAAACATAACTTATGATAAAAATTGTATGGCCCTGACCATAAACATAACATATTCTAGTGTTATTGAACTAGAAATCACATTAGAGTATATTTATATATAATATTTTTATAGACTTTTTGAAAATGATTACAATGTATACCCATACATTAGATGTGGAATGTTATACTTTGTACCCACTTTTCCCTTAATGGGGACCTTTTAAAATAAAACACGAGTTCTAATCTTGGAAGAAATATTCATTACATCTTCATTTCTCTTACCCATAATTACCAAATGAAAAACAGTTCAAAAACGTTTTATGAGAACAAAAATCTATGTATGGTATATAAAATATGGAATGAAACTGTTAATCCATGAATATTAAAAACTCATGAAAACATTACTAAAAATAAAACTTTTCACTCATAAAACATAAATTTATTAACATACCTTATGGAATTATATGATTCCTAAAAAGCTTCATACAAATAATAAATCATAATGCTAGCCTACTAAATCCATATCATACATACAATGTAGCATTCAAAACAACATAGTAAGTAACATTCATAGTTATGTTTGGAATAATGATCATAGTATATTCTCTCAATATCTTAAGAGATATTATATTGTTTAACATTGTCTCATTAACCAATTCATTGGAGTGATACCATATTATCACGCACCCTAATTTTATCATGGAACAACCCATATACATAATAAATTCACATAAACTAAAAAATAATCATATCACATAAAACTAGCATAAAGGAAAAATAACATTTTGAATTTTAAATGACATTTCATCATTAAAAGCAAAACACTTATAAATGAAATCACTTTATTTATAAATAAATTGGTAAACATGTAAAGTCAACATCAATACATATAGTCACATGGAAACTAGAAATTCATTATATGGTTTATATGTTAATTAACATTCCATGTTATTGATATAATAAATCCATTTTAAAACAAAATTAAAACATTTAAAAAGATTAATTGGAAATCATTGTGTCCAACTACACATTAAAACTTTTCATAGGAATTAAAATGTTAAAACATTCTAGTCCATATAAATAAATCCATCATAACATTTTGAAAACATTTACATTAATATGAATGATTTAGAAGAATATAACTTTAAAATATTTAAAATAATGTTTTAGTTAAAGAGTCCATTACCACTTAAGAAAATCATAATTTCGAATAACTAAAGTATGACATCAAACAAAACATTAAATATTATGATAATATATTAATTGATTATATATCATGTAAAAATGGTTTTATATACATATTATATGAAAATAATGGTTCAAAACATCAAGATATACATCAATAAAAGGAGATTCAGATGAAGTCTGTTACATTTAGCCAGAATCATCATGTACAATCTATATATTCTGGAATAATAGACATAGGATAATTTATACATTATTGGGAACATTTTTTATGTTTTCATACACATTTTATCTCTTTTTATCATCTTAAATAATTAAAAATTACTTATGTTCATATCAGATGTTTTGCCAATATTTGATAGTTGAGGTGAAAATGAATAGGTTATAATGTAAATGGTCTATGCGATCAAAAATACATTATATATAGAATATTATTAATGAAATAATAATAAATTTTATTAATAAATCATTATTTTTTATTTCAAACTATTAATTATGAATATTAAAAATGAAAACCATTATAATCATTAAGACATTAGGACGTACGTGTGCATGAGTAACGTTTTCCATTTTTCATTGATCATTGTGGAAATAACGTGATTATAATTATATCTTTCTGTAATAATCATAATATTATTAAAAAAATAATAATAATATTAATATATATATATATATATATAATAAAAGTGATGCGATGAATAAAATTTATTCATATCGCTTCATGGTGGTGATAATTCCAACATATGAACGAATGAAGTTAACATTTTTATGTGTATGGAAGGTACGAACATAATAGACATATTATTATTTTAAAATTATAAATATGTCATGAATACGATATATAAATTTTTATTATAACATTATAACATTTATTTTAGATGGTAATGTAAAAAAACTATATTCTTTCTTGAGGTAGTAGTTCTCCTTACACTTAAACAAAATGTTCATTTCTCATTTGATAATGTTAGAGATGGATTTAGGTGATTATATTAATATAATAACATGTCATTATATTGATGATAAATGAGTTATTATTTCATATGAGAATAAGTTTTAATGGATTTTGAGGAAGAAATAAAACATAATCACATACAAAAATTATACACCTTTTTCAGTTGATCACCTTAGAAGAACACATTATCAACTATATTAATGGTGTTATGACAAAAATAAGGGCTCAATAAAATGGAGAGGAAATATAATAATTGTTTTGAGTATATATAGGATGAACCAAATGTTTTTTTATTTGTGAGTATTAGAGACTATTGGGAACATTTTTATAGGAGAGGGGAGGGACGCCCTTGGAAACTCGAAAAATATTAAAATAATATAATTTAATTTTTTTATTCGAATGACTCCAACATGAGAAATGGAGAATAAAATAAAAGGATTGTTCTAAATCCCATCATCCAATAATTTTTAGACATGTATTTATTTTATTTTAATAATTATATTTTTTTATCCTTAACTATTTCCTTTTCTGTTTATTTTTTGTAACAACATTTTTAATATTATGAGGTTATAAATTTTAGTTATTTAGGATAAATGTCCCATTAATTTACACTTAATGAACATAAAGAACTAATCATAGTCTTTATGTAATATTAAAATATTTTTATTCTTTTTACATAATTTTATAAGTTATTATATATTTAAAATTTCAATTATATCAATCTTGAAAATATTCATTTTATTGAATTTATATATAATCCAAAAGAAATTTGACTTCTAAAAAATCCATTAAATAAACTTATAACATGTAATATTAACATAAAAATTCTTTTACAGAATAAAATATGTCATATAAGTTTTTTTAATATTTTTAATATAAATTATTTGATTCTTTAATTCATATATATATTTTAACAGCATCACTATATCATTAATAAATTCATTTATTTATTTATTGAAAATGGTAAATAAATTATCATGATGTAGGTAATATTTTTATATTTTTAATTCCTCTTTATAGTCTAATATATTACTTATATAACCCCATAATAAAATTGTTTTAGTAAATAGATACATGATTATGATATGTTGTCCTTTAAATTAAATTAAAGGTTATAATGTCAGAATCACACCCAAGTGGCATTCAAAGGCCACCATTTAGACCACATGATAGTTTTAATCAGACATAACTCACCCAAAAGATTATGTAAAGATTTAGTGTAGTTTTATATTGTTATAAAATTATTTTTACATTTAATTACACGACATACCTTTAACCATCCAAAATAAAATAATAATTATACTACTCACCAGAAATTAGTTTTATTATGTTAGATAAAACTTATCATTCTCATTACAACCTTTTTTGTCCATTTTGGAAAATTCATTTCACAAATGTGGATAAAATTTTAAAAACCCACGCTTCCTCGGCACACTTCCCTTTGAATAGTACAATATCTTGCATTGTACGCAGCCTCGAGTTCTATCACACCACTACGAATCAAACTAGTAATTTAATAATGCATTTATGAAAAGTAATACACAATTTTGGAAATTTGATAAAAGAAATTCCCAATGGACATCACATTTGGATTAATAATTTCAATATTATCATAGGGTGAATTTTTTGTATTGGTATGGAAACATTCAATTTTTGAGGAATAGTGAAAAACACTATGTTATTGTTTAAAAACAAATTTTTATTTAAATAATTATTATTTTATTTTTCATTTTCTTAAAGTAAAAATAGACACATAATACATATATTAGTCCAATTAAATTCATTGGAGTCATTTTATAATAAGAATAGATATATAATATTGTATTGAAATATTTAACTTCTTTTACCCACATTCTAAGAACATTTTCAAATTTTCATGAAACATAATTTTATTACATCTTTTAATTGAAGTTAAAAAATATAATAGAATCAATTTTCATCAGTATGCAGAATGTGGTTCAATAGGATGAAAATAATTTTTTGCGTATAGTAAATTATGAATACTTTTTAGAAGGGTTAAAAGTTAATAGGGTAATTAAAGATAAGAATAATATTATAATTTCCCCAACACATGTTATATTTCTATATTATCAGTTTATTTCGACCAAAATCCACGTTGGAAGAAAAAGTTGATCCTTTTTTATCTACATGGATTAGAATATGATATTTATTTTATTTTATTTAAAGAAGAGTTTAAAGTGTTAAATTCGAATTTTAATAAATAATCTATTTTTAATATAGGGGAGTACTTAGATAAATTAGACTATATACATTCATTAAAAATCTAGATATATTCCCTAAATAAAATTATTTTATTTATAAATTTTATACATAAAAAAAGTAATTGTATTTATGACATAAACATGCTGCAGTAATTACATTATTATTGAAAATTAAAATAATTGATATTATAGATATTAAAATATATGTAAATATAAACTTATGATGCCATACACGAATTTTATAGGTGAATATGACATGTTAGAGTTGATTCAACATATTTTTTTAAAGGAATCAAGTTGTTATAACTATTAAAAAAACCAAAAACTAAATAGTATCAAAATTAACATAAATGTGTTTTGAAAACTGATACTATTTAATTAAATTATATAATAGTCCTAAAAATAAAAAATTATGCCAAAAGACTTAGATAATGTTACATAAGTCATTAATGAAACTCTTTATTTCATCCTGGAATTTATTCTAAGTTTACTAACCCTATTGTCTAAGAATACATGAAGAGATGGTAAGAGTTAAACTATTTAACTAGGGGTTAAATTTTAAAGAAAAGGTTAATATTATAACCTAAAATTTTAGAAAAATTACTGGATGGTAGTATTTAGACCCATTCCCAACATAACCTTGTAACAAGTTCATTTGGAGCTATCATTAAACGCAAAATATTTTATCAAAAGTTAATATTTAAATCCTTCCCTAATGTGCCCCTCACCTCTCTTATAAAAGGGTACATTCCATTTTCTTAAATTCACACCTCTAATGACATTTGGCATGGAAACACCCTACTGATATATCCTCAAAACTACCCTCAATTTAACATAGAGGCTTTAATTTGATCACAAATCCAACATATTGATCCACTTTTTCAAATCAAGAGGAAGCTCCCAATGAATATGTAATTATTTTTCCCCACATTCTATGTTCTTTTCCTCTTCCACTTACTATTTATTGTTTTTTCCATAAAAAATAATAACATCAGTTAATTCTAAATATTTATATGTTATTATAAATATGGTACAACCATATTCATTATTCTATCCATCATATTAATGACAGAGTCACCATACATGCATACATACAGTTTACCATCACTGGGTTGTGGTGTCGTTTGTTATTATACACATCATTATTTAGATGAGTATAATAATGAGTAAAATTTATTTATATAATAAATATAATATGTTAATTATTCTGTATATATAATATACTATCAAATTACAGACGATTTCATAATCCATATAATGATATTATCGATCGTGTGTACGTATGTCTATCCGTCTTCAGGATGTGATGGGGTTTCTTTCCCCATCGTAACCATTAAAAATAATGGTCATTTTATGATAAAGAATTTTTTATGAACATAATATAATTATGTATATGAATCAAATACATCTAATCCATAACAATCTTGACTTACATAATGAATCATATAAAGGAAAACAACTCATTTAGCACCTGAAACAATGATTCATCTGAAATATTATTAACAAAGCAATATAATATGAACATATTTGATATCTTATTTATGTGTATTGAACATGTATAATTTAATAACAAATATTTAACCATTACACAAGAGGTTAACATACCCTCAACTAAGGAAATGTAATAGTTAATGGTTAATTTTAAAATCATTTTTTTATCTGAGGTTTTTTATAAGTAAGTATCCACAAGAACATCATTATCATCCAAATTCATGATTTGTTAAAATTTATATCAAAAACTTTTTATTATTTACTAGATTATTGGTTAATGTAATTTATACCATTGTTTGAATTTTTATAAATTTTTTTGAAAGGAATCATTTTGTTGAATTCCAAACAATTTACATTATGGCCTTTTAGACAAATTAAGGAAAAAAATTTCTTATCTTATACGTCGGGTGCGGATATTTTCTGCTGTTATAACACCTTTGAATCTTCCCTTAATATCTTCGAAGAATAAATCAAAAATAAATGTTTTCATTTATAATTACATGTTATTTAAGTGACATCAAAATATATAGAAAAATTTCTCTCATATAGTTTTGATTTAATCTATGTCAACATCCTTTGTTGGATTTTATATATATTTAAAGTTGATTTATGAGGAAAAAACATTCCATATTGTATTGAAGGTTTTGTGATAATTTTGAGAGTGAATGTAATTTTTTCATCATTCATGGTTTATGGTTAAAGTATTAACATTTCGTAACATAGTTTTAATACGATTGTTAGTTTTATGTTTCATCCTTTTCATATGAAGAATGAATTGGACAAAGTAAGCGATAGGTGGGGATCACTATAGCTCCATAATGCATCATTAAGTCTCATGAGATAAACTAGTGTCTTCAAACAAGGCCTTGAGAATACATGTATTTGTAGTCTATCCCTAGGCCTTAACTATGTGGGTATGTTGTCCGGCATTATGTATTCCATCATTATGAGACTAGATATTAATATTACAAGTGATTATTCAACTAGAAGAATATCCATGTGAAAAAGTAAATGACATTATTTTATTAATCATTTCCATCATATGCTGTCATTTATTTTTCAAAGGCTTGTGTTTTAGTCTTATCCATTATTATAAATGATTATTCTTATTTATGATAGTTTCATCTATATTTTTATCCTTACATAGCATATAATCTCAACCCATTCCATTGTTTTATTTTCCCAAGGACGTGGAGAAGAATATTTTTACTGACCTATTTGGATTGGCCAAGGGATATGAGAGTGTCAAAAGAGACACAATGTTGTATTTTTTTATTTTATAATGTAATTTAAAACTTATGTATGTATATAGTACTTCCAAGGTTACTAAATTGATCGTTATTTCGGGACATGATCCCTTGTTATCATGGAAATGTTTTGTAATAATGCACAAACTATGGGTAACTGGGGGCAGGGTGTTACAGTTGGTAGTATAAGAAGTTCAGTAAAAACCATGGGAAATAGATTTTAAAAATGTTTGATTATAAAATATTTCATAAGATAGACATTGAGGAATAATACATAAGAACATCCAAAAATTAGGTAATGTATATATTATGTTTGTTTTCATAGAAATACATCAATGTCTAGATAGTATATGTGGACGTGGTACTGGCATAGATGTGCCTTAGAGTGAGAACTCTATCATGGAGTTTTGGGCTTGACCCAAGGTATCCTAGTACATGGAAATGGTCCTTACTGTGCTCATGGTTTGACACACTTTGGGGATATTCTAAGGATAATTCATAATTTTCTATAAAAACCATTATTTAGGATTTATGAGTAAATATTTTCCCAAAGATTACATTTTTATGATAGTGGATTATTTTCCTAAACTATTAAATTTATTTTAATTATTTTTCAATATTGTAATTATGAATTGAGAATCATGAAATAATCTAATGTATTACATTGTTTAGAAATGGTACCTAGTGGAAGGACTGAAAACTGCATCAATGAAAGTAATCCATGTGGGAATTTCCATACTAATCAGGATAATTATAGTAGAGGTGGTGATGATAATGGTAATGAATAACTAACAACCATATTGGGACAACTCACCAAGGATATGAATTATACCCTTACCCATATGGAGAACCCATATACACAATGAAGAGGATCAATGTCAGACTGAGTAATGAGGCAACAACGACCCACTTTCAATGGGACTACAATATCTTTTATAGGTGAGAAAAGGATATGTTCTTTAAAGAATATATTTAATTCTATGGAGAGTATCAAAAGGGATAAAGTCAGCATGGTAGTTTATCACCTCTCAGGAGATACACACCAATAGTGTTCATTAACTAAAAACACATAGAAGGATCAAAATATATAGAATATAGAATTCAGTGAGTTTAAAGAGATTTTCATAAAAAAATACATTTCTCTAGAACATTGAGCGGATATGGAAAGTAAATTTTTGAGTCTCAGGAAAAAGGGGGATAAGAATGTCATAATGTATGAGGCTAATATTACAAGGATAACAATGCATGCTATATATTAGATATTTTACCCAATAAGTAGGATTGATCAATTATTTTATGGGTTAAACACATTTCTCCTAAGATAATTTGTATCACAAAGCTTCTTATCATATAAAGATATATTATCATGTATTATCATGACATTAAAAGAATTCTCTATGTCTTATGACATTAAAGTGAACCAAGAGAAGAAGAGATCTTCTAAACCCTATGGAAATGGAAATAAGTGGAAGAAGGGAAAAGATAAATTTACATCATGTAGTAATTGTGGTAGGAAACACCGTAATACACGCCTAAAGGGGAAGGGAATTTGTTACACATTTGGAGAAAAAGGTCACAAATCTCATCATTGTTCAGGAATAAAAGAGGCTGACGATGTTCAATGCTACAATTTTATTGAAATGGGGAATTATGCATATTAATGTCCTAATCATCAAAGAAACATACCTCAGAAAATGTAAAGGGAGAAAGGCCATGCTTATGAGATCACAACTACTAAGGTTGAAGTTCCAAATGATACGATGGAGGGTACTTTAATAGTTTCTAAAAAATTAGCCAATGATTTATTTGAGTTTGGATCATCACATTCTTTCAGATATTCCCTATTTTCAAAGAAAATTAGATATTTCAATTTGTATTAATAAGAGAGTTGTCCGTCAAAACTCATTATGGAATTATCATTGAAACATTGTTTTTTCAATCAGATTCCATTATAGCACATAAAGGATCTTTTTCTGTTGATGTTAATTTCATACCCATGATTGAATTTTATATAATACTTGGTATGGATTGGATTTTGGAACATGATGAAAAAATTTATTGTAAGAAAAATGAGGTTACAATTTTAGATGATGATAAGGAATCCCTGATATTTAGAGAAGAAACATCACCATCTTATTTTTATCTACGTCTACCCCTATCTGCTTTACTAAAATCATTTATTTGGGAAGAAGTGAGTAAAATATATATGGGTGAGGAATGTAATGTAGAAATAGATGATGTACCTATTTTTCATGAATATGTTGATCTGTTTCAAGAAGATTTACCCGGACGTCCTCTAGATTGTAAAATTGAGTTTTACATTGAATTAATTCTAGGTTCAAGGCCCTGATCAAAGAACACTTATTTAATGACCACTACGAAATTAGTGGAACTAAATAAACAACTAGATGAATTTAGTAATAAAAGACATATTCCCCTTAGTGTTTCTCTTTGGAGAGCCCCTATTCTTTTTGTTAAACAGAATAATGGACCTATTAGGGTGTACATAGTCTACCAGGAGATCATTGCTATAACAAAATAGAACAGGAATACCCAACCTCACATTGATGACTTATACGATAATCATCATGAGGCTCAATATTATTCTAAAATTAACATTCGATATGGATATCATTAGTTGTTCGTGAAAAAGGAATAAATTCCAAATATAGAATTTCAAACCAGGTATGGGTATAACAAGTTTACAGTAATGCCTTTTTGGACTGACTAATGAACCCTTTATTTTCATCGATCAAATGAATAGTGTGGTAAAGTAATATCTTGATGACTTTTTATTATTATTTATTGATGATATCTAGGTATACCCGAAAATATACGATGATCATGAAAACAAATTTTCCACTTTAATAATGTATCTTAGAAGACATGAATTATATGGGATGTTTTGAAGGTGAAATTTATTTCTTTGGGAGATTTCTTTTCATAGATATATTGTATCTATGGATGGAATCTCTGTTGATCCGTCTAACATAAGGGCAATCCATGAATGGCCATCACCGATGAGTATAACTAAGGTACATAGCTTTATTGGTTTAGTAGGTCACTATCAGTGTTTTATCCAAAATATTTCTTCATTTTCTAACCCATTAGTAATGATAACATGTAATGGGTTTTAATTTGTTTGGAAAAAAGAGTAAGGTGAATGATTTGATGAATTTAATAGAAGATTGGTCAATGATGATATCAAGACTCTACCATCAGAGAATGATGGGTTTTTTATTTATAGTGATGCCACTTAGAAAGGACATGGTTGTGTCCTTAGGAAGACTGATTGATTTATTACCTCTGCAACACAATAGCTAAAAATTCATGAACAAAACTATCCTACTCACGATATTAAGTTATAAGCTATAATCTTTACTCTGAAGATATGGAGACACTATCTCTCTGCTGAGAAATGTGAGATATATACTGGTCACATGATTTTGAAGTATATTTTATCACAAAAATAAATCAATACGACTCAAGGTATATGGCTCATAGTACACAAGGATTATTGTCGCACTATATAATACCACCCAGGGAAGGAAATGAATTTTGAAATTCCTTGAGAATAAAGGATCATGGTGTTATGAACAAGATAATATTTGAAAGGGTTTCTATTTACATAGATCTAGTAATAATGGATATGTGAATAATCATAGAAGGGGAAGAATCAATATTTATTAATATGTTTTCAAAACCATACTTATTATAAAGTATAAAATGTTCATAGACTAGTCATGAATAGATTCAAATGAAAATTAAAGATGTGAATCATGGGAGATTGATTGAATTCATATATGAAGATGGGATTTAGAAATTTTGTTGAAGGATGTGTGTTCCTGACATTACTAATCTAAAAAATAGAATTTTTGGATGATGATCATAGCTCCAATTCCTCTATACACTCTGGTGGAACTAAAATGTATATAGATTTGAAGGAAACGTTTTGGTTGGACAACATGAAGAGGGAGACTTCGGAAGATGTTTCAAGATGTATCATTTTTCAACAGTTCAATGATATAATTCAGCATCCTAGAGTATTCATGCAGTCTAATCCCATACCTGAGTGAAATGGGATGACATTATGATGTATTTTTTCAGGGGGCTACCAAATACTCCTAGAAATAATGATGCAATATGCGTCATTATCGATTATCCTACAAATTCAACACATTTTCTTGATTTAAGAGAAGATATACCACTCAATTGATTTGCATGACTATATATTAATGAATGTTTAAGACATTATGGTGAAACCCTATATATTTTTTATGATCCTTATCCCCATTTTACATAAAGATTCTTGAAAATCCTTGTGAATTCCCTAGATACATAAAATAATTTGAGCACCGCCTACCAAACACAAACTAGTGGAAAATTTGAACAAACTGTTGAAATATTAGAATACAAGTTGAGATCTTTCTCACAAGACATTCATGGTATGTGGGATCAGTATTTACCGTTTGCAGAATATTCCTATAATAATAAATTCTATTGAATAATTCATATGAAAAAATATAAAGAATTTTTTTGGAAATATAATTCACATAAATAATTGTAGTGATGATATGGATGAAATAAAAATCATTGACCCAGAACTTGCTGAGGAAACAAATGAAAAGGTGAAGATTATCCAAACCCACATCAACGTAGCTCACGTATGAAAAATAGATATGAAGATAACTAAAGGAAGGATTTTTAATTTCGAGTAGGACATCATGTTTTATAGATGGTATCTCAATGGAAGGGTGTCATACGATTTGGTACGAAGGGTGAATTAAGTCCCATGTACATCAGACATTTTGAAATTCAAAAAAACTGATGGTATAGATTATAGTTTGGAAATTCCACCATGTATCTTCAATGATCATTTGTGTTCTATGTATCACTGTTGAGAAAATAAATGTCAAACCCAGTGCATGTACTCACTTATGATGAAATACAAGTAGAACCCAATCTGTCTTATTGTGAAGATCCTATTAGGATTCTTGATATTAGAGATCATGTGTTGAGAAACCGGATGACATGTCTGGTAAAATTTCATAGGAGATACCATACAATGGAAGAGGAAAACGTGGAATCCTGAAGAAATTATGATAGAGAACCATCATAATATTTTTATGTAGTAATATTCTTGAAATTTCATGATTGAATTTATTTGAAGGAAGGAATAATTTAACACCCCAAGCTTCCACTGTACAGTTCCCTTTGAATAATATAGTAGCATGCATTTTACGCAGCATCGAGTTATAACACACCACTACAAATCAAACTAGACACTTATAAAAATGTTACGTATAGAAATAACCACATTTTTACCTTTTATAAATTTTAAATTTCAAAATGGACTTCATATTTGGATTCAGAATATCAAAAATTACTTTGGGTGAATTTTTTTTATTTTTCTGAAAACATTGTATTTTTGATTAATAGTGGAAAAAATTATTTAATTATTTAAAATAAAATTTTTATTTATATAATAATAATTATTTTAAATTTATTTTAAATTAAAAATAGATAATAATGATCATATTGGTTTAATTTAATTCATTTTTGTCATTTTATAATAATATTAGATGTATAATATTTTATTGAACTATTTATCGTATTTTACCCACCTTCTAGTAACATTTAAAAATTTTCATAAAACATAATTTTACACCATCTATGAATTGAATATAAAAAATCCATTATACACGCTTGACATCAACAAGAATAATAAGGTTCAATTGGATGAAAATTGTTTTTGGTGAATATTAACTTTTAAATTTTATTTACCGCTATTAAAAGTAAATAGTGCATTTAAAGTCAAAATTATATATAATCACTCCATAACATGTCCTAATTCTATTTTTATGTGTATTTATACCTAAATAAACCACAAGAAAAATATATGATCCTTTTTGATCCACTACGATTTGATTAGGAAAATTATTATATTTTCATTAAAGAATAGTTAAAAGTGAGAAATTAAAATTTAAATAAGTAAACCATTTTCAATATAGGGTTATAGATAAGATAAATTCTACGATATATATTATTTATAAAGATAAGAGGATTTCCTACATTATTGTATTTTATTTATAATTTTTGAACATTTAAAATTAAATTTATTTATGACATAACGATGATTTAGTAATTACCCTATTAATGAAATTCTAAAATAATTGATATTATAAATATTCAAATAAATGTAAATTGATAATTTTTTCCATAAATTAATTTTCATGGTGAATATGACATGTTAGTGATTATTGAATTTATTTTTTACAAGGAATAATGTTTTTATGAATTTAAAAAAACCAACTACTAAATAGTATCAAAATTGAAAAAAATTTGTTTTTGAAATAGATACTATTTTATTAAATTATATAAACATAATAAAAATTTAATATCATGAAATATTATATATATAATTTTAAATATGTAATTAATTAACCACTTTATTTTTTTTGGAATTTTATAGTATGTTTAATAATCTTATAGTGTAAGAATACAAGAAGACATGGTATGAGTTGAACTATTTAACAAAGGGTTAAATATAGAAGATAAGGTTATTATGACAACCTGAACTTGTCTAAAACAAATTGTATTGGAGTATTTTGACACAAAAAAACCATATACTAGAAATTAATCCATTTTGATATATTATAAACAGAAAATTATTTTTATAATAAATTAATATTTCAAATTATTCTTAAAGTGACCCTCACCCCTCTTGTAAAAGGGAACATGCCATTCTATTAATTTCTCCCCTCCAAATAAATTTTCATTAGACATAACCTACTCAAATATCCTCACAAGTACCCTTAATTAAACATATAATTCTTAAATTGATCAAAAAGACAACTGAAAAATCCTTTTTTTCAAATCAACAGAAATAACTCGAAGAAGAGGTTGTTATTTTTTCACCTCATTCAATGTTATTTTCTTCATCCACTTCCTCTTTCTTTATTGATTCCACAGTAAGATAATAACTCTGTTACATTATACATACTATGATTTTATTATAAATATTTTAAAACCATTTTCATTATTCTATCTAACATATGAATGACAAAGTAACCATACGTGCGTACGTACAACATACCGTCTCAATGTCGTGGTGTAGTTTTTTTTCAACACTTAATTATTTGGACGAATATAATAATTTATATAATTGAGGTAAATAATATATATAAAATTTTAATTATTATATTTATATAATATACCATCCAATTACATTTGATTTCACCATCTATATAATGATATTGTTTCTCATGATTATGTACGACTTACCGTCTCCACGACGCAATTAGATTTCTTTCCCCATCGTAACCATTCAAGAATAATGTAAATTTGAAAAATAAGAAATAGTTTTTATGAACATAAAATCCTTCTTTATATTAATCAAAAATATCTTATTAATAAAAAAAAGACATACATAACAAAAAAATATAATGGAAAATCTATCAGTTACCCTAAGAAACAATGATACTACTGAAATAGTATTAACAAAACAATATTAGAGCATTAAATTTGATATCATATTTATGTATGATATTAATTTATAATTAAATAAAAATTATTTAACCATTATACATGAGGTTAAATTACCATCAACGAAAGAAATGTACATTTAAATGGTTAATTTTACAATCTTATTATTATCTGAGGTTGTTTATACGTAAGTATATAGTAGGACATCTTTTTCATCCCCAAATCTGTTTCTTAAAAATATATTTCAACATATTTTTTCTATTTCCTAGAATATGGTTTAAAGTCTTTTATACAAATTTTTTTATTTTTTATAAAATGTTTTGAAATTTATTTATTTTTTCTTCCAAACAAGGTAGTTTATGACATTTTTAACATATGAAGGAAACAATGTTTTTAAACTTATACAGAGGGTGCGACTATTTTCCTCCGTTATAACACCATATAATATTTTCTTACAAGATTATAAGAGTATTTTGAAAATTAATATTTTCTTTTATAAATATGTGTCTTTTAAATGATTTCAATATAGAAAGATATATTTCTCTCAAATAGTTTTTATTTTATCCATGTCAACATAATTTTTTGTGATTTTTTGCATGTTTCAAGTTGATTTATTATAATAAAATTTACCATGTTGTATTGAATGTTTTGTGATATGTATAGTTGTGGATGTGGTTTTTTCATTCTTGGTTAATGGTTAAAGTATTAAATTTATTTTGATAGTTTTAATATGGATGTTTATGTTATGTATCAACCTCTTAGTATGAGAAATGAATTGGACTAAGTATGTGATGGGCGTAGCCCACTATATCCCATCGATGCATTAGTAGGATTCATGAGACAAACTAGTGTCTTTGCAGAAAGCCTTGATAATATTTTTATTTTTATTCTTGGCCCATGTCCTTGTCTATGTGGTTATGATGTTCAACATTATGCTTTCCATCATTAAGATATTAACTATTGATATTACATGTGATTATTAAACTAGTAGAATATCCATTTGAATAAGTAAATATAATTATTTTATTTATATTTTCCATGTTATGGTGAAGTTTATGTTTAAATGTCTTTTGTTTTATTCTTATACATTTCCATAACTGTTTATTCTTATTTATGATTGTTTCTGTTATATTTTTTTCCTTACAGGGCACCTGATCTCACCCCTTTCTTATGCATTATTTTTTCTATGATGAGAAGAATTATATTTTGACTGACCTGTAGGGATATGAAATGGAATATGAGTGTGTTAAATAGAGTCGCACTATTTTTTTTCATAATGTAATGTAAAATATATGTATGTATCTTTCGCTTCCAAGGCTAAAAATCTAGTTAATATTTGGAGACAAAATCTCTAGTGATCATGAAAAGTTTATACAATAATTCCCAGACTCTGGGTAAATTGGGTCAGGGTGTTACAAAAACTAATTTAATGTTATTCATGTGACGGATTGAAAAAACTTTTTTTTAAATAGTGATAACAATAAAAAAAATTGCATATGTTAATATCCAATTTAAATGTGAAATTACATTCAATTTCCCTAATTTTGTTAAAATATAAAATAAAATTTAATTATAAATTACAAAAATATAAACGTATAATAAAAAAATATAATTTTACATAATTAAATAAATTTTTAAATTAAAATGGGATATTTTTTTAATATTCATTAAGAATTTAATTTTAACGAAAAAATACCAAAAATTAAATCAATGTGAATTTTTATTTCCAAATTTGAAATGAATAAGATTATTTTTCCAAATAGAACATATAAAAATGGAAAATAATTTATTTAATAATATATATCCATTAAATGGAAATAAAACTACTATTTTAGAAAAACACTCATTTGAAACGTAAAATTGTATTTGTTCTTATATAATGACAATAAAGAATTTATGATTAATTTTAAACACCATTTTTAATTTAATTTTAATTAATATAATATAATGAGAGTGATTTTATTATTTTATAGACATAATTAATCACAATTAAATAGTTTTTCATAAAAACACCTCCATAATAATCAATTGGTTTTTATTATCTTACCAAAGAGTCATTATAATAAATTTCTAAACCCTAATTTCATAATTTATTTTATATAATTCATTACCTCCATTAAAATGGATATCAAATAACTACAACATAAAATAATAATATTAATAATATATTATTTTTCAATATGACACAGTCTTGTATTCAACATTAGATTTCAGATAAACATATTGTTGTGTGTCAGGCACACTATCAGATATAGTGTCCATTTTAAAGTAAAATAATTATCTAATTCATAAATATGAATAAATATGAAAATTTATTATTCTATAATTACTTGGGAATTTAAATATACAATAAATTTTTAAATGTTATAAATTTCTAAAATTGTAGATATTAGCATATTGGATCTTTGAATTCTCATTTCATATGCTCATAAGATCCGCAATGATTGCATATTGATTGAGTGCTATGTTAATTTTGAGATTTTTCTAATCCAACTAAAATTATTCATAGTGGATGAATATCTTGAGAAATATTATCCCTCTTCTTCTACTTCCCCATCAACGTGTTCCCACCTTCACCAACATAGTAAAAAAAATAATTCCCCTGAAATATGTTCATAGGATATTATTTTTACAGCAATATCCTTGTTCATCACCTCCATAATGTTTAAAAAAATAAACATAGAGCTTATTCTAAATCAAAATCCTTGTTAAATGATCTTTTCCATCAATTCCCCACTATCTTAACTTTATTATCCTAAAAGGTTCCTAAGAAATTAATAGTCTATTTTAAATTACATAACCATTTCGTGACTTGATAATGAACTAAATATCTCAATAAATGTTTTATTATATTTATTAAATTCCATGGATGAGTTTTCATGGTGTGTGTACAGATTTGGATTCCCCCTTCTATGGATTGTAACTCATGGTCTAATTTACAGATGTGTTTCTTATTTACATATTTTTCAAGTTGATCCATAGTCTCACAACCGTACTTATGTGGAATCCCATATTTTTGACCTAGTACTATTATCAAAAATAAAATCATATTGTAATATGAACCCAATCAAAAATGAAGGATTGAAATTTCAAAATAATCAAATGAAACTGTCCTTATTTCCAATTTTGAAAAATAATAAACCACATTAGGAATAATTTAGTCCTGATTGGAAATCTCATTAATAATAAATAATGTTCTATACTCATCTTTTAAACCAACATAAATTAGATGAAAACAGACCTAGATGTTTATCTGAATAAATTTTGTATCGTAAAATCCATAGAAAATTGTTGTTCATCATAAAATAAACATGTACATTTTTCTATATTATATATTGAATGTACCAATTTTTTTAACTTACTAAAATCCCATGATAATTAACCAACCATGAAAGATACATTTTGTAAATCCCTCTCATTGACCCTTTTCAAGGGAGTAGGTAGAGGTCCAACTAAATGATGGTGACATTCCCTGGACACTAATGTATGGGAACACGTTCTAATTTAATACATGATCACTGGGATAAGAGTTTTAATGTGAAAATTGAAACCTTATGAAGATGATAAAATTATAAATAAACATATATGATTCAGTAAATGTATAAAAATTATACTCAAATAAGAAAGTAATGTTAAGGTATCTAATGAAATAAAATGATACCACATTGGAAACAAACAATAATGTAGAACTCAATATCCATGACGTGGAAACAAACCCCAAATTACCTCAAATAAGATCTGAGCTTCGGATCCTAGTAGAAATCCAACAATGGTATGAAACATCAATAGTGAAGTATAACAAATTACCTTTACTGAAATCATAGTACAATACGTCATAAAATACTCCATAGTTCCCATTAAGTGGGTGAGTGTAGAAATTTGTAGGTAATCCATAAATAGTTCCCAACCCATTCAATAATGATCTATAATATCTCATGTCACATTTTATTTTAAAAAAAATATAAATTAAATATTTTATTATTATTTCTATAATAAAATAGATGAAACTTTTTCAAAAACCATAAACACTTACATCATCATTCAACAACTCGCACAACCATGCTTGCCTAATTCCTATCCAATTACTCATTTTAGGTGACAAATTCTATCACCAACTCATCACCTGACGGAATCTATAATGTTACTCGTGCCAACACCCTTATGTATGAGTCGATAGGGCTCTAGTAATGCAATTTCATCATATCACACAAACTGTGAATCAAATTTTATAAATAAAAACCATTTAAATAAAAACCATTTCTATTCTTCAAATTTACATTACTCTTTATGATTATAATTTAAATTATAAATATTAATATTAAAAAACCCTTTATGTTTTCCCTAAGTGTATTTTAAAGTGATTAACACAAAAATCATTCATGTACTAGAATGTGTTGGGTGAAAGAGAAGCCAAATACCTCACAAATGTTAACCAAAATTCACAAAAACATAGGAATCCTCGAGATAAAACAATGAAACCTCTTCCCTTTAATAGATTCATAAAATCTCACATCAAAATATAATTATAAAATATATATCTATATATAATACATTATATATATTATTTTGCGAGAGATAAGATGAGTTGATCTAGAGGGAAATAGAATGAATGATGACTTACCATCCCATCTGGAGGTGAAATGCATCTTGATTCATAAAAACCAATAAAAACAAATGAACCTCTAAGAAGTAATAAGGAGTTTAATGATTCGAATAGACATAGTGAGGAAAAGAAAAATTCTAGTTTTAGTCTGTGTAAACATTTTAATCTATAACTTTTAGATCATTTAAAACATGTCATGTAGTTTATAATATTGTGTTCCAATAATGTAGATGAATCTATATCTAAATGAAACAATTATATGGATTTATATATGGTTTTGAAAAACTATTTCCCCCAATAATTTTCCTCAGTATATTAAAACAAATGGTTTTTCTTGGGATTTATCATAGTTTAGCCAAAAAAATGTTCCACGAGTGTTCCTACCCAATTAATCCCCAATCATCACAAAAAATTTTCTAGAACATGTTAATTGTTTTCTATTTCAAATGTAAAATTTTTGAAATATAAATCCCCACAAAAAACTCTAAACCATCCTAAACCTCCCAAACCTAAACCCAAGTATTATAGAACATGAAAATATGTAATAAATGTGTAATGTACATGAAACCTATATTGTAATATGTAGACATTCATATAAATAGTTCCTATATTTTTAAATAATATTATTATTCAAATAAGGGGATAACTAATATTTATCGGACAACTAATATTATATAAATTGTATAATCCCATTTTTCGAGATTATAAATATACCACCGAAACATTTTAATTGATAGGTAGTTTTATTAATTGACTATTGGTAGCTTGATTATTTCTATATCATAACTTTCATGACCCACTCCCCAAAAGGGGTACACCTTTTGGGCCGATAAATTTTGAAGAATGATAATGACCCTTGACTCCCGCATCTAGTAGGCCATAGGATAGAAAATGGCACCGAGGGTATATTAAACACACAAATGGGAGGAATTACCCTCTAAGAGAACAAATGAAAAAGATATAGATAAAATAGACACCAACTAACTCAAACTCAGACTAAAATATAAAATAAAACCCAAGTGCACATATATAATGTCATGAAAAACTACTTAAATTAAATGTTGAAAACTCTAAGTACCAAAGGAAAGTAAAAACATCAGCAATCACAACCCTGAACAGCTCCTACAACCCCAATATTGTAGAAACCAGCTAGATCTCCATCCTGCTGCAAGTGACCAATAGAACAGTTCATATATACATTGGGTCAGTATAACAGTATACTCTCTAGGATCCTCCCCATAGACTTTCGTGCCAAATTAATGAAAGCATAATAAATCACCATGAACAGAAAGTGAAATTAACTCATCACCTAAATAGGTATAAATAGATCCCAACATCACCGTTGCTACTCTCCCCAAGTATTTACTAAAAGATTATATAATATAATAAACAATAACAAAGGTACCCCACAAGTACTTCCCCACCGGTTTTACGCTTTACCCCAATGTTGCACGTCCTATGCATATCACTACATAACTTCTTTCTCGTATATACCATGGAAAATCACCACAACAAGAAACTCCTGTATAAAAAGAACAATGTCTTTGTATGCAAAGTAACCAGGTTGTTTCTGGGAGCCACCATAGCTCACATAATTTGTATCATACATCTTAAATTATACCTCAAGCCATTACACCCCTTAAATCGAGAAAGGAACCTCAAGCCATCACAGTCTATACAAGTTACACCTAAAATGGTCCATAAGAAACTATATCTACTATATATGTGTGTAAATAACAACATTCCATTACAAACCTCTACACACATGTATGTGGTAAACTAACTGATGTGCCTACCAGTACAAGTAACTACCAAGAGAAACGTGTAGAGCCAAAAGAGGTAGTAAGACATCAATCTTCCAACAATAATGTTGGGGAAAACACCCCCATGGATTAGAATCCCGAAGGATTTAGTTTCCCTAACTAATGGGGTGGATTATCATATATAAAAACAAAATGTATATAATATACTATATCTCACAACCACAATAAAGGCAAAACCTAGTCTTTGGTTCAACTACAGCTTAATCTCTTAGACTCCAAGATCCATTTCTAAAACTCGGTATCTTATAAGTAAAGAACAATTTAAAGAGATTTTCTACATTATCTCATGCCCTTTTCTTCAGTATCACTTTATGTTAATAAATTCAATAATCATTAATTAACCATTAATAATTTCCAAATAATAATTCCTTAGTATCACACCCTATGAACATTGTTCCTTTAAATGGAAACATCGTCATTGTGTCCCAGCTAGATCCGACCCCATGAGTTGACAACATTAAATCAATCATTTATTAACATAATTACATTCCTTTATTCCCAAGAATTCTAGAAAAACATTATCAACTACTAAACACTAGGGGCTCAACACGGTGATTAGGTGAACTACTCGTCATGTAGTCTCCACCTATAACAAGAGTGTAGACCCATCCACCCTCTAGAATCTATCATGGAAATCATGTGGCATACTCAAGAATATTCACCACTTTTGGATGTAGGTTAAGCAAAACAACTACCTTGAGCAGTAGGAAATGTAATGAATATAAACAACCAACATGAAACAACAATCATCCAAACATTCACATCCAACACATTTTGTCACCTTCAGTGTCCCTCCTGATTCCCACATGCTAAAATGGATGCATCTCACCACTCTTGGCATCATCTGCTTCCTTAAAAACATGGCTTACCTATCCTACATATAACAATATCTTTCCCATATCACATCATAACACAAGAATAAGGAAAACAAACATCATATAAATAGGGATCTTTTCCCATAAACATGCATGATGGTAGCTTAGAACACTACAAGAAATTAACTATTATCAAACTACTTGTTCATTAATCCTTCTTGAATTAACCGATTTATTATTCATAGGTTCTAATGACGGCAAACATAAATAGTAATCTATCACGAATAATTCAACAAGACTACTATATCAATTTTATTAGCTTGAAACTACGACAACAACAACTGGAATCATTTTCCTGCAACTTTATCATTACCAAAATAATTATCAACTAATTTCGGGTTTATGTTATTTACCAATTTCGATCAAGAAAGAAAATCAAAACAATAAAATCATAGATATCACACAAACTAACAAAACAAGAGGCAATAACATACAATTGATATCAATTTATTTATATGGTTTAAATATATAATAAGTCACTTGGATTATGATTCAGTGGGCTAAAACATTCTAACTCTACATTTTCATGTAAAATAATAGAGAATCAACGAATCCCCTAACTCAGACGGTTCTTGACGTTCTTTATATGAGAATGACCGACACAATGGATTGTGATCCCCTCCACCATGACAATGGTATCCACCCAAGGATGTAGAGGCACCACCACACCAATCAACCCCCAAGAAAAGTCCATTATGAACATAGAGATATCATTCCATAAAAGGGAATGGAGAAAAAGAAGGAGATGAACCCAAAATAATGACGATAGATCATTCCATATATCGAATACTAATTGATAATGCTTCGTTTAATAAAAACATAGGGGAACAAATCCAATGAGGAACATTTGATCACCCAACTTCTATGTGATATAATAAATGGTTATAGAATCTCACACTAGAAAACAAGGAGGAAAAACTAGGGAAGAAGATATCTAGTCCCCTTTAAAGAGTTGAAGGACCATCTGTTTAAGATATGCTAGATTTTACATTAAAAATAGATCACATTAAACTATGTGTATTGACTAAGGAAAAGAATCCCACGATTTAGGATTAACTAATATAGGAGTTATGGACTTTGAATCATCCTTAGCTTCGATAATACCAGGCTTTAATTGAATTTTACATCAAAGGAAACTTCAAAGGGGGGGAACCGTATGAAGGTGGAAACACTATTCATGAACTATAAATTTGGAAATGGGAAAGAGATAAAGTTGAAAGGCTGTTGTTCTGGAATCATTATTCATAGAATATGTCACCAATGGAAAAAACTATAAACATTTTTCTACCATTAGAACTGTTCACATTGTTCTCTCATTTGAATTATTCACATGGGTCTACCATTGGAACTGTTCAAATCATTCTACCATTGGAACTGTTCTCATTGGTCTACCGTTGGGGCTGTTCACATGGATATGCCGTTGGAACTGTTCAAATTGGGCTACCGATGGTACTGTTCACATAGGTCTACCGCTGGAACTGTTCACATCAGTCTACCGTTGGAACTCAACACATCAGTCTACCAAGGGAATTGCTTACATCGGTATACTGTTGAAACTGTTCACATGGGTCTAATGATGGAACTGTTCACATTGGTCTATTGTTTGATATTTCACATTGGTTTACCATTAGAATTGTTCAGATCGGTATACTGGTGGAACTGTTCACATCGATATACCATTGGATCTATTTTAATGGGTATACAATTAGAATTGTTCACATCAGTCTACCGTTAGAACTAATCACATCAGTTTACCATTGAAACAGCTCACATCGGTCTACCACTGACACTGTTCACATATGTCTACTGTTGGAACTATTCACATGGGTCTACCCTTGGAATTGTTCACATCGGTCTACCATTGGGACTGTTCACATCGGTCTATTGTTGGTACAGTTCACATCAGTCTACCGTTTGAACCTCACAGGTCTAGAAACACTATTCCTAAACTCGAAATTTGTTACAAGAAATAGAGGTTGTTGTAGGAACCTCACCATTTTGGAGACATTGTTCATGAACTCAAAATTTTTTAAAGGATATAGAGGCAGTTGATGGATCCTCAACATTCTAGAAACACTATTCAAGATCACAAAATTTGGCCATTGAAATAGAGGTTGTTGTTGGAAGGCTTCTGTTCTAGAAACACTGTTCATGAACTACAAATTTGGCAAAGTGTTGGGAATAAGTTACCTTGACCTCCCAGAACACCTCAAACACTAGATATCAGAAATTTAATAGATGAGAGTGGTACATTCAATTACATAAAAATCCTGTCAAAACATTATCTTCCACGAGAATTCAAAATCCACTTAGTGGGAAACAAAAACATGGTCCTAATAACCACCCATCAAGATACCACTCCAAAGAGAGAAAGGAAAAATAAGAAACCAAATAATGCCAACTCATAAACTTGAAAGGTCTGCAAACACAAAGAAAACATTTTTATTTACATAAAAATAGGTAAACATTAAAAAACTCGGGGTATGGAGAACATTTTTATTATTCACATTCTTAGGTACTCTCCCCATGAAACTATGTCACCACAAGATATGATCTAAGGGGATAGAATGCTCGTGCAACACCTTCTATTTGCGGTCTTGGATCTCTACAAGATTCTACTTGAAGGTAGCTTCATCATCAAGATTGATCTCAAACCAATAGATAATGTGTGACTCGTCATGAAGAAAATGATGAATATGTGATACATGGAAAACATCATGTATCTGGACCATCTATGAGGAATGTTATTTTTGATATGCCACATCTCCAACAGGAACCGACTCCTAGAAAGACCAAAAAAACCAGTGAGAGATCTTACTCCCACAACCAAACCTTCACTACACACGACAGGGAGTCACCTTAAAAAAACATAGTCCCCAAAATCAAACTCCAAAGGTCTCCTCCTTGGTTCTTCATATGATTTATAATGATCCTATACTATCTTCATCCTCTCAAGAATCTCCTTAACCATATCTATTATATTCTACACTAGCTCCAACACATGAATTGCTGACACTCTGACCCTAGTCTATCACAATGAAGAATGGAATGGTTGGCCATATAAGGATCCAAACATAGCCATACCAATGGTGCAATGAAAAATATTTTTATAGGCGAACTCCACCAAAGATAATTCCATCATCCTAGAACCTCCAAAATCTAGAACGCAAGATTGCAACTTATCGTCACTAGTTTTGATGGTTCACACAATCTGATTGTCCTTATGTGGATGGAAAGTGGTGAAAATTTATATCAGAGAACTGAAAATATGGTAGAGACCACTCCACACACTAGAGGTAAAATTAGGATCTTGATTAGAAATTATTTT
The DNA here is from genome assembly GCA_963277665.1 of Viscum album. Lineage (NCBI taxonomy): Eukaryota > Viridiplantae > Streptophyta > Magnoliopsida > Santalales > Viscaceae > Viscum > Viscum album. Next base: position 1,462,241,647 of record OY728165.1, on the reverse strand, counting down.
CCTCAAAACTACATAAATTCCCATTACCTTGTCCAGATATTGCATGGACCAAGCTTCCAACGAGCTTTACCCCTTGATCGCCATGATGTGAGATGATTTTCTTAAATGTTCCACTATGACCCAGATAGAATCATGTCAACCCAGAGATTGAGGTAAACCCATAAAAATGTCTATTGAGATGTCCTTCCACTTCCATAGAAGAATATCGGATGGCTAGAGAAAACCACCAGGGACACGCTGCTCATCATTGACATTATAGTTGAAGAAACATTGAGACACACACTCTGAATATGCATGCATATACCAAGACAACCAAAACAGACTCCTCAAATGATGGTACATCTTTGTCAGGCTAGGATGTACCACTATAGGTAAACTATGGAACTCTCTATGAAACATCTCTCGCATCGCCAATGGATCAAATAGCATTCCAGGATACAACAATCGATGTTGTTCATTATCAAACAAACCATCATGGGCCTCGCCACAAACAAGTCGGTCTCTATAGACCTCCACGTATAGATCCCCCAACTAGGACACTTCCACCTACTACACCATAGATAACTCCATCGTCATCTGAAAAATAAAAATTATGCCCCACAACATCTCCCATATCAAGATGAAATGCTAAATGCTCTTCTATTACTATCCACGAATCCCCACATTCATGCACTAAATCACTACGTGACTTCTTGCTCAATGTATCAGCTAAAACATTCCCCTTACCAATGGGGGAAATAGTTACATTCATGGGGACACAACTTCCGAGACCCATAAGAAACAACCAATCTATGATGCCTCATAACATAACCTAACCTTCGATGTGAATCATCGCATAAAATATCAATCTTACCTCCCTATGTAGGAAAACAATGAAATGGATCACTTACTAACATATCATTTAGATAACTAAAAGATTCTTGACAATGATCGATCCACATGAATGCCTGATCATTCCATATTAATTATGTCAAAGGAGTCGCAACACGAGGGAAGTCGGCTATGGACCTCCTGTGGTAGCCTACAGGACCACAGAAACATTGCATCTCTGCCACTATCGTAGGGGATTCCCAGGACACAAGGACTTCTATCTTCAATGGATCTAGAACTACTCCCTTATGGGACACAACATGCACTAATACATGGACATATCAGGCCCAAAAATCACACTTTGAAAACTTCCCAAACAACTGATGATGAAGAAGAACTCTGAAAATAGTGTGTAGATTCTCTTCATGCTTCTCCTCTGGAATAGAGTACCCAAGGAATTCTTCGATGAAAACCAGCAAGAATTTTTCCAGGAACTCATAGAACACCGCATTCATCAATCCCATGGACACATCTAGAGCATTCGTCACACTGAATTGAATTAAAATGTACTCATAATTCCCTTGATGGCAATGTGAAGCAGTCTTCGAGATATCCCTATCCATCACACACATCAGAGGATATCCAGACCGCAAGTTGGTCTTTGAGAACCAACATTCACAGTTAAGTTGATCAAATAAATCATCAATTAGTGGAATATGATAGATATTCTTAAATGTCACTTTGTTTAAGCGATGAGAATCATTACACAACTGCAAACTTCCATCAACCTACTTCACGAACAAAACTAGTTCACCCCATGGTGAAAAACTCATCCAAACAAAACTACACTATAATATACCATCATTCTATACATTTAGCTCTCATATCACAGAAGGGAACATACTATATAGACATATAGATATCTGAGATTATCCTGGTTCTAGCTTGATACCAATCTCGATCTCTCAGTGAGGGGGTAATGCTACAACCTATTCTAGAAAGATATTTGTGTACTCTTTCATGACTACAGGAATCGCCAACTGGTGAACCACTGAAAAACTCAACATCATCTCATCCATGATAAATGATAATGAAACAACATGCCTCGGACCCATCCGAGGGTCTTTCATTCAAACAAACACCACTGGATCTTTATTTACATCGAAATCTACCTGGCCCCAGAAGCAATACATGATAGCATACTCCGAATACAGCCAATCTATTTGGAGGATGACATCATATGGTTTTATCTGTAATCAACAGAAATCTCTCCAAGAGAGGTGTTTTCCTAGTAATAGCTCATAATATCTACATATTTCAAACAAGTCAGCTCATCCTCTAACTAGCGTAGTAAATGGAAAGGGCACCAGAAGCCTATCTACCTCATATCCCAAAGAATGGACAAGGGTAGGTTATAGGAATTATTGTGTCACCCCTTAATCAAAGAAGGGATACAACTTGGTAGAAAACAAGCAATTGGTACATTGAACTATGTCTGGGATTCCTAGAGCTAAAACCACAAAAGAATAAAGATGACCATGACCTCTATTATGGCCTCTCGGATCCTAATTATGTACACCAAATTGGCCGCACTCTACTCTCTATGGACGAGGAGCATCACAAGTCTATTCTCTACCACTCTCATATACCCACTACTGATCCAAAGCTGGTCTAAACATCTACTACTACATCAGTTGGAACTACCTCAACAGAAGAACCTAGAGTTGAACACCTAGTACACAGGTTGCTTCCCTGAATGGTCAGGCACTCTCACTACTAATGAAATCAACCACCACAAGAAAAACAAGCACATGATATCTTAGCATTGGCCTAAGTGTAACTGACCTCAATGTAATGAGATGCTGAGGGATGGGACCTAGCCCCATCCGAACTGAAACTCTTATTCCCTAAAAACCAAGAACCATAGACCAAACCTTTGCTTATTAATGAATTATGAAGACTCCCCTCTCATAATGATCTGGTTCGGGTCAATGTTTCCTCAATGACCTTTTAGCCTCGCCAACACCTCATGATATATCTTCAGCATAAATGAGGTGACATGGCGTTGGACCTCTAGATGAAAAAGCCTCCTAGAAATGCCTCACCCTGGCCTCCTTATCTGGAAAAAGGTCTCAATAATATCATAAAATTTTCCTAAAACGGATTCTAATATATCATACATTAGAGATCCTCTGTCAAAGGGTAATTAGATCCTGGAGACTGGATGCCTTTACTATCGATGAAAGAAACTTGACTATAATCTTCATTCTAAACACCTATAATGAGATCACTGTCTTCTCATGACTCCTAAGGATCAAGAACCACCACTTACTTGCTGATCCATGCATTATTGTCACAACCAAAGAAATCCAGTGCTCTATCCAAGCACGTATCAAACTGATGCTTGTCTCGAGCTACGCAAACCAGTCTTATATGTCTAAATCTGAAATTAAGTCCTCGTACATCTGCAGTCTCTCGTGCTGAAACTCTAAGAGTGTCCACCTCTATGTGTTGTCATCATCAACCTCTACCCCACGACGATCTGCTGGCACAACCTACTAGACCACATCTATGCGATACTGACAAGGACGGCGACCTAGACCCATACCTGCAAAATAAAAAATAGTTAGAGCTCCTTAACCAGGAATATGGAAGTCTCAGCATTAATTAATTAATTTTTTTCTTTTATTAATTTAGTTTAACATATTCGAAGGTCTACCCATTCAAACCGAAGAATAAAAATGAATGATACATGATCCATTTCTATGTCTCTACCCTGAAAATAGTATTTCCTCATTTAGTATACATTGTATACAAAATGTTTTATGCATAAGATCTTAGGTGGCCCTAAAAACCTATGTGTCAGCCGGTCTCTATTGATTACATCACTTTCTAAACATGAAAAACACTGTTTCCCTACCATCCCATGAAACCTCGCCTGCACCTAACACAATACTTCATCATATCTCTCTACCGTACTGTTGATAAAACTCAATCACGACCCCCTCCACACAAGTTTTACCCCTCCTAGGCCGGCAATGTGATAAGAGAGATAATGAACCCCCCCCCATGTATTTCCTCATGTAGGCCCCAGATTGGTGACCATCATCGATGGTATAGTTAACTCTCAAATGGGAGGCATTACCCTCTAAGAGAACACATGCGAAAGAGAGAGATAAAATAGACTACAATGAACACAAACTCAAACAGACTTATAAAATAAAACTTATGTTCCCATATAGAATGTCATGAAAAACTACGTCAACTAAAAGGGGAAAACTGAAAGTACCAATGGAAGTTAAAAAAACAACAACCACAAGCCCGAGTAGCACCTACAGCCCCAAGAAAGTAGAAACGAGTTGGATCTCCAACTTCCTCCAAGTGACCTAAAAAAATTTATATATTCATAGGGTGAGTATAATAGTATAATTATTAGGATCATCCTCAGATCCTCTCCTAAAAAATTAAGGAAAACATGCTAATGAATAATGAACCACAAGTAAAACTAACTCATCACCTAAACAGGAATACTACATTTCCAGCCTCACCATTGATACCCTCACCATACATCGCATAAATGAGTATATAATATAAAAAATCATATTAAGGGTACCTTTCTACTAATTTCACATTGGTTTTTATCTTTTCCCCGATGTCCCACCTCCTAAGCAGCTCTCTCTAAAATGTTTTTCCCACATACACCTAGGTGACGCACCACAAAATGCTCCTTGTGCAACAAAATCACCATGTCCTCATAAGAAATGTCACAAGGTAGTTTCTAGGAGTCACCATAGCTCGCATATTGTGTATCATACATTAGGAATTGTACCTCAGGACATACATCTGATACACCGAGTAAGAATACTCAAGCCATCACAATCTATACACGTTACACCTATAGTAGTCAATAGAAAAATATATCTCGAATATATGTCTGTGAATAACCACAAATCATTACTGCACTATACACATATACGAGGGAAAATAACTGTTTTGGCTACCATCACGAGTAACTTCCATGAAAATAGAGTGGGGACTAAGAGGGTAGTCATCTATCCATCTTCCCACCAAAATTTTGGGGAAAACAACCCTAGGGATTAGAATCCTTAGGGTGTCAGTTTCCCTAACTGACAGGGTGGAGTGGCATATAAAAACACAAAAAGTACATAATATACTATAGCTCACAAGCATGCAATGTCCATAATGTAATCATATATTCAACTACAGAAAACATCTCTTGGACTCCTAGATGCAACTTCTAAGACTATGTATCCTATAATCAGACAACCATTTAATGATCATTATTACATTACTTCATTCAATTTTAATATATTTTACGTTATGTTAATTAATTATTTAAATATTAATTAACCATTAATAATTTCTACATTACATTTTGTTAGCATCAAACCAAAACTTTTTTTTTCATTAAATTATAACCTGAACATTGCGTCCCAGAAAGCTCTCACCCCATTGGTTAACATCATTTATTCAATCACTTATTAACATCAATAATTTCCCATATTCCCACATATTCTAGGAAAAAATTATATGATACTAAACACAAGGGGATCAACACAGTGAGTAGGTTATCTACCATTCAATAATTTTCCACCTATAAAAAGAGTTTAGACAGATCCTCCCTCGAAAATCGAAACACAGATATCATGTGGCATACCCCACGTGTCTTTATCCATTTTGGATTGAGGGTAAGATAAAAATCTTCTTTGACTAGTGGGTAATGTAATGAACATAAAAAACAAACAATAAAAAAAATCATCCAAACATTATAATCAAACCCGTTACATCATGATCAGTGTCCTCCTAGACACCCACATGCATAAACTGATGCACCTTGCAACTCTTGGGGTCAACTGTTTCAATATACAATAGGCCTCCCTGCCCCATATGTCGTAACGTCCTTCTAGGCTCACATCAAAACACAGGAATCATGAAAACTGACATCATATCAATTGGGATCTTGTCCATTATAAAAAAATAAGGTAACTCCAATCCCAATAAATAATTATCTTTTATCAAACAACTCGTTCTTTAATCCATCCTGAATTAACCAATTTATTTTTCGTAGGATTGAATGATGGGAAACCTTAATAGTAACCTACTACAAATAATTATACATAATCACTATATCAATATTATTAGCATCAAATTACGACAATAATGACTAGATTCATTTTCATGCCTCTTTATCTTTATCCAAATAATAAACAATTAATTTTGTCTTTATATTATTTAAAAATTTCCATCAATAATGAAAATGTAAACAAAGAAATAATAGATATCACACAATCTATAAAAAAAGGAGTCAATAAAATAAGATCAAAATCAATTTACTTATCTAAATCAAATATTTAATATGTCAATTTAATTGAGATCCAGTGGGATTAAACATGATAGCTCTAAATTTTCATTTAAAACAATAGAGAAGAAAAAAATATCATACCTCAAACAGTTCTTAATGTTCATTATATGGGAAAGAGCCACACAACAGATTACGATCTCAACCCTTCTTACAGCTATATCCACTCGAGGATGCATAGACACCACCAAACTGGTCAACAACTAAGAAAAGTCCATTAAGAACATGGAGACGTCATTCCAAAAAAGGGAATGGAGAAAAAAAAGGAGAAGAACCGAAAAGAATGACGATAGATCATACAATATATCGAATATTTATAGATACTACATGGTTGCATCAAAATAAGAGCAGAACTAATCCAAATAGGAATGTATGATTGACCAACTCCAATAGGAAGGAAGGAATGATTTAAGAATCTGATCCCAGAGAATAAGGGGGATGAACAATGGAGGAAGACATCTCATCCCTTTAAAAGATTTAACAGAGCAGTGGTATAAGATACACTAGAATTTCTATTAAAATCGGATCATAGTAAACCACATGATTTGACCATGTTAAAGAATCCTGATACATAGGAAAAATTAATATAGGAGTTTTGTCCTTTCAATCATCTATAAAGTCTTTCCAAAGAGGATTTAAATGAATTTTTCAACTAAGGTAACATCAAAGGCTGAAATTGTAGAAATATGGAAACATTGTTCATGGAATAGAAATTTAGAAAAGGATAAAGGTTGTGGTAGGAAGGTTGTAGTTCTGGAATCACATTTAACAGAATGTCTTATTGATGGAAAAAACTGTTCAAATCGGTCTACCATTAGAACTATTCACATCACTATACCATTGGAACTCTTCACATTGATCTATAGTTGGAACTCTTCACATCAGTCTACAGTTGGAACTGTTCACATTGGTCTGCTGTTGGAACTGTTCACATGGGTCTCCCTTTGGAACTCATCACATCAGACTACCGTTTGAACTGTTTACATCGATCGATTGTTGGAACAATTCCCATCTGTCTCCATTGGAACTATACACATCAGTCTACCATTGGAACTGTTAAATTGTTCTACCAGTGGAACTATTCACATCGGTCTTCTATTGAAACTGTTTGCATGGGTATACTATTGGAACTGTTGACATCGGTCTACCGATCGAACTGTTCACATCGGTCTACCGTTGGAAATTTTCACATTGGTCTACCATTGGATCAATTTGAAACAGTCTACCATTGGAACTATTCCCATCAGTCTACCGTGGGAAGTGTTCAGCTGGGTCTACCATTGGAACTGTTCACATTGGTCTACTATTGGAACTATTCACATCAGTCTACCGGTGGCACCATTCACATCTGTCTACCATTGGAACTGTTCATATGGGTCTACTATTTTAACTGTTCACTTCAACCTAAAGTTGGAAGTGTTCACATTGGTCAAACATTAGAACATTTAATATCAGTCTACTATTGGAACCTCACTGGTCTAGAAACCCTATTCATGAACTCAAAATTTGGCAATTGAAATTGATGATTCTGTTGGAACCTCACCATTCGAGAAACACTATGCATGAACATGAAATTTTTCAATGGAAATAGAGGTTCTTATTATAAGCTCGCCATTCTAGAAACACTTCTCCTGAAATCAAAATTTAGAAAATGAAATAAAGGTTGCTGTTGGAAGGCTGCTGTTTTGGAAACATTGTTCATGAAATAAATATTTGGGAAAGTGTTAGGAATAAGTCATCTTGACCTCCCAGAACAACTCAAACACCATATTTTAGCAATGTAATGGAACAGAGTGGTCCGAGCCATTAAAATACCTATTAAATATTCTTATCTTATTTAACATTATTCCTTGGTCATGTGGTCAAAAAATATAAATTATTTAAAAGGGATTTTTAGAATAAAATACAATATCTATGTAAATATGATGGAGATGGGAATGGGGTTATCCATAAATATATGATACATTATAGCCTAGGTGTTATTTTTGATTGCTGTGTAGGTATTGATATTTAATAGTACACCCTTTTAAGAAATTTTACATACAAGACCACTTCCTACTAACCAATAACTAGTGTGTAACATCCAGTTATTTTATGTTATATTTATCTTTAATTGGATTTTATTTGTTTAATAGCTTTTGATACAAGCAATACATAGCCTAAATGAATCGTAATAATATATATCATTATAAAATTGATAATTAATTATAAATATTAATATGAATAAACATTTTTGTAAAAAAAGTGTTTTTGTATAAATAATGAATATAATGTGACAAATACATAATCAAATATTAATGATATAATTTAGTCATTTAAAAAGTAATTTTTTCTTAAATGATCACCCCTCCTCCCTCATATTAACATTACCTTAAGCCACCTATATCTTTAAAACACTATAAATATTTTCATTATAACTTCTATTTCCACTAATTGGATGTTATTATTTTATTAAAAGTCTATTACAAGGGTCTCTATGAAGTTATCTAATAGAGGTATACCAAATGATAAGGTAATTGACCATCCCGACCTATTTCAATTAATATATATATATATATATATGATAAAATTATGTTTTATTTTCATAAAATAATAAATTAATTATACTAAATATAATTAAATGTTATTTTTATAACATAACTACCATTATCTTTCTTTTATTCCATCAAATTTGATGTGAGATTATCACTTTATCGTAAATTTGGACTACCACCTCAACAAAACGATATAATTCATTATCCATACACATCAGTAATGGTTGACTATTATGATGAATTTCATGTTTATATATGATATATACATATATAATATAATAATGTTTATTTAATTATAAAATTTCATTTAACAATATTTTAGTACATTTGTTAGAAAATTAAATCAACCTACATGCTCACATAGGACCGAACATATAACCAAACATATCTATGAGCAGTGAAAATAATTATTATATAAAAGAAACATATGGATGATTAGAAGAAGTTATATAATTATTAACTAGGGTTTTTATATCATGATTTACATTTTTGGATTATTGAATCGAAATTACTATACAATGAATAAAATTGCTGAATAGAAACTCCTAGAAAAATTGAAATAGTTTACAACTAAAAATAATGATATTATTGAAGAAGTATTTATTAATAAATGTTTAAATATAATAGGTGGAACATATTTGATATTATAAATATAACCATGATTCTATTATAGATTTATTATGATATTAAATTTAATATTCAATTTTAGAGTGCTTTTAATTCTATACGAGCAAGAGGTGATGGATTTCTGATTCCAGGGAATTTTAATATGGGTTACTTATTATTGTGTTTAAATCGAGATTAATTATATATTAATTCTATTATTAATGAAAATATATTTTTCCTCACCTTTTTATTAATTGATTTTATGTTACTAGTACCATTTTAACTACTTTGGTAGATAAAATGATTAAGATAATTTCTTATTATGAAATACAAGCCTTATTTTATCTTCAGTTCAAAACTAGTTTCATTAATTCCCATGTTCTCAAAAATTATTTGAATAATGGTTTCTTACCAAGATGAAATTAATGATTAAATAAATATTTACCCATTTTGACTTTCATTAATAAGGATTTAAAATAATATATTTTTAGTTTTCTAAATAATGTATGTTTTGTTGTTGGTATAAAAAGAATATTTTTTAATGAATACTACATGTACTGAATTTCCACTATAAAGAAAGATCAATTTCATGAATATGTATTTCCATTTTTCTGTGGGTATTTTATACTAATTGTTTTTCATAAATATTAAAGGAATTTTTATAATTTAAATATGTGATTTCAAAATTAAAATAGTGTTTTAGACATGAATTATTCTAGAGACATATTGATGTGATTTCATCACTATGGAACCATACATTAATGTATAATATGAATTAAATGGGATATTATCAATTATACAATATTTATTTTTTTGTTGGATGATTTTCCAATACGATGATGAGATTTTTATGAATGTAGTTTGTTTTTCAAGGATCATATTATAGTGAATTGGTTGTAGGACGTATTTAATTTAACAAGGTTATGATTTTTTGATATGATAACTGTTTTACAATATCATGGTAACCACATAAAATAGTTATGATTAAGTTATGAGGGGGAACAAATTATATATCCACTCAATAATTTTGGTCAATAGGGAAATCTAATGATATAATATGAACAGGAATGTAGGGTGAACCCGCATCAATGAGTGAATCTATCTATTTAAATAATCATCAGAGTAATCCTTGACTAATTATATGATTGAATGTGGAGTGAACACAATCTAATATAATGGTATAAGAAGTGATCTTTAACTATGTAAATAATTTTCTATTCTGATGTGTTTACAAAACACTTATTATTTCTATCAATGTTATACAATCATGAATCATGACAATTTATTCCATTTTGATTTATGCCTTATGAACTACTATGATTTATTTCATGAATCATTTATAAGATATAATAATTATTTTCTATGTTTTTACTTGGATATAGATAATGTTACCATACACTTCTGATAATTTTATCATTACATAATAATTGTTTTCTCAATTCATTATACGTAATGATTATCTATACTCAATATTTATTAGGATTCATTTTCATTTGGATATAAAAAAAAGATTTATGTATGACATGTATAATAAGGGAGATATTTGTGAAAACTAAGTAAGTTGTGATACATAAATTTTTATTTTTAGTTTTTTATGTATTCACGTTTTCAAGGATGCTAATAATGTATAGTCCAGGTGTTGATCATAATGTTATGTAATTAATATTCATATAATATGATGTAATATTTATGTATGAAAAGTATGGATCCAAAAAAAATTATTATAGGATAGTTTAATTATTCTTTGAAAAAAACATGTAATAAATTTAGTGATAGACCTCAGTATAAACCATTTTATACGTGAAAAACCTATGTTTTGGTAAATAAATGAGTCTGATCTTTCTAGAAAATACATCTCTATTTTGTTACATATTAGTCGGAAATATTTTGTAAAAAATACATGTAGGCGAGAAAATCTGAATGGGGTAGAATTTATATTAAATTTATCATCAATATTTCATGATGAGTAGGACTAAGACTCAACACATAGATAAACACAATATAGGGATAAACTTGATTTTATTGAAACTTCCATTATAAATAATTATGGTGGATTTTAATAGATGATAATCAAGGATAACATTGGATAACCCTAATGTGTAATATATTGAGAAGTATAATTAATTGTTAATACATCCTATAAATTTTCTAATTTAATATATAATTTATAACTAGGATTATTATTTAAAATACAATGTTTTTTATTTCTTTTCAGTGGGTAAAATAAAAACTTTTTGTTAACACTAAATGTGATGGAAAACAGAATGAATATCGTCTTAAGAAAACAAATTCTTTGAGATATAGAATAAAAAATAATCTTATAACTTTTATATAAAATTATCAATATATGAATCATGTAAAGATTCCAACGAATCAAAGATGGAAAACAAAGTTGATGATCTATTCATGAGGAAAAATCAAAAAAAATTTAGTGGGTATGATGATAATTCAGTTGATGTGAAATTAAAGAAAAATGAAGCTATATTTTCATTTTTACTTGTGTTTATTGATTTAATTTTTTCTGTTTTAAATAGTTTAGAAGGTGAAGGTGTTCAATGATGGTCTCTTAATTTTAACATGAGGTAACACAGATAAATTATATTATTTTAGTGGTATGAGTTTATAAGGATTTAATGAAATGTTATTTCCATATATTATTTTATGTAAATAGAGACTGAATTACAGTAGATAAATAAAAACGATGATCAATCCATTAGTACTTTTGAGTAATTTTTTTAAAAAAATTGCATAGTATTTATGGTATTATAATTAATTTATAAATATAAATTGATCATTTATTATTCATATAAAACCATTTATCTCATGTGTTTTATTTATAAGAGATATTAGTCAATTTTTGGAAATCATATGATCTGATATCAGGATAGAAGTATATATAAAAGTTACCTATCATTACTATAGTTTTTAGTAGAAAATAATGACAGAATCTAAAAAAATATTTAATATTAAAAATAATATAGACACAGAGTTGATCATTCTATTATACATGATGTCTTGAAGGAAAAATGGAGGAAATAATAATAATGGGTCCAATATATTTTAATATAGGACATAATTTTAATAAAAAATTTGTCGATGTGATATGATAATATCAATAAATGAAGGAAAAATGAAAAATATCCACCGAATAAACCCCTAAAAAAATGTGTTGTAAATGAAAATAGTAGTGAAATTCTGATAACCAATTCATTATTCTGATTTTCAATGATGAGGATCATCAAAATAATCATCTTTAACCTCTAAAAAAGAAAAATATCTCTTGATGTCTATTTTTAATGTGTGGTATTATGAAGAAGTAGTGAAAGGTAAAATTACCATCTATTATAGAACTAGTAATGACTTATCAGATATAGGATCAACAAACACTATTATATATAGTAATTTTCTATAGCTATAAAAATATTACTCAAATTGTTAGAAGTGGAATTTTAAGTGAAACTTCTATTAGTATGGTGATTATATCTCTTGTCTATAATTCCTCAATGATTGATTTGTTTTGGAATATACTTCAAAAAAATAATTTTATTCACACTGTATTTGGATTTTATATTATCATGTTAAATGAATATATTAAATTATATAAATAACATATTAATTTCCTTGTAATCTAATCCAAAATTAATATTCTAAACCATAATATGATGTTTTATCATTGAAATGATAAAAGTGATCTTCTAATGGAAATAATTTTCATTATAAGAGACATAATGCCTTCTAAAAAATTGTGTTTAACATTGATGGATTTGATTAAATGTATCATGAAACATATTACAATTTAATGATATATTTTTAATGATTTCTAGAAGATTTTATAATCCATCTTTTTAATCATGATGTTTTTTTAATAAAACTCGTGATTGGTGTTTCCTGTATTTTAAAAAATCCAATTAGATGTCCATGATTGAGTTGGATGAATTGAATAAGAAACTCATATAGAATCTTGAAAAGAGATTAATACACTATATTAAGTGACTATAGTGTTAGAATATTCAATTTATTAATAATAATGACATGTAAATATTTTTTTTCGAGAACATAATAACATCACTACCATGAAAAAGTATTATATAATCTATATTAATGAATTTTTTGATAATCTATGTGGAGATATGTAATTTTCAAAGGCGGTATTCATTGTGGATATAATATATTAATCTTCTAGAAGAAGAATATATTAAAGACACCCTTATATATAAGGTATTGACTATGATTTTTTAGTGATCCCATTTTTTCTTAGATAATGCCATTCTTTCATCAGGGATTTGTTGAATATAATATTAAGATATTACCTTGATTAGTTTTTGTTAGTATTAATTATTTATTTCATTTATATTCAAATGGAAAAGATGTGGGTAATGGTATTTTTAGGATTTCACTTAATACCCTAAAGAAGGAGAATAAATATAAAAAACGGTCAATTATTTAATTTTTACTATATAAAATAACATTCTTGGACTATATAATCGGAGTAGAGTGTTTTTCAGTGGATCTATCAATGATAGAAGTTATTGAAAAATTTCAAATACATACCATTGTGAATAATATTCATTACTTTCCTTTTCTATTTTCATATTATATACACCTTTTTTTAATTTCTCAAATATATCTAATCCACTCACCAAGATCACTAATAAGAATGTGATATTCCAGTAGACTGATGGATTTGAGGAAAAAATTCATAGAACAAACTAGATGGTTAATTAGCACACCATATCTTAAACAACCCAATAATGAATAAGGGTACATGGTCTCCAATGATTCATAAATATTGGACTTAATGAATCCTTTTCACGAATAATATGGTGATCGGTTATGCCTCATTCAAAATGGAGATTCCTGAGAAATATTACCCAACTAGAATTTTAGATTTAGCTATGGTAATTTTTTTTATTGCAGATATGGTTAAATTTCCATTATGGAGAATTATGTGTAATATATATTGGCCATAAATGTTTCAAATATAAATTCATATAGAATGAGTTTTGATAATTTCTAAAAAATATAGATAGAGTTCATTAATGAACATAACCTCTTAATAAATTACCTTATTTGAAAATCTAATAAAGTTGAGGATTGTCTAAGGAAAAAGGATCATGTTGACTTACCAATAATTATTATCACAAAAAGTACAATATTTATATATTTTTAGAGGATAAATGCAGAAAAATTTATGGGATGGATAAATATTATCTTCCTAAAATGAATGTTAAAGTATTCATATATGTGAAAAATAATGTGGAAAATATAGTGTATTTAGTGAATGAAATTATTAGTTGATATGTTCCAATATTCATTATTAATTTCTATAGAATGATAAGGTTCATAAGCATTCTATTTTCCTCATATATTAAATATTTATATAATGATATATAAGATGAATCTTATAGTTCATCATTATCTATTTATAATAGCAGTATAAAGATGTATAGTAAATTGAAAGTGTATTTATTAAATGATTACATAAATAGATATATTTTAGATTATATATCTCATTGATCAGAATGTTTTCAATTCATGGTTGACATATATAAGTCTACAGGGATGTCACTACTATTACCCATAGATGAATTGAAATGAGAAAAATCATCATTGATTTAATCTTAAAAAATAAAATAATGTATAAATGCCATAATACTATTTGGGTTGTATTAATTACCATATAAAAAAACTCATGAAATATTAGAGAATATTTTTCTCTTGATCATATTTCTAGGAAATATATTAATGAACTTGTAAGGCTTGATGAAGGACAAAATTTAATTGTATCTGATCAAGATCATATTTTTAACATGAAATTATAGTAAAGTCATAAAAAATATTCATATTTTGAGTTTTGTTTTAAAAATAAATACCATAATCAAAAGGTATGATGTTTTAGAGAACCAGTTATACCATAAGGCATATTATAAATTCATTTTATATTGATTTAAAATGGATTTTGGATTAACACATTCTTCTTATCCAATTATTTTTAAGAATAATAATAACATTAAAATGGATCCTTATAAATAACTTTGTGAAATGAGGTTCAATACTAAATATAACGTGATGAATATAGAGAAAGAAATATATCGTTACATCACATACCTTTGGAAATGAAAGGGAAGGGAAAATTCATTCAGCATCACAACATGGAATCTCAGAGGCAATAATGGTGTTATACTGAAAATCATCAGTATAATATTTAATTTGATCATGGTGAAATAATATTCTAATAAATATATCCATTGAATGGGATTATGATGTTTTAAATGAATTGAAATTTAATCCCATGAAATATTTGACCACTTTAAATTCATTTTTGGGTGTGAATTGTATCTTATCACTTCGTGAATTCACCAAACCAATCTCAATTTAATATTGTGTTTCAAATATCTCTATTGATGAAGTATAGACATAACACATAAAAAGTACTAAAATAATATCTTGTAATTCTAGAGTAGGATATTTATATTAAATATAATCAAATAGAAATTTTGGACCTTATTGATCATGTTAAATAAAACAAGACTTCTAACCAGGTTAAAGGACTTCTTAGGGAACGTAAATTTTAATTATGTAATCAGGAACCCATTGATGTGATGAATTGGAAATATCCTAATTTTCATATATTTGAGTGATCATATCTTAATGGTTATTTTAATTTTTAAACGTATTATATAAAAACCATATATTTTCTAATATATTTATCCTTAAATAAATATAATTTCTTCTTTAGCATATGATACACCCATCCTTTATCCTAAATAAATTATAACATAATATAACATTATAACCAAACCAAGATAATAAATATATAAATAATAATTTTTTTAAAAATTATTTATAATTTTTTTAAAAAATAAAATAAATTGATAAATAAGTAGTCAATTTTATTAAAGTATTTATCCTTATTCAAAATATATTTTATTCGAAAAAACAATTTTTTTAGAAAATTATATTTTTATTTCTACTACATAATGAATATATATTTGAAAAAATTAAATTAAATTTTTAAATCATAATGGAAAATTAATATTTCATAAAATCATTTATAATTTTAGGAAAAAGGTGGATTTTTTTGATGAATGGTGAGAAATTTTGAATTATTTATTCAACATTTTTCTCTTATTAAACAAATTTAATAAGTTAAATATGTTTTTAATAAAGGATTTAATATAATTTTAGTTTATTTCTATAATATATTATACAATTATGTTAATAGGAATAATTTCATTGTGGGATTATTTATATAATCTTCTTATACATAGGAAGATATTTTTTATGGAAATGACATTTGATCTCATGTTGTTGGTATAATTATGAATTAAATTTTTGTAACTTAAATGGATTGATATAGATAAATGTATTGATTATTTTGAATTAGAAAAAGTAAAATTATTTAAAAAGGTATTTTTTATAATAATTAATAGTAAAATAGTAAAAATATGTTACCACTATTGAGGTTAAAATAGGTTTTATAAGGGTATTAATATAGTATATAAGTGTCTTATATCTAATTAAATATGTAATATTACTATTTAGTTTTCTTATTTCAACCCTATGTTACCAAAATATCTAATGTATGGACTTTAGATTAAATTTGTCTTGAATAATTAATTTTTATATATTAAATATAAAATAAATTACATGTCCATCCTCTCCCATTTTAAAATATGACACCCAACTTTTGTCATATGTACACCATTTTGATCGCCCGATCTCAAAAAACCCTAAAAAATAATTCAATATTATAATGATTCATCTTCCACAACTATTAATAATGATTGATTATTATTATGGCTTTTATGATTATATATGAAATTCATGATATAATTATGGTTTCATATTGATAAAATAATACTTATCATTAATATCTTACTTTTTTCTAGAAAAACCAAATAAGTGTTCATGTGTGCATATAGCCAACAATATCGTACGATAATGAAAATTTCTTTCATTCTCTCACCCGTTTAGTGATAACTATAAATATGTATAAGAAGATTTGTGTAAATGGATGCTGAAATTTCATAAGAAGATCATATATGATAATATTAGTATTTAAATGATTCTATTTTATATTTATTATTAATTTAATTTTTATACATGAATTTAGAGCTCTTCTCATTGATGTCCAACATTGAAAAAGACATTTATGTTAAAATTTTATATTTATCAGGAATATAAATACATGAATTCCAATTAAAAGAAATTAAATGACTTTTTTCAAATAAGACCATTTAATTTTGTTCTCAACTATTTATTCATATTATTTTGAATTAATATTTACATTTTATAGTATTTGGAACTTAAAATGAACATGAAAATGTTTTAAAAATTGTTAATTTTTTTTAAAAAGGTGAGGGAAGCCTCTTTATTCATGAAAAGCAAAAAAACAAGGAACAACAAGGGAATGGGGTCAGACAAGACAAAAAACTGCCCTCATTCTAAAACATAAACTGTCAATGACATCAGCAATCAAATTCAAGAGGATTATACTCATCATAACACCAATCAAACTCATCATCCAAGGGACTGAAATAATTACCTCTAGCCTTTCTCCCACTGGATATGGATCTAGTCACCATACTGGGCATCAAATGTGAGTAGTCCTTCCTTGGCCGGGACTTTGTCATTGAGGGCGAAAATACTTCAATAGCAACTGATTTTCCTTTAACAGTGTCTCGATATGAACATTTATTGGGAGAACCATCATTCTCTGTGTCAGACCATTTTCCCGCAATGTTCATTGTGCTCCAATGCTTGTTGAGTTCCAAAATAATCTGCGAGCCTACATCCGAAGATTTGCAAGCATCCATGTTAGGGTTAATGATAAAGGCATCATCTTTTACCTGTGTTTCAGCATCATTTTCCTGAGTGGAGTCCACTAAGACTACATCTAATTTTTACTCTTCATGTGCAGATGGGCCATGCATAGGAGTCATAGGCCCCGCCGGTTTGTCAACAGGTCCCTGGAACTCCACGGAATGGCCGTAGACCTCATGCTGATTCACAACCTTAAGATCAGAACAATCTTCTGGAAGAATTTTTTCATCCACAGATTGATGTGAATCCTCAGAGGTGCACCAGTCCTCTTGCTGAGATTGGGTAGCCTGCAGCTGTGTTGGACCAGACCCATTTCCTTCATTGGCATCACCCAATTTTCTAGTTTCTGGAAAAGCTTCTCCATCTTTATGCTGTATTTTATACAGTTTCTTACATACCTTCTGGTTATGACACTTAATAGATCAATTAGATCAGATATCATTTCTAAAACAGTTCCTCTTTTGATGTCCAATGGTTTGACATTCCACACAAAATTGAGGTAAATTTTCATACTTAATTTGCAGATTAATATCATCCGCAGATGTAGAAAGAACAACTTTCTCAACCAAGTCAGAATTTAGATCAATTTCAACAAGAATCCTAGCAAAGTAGCCATACTTGGCAATTTCTGTGGCTCTGTCCATTTTACTGGGAACACCCACACCCGAAGAAATGTGAAACAGTATACGAGGGGGCCAAAAAATCCAGTTTAAGCCAAGAATTTTGATCCATACCTGGACCCTGGTGTTCCTGATAGAAAATGGGTTAAATTGGACATTCCATTATATAAAATCATAAATATAATATTTTTCCATTAATAAATGATTTTTAAAATTATTTTTTACAAATTACCAAAATCAGATTAAATGGTGTAAAAAATAACTTTTTCATAGATTCTAAAAAAATATGTTTTTCTAATACTGTGAAAAGTATATTTTCTTATCAATTTTTACATGAATATAATTTCGTATAAACATGACTACTAAATGTTTTGAATATTCCATTAATAGTTTCCATTGTTTTTTTAAATAAAATCATTTTTATTATATTTTAAAATTTTTTAGATTTTGAATTAATAATTTCAAAACAAAAATTCTATTTCTCTCGTTAAATATTTTAGGATCCTTTAAGAAGATGTAATAATCCTTGAAAAATCAATTGATGTTAATTATTATTTACTAAGTTTATGATATAATGACACTATCCTTATTATTTGTTGAAATTTTTTGTTATTATGATGACAATATGTTTATGATACCCTTTTATTTTTGAATGGTTATTCTTTGAAGAAATGATTATGAAAACTCTTTTATTTCAAGTTGTTTTGATATGCTGATATTATTAATGTATTATGATCTTATGAAACTCATATGAAAGGATTATGATTATATTATGGTCAATGGTGAGGATATATATCCCCCTAATTCATTAGGTATAGATAAGTATCTCATTAAATAATATGTACTACAATGTATAATAAACCCAGATTGGTGAGGGACTCTATCCACCATAAAAATGTTGGGGGTGAAAATTGATTAAAGGTACAATGGAATGTAGAGTGAAACCAATCTACTATTATATTCATGGATGTTATCCTTTACTAAGTAAATGGTTTTTTAAGATTATTTGTATTCTATATATTTATTTCCTATAAAAATTTATTCGTTAATTTATAATGTTCTTTGATACCATTATTGTTCATTAATTATTAACTAAAAAGCATTAGTATATGACTAATTTTTATTAAACTAAAATTTTTGGGAATAGATTTCAATGTCTATATTCATATTATCATACAATTATACTCACTCTATTTTAATTGGATAATTTATATCTCCTTTGTTTACTATTACTAAGACTTCAGTCTATCCCATTACAATTTTAAATTTTCCAGTATGTATGATGGATCTTTTGAAGTACAATATGTCTATGAAGGGTGACAGTTATTATTATTTTTATTAGAGATGAATTTGATCGTTAACATTCTATTTTTCTATGTAACCATTTTTCTAAATACCCTACACCTTTACATTTTTGGTATGGATCATAATATTATATAGTTAATTTCGATTTTATAAGGAGTATGATATTTGTTGGTAAATTGTGGGGAGTTGTATGGTGGATAATAAAACACATAACTATTTTACTATATTTAACAAAACATTCATGGTGTGTTGCTCACCTACGGGAGGCATCTAGATTGGGATATCCGTGAAATGAGCCTATGAATTGTAAAATTATGTTAGTTCATAGGTTTCACGAACCACAAATGTTTACAGGTGATGAACCACTTTAAAAGGATGGAGAGTGGATTAATCATCTCTATATAATATTCAAACTAAATAAGACTGTTATGTAGAATAAATATTATGCCCCACCATTGGGGGTGGGGTGGTAAGGGCTTGTGTGGGAGGTGAGGTGCAGGTCGCAGGGTCAAGTCCCCGGGCTTGCGATTTACGTGTAATTTTCTTACTTGCGTGTGTGCCGCTTCCGCGGTTGTACCCAATTGTTTTTTATTATCATTCATGATTTTTTCTAGAATGGGATAGACATGGGTGGTGTGATGTAGTTCTTAAATATTAGAAAGACTATGGTCTAAATAAGATAGGGGTTTAAGGCTTCTTTAGCTTATTTTTATTTCCATATATTCAATAATGGGTTCAATTTTATTTTAATTCCCATCCATATACATAGTGATATATTTTTAGGATATCATAAATGATTCTATGAGGATATGAGAGAAATTGGACCTTAGAAGGGAACACAATAGAATGACCTACCATTACCAGACAACTCGAGAAGACCCCTTATTTATATTCCACAATTTCAGAACTCTAGTTTCATCAAACTAAATTATACCTTTGAGTTGAATAATTTCTACACATATGTCTAATAAAGTCACCTTAAGATAATTTTTTTATATGGTTAATTAGATAGAATGGTGAAGGGTTCGAAAAAGTCCTAAACTTATGATGTATTGTTATATGTATTTTGTAATAATATAAGTAGACTAATAATTTTATAATCTTTTGTGGGTGGAAGATATTGATATTGGGGTCAACTAGAAGTAGTGTATTATTCTAGAAAGTGTATTTTATATTATCAGAAGCATGATGATACAAATAGTATGTATGTTAAAAAAGGTCCTATAGCCAATGATTTTCACGATCCTTCTAGTTTTATTGTTGCTATTATTTTATATTTTTCTAAAAATGTTTCCCTTGTTCATATGGGTTCCTCATATTCATTTATTTTTTTAAAAAATATGCATACACCTCAATCATAATATAAATTCATTATTTTCTTACTTGAAACTTGATACACCATTAGGGTAATGGATAGATGGAAATTTTAAAGATCATATAACCTCATTTGTTATAGAATAATTTTAAAATATTTTAGATCATATCCTTTTTTAAAATATAATTTTTTGATTTTATTCTATGTATATATTTTTTAATCATGTTCTATACCTATATTGAATTTATAAATTGAGGGGTTTCAATCTCATATCTCTCTTTTGTAAAATATAACATCAGGAAGGAATGGGAGTATCTTGGGTAGGAGTTAGTCTTGATCGTGTATAGGCTTTTCAAATCATAGTTGAGAAGGAGTTTTTGGTTTATGGGGGAATTAATGAAAAATAACCAAAAGTATTTCCTCCTATTGTAGATAAATATATGAATGTATTACCCTATGATTTGTCATGACTTACACCATATAATTAAATGTATATTACTATATAAATTGTATATATAATGTAATAGAGTATATATATCCATACAATATGGATATATTTGTATTAAAGGAGTAAAATACTTAGCTATAGGTTATTGAATCCAATGGGTTCATTAAAATGAGAACAATTTCTTAGTGTGATAAGGCTATTTTCACATGGAATGATGAATGAAATGTATAATTAGGAGTGAACTGTCAATAACCCAATCTGGTTAAAATTAAAAATTTATATCAATAACCTAGGACAAATGACATATATAACAAACAGAAATGGAGTATGTGGGTTTACAATATTGATATGTGGCTTGGTTTCCATCGACCTTGAGTTAGAGATAAGTATAATCATTAGAGGGGAATTTTAATCATGTTTTGTATTTTGGATTATATTGTAAAATCTTTTGTGAATAAATGTTCATTAATTTCATTGAAATTGATAAATATGCTATTTAATCATTTTTTGGAAATCATTTTTTCGCTTACTTGTGGATTGAATCTTCATCCACTGAAGGACTTAGGATTATTGTTTACATAATTATAATGGTGTTCAAGATAATATATGAGTACATTAGTCATTTGAAAAATTATCAATTTTATTTTGATTTTTGTGGCCTATTTCCTCATAACGGTGAGAATCAAACATTCCTTAATGATTTAAGTGTCCATGTTTCTCAAACAACTGATATTTATTGACTATATCCCCATAGAACTCGAAAAGCTGGAATGGGTTATGTAATCGACGATCCCCATGTATATCTATATGGTTGATAATTTTATTATCCTAAAGGTATATTTTTGCCAATTTATCCCTGAATTCTCCAAGAATGAGAAACGTTATTTTATTTAAAATATAAGTGAGTAAATTTATTTCATTAATGTAGTTTGATTGCATGTTTCGATAGGTGAAGAATAATTTAACCACAAATATTTTTCCTTTTCATACATAATTTGATAAGTGATTTTTGTGTTTTGTCATGCTATATCAATAATACTCTAACATGATCTCAGGTTTGATCATCAAGCATTTTTCCACATTTATAGATAGAAAATAATTTATAAATATAACATTCCAAACAATGATTAAAAATTGGACACAATTTTTCATAGATTAATTTCATTGAGTAACCACATATACAATGAATGATTTATATCATTCATGTATAATTTCTTTTATTTCTAAAAATGAACTAAATCTCATGAAATACTATTTTGTATAATTCTAATTTTATTTTTAATTGGATTTATAATACTCTCTTGGTAAATTACATGTGGATACTGATTCCCTCATATAGAAGGTTCTGCCTTAATTGGAAATCGAAGTAATGTTTGATATGAAATTAATTTCATTATATGTTGAAATTCACCTAGATAAGGATAATGATAATTTTGGGATGCAGCTACATCATATTGACCCCACACCATCACTTTAATAATAGATTTGAGACTCTGATATTGTGGAAAAATATTTATTTTAAACCATATATTAGTTTTATGGTATATTAATATACATATTTGAAATTTATATATATTTATGAAATATATATTAATTTTCTTTAATCTATTTGATAATTGATATTATATAATCATTATACGTTTAAAATCACCATTTTTACTTTTTGTTAGAAAATGTGTTTTATTTAAAGTTTAAATAAGTTTTTCTAAAATGATTTATAATTATAATCAATTTATTAAATTATTATTATATTGGTATTATATATATATATATATGTATATCCTTTGGTTATATATTAATATGAATTTTTAGTATAATTTAATACGTGTTTTTACCTAGGTATGAAATTAGAATATGGTATTAGAAAAATAATAGTATTTGTTATAAATAAATAGTATTTTATAAATTAGATGGGTTTACTAAAAATTTGAACATATAAATAATATTTTTTTTACAATACAGAACTAATTATTTTATTCAGGTAACAAATATATTATTGTAATTTGTTTTGTTTTTTAGTAATTTTTTTTCAAATAATTGAAAATAAAATATTGTTTTTATGTATATTGTTTATTTTATGTAATTATATTAATATAAAAATTATATTTTTTTCAAACATTACTAACATCTATTATAAGAAAATATACACAAAATATAATATAAATATTAATAAAATAATACAAATTAATATTTTTGTCAAGATAAATAAGCAAATATTCTTTGATGTTAACATAGTAATTCTATAACATTATAATTGTCAGGATTGGTACATTTATGATGAAATCTTGATAGGGATAAGTATATAATCTACCACTAGTTATAATAATGATGAAAAAAAATTAATTGAAAATATATTCATGATTTTGATAATTTTATGACATTATAACAATCCAGGTTTATCCCCCATGATGGAAAAAGGTATGTAAATCTATATTTTTAATTTTAAATATTTTATTCTGATATAAAAGTAGATATCATGAAATATTAATTATTTTTACTAGAAATATTTCATATTAATAAACTATAATTATACAAAAACTTTATTTATAATATTATATAATAAGATTTTAATATTCATACACAAAAAAGATGATGTGGTTGTGCAATAATGGGAAATGTCAAATATATGGATTACAAAATAACAAATAAGATTATTTAAAGATAAATTTTATTTTCATATGATTTTAGGGATATAAATTATTTGAAATATAGTATTTAATGTTTTATATTATAATTCAAAAACTAACAAGATACTAGTATAGTGAAATTATGAGAATAACCCTGAATATAACATTAATCTGTATTTAATGTTAAAAAATATTATTAATTGTTAAAAAATGAAAAGAATATATTTTTATTTAATTAATGATGTATATGTTTTGTTAATATTATATATATTATAATGAATATCAACTCCCCATTTTTAAAATAAATTATTGACGCAAAAAGACTGAAAATTTGAAAAAACACCATCAGAATTTTCAAACAAATTGGGAACAGTTTCTAGCATTTCCAAAACATGTCTCAAATTAAATTTTATCTTCATATACATCCTATATACTTCTATAAAAGAACTTTACACATTCATATGTGTTTTTATTTTTTACATTTCCTCACTCCAATTTTTCTAAAATTATTTATAACGATTTGGATTAAGGAATAATTTATGGGTCCCCAAGACTCATTCTCCTTATTCATTTATTAATATTTTCGGTAAAACCTTTTAAAATATATATTATATTTATAAAATGTTTCTACCAAATGGTATTGTAATTTTTTTTTATTTTTTAATGATATTACATTTTTAATTTCTCACCAAACTAATTTTTATAAATTAATGTTATGTTGAAATATAATGATTCAAAAAATCTAAATCTTAATTTTAGCTATCCTTTTCAATTCTAAATAAAAATTTAATAATAATTATTATTTCAAGAAAAATAGTTCACTTATATATATAATTTATGTGGAAACATTATTCTATTCCCAAAAGAGAGCGATTATTTAATTATATAGAAAATAACATCACAAATGTCTAAAATTTTGAAGTTGTTCAATGATCCCTATTAAGTAAGGCTATGAGGTCGTCGTGGAATATTATTGGAAAATAAAAAATAATTTCTATTATCACCATTATGTGAATGTTTATCCTCAAATGATATTGAATCCATATATCCATTAATTACACTATAAACAATGTATGGGAGACAATCCAAGAATTTGATCCACAAATTACTAAGATTCCATGAGATATGAGTGGAGATTACCATGACGGCTGTAAGAAAAATGATAGAGTCACATTCTGCCAAAAGATTTTTACATCCATTTTGGATGGATTCTTATTCCATATTGATGTCAAAAATCAGATCTTATTCAAGAAAAATGGAAACCCCACATCAACCAAGAAGTCATTCATGAAATTCTCTAAGGTGATTTATGAAAATATATTTAATATATGACTGACTCGAGTATCCACTTGATGATCCATCAGTTATAATTTTGATCTATCTAGAAATATGTAATATTTTAGAAGATTTAAATTTTACTAACATGTGGAATAAAATCACTTTAAATACTAATATAAATGAAGATACACATGTCATTAATTGAATTGTTTAAATAGTCCCTTTGAGAGGGATTGAATTCCAAGATGGCAATTGGATGTTTGACCAGATAAATATAATTCATGAAATTGAAATGATCATTGATCCATATATTTTTATGGTGAAAATTTATGTGAATATGCCCCTCAGAAGAAACATAAAAATATTTTGAATATGAAAGGAAAGAAATAACTCACACCGTCATTTGACTATGTCTTGTATAGAGGAATTCCATGGAAAATGAATTAAATTACATCTAAGATATATTTCCATATAAAAGAAGAGGTGAAAAAAATAAAAAAAGTGGTTTATATCATTACTGCATTGATTAAAAATATCACATAAAAATTGATATTACATAGGTCATCATATAGTCATCAGTTGGGAGTATCCAGTTCAACAAACTCCAAACATGTTTGGATTTGGAGGACCAGATAAAATTCTTACTCATTTATCTGATCCACTGTAGATCTGAATTGGTGAATTTGTAATTTTGGTAGAATTTATTGTATCGTATAAGACCATTTATAATTGAATAACACTCTTATAAGTCATCCATTGATGAGAAGGAAAAATTTTGAATAATGGTTTTAATGTTGTTGGAATATTGTTTATGCTATATAGTTTGTATTTAATTGAAATTTTTACATATATATTTGTATCATTATTCATTAGGGAATAATTTAATGGAGAAAGAGTCCATATTTTAGTCCATTATTTATGATATGAGTCTCTGGATACCAACCACCTTGATTGAGAATCAATTGCTGAGAAGGGAGACCAGATGGTGTTCCACATAGAAGAGTCAAAATGATTATGATTTCCACTATTGTTCCTATTATTAAATCATTCTCTATTAAAGCACAAATCGTATGAATTTCCATTAACAAGTATACAAATTAAAAGTGATTTCATGGATTCATTGATGTATACATTGTTTTTAATTCCCAAACCCCCATCATCATAACTATTGTAGCAACTATTCGAAGAGACAGTGGCTAACCTCCTCTTTAGAATGCATCCACTCTAAATAAAGTTCACAATGAAAACAATTATATTCTTGATATGTGGGCCGAGTAATTTTTATATTATGAATGTGTAGACGAATTTTGAAATGATAAAAAAACATTTACCACACAGACACCCCCAGACAATGATATTGATTTTCCATTCATAGAAGAAAGTTGTGTTATGATAAAAGTAAAGATATCAGTAATATAACATCCTTTTTGAATTCCCCAGAACATAGGAATAGATATATTAGTAAAATGGAAAACTAAATAAAAATTATCAATAATTTTATATTGCCAATTTTATAGAAAAGGGGATACTCCTTTCCAAAAAATAAATTATTTTTTCAAACTAATATCATTACCAGAGGCTTCATCATAATGTTAATTAGCCTTCCTGAAATTTCTAATATTTTTATTTTCCTATTTTATGAAGAAGATGATATAATATACATACATTAGGTGTGTTGGATTAACGATTCTCATAACAATGTAATTAGATTGCAATTTTCCATTCTGATCTATGATGGGAAGAAGCCTAATGATTCAATCCCCTACAATGTAAAAAATAACTCTATAATGGGGATGTCCTTTTATGATGCCCTTTAGAGAATGAATCATAAACATCATGGGATAAATTAATTCGAATAGTGATGTGTTCATGAACAAATATTAATTTTAACCCCTTAATGAAAACATCATTAAAACATACATAACAATAAGATTTCAAACGAAGGTTTAATCCATCATATAAAAATATTTTCTAACATCATGTTTAATAGAAATATTAAATCATCTTGTGGGGTTTAAGAATATTATCACTATAATAATGTTATGAGGAATTCCAAGATAACACTTTCATTGTTTAAGACTAACAGAATTGTATAGGAAATCATTTTTAAGATGGATACCAATATGTTACGACATATTTTTTTTTAAATCATTAATATTTTTATTAAAGATAGATACCATAAAAAAGATATGAATTTGATAATAATTATCATCTTTTCATACAGGGGAATGAAACTAAACATTCAAACCTCGATGAAAAAATATAAACATTAAGGATGTGAAGTAAAAGCCTATAGAAATCGATTTGAATGATCTCCTAATATAATTAAAATAAAAATTTATAAACTATTTATAGAATTGGATCATTATTGTTTGAGGAAAAAGATATATTCCTTATAATAAAATTACAATGGTGTAAAGTAATCATGGAATTTTTCTCATGATTATTATGACTATGAGTAATACCATCCACTGGGTTAGTGATGATACAACATCAATTTATAATGTCCTTATTGTGAGATAAAAAATTTTATGGAATTTCCTACATGTTATACATGATTTGATAAACATTTTTATGAAACTAAATTTGACTATATTGTTTCATATCATTTAAATATGAGCTAAAGAATTGGAAATTTCTATTACCATCTGTTAGATATAATACATTAAAGACACCCCTTTTCATGGTGTCATTAATATTTAAGATATTGTTAATATTTAAATACAATTAAAAAACATCCTGAACACCATCATAGAAATCATTTAATTTATTTTTCACATTAACATACACAAGGGTGGCCTTAATAGATGATATTTTAAAATCAAGAGAGATTAAATTATCCTTGGTCCATTTCATTAGATAATTTTTGAAACATTAATGTGTAAAGTAACATGAAAGGGAATCATTTATGAAGTCTACAAAACTCTAAACAGTTTTAGAAGTTTTCATAAATTCCATATTAGTCAACCAAGCATTATAGAACCTAAAGAGAAAGGGATGCATGGATACTTTACATAATAAATCAACTAGATTAGGATGGTGATCATAATTGTGTCTTGATAATGTTGTTCATGATATGGAGTCCCAATTTACCATGATAACATCATTATAAATATCCCTATAATGATTTGTTGACAAAAAAATATTGAATTTTTTTATATACCCAGTATTTGTTTCACATACAAAATAGACATAAAAGAAAACATTAATTGTAATCCAGGTTTTGAATTCCCATGACGATGTGGATTATAATATTATGTTTCACAAACCCCAAATGTTTCAAAATGATGAACCACTTCAAAAGGATAGAGAGTGGATTAATCAAATCTACACAATCTTCAAATGAAACAAGACTCTTAGGTATCATTGATCTTATCATTTTAGATTCTAACATTAATGGGATTGACATTGGTTGTGGGATTCAGTTATTAAGGATATGAAAGTCTATGGTCTCACTAATATAGGGGTTTAAGGGCTCTTTAAGTTATAATTATTTCAAAATATTCAATAATGGGTTTTATGTTAGTTTACTTCCAATCCATTAACATATTGATTTCATTTTAAGGATATCATAATTTATTCCAAGAGTAGGTGAGACGAAGTGGATATCAATAGGGAACTAAAGAGGATGACATACCTTTACTTCACAACTCAAGAAGTCACTTATTCACATTCCTTAACAGGGGAAGGTTGGTTTCCTCAAACCAAATTGAACCTTTGAGTTGAATTAATTCTACATAAATGGATTGTATAGTAACCTTAAGTTATTTTTAGTATAGGGTGATTCAGAGAGAATGGGGAAGGGTTCACAAAAGTCGTAAACTTTTGAAGTAATATTATTTTTATTGTGTACTATTAGAAGTTGACTAATCATAATATAATTAAGAATGTGTGGAATATTTTGATATTGGTGTTATCTAAGATGTAGTTTTCTATTATAGAATGTTTATTTTATATTATTATAAGAATTAACATACAAATAGTATGTGTGGTAAAAAGGATAATATATTTAATGATTATGATGATACTTCTAGTTTTATTGTTAATATACTTGTATATATTTTTTTATAATGTTCCATTGTTCATATGGGTTACTCGTATTAAATTATTTATGAAAAATATGAATTATCCTCAATAATAGTCTATATTATTTATTTTCTAACATGAGAATGGATACACCATTGGGGAAATGGATAGATGGTAATTTGAAGGATTTGAATTCTTCTTTTGTTATGGAATCATTTATAAATATTATAGATCATATGGTTCCTAAAATCAAAAATTTTGATATTATTCAGCGTATATATATTTTTATGCATGTTCTATTCATGTATAGAATTTTTAAATTTGGGGGTTTCAATCTCATATATCTCTCATGTTCAATATAACCTCTATGATGAGTGGGAGTATTTGTGGTTAGAGAAAGTCCTGATCATGTATAGTAAGGTCAAATAATAGTTGAGAGTGATTTATTTGTTTTTGGGGTAATTTATGACAATTAATTACATGTATTTCCTCAAATTGTATATCAATTTCATAGAGTAATACCCTAATACATTTTTGACTTCCTCCAACGATGGATATTTATTTTACTATCTAACTTGTACCAATAATTGAATTGAGTATATCCATCAATACTAGGGTTTTGGATTAAATTGGTGGCAGAGCTCTTGATCTCTCTCCCGACCATGGTGTAACTGTAATGCCTCGTGGTTCTGCTCCCTCCTCCTGATCGGAGGGGGGAGGCACACGGTATCATATTCACAAGAAGGGAGAATCCTTCTTGTCGTTCTCAGAGCCTGATACCCTTACTCTCTTCTCGAAGGTTTCATTTTCCCCAAAATCCCCCAATACTTTTCATGATGTGCCTCACCTCCCTTTATCCCCAACGGAGCTCACTTGCGCCATAGACCTCTTTAAACACATGTTGGTTTCAAGATTCTGTCTTCATCAACCATCAGTTGATGGATTTGATCATTTCGTCTTTGGTTCATGGAAGCTACAGGAGCATGTAGTTGTTGGGTTGCTCGATCAGCCCCACATTATGATTCAGTTTTCATCAGAGGAGGATCTTGTTATCGCTTGTTCTAGGGCACCCTGATGATGAAACAAATATTCCTTCTTCCTCTTTTGATGGTGTTTTGATTTTCACATGCGGCGTGACCCATATATAATCACAATTTGGGTTTGTATCCCAGGTCTCCCTCTATATTTTCAAAATCCAACTATATTCTATGATATTGGGAATATTATTTGAAGATTCCTATGATCTAATCGGAGAATGGAGGTCCTCTGTCATCCCGTTTGTCCAAGAATATGTGTTGAGGTTGATGTTGTGAGGCCACCCATTAATTGTATAATGCCCTAGCCTTAAGAATTACTTAATCTTGAGTTACTTCAAGAATACATGTTGAGGATCTTTTCAGGTTTAGAGTTTTAGAGAATTAGATCATAAAACATGCATTACATTCCACATTTAAACAAAGCGATTACATAAAAGAGAGTACTCATTTTTTCCATCAATAGAATCATATTTAAAATAAAACATGGATTATTTCTTGACACTTCCTTGACACAATCATCACATCATGTACCTTTCCCGTGACCTGTGAAAAACATTTCAAATTCTTGGGATGAGCATAAAAAGCTCAGTAAGGGATATAAAAGTACGAAATGAAAACATTTGTAACACCCCAAGATTTCATAGTGTGTTATTTCTTCAAAATAATTCAATAACTTGCACTACACGGAACACCGAGTTCAATCACACCATGACTTAAAAAAAAATCCATTCAAAAGAGGTTATGAATAGTATTATCTAAATTTTAAACTTTATATAATCCTTATAATTTTAGAATCCATATTATGAGTTTCTTAGATATAATGCAAGAACAAATTCATTTTCAGTATTGCACTTTTATCAACTTTTAATAGTGAACCCTTTTTAAATACAATATTTTAAACTTTTTTACTAAATGGGGACATCAAAAATTTAAAATGAAACATCCCAAAATTCCACGGTACGCTTTCTTTGAATAATACAGTAGTGTGTGTTGTACGCAACCTTGAGTTTTAACACACACCATAACCAATCAAACTAGCCGTTAGGAATAGTAATACCTAATTTTAGAAATTATATATATTTTATATTTTAAAATGGACTTCATTTCTGGATTCGGAATATCGAATTTAGCCTATGGTGAAATTTTGGTACTTTTCGGATAACTTTCATATTTTGATGAATAGTGAAAATTACTAAATTTTAATTAAAAACAACTTTTTTAATCAAAATAATTAATAGTGATAAATTATGAATTTGAGTGTTTTTAAAGTATATTTAGAATATATTTTTACCATTTAATATAATTTTTGTCATTGGACATAATTTTACAATTAAACCAAACATAAACAAGTGTCAATCTTTTGATAGTTATTATCTCTTAAAAACACGCTTTTTGTTTTGACAGCGGGAATTATTTTTAAATTAATTTCTGCCACTTCTTTGTTTTGAATTTAAAAAAATCGATTCCATATATGGAATCAGGATGTTCAAATTGTGTAAATAGCTAACTTTTATTTTTAGACATTTTGAATAATTACTGCAGTAAATATTTTATTTACCATGGTTAAGGGTCAATCCGGTAAATAAGGGTTAAAAAATAATATTATAATAATACTAAATTACCCTAAAACGTGTCTTAACCCTATTTGTTGATACATGGTCGACCATGGGAATCTTTGGGTCGATTTTGGGACCCCATGGATCCACTTGTAAGTGATAATGACACTTTATTTTAATTAAGTTAAAATGAATAAAAAAATGACACAAGCATATATCTTTTAGAAAAACAATTTTTACATTGGGTTATATATGTTTGATTTTAGATTATAAATAATCATTATAAAGATAAAAATATTTCCTACATAATTATATTTTATTTATAATTTTTTGACATTAAATAATTTATTTTATTTATGACACAACGATGATGCAGTAATTACTATAATAGTGAAAAAATAAAATAATTGATATTATAAATACCCAAATAAATATAATATGAAACTTTTAATGAATTAAACTAATTTTCTAGGATAATATTATATATTAGGATTGATTTAATTGACTTTTTTTGAAGTAATAAATCTGTTATGAGTTTCACAAAAATCAACTATTGAATAGTGTCAAAATTGACATAAAAGAATTCTTAAAAACATATTATATTATTAATTGATATTAAATTCCTAAAAATCTATGGTTCGGCCAAGAGACTTATATCATGATAGGTTCATCATTAATGGACAACTTGGGGGTCTCTTGGATGTATATAGATTGTTTATTAACCATATTATATAAAAATACAAAGAGACATTGTAAAAGTGAAACTAATTAACTTTGAGTTAATACTTAAAGATAAGGTTAATATAAGTACCCAAACCTGTCTAAATTCTATTGGTTGAGTGGTTTTCGACCTATCCCCACCTTAACCTTTTAATAGTCAAATTTGGAGCAACTGGAAACCGAATATGAATTTATTATAAACTAATATCTCTAGCTTTTCCAAAGGTTCCCCTCACCCCTCTTATAAAAGGGCACTCCTCCTTCTCATTTATTCACACCTTCAAAGCCTTTTGGTTCGGCCAAACTCTGCCCAAATACTCTCCCAACTTCCCTCACTACAACCTAGGGGCCTTAGTTTGATCAGAAAGCCAACCTATGGAGCCCTTTTGATCAAATCAAAAGGAAGAACCCGAAGAAGAGTTAATGATTTCACCACCCTTTTCTAAGTTCATTTCATCTTCCACTTCTTCTTCCTTTGTTGTTACCATTCTAAAATAATAAATCCAGTATCATATATATACTGTGATGTTATTATAAATATGGTACAACAATATTCAGTATTCTATCCGCCCTTTGAATAACATGTCACCATACGTTCGTACGTACGGCTTACCGTCTCCACGTCGTGGTGTAATTGTTATTCAATATAATATTATTTGGATGGGTATAATAATGATGTGTAACTCATTTAAATAATAAATATAACATGTTAATGATTCTGTATATATGATATACCATCCAATTATATATTATTTTAATATCAAAAAAATGATATTGTCGCTCGTGCGTACGTACGGACTACCGTCTCAATGAACGCGATGAGATTCATTCTCCATCGTATCCATTCAAGTATAATTATCATTTGATGATTTAAAAATGATGTTTAAGGACTTGATATAATTCTGTATATGAATAATATAAAACCTATCCTTTACAAACATGTCTTACGTAACAAAACATATAAAAGAAAACAAGTAAGTTAACACCCGAAACAATGATAATACTAAGATATTATTATCAAATCAATATTAAAAGATCGTATATGATATCATATTATTGTATATGATTATTGTATAATTTAATAACAATTATTTCACCATTATACAGGAGGTTAACCTACCCCAACCAAGGAAAAGTACAAGGTAAGGGTTATTTCACAATCTCTTCATTATCCGAGGTTGTTTATACGTAATAATCTACTAGGATTTCTTTATCATCCACATCCATATTTCTTCGAAATGCATTTCAAAACATATTTATTATTTACAAGAATATGGGTTAAAGTCATTTATACCCTTGTTTGACTTATTATAAGAGGTTTATAAATGAATCTTTCCTTCATTTTCAAAACAAGGTCCTTTTTCACCTTTTCGACAGAATTAAGGTATGAAAGTTTTTTTAACTTATACGGCGGGTGCGGCTATTTTCCGCCGTTACAAAATCTTCAAAGCTTCCCTTAAAAGCTTATAAGAATATTTTCAAAGAAAATGTTTTATTTTATATGGATCTTAAATGATTTCAAAATAAAAGGATATATTTCATTAAAAAGAATTTTGATTTCATCTATGTCAACATCCTTTGATGGATTTTAAGATTATTTGAAGTTGATTTATTAGGATACAAAAATTCTATATTGTATTGATGGTTTTGTGATATGTTTGACTGTGGATGTGCTATTTTTATACCATTTATAGTTTATGGTGAAAGTATTGACATTTCGTATGCTAGTTTTAATACGAGTGTTTATGTTATGTTTAAACCTTTTAATATGGGAATGCATTGGACTTAATATGTGACGGGTGGAGCCCGCTATAGTTCCTCGATGCATCGGTAGGTCTCATGAGACAAACTAGTGTCTTGGCACAAGGCCTTGACAAAATCTTATTTTTAGTCTTGGGACGAGGCCTTGACTATGTGGTTATGATAGTCAGGCATTATGCATTCCAACATTATGAAAGTGGTTATTGATTTTTACATGTGATTATTCGATTAGTAGAATATCCATGTGAATAAGTAAATGGCGTTATTTCATTTTATTTATGTCATACTATGTTAAATGTTCAAGTTTAAAAGGCCTTTGTTTTTGTTATACATTGCCTTAAATGTTTATTCTTATTTATGTAAGCTTCCGCTATATTGTTATCCTTACTGGGCATTTGAGCTCACCTCTTTTCTATGTTTTATTTTTCCCAAGAAGTGAAGAAGTAAATTATGAATGACTTGCAGGGATGTTATGTGGGGATATGAGTGTGGATTATGGAGACTTTATGTTTTTGTAGTAGTTTTTCATTTTATGATCTAATGTAAAACTTATGAATATATCTACTGTTTCCAAGGCTACTAAACCAATCGGTCTTTCGAGATTTGATCTTTCTTGTGATCATGCCAATGTTATGTAATAATGCACCGACTCTGGATAACTAGGGTCGGGGCGTTACATTTGGTATCAGAGGAAGTTTAGTACAAACCTTGGAAGCTAGATTTAGATAAACTCTGATTAGAGCACGTAGACCTAAGATGAACTTTGAGGATTAGTGTAGAAGAACTTCCTAGAATTTTGGTATTGTAGAGATTTTGTGAGTTTTACGAGCAATACATCCCTGTCTGGATACGAGTAGGTAGAGGCGGCTCTGGCACAGATGTACCTAGGGGTAAAACCCGAAAACACCGCTTTGAGCTAGACTCGAACGGGAACTGGTGCACGACAACGGGCCTTGCTGCACTCTTGGTTACGACACTCCCGGGGGATATACATAGGATAATTCTCATTTTCTTTACAAACCATTATGAAGGGTTTATGAGTATATACATCCTCAAAGGAGACATTTTTATGATTATGGATTATATGCATAAATAGTTCAATTTATGTTAAGTGTTTTATAAGTATGGGATTATGTATTTTGATTCATAAACTGATCTAGTGTATGCCATTGTTTAGAAATGGGGCCCAGTAGAAGGAATGAGAACTCCAGAAATGCACATGATCCAAAGAGAAGGAAGGATCATATCTTTCATGGTCTTAATCTAGAATTTATAAGAGAAATAGTCTCCCATGTATTATCATCATATGAAGAAATAATATCATGTGTTGATAAGATAAGTAAAGATTTTACTGAGTCCTATGGCTTTGAAGGGAAGCAAGAGAAGAAAAGGATGGAAGAGAGAAAGATGGATAAAGGGAAGAGGGAAAAGAAGAATTTTCCCATATGTGGTAACTGTGGAAAGAAACACCCTGGAACTTGCATGAAAGGAATGGGAGTTTGTTATAAGTGTGGAGGAAAAGGGCACAAAGTACGTGACTGCAAGGGTAAGAAAATGGTTTTAAATGTACAATGCTTCATTTGAAAGGAGTTTGGACACTACGCGAACCTATGTCCCAGTCATCAGACTATGCCGCAAATGATGTTATTGGATAATAATCAAGTTATGATACTACCACAGATGAAGAGGAATGATTAGAGTTCTTATGTTGATTATGTCAATTGAGTGTTGTATCAACAATGTACTTGTTATAATAATTATGGAGTATATAAGGATTTTATTGCAGTACTATTTCATTAAGGAATTGAGATTTTGTGGAATAATGAAAAGTGACTCAATAACAGGATAAATTTTTGGAAAATATATGGTTGAGAGAATGATAAATCATAATATAGTTCTGAAACTGAGGTAGTGATTTTGGAATAATATGTGACTGTTTTGGATAAATTATATTGGATATTCTTGACTACCTGGGAACTGATTAATGATTTTTATATTCCATTATTGTTGGGTTATAAAACATTTTTGGATTAATGAAGTATATCCATCATTCTATATGGAATAAGGGAGCATGAATGCAATCAATAAGGAATATGGTAATACATGATGAAGGTATTCATATGCTATTACGGGGTAAAAAGGATCTATATTATGTTTACCTTCCTTATAAATGTTGGACTGTGAGTTTGGACAGAAGTATTTTGGATAGTTCTAGTTTGGATTATT
The DNA here is from genome assembly GCA_963277665.1 of Viscum album. Lineage (NCBI taxonomy): Eukaryota > Viridiplantae > Streptophyta > Magnoliopsida > Santalales > Viscaceae > Viscum > Viscum album. The sequence continues at coordinate 1,462,204,572 of OY728165.1, read as the reverse complement.
TTGGATTGCCATAAAAGGACAACCCGGAGGTCGGGCGGCAACCCGTCGCGTCCGGCAAGGCTGCGAGACTTGAACCCGCAACTGAAGGGCGACAAGGGTGTATCACCTACCACTGGACCGCGAGATGTCCTGGATTAAATAATGTAGTTTTTATTAAAAGATCTTGTAGATGAATTATAAATTCGTTTATTTTGGAACCCTATACCAATAGTGTAAATAAAATTTTTTTACATTCTATTATCTTTTAGAGTGAAAGATGAGTTTGTGGTAGAAATTTATTAATGGATAAAACTCTAATTATAAAGTAAGTATATCTCCTTATGAACTTAGCCAATCTCTTAAATTAATTCCTCAATATTAAGAAAAGCAACTTAGAACAAAAATGTTTTCCTAGATGGTACCTTAAATCATCACTAATTTATGGCTTTGGGGTTGTTGGCCTTTTCATAGCCATGTTCTCTACCACTCTCCATCAGATAATTGATGGTTAGATTTTTCTTCCATATCCATATTTTCCTACATGGAACCCTAGTATGTGTTATTTTCAGTAATCTTCATACTTTCGACTCTTTATTTTAAATAGAGGCCTCATTAATTCCTTTTTCGATGTGGGATTTCAACTAAGATATTTTGAAACGTCAATAATGTGTTATCCTAATACCCTATGTTTTGTTGAACCGATGGTATTTCAAATCATCATAGATTGATGAATTTAAGGACCTAAATTTTAAACTTGTTGTGATTGATTACCTCAATCACTACCTATAAATATTTACATTTTTCCTCCAATAATATGTCTCTAATTGCCACCAATGTTCTCCTAATCGAGATCATAATTTGGCGGTGACCCTTTCATTTCTCTTTTCCTCATATTAAGACTAAATTTTAGTAAGCCAATTTCCTATGTGGGTTTTCCCACAAAAATATTTTCTATTTTCAACCATTTATTTTCAAAGAACAATTTCAAATTGCGAGGACGCAATTTATTGAAGGAGGGGAGAATGTAACACCCCAAGATTTCATAGTGTGTTATTTCTTCAAAATAATTCAATAACTTGCACTACACGCAACACCGAGTTCAATCACACCATGACTTACAAAAAAAAGCCATTCAAAAGAGGTTATGAATAGTATTATCTAAATTTTAAACTGTATATAATCATTATAATTTTAGAATCCATATTATGAGTTTCTTAGATATAATGCAAGAACAAATTCATTTTCAGTATTGCACTTTTATCTATTTTTAAAAGTGAACCCATTTTAAATACAATATTTTAAACTTTTTGACTAAATGGGGACATCAAAAATTTAAAATGAAACATCCCAAGATTCCACGGTACGCTTTCTTTGAATAATACAGTAGTGTGTGTTGTACGCAACCTTGAGTTTTAACACACACCATAACCAATCAAACTAGCCGTTATGAATAGTAATACCTAATTTTCGAAATTATATATATTTTATATTTTAAAATTGACTTCATTTCTGGATTCAGAATATCGAATTTATCCTATGGTGAAATTTTGGTACTTTTCGGATAACTTTCATATTTTGATGAATAGTGAAAATTACTAAATTTTAATTAAAAACAACTTTTTAAATCAAATTAATTAATAGTGATAAATTATTAATTTGAGTGTTTTTAAATTATATTTAGAATATATTTTTACCATTTAATATAATGTTGGTCATTGGACATAATTTTACAATTAAACCAAACATAAACAAGTGTCAATCTTTTGATAGTTATTATCTCTTAAAAACACGTTTTTTGTTTTCACAGCGGGAATTAATTTTAAATTAATTTCTGCCACTTCTGTGTTTTGAATTTAGAAAAATGGATTCCATATTTGGAATCAGTATGTTCAAATTGTGTAAATAGGTAACTTTTATTTTTAGACATTTTGAATAATTACTGCGGTAAATATTTTATTTACCATGGTTAAGGGTAAATCCGGTAAATAAGGGTTAAACAAATAATATTATAATAATACTAAATTATCCTAAAACGTGTCTTAACCCTATTGGTTGATAATGGTCGACCATGGGCATCTTTGGGTCGATTTTGGGACCCCATGGATCCACTTGTAAGTGATAATGACACTTTATTTTAATTAAGTTAAAATGAATACAAAAATGACACAAGCATATATCTTTTAGAAAAACAATTTTTACATTGGGTTATATATGTTGGATTTTAGATTATAAATATTAATTAGAAAGATAAAAAGATTTCCTACATAATTATATTTTATTTATAATTTTTAGACATTATATAATTTATTTTATTTATGACACAACGATGATGCAGTAATTACTATAATAGCGAAAAAATAAAATAATTGATATTATAAATACCCAAATAAATATAATATGAAACATTTGATGAATTAAACTAATTTTATAGGATAATATGATATATTAGGATTGATGTAATTGACTTTTTTAGAAGTAATCAATCTGTTACAGGTTTTACAAAAATCAACTATTGAATAGTGTCAAAATTGACATAAAAGAATTCTTAAAACAAATATTATATTATTAATTGATATTAAATTCCTAAAAATCTAAGGTTCGGCCAAGAGACTTATATCATGATAGGTTCGTCATTAATGGACCACTTTGGGGTAGCTTGGATGTATATAGTAAGTTTATTAACCATATTATATAAAAATACAAAGAGACATTGTAAAAGTGAAACTAATTATCTTAGAGTTAATACTTAAAGATAAGGTTAATATAAGTACCCAAACCTGTCTAAATTCTATTGGTTGAGTGGTTTTAGACCTATACCCACCTTAACCTTTGAATAGTCAACTTTGGAGCCACTGGAAACCGAATATGAATTTATTATAAACTAATATCTCTAGCTTTTCCAAAGGTGCCCCTCACCCCTCTTATAAAAGGGCACTCCTCCTTCTCATTTATTCACACCTTCAAAGCCTTTTGGTTCGGCCAAACTCTGCCCAAATACTCTCCCAACTTCCCTCAATACAACCTAGGGGCCTTAGTTTGATCAGAAAGCCAACCTAATGAGCCCTTCTGATCAAATCAAAAGGAAGAACCCGAAGAAGAGGTAATGATTTCACCACCCTTTTCTAAGTTCATTTCTTCTTCCACTTCTTCTTCCTTTGTTGTTACCATTCTAAAATAATAAATCCAGTATCATATATATACTGTGATGTTATTATAAATATGGTACAACCATATTCAGTATTCTATCCACCCTTTGAATAACATGTCACCATACGTGCGTACGTACGACTTACCGTCTCCACGTCGTGGTGTAATTGTTATTCAATATAATATTATTTGGATGGGTATAATAATGATGTGTAACTCATGTAAATAATAAATATAACATTTTAATGATTCTTTATATTTGATATACCATCCAATTATATATTATTTTAATATCAAAAAAATGATATTGTCGCTCGTGCGTACGTACGGACTACCGTCTCCATGAACGCGATGAGATTCATTCTCCATCGTATCCATTCAAGTATAATTATCATTTGATGATTTAAAAATGATGTTTAAGGACTTGATATCATTATGGATATGAATAATATAAAACCTATCCTTTACAAACATGTCTTACATAACAAAACATATAAAAGAAAACAAGTAAGTTAACACCCGAAACAATGATAATAATAAGATATTATTATCAAATCAATATTAAAAGATCATATATGATATCATATTAATGTATATGATTATTTTATAATTTAATAACAATTATTTCACCATTATACAGTAGGTTAACCTACCCCAACCAAGGAAAAGTACAAGGTAAGGGTTATTTCACAATCTCTTCATTATCCGAGGTTGTTTATACGTAATAATCTACTGGGATTTCTTTATCATCCACATCCATGTTTCTTCGAAATGTATTTCAAAACATATTTATTATTTACAAGAATATGAGTTAAAGTCATTTATACCCTTGTTTGACTTTTTATAAGAGGTTTATAAAGGAATCTTTCCGTCGTTTTCAAAACAAGGTCCTTTTTCCCCTTTTCAACAGAATTAAGGTAAGAATGTTTTTTTAACTTATACGGCGGGTGCGGCTATTTTCCGCCATTATAAAATCTTCAAAGCTTCCATTACAAGCTTATAAGAATATTTTCAAAGAAAATGTATTATTTTATATGGATCTTAAATGATTTCAAAATAAAAGGAGATATTTCTTTAAAAAGAATTTTGATTTCATCTATGTCAACATCCTTTGATGGATTTTAAGATTATTTGAAGTTGATTTATTATGATACAAAACTTCTATATTGTATTGAAGGTTTTGTGATATGTTTGACTGTGGATGTGCTATTTTTATAACATTCATAGTTTATGGTGAAAGTATTGACATTTCGTATGATAGTTTTAATACGAATGTTTATGTTATGTTTAAACCTTTTCATATGGGAATGCATTGGACTTAATATGTGAAGGGTGAAGCCCACTATAGCTCCTCGATGCATCGGTAGGTCTCATGAGACAATCTAGTGTCTTGGCACAAGGCCTTGACAAAATCTTATTTGTAGTCTTGGCACGAGGCCTTGACTATGTGGTTATGATAGTCTGGCATTATGCATTCCATCATTATGAAAGTGGTTATTGATTTTTGCATGTGATTATTCGATTTGTAGAATATCCATGTGAATAAGTAAATGGCGTTATTTAATTTTATTTATGTCATACTATGTTAAATGTTAAAGTTTAAAAGGCTTTTGTTTTAGTTATACATTGCCTTAAATGTTTATTCTTATTTATGAAAGCTTCCGCTATATTGTTATCCTTACTGGGCATTTGAGCTCACCCCTTTTCTATGTTTTATTTTTCCCAGGAAGTGAAGAAGTAAATTATGAATGACCTGCAGGGATGTTATGTGGAGATATGAGTGTGGATTATGGATACATTATGTTGTTGTAGTAGTTTTTCATTTTATGATGTAATGTAAAACTTATGAATATATCTAGTGTTTCCAAGGCTACTAAACCAATCGGTCTTTCGAGATTTGATCTTTCTTGTGATCATGCCATTGTTATGTAATAATGCACCGACTCTGGGTATCTAGGGTCGGGGCGTTACAACATTAGTCAAAGTATGAAATCATACATTACTCATAAAACATAAACACTTTAACATACCTCATCAAATCATGAATAAATCATAGAAATCATAAGACATAAATGTAACTTGAGGCATTCATAACATTCTTACATATGGAGTAACCCTTATGGTTACGTTTGGAATACCCATCACAGTATATTCCCTAAATCTCTTCAGAGAAACCTTAACGTCAAACTCCTTCGTGTTACCCAATGCATTGGAGAGCTATATCGGGCTCAACCGCCCTTAGTTTATCACGGAACAACCCGTCGTTATAATAATGCCCAGGAACCATAACATAATCGTATCACATTAAACATGAATAAAGGAAACATAACATTTCCACTTTTTAATCCCAAGATATCAATACAACACATTGATATAAAAACATTCTGAAAACCATTTTCAATACCAAAATAAAATAAAAGTAAAACATGGTATTTATTTTTCATTTAAAAAAAGGTATGGCTTGTAGAGGAAGCCAAAACTCAAATAATGGTCACGGCGGCGGAAAAGTCATTGTCGCCGCATACGTACGACAAAAACATTCCCTTTTGACGTTTAGTAAAACGCTTCATATAAAAATATTCCTTTTGGATAAATGTAAAAGTCAAAGGGTTTTATACACCGTATAAATGAAGGTTGTGTATAAAACCAAATATGCCTCAATGAAAGGAGATTGAGATGAAGTCCCATACCTCGGGTCCGACATGACACGATCGTTCTTTAACCTTCTGAATAATAAACTTGACTTAATTTCTTCTTGATTAAGAACCTTTTTTCATTATAATTATTCATTTTATATCACATATTACCATGTTATGAACACTATGTAATTATTTATGTTAATAATTGTTGTTTTGTCGATCATTGGTACTAGAGTAAAAAAATAAACTCTTTATAATTACAAGTTGTTCATGGGGTAAAATATCTATTATATCCAGAATTATATTCATGATTTTGATATCATATATATCATATATATCCATTATATACATGCATTTATAATATTACATAACATTTAGAGGTAAGAAATGAAATGCACCGTTCATTAAGATGGTAAGCCGTACGTACGCATGAACGCTACTTTCATTTCTATTTCGTATTTTATGGAATGGAATCATACTGATATAATGGAATATTATAATTCCAGTATAATATCATATATAATATCATTCATTCCATCCTTTATACGTCCCACATATGGCATTAATGAACCAAATCACTTTAAGGGGGCGGTAGTCCGCACATCCTAAAACGAAGATATCGCGTATACCCATAATGGAATCCATAATGGTATGACATAAATGAAAAATAAATAAGTTTAAGGAAAACATAAACATATCATATATCATATATAAATATAGTGACATATTAATGGACACATTTGAAAGTGTTATATGAGTGTTGAACAATCATCGTTTCGTGAGGCAGACATCCTCCATCCATAGAAACAGTGTGTTCTTTAACCATTAGATGTATGTGTGTGTATGTGTATCTCTAATAATTCTCATAACAACATCTTAGTATATTAAAGATACTGGTTTTGTTACAAAAAAAGTAATAAAAATAGTTTATGTGGTTGTAGAAGAAAAATAAAACATAAGAACACAAGAGAAGACACTACCTTTAAAACAGGTGACTCTTTTTGATTTCAGATCAAAGGCTTCTTGGAAATACTTATGCCCAAAGTGAGTCTTCTAGGAGTAATATAGGGATGTGGACAGACACAATGGGTAGGGGTTGGCCGAGCCAAAGGCTTGGGAGGTGTGGGTAATGTGGTAGAGGTGGGGGCCTTTTATAAGAGGAGAGGAGGGAACTCTTGGAAAGTTATACATGTTTACTTTATTAAAAAATGATATTCGGATATAAAAGTTCCCAAGATTATATATATTGAGGATAAGGTGATAAGAGTTAGAAATCCACCCATCCAGTAGGTTTTTTACATGTGTAGTTCTTAGATTTTACATTATTATTTCAATTTATTTAAATCGTTAAATAATGAGGTAATCGCTGCATTATCATGGTGTCATAAATAATTTAATTTATTTAATGTAAAAAAATTATAAAAAAACTATCATGATGTAGGAAATATTTTTAACTTTCAAATGAATATTTATAGTCAAAAATCTGACTTGTATAACCCCATTTAAAAATTGATTTATTAAAACAATAAATGATTGAGTCATTTTTACTTTTACATTAAATAAATGGCATTAATGTCATTATCTTAACCATGTTGCACCATGGGGTCCCAAAAATGTAGCCATCGGTTGTCTTGGTCGTCCATGAAACATCCAATAAGGGTTGGATATGTTTCTAGGTCATTTCATATTATTACAACATTATTTTTACCTTAAATTACTCTAATTACCAATAATCACGACTAAAAACTTAAAAGTTACTATTCACGAAAAAATTATTTTAATCCCATTAAACCAAATTTTACTTCATAATGACAACCATTTATGTAGAATTTTTGAAATTAAAAACACATAGGTGGTAAAATTTCATTTAAACGAAATATCAGTTTTTAAGTACCACTTAGTGGTTTCACTATTCATCAAAAATTGAAGCTTTTCAGAAAAATACCAAAACATCACCCTAAGATATATTTGATATTCCAAATTAAAAAATGATGTCTATTTTAAAAAAATTCAAAACATATAAGTTACATTAATTAATTTAATAATTAATTCCCGTTGTCAGAGCAAATAGCGTGTTTTTATGAAAAAATAAGTATCAAAAGATTGACACTAGTTTAAGTCCAATTTCAAAGTGAAATTAATTCCAACGACCACTATTGCATTAAATTGTAAAAATATATTCTAATTTAACTTTAAAACCAATTCAAAATATAATATAATCATATAAATAAATTAGATTAAAAAGTGTTTTTGAATTAAAATACAACATTTTTCACTATTCATTAAAAAATGATCATTATCGGAAAAATACCAAAAATTCACACAAAGTAAATTATGATGCCTCGATTCTAAAGAAGAATATTATTTGGTTCAATAGAATGTATAAGTGTGACCAAAAATATTCTTAATTATGGTTCTCCGTCAAAAGGCAACAAGTGGACCTTTAGTGAAAATTAGAGTATATATGCGTAAAATTGAATTCTTTTCATATTTTAATCCTTTATATTTTATTGGATAAATGTAAAAACATTTAACAAACATATATCATCATATTTTAGTTATTTCAATTCATTCCCTCCAATACAATGGCTATGTGTTAACTACCATTTAAAATAATATTATTTTACTACCAGTGTGCAATGTAAGATTTCAAAAAAACTCTTTGTTGTGTATCAGGTACGCTATTGAACATAGAAACCCCATTAAAGTAAAATTAATACTTAATTCCTAAATATTAATAAATATGAAAATGCTTTATTCTTTATTTACATGGGATGTTACATCCTTCCCCCCTTTTGGGAATTGCTTCCTCACAATTTTATTCACTTATCAAAATAAGTTGGGGTATTTATCCCTCATAGCATTTTCAGATTCTCATGTTGCCTCATCAACCATATGGTTTATCCATAAAACCATTACCTGGAGAATTATCTTATTCCGCAACACTTTCTCTCTATGGCCAAGTATCTGGACTAGTTGTTCTTTATAAGAGAGATTCTCTTCCAACTGAACTACCTCTAGGCTCAAAACATGAGATGGATCAGGTATGTACTTTCTCAAAATCAAAACATGAAAAACATTGTGTACCGGAGATAAACTTGGAGGTAATGCCACTCGGTAAGCAACTGATCCATCTTTCTCCAGAATTTCATATGGTCTGATGAACCTTGTAATCAGCTTTCCTTTCGTACCGAATCGCATCACACTTTTCCATGGTGAAACTTTGAGAAAAAAATGATCACCTACATCGAAAGATAGATCCTTCCTCCGGTTATCCGCATAACTCTTCTTCCTGCTCTGTGCTATTCTAATATGTTTCTAAATCAACTGAACTTTTTCTGCCAACTCTCCCACCAATTCTGGTTCCATCAGCTTCCTTTCACCCACTTCATCCCAAAAAGCTGGAGTTCGACACCGTTTACCATATAATGCCTCAAATGGATCCATCTGTATACTGGAATGAAAACTGTTATTATAAGAAAACTCAACCAAAGAAAGATATCGGTCCCAACATCCCTGATAATCCCTCGAACAAGCATGTATCATATCCTACAATGTATGAACTGTTCATTCTGACTACCCATATGATTGAGGATGAAAAACTATACTAAAATTTAATTCAGTACACAACGACTTCTGAAGGTTTTTCCAAAAGTTAGAAGTGAACCTGGGATCACGGTCAGATACAATGGAGATTGGAACTCCATGTAACTTGAATATCCCTTTAAGATACAAACGGGAAAGTTGATCTCGGGAAAAAGTATCTCATATAACAAGGAAATGAGCAGATTTAGTCAAGCGATCAACAATATCTCAGATTTCATTATTACCTCGAGGTGTCTTCGGAAATCCCACAATGAAGTCCATGGATATATTATTCAATTTCCACTCTGGTACAGGTAAAGGATGAAGGATCCCTTTCAGTAACTACTGCTCTGATTCAACCTGTTGACAGGTCAAACACTTCATAGTAAAATTAGAAATATCTCTTTTCATTCCGCCCCACCAGTAATACTCCAGAAGATCTCTATACATCTTAATATTTCATGGATGGACTGAAAAAGGGGAACTATGAGCTTCACATAACAATTGTCTCTTCAACTGTGAATCAAAAGGCACACACAATCTCTTCCCAAATCTCAACACACAATCATAATCAATGTCGAATTCAGGCAACTTACCCTTCTGAACCAGCTCTACCTTTTTCTGCAACTCGCTGTCTTGCTTATATGCTTGCTTAATTCTGTCTGATAAAGAAGATTTCACTGATACTTGAAACAAAACAGAATGACATCATGAACCAACAACATCTATGCCAAAGTTCATCAAATCCTTAACCAAGGAATCACGTTCCAAACACAACATTTTTAATGAAGCATTACTTTTTCGACTCAAAGCATCAGCCACTTTATTTGATTTTCCCGGACGGTAATTAATTGTACAATCATAATCCTTGATTAATTCTAGCCATCTCTTCTGTCTCATGTTCAATTCTTTATAAGTTAATATTTACTTTAATCTTTTGTGATTGGTATATATTTCACATTTTACACCATACAAATTTTGCCTCCAAATATTTTAAGAAAAAACAACAGTAGCTAATTCCTAATCATGTGTCGGGTAATTTACCTCATGAGTTTTCAACTGACGTAATGCATAAGTAATTACCTGATCATTCTGCATTAGGACACTGCCAATTATTTCCAATGAAGCATCACTGTATATAACAAACTCACCGTTCCTGGAAGGTAGTGCCAAAACTGGAGCATTCACCAATCTTCTTTTCTGTTGTTGAAAACAATCATCACACTCTTTTGTCCAGATAAACTTAACACCCTTCCGCGTTAGCATAGTCATTGGATTAAATAACTGGGATAAATTTCTAACAAACGTTAGTTAATAGCCTGCCAAACCAATGAATCTACGAATCTCAGTTACATTTGTGGGTCTTGGCCATTCTTCCACAACCTTTGTTTTTGCAGGATCGACAGTTATCCCATCTTTAGAAACAATATGACCAAGGAAAGAAAATTGTTGCAACCAAAACTCACACTTTCTGAATTTCCCATAACATTTCTTTTATTTTAATGTTTGAAAAAAACCCTTAAATGTATTTCATCCTCCTCTTTACATTTAGAAATCACCAGAATATCATCAATGAAAACAACCACACACTTATCTAAGAACTCATGGAAAATTATATTCATTACGTCCATGAATACAGCAGGTGCATTGGTTAGACCAAAAGGCATCGCTACAAATTCATAATGACCATATCTTGTACGAAATGCGGTCTTCAGAATATCTACTTCCTTTAACTTCAAATGATGGTACCCTGATCTCAGGTCAATCTTGGATAAATACTGAGCTCCCTGGAGCTGATCAAACAAATCATCGATATGAGGCAAAAGATATTTTTTCTTAATAGTGATGTTTTTTAAGGCTATATAATCAATACGAAGACTCATAGAACCATCATTCTTTTTAACAAATAAAATAGGAGCACCCATGGTGATGTGCTAGGTCGAATGAAAAATTTCTCTAATAAATCTTGCAATTGATCCTTCAACTCTAAAAATTCAATTTGAGCCATTCGATAAGGGGGTTTTGAAATTGTATTAGTATCAGGAACTAAGTCTACAGTAAACTCAACTTCTTGATCTGGTATTATTCCAGGAAACTCATCAGAAAAACCATCAGGATACTCATTTACCACTGGCACATCATTAATCTGAACAGTTCCCTTGTTTTCATCAATATGTGCAAGGTAACATTCATTTCCATATTTTATAAGTATCTCGGACTTTTGATGCATTATAAACAGTAAGGGTACATTCTTGTACACAAACTGAAAGGCATTCAAAATAGAAACATCTTTAGCACTATGACTAGTCTTAGCATGATAAATAGAGAGCCAATCCATACCCATGATAACATCAAACTCTACTAGAGATAAAACAATAAGGTTTCTAAGTAGGTTCTTTCCACAGATAAGGATAGGAAGATTCTTATAAATTCTTTTTGCCTCAACATTTCCCCCAGGTGTTTTTACCACAAGTTCATGAGTAGTTTCTTGAGATGGTATTCCCATTTTAGTAGAAAAGTTTTTGAGAGATGAAAGAATGTGTAGACCTTGAATCAAACAACACAATGGCATAATCTGAAAAAACAAACAAAGTACCTGATAACACTTCATTTGATAGATCGACATCTGTTGAAGTAGTTGCAAAGGATTTCACCACCCCTTTCTTCTTGTAGGCTAACTGCTTCCCATCACTCGAGCTCTTTTTCAGACACTCATTTTCATAGTGACCCATCTCATTGCACTTAATACATTTCACTAACTGTAAATCAAATTTGGTCTTACCTTGACCCTGATAATTTTCAGTGCAATCATGAGCCTTATGCCCAATCTTACCACATGAGTAGAACTTTCCAGAATTTATAAGACATTCCCCAGCATGCCTTTTAACGCATTTTTCACAAACTGGAATCTTAGTTTTCTTACCGTCAGACCTTTTTGAAGAATTATTTCCTTTCTCCTGCCACCTCGGTCTATTCTTCTGCTGGTTGTTATAGAACACTTGATCATCGGAAAACTCCATTTCCACCTTCTCAGCACATCTAACAATCTTTTCATAACTTTTGAAATCATGAGAAGCCAATGCCCTTTGATATTTTGGCTTTAATCCTGAGAAAAAATGATTGATTTTACTATCAAGGTCTCAGATAAAATTTGGAGCATACCTTTCCAATCTAGTGAACCTCCCTTCATAGGCATCCACTGAGTCTTCCTCTTGACTCAATTCAAAGAATTGTTTTTCCATCCTACGTCGAATAGCCTTATGAAAAAACATCTCACGAAACATACCTTTGAATTCATCCCAACCAAGAGCATCAATCTCATCAGCGTCCCTGATATTTTTAACCATCGACCACCACTAATCTGCTTCACCCTCAAAACAGTAAATATCAAGACTAACATTTTGATTGTATGAACACCCCATGAAATAGAAAATCATCTCCAGTGCTTTAATCCACCCTTCAGCTAGCACAGGGTCAGATGATCTTCTGAATTATGGGGAATGTTACCTCATGAAATGTTACACCACTGACATGTTCCTCTGCGGTTGATCTTGTTGATATCGTGCATGGATAACACCACCATTTTTCACTTGATTCAACTGTGCCATTACTACAACAAACTATTCAGTTCCAATTCCAACCATCTCAGGATGCTGATTTGGAAGGTTATTTCCTTTTATATGCCTTCCTAGCACTGCATCCTTGTTTCCTCTGCGGAAAACCATTCTGAACAAACATGTTTTAGATGAAGCAACATGGTAATCTTCAAATGCTATATCATTTCAATTTGACCATAATAAATATATATTTTTGGATAATCATTTAATAGAGTTCTAACTCCTAAAGTTATCTAAACCGAACTCTAATACCAACTATAAGGCCCCAGCCTTAAACATTACTTAATCATGCGTTACTTCAAGAACATATGTTGAGGATCTTTTCACATTTAGAGTTTTAGAGAATTAGATAATAAAACATGCATTACATTCTACATTTAAACAAAGTGGTTACATAAAAGATAGTACTCATTTTTTCCATCAACGGAATCATATTTAAAATAAAACATGGATTCTTTCATGACACTTCCTTGACACTATAATCACATAATGTATCTTTCCCTTGACCTGTGAAAAACATTTAAAAAACATGGGATGAGCATAAAAAGCTCAGTAAGGGATATAAAAGTACGAGATGAAATCATTATTCCATGTATGAAATCATACATTACTAATAAAACAAAAACACTTTAAAATACCTCATCAAATCATGAATAAATCATAGAAATCATAAGACATAAAGGTAACTTGAGGCATTCTTGACATTCATACGTAGGGATTAACCCTCATGGTTACATTTGGAATACCCATCACAGTATATTCCCTAAATATCTTTGGAGAATCCAAAAAATTTAACTCCTTCGAATTACCCAATGCATTGGAGAACTATATTGGGCTCACCCGCCCTTAGATTATCACGGAACCACCCATCTTCATAATAATGCACAAGAACCATAACATAATCATATTACATAAAACATGCATAAAGGAAACATAACATTTCAACTTTTTCATCACAAGATATCAATATAACACATTGATATAAAAACATTGTGAAAACCTTTTTCAATACAAAAATTAAATAAAAGTAAAACATGGTATTTATTTTTCAATTTAAAAAAAGGTATGTCTTGTAGAGGAAGCCGAAACTCAAATAATGATCACGGCTAAGAGAAGTCGTTGTTGCCACATACGTATGACAAAAACATTACCATTTGTCATTTAGTTAAAAGCTTCTTATACAAATATTCCTTTTGGATATACATAAAAGTCAAAGGGGTTTATACACCGTATAAAAGAAGGTTGTGTATAAAACAAAATATGCCTCCATGAAAGGAGATTGAGACGAAGTCCCATACCTCAGGTCCGACTTGACTCGATCGTTCTTTAACCTTCTAAATAATAAAATTGAGTTAATTTGTACTTGCTTAAGAACCTTTATTCAAGTTCATTATACCTTTTATATCACTTTTTACCATGTTATGAACACTGTTTAATTATTTATGTTAATAATGGTCGTTTTGTCGATCATTGGTACTTGAGTCAAAAATTAACTCTTTATAATTACATGTTGTTCATGGGGTAAAATATCCATTATATCCAGAATTATATTCATGATTTAGATATCATATATATCATATATATCCAGTATATACATGCATTTATAATATTACATAACATTTAGAGGTAAGATATGAAATGCACCATTCATGGAGACGGTAAGCCGTACGTACGCATGAACGATACTTTCATTTCTATTTCGTATTTTATGGAATGGAATCATAATTATATAAAGGTATATTATAATTCCAGTATAATATCATATATAATATCATTAATTCCATCCTTTATACATCCCACATATGGCATTAACGAATCAAATCACATTGAGGGGGCGGTAGTCCGCACTTCCTAAAATTAAGATATCCCGTATACCCATAATGGAAGCCATAAAGGTATTCCATAAATGAAAAATAAAGAAGTTTAATTAAAACATAAACATATTATATATCATATATAAATATAGTGACATTTTAAGGGCCACCTTTGAAGGTGTTATATGAGTGTTGAACAATCATCGTTTCGTGAGGCAGAAATATGCCATCCACAGAAACAATATGTTTTTTAACAATTAGATGTAGGTGTGTGTATGTGTATCTCTAATACATATCATAACAACATCCTAGTATATTTAAGATATTTTTTTGTTACAAAATAATGGAATATAAAGAGGTTAGGGGGTTGGAGAAGAAAAATAAAACATAAGAACACAAGAGAAGACACTACCTTTAAAACAGGTGACTCTTTTTTATTTGAGCTCAAAGGCTTCCTTCGAAAGACTTATGCTCAAAGTGAGGCTTCTAGGAGTAAGATAGGTATTTGGAGAGACAAAATGTGTAGGGGTTGGACGATCCAAAGGCTTGATAGGTGTGAATTAGTGGGTAGAGGTGGGGTCATTTTATAAGAGGAGAGGAGGGCACTCTTGGAAAGTTATAAAAGGTTACTTTATTATAAATTGCTTTTCAGATTTAAAAGGTCCCAAAATAAATATTTTGAGGGTAAGGTGATAATAGTTCTAAATACACCCATCAAATAGGTTTTTTACATGTGTAATTCTTAGATTTTACATTGTCTTTTCATTTTATTTAAATAGTTAAATAATGAGGTAATCGCTCCATCATCATAGTGTCATAAATAATTTGATTTATTTAATGTCTAAAAATTATACTAAAACTATCATAATTTATTAAATCTTTTTAGCATTCCAATTACTATTTATAGTAAAAAATCGGACTTTTATAACCCCATTTAAAAATTGTTTTATTAAAATAATGCATGTTTGTGTCATTTTTACTTTTACTTTAAATAAGAGGAATTAATGTCATTATCATACCCAAGTGCCTACATGGGGTCCCAAAAATAGACCCCTGGGTTTTCTTGGTCGGCCATGAAACATATAATAAGGGTAGGACATGTTTCTAGGTCATTTCATATTATTAAAACATTATTTTTACCTTAAATTACACTAATTACCTCTAATCACGATTAAAAACATAAAAGTTAATATTCACCAAAAAATTATTTTAATCCCATTGAACCACATTTTACATCTTAATGAAAACCATTTATGTTGGATTCTTGAAATTCAAAACACAGGGGTGGCCAAATTTCATTTAAACGAAAAATCAGTTTTTTAAGTACCACTTAGTGGTTTCACTATTCATCAAAAAATTGACGGTTCTCAGAAAAATACCAAAACCTCACCCTAAGCTATATTTGATATTCCAAATTCAAAAATTATCTCTATTTTAAAAAAATTCAAAACATATAAGTTACATTAATTAATTTAATAATTAATTCCCGCTGTCGGAGCATATATCGTGTTTTTATGAAATAATAAGTATCAAAAGATTAACACAAATTTAAGTCCAATTTAAAAGTTAAATTAATTCCAACGACCACTATTGGATTAAATGTTAAAAAATATATTCTAATTTCACATTAAAAACAATTCAAAAGATAATCTATTCATATAAATAATTTATATTAAAAAAAGGTTTTGAATTAAAATTCATCAATTTTCACTATTCATTAAAAATGAACTTTATCGGAAAAATAACAAAAATTCACTCAAAGTATATTTTGATTTCCCGATTCTAAAGAATAATTTTATTTGGTCCAATAGAATTTACAAGAGTGAACAAAACTATACTTAATGACGGTTCTCTATCAAAAGGTGAGAAGTGGTCCTTTAGTGAAAATTAGAATATATATGTCTAAATTGGGTCTAGATCACAGATGGGGAAGAATTCCGGTGGAAACCGAAGGTCATCTTAAAGTCTTGGATGTGTTTTGTGAAAATTTCCGTAGGTTTGGTCTTCTTGAGTCAGTATGTCAAAGCAAGAACTTGATCAGGTTTTCAAAAGCAATGAAATTGGGCACTGGTGGCCCTGGCGACAATGGTAGGGTTCAATCACTGGTGGCGGTTTCTTCGGAGCAGGCTGGAAAGGCTTCCCCTCAAGATGTTTTGAAGCAGGCTAGAAAAGAGGTTTTTTCAGAGAAGTGAGTGATAATGAATGAACAATTTCATCTAGCTACGACATGTGATAGTTTACAGAACGATCTTGGAGGGGCTACTGTGTAAGTAGTTGTTGTGAAGGAAGTTAAACCTTCATTGAATCCTTCTGTGAAGCATGTTTTTGATCATATGAAATCAGATCTTGGGGGATAGAAGTGGCCTTTATCAGATTATACTAGCAGTGGACACTTTCTATTGGATAATGTTTCCATTAGAAATCAGTTTGAGGTTTTGGAGACTAAGAAAGTTTTTCTTAGTTGTGATTCCCTTCAAAGGAATGACTCTGCTAATATGCAGCACATTTCCTCTTCTATGCTTGTTGTCACTGAGGATACACTTGGAATAGAGTCTCATTATGGTCATGGAACTGAGGTTCCCCTTCAATTCCTCAATCCTATTGATGATAACATGCAATTGAACACAACAGGAGGAGGGTGCTTGACTATTTGAAGGGGTATATTGTTTGGAGGGATTGATGCATACCAGGCTGTTGATTCTGTGCACATCAATGGAAAGTGAGGAAATGTATATGACAGTGACAAAGAAAATTCTAGTGATTCCGCCAGACTAACATACAGTGATGTTGTTCAAGGTGGAAAAAATAAATTACCTACAAGTGAAGGTGGTATGACTTCTCATCCAAGAAGAAGGCCAAAGAAGGATTACTATTTCCTACCAAATCCAGTGTCTACCATATCATCCTCCAAGAGGGAGAGCTTTTCTGGGACTGCCACTGGTTTTAAAAAGGAATTTCAATCTTTTATGTTGTTTTACTCATTGGAGAACTTGAATATGCGATGGAAATATGCTAAGATCCTGAGACACTATGAAAGTTCAGAGTGGGAATCAGCTACTACAGATGAAAATGGTGATGGGGATGATTTATATGATATGAAGTTGTCTGCATTGGTGTTCTTTACATGGTTTTTGTACTTTTATTTTATATTAATAAATGGTCAGAGGTTTTCCTCTGACTGGGATTTCTTGGTATGCATCAATACTATATGGATAAATATTTATTAAAGGAGTAAAATACGTATCTAGTTGTTCTTAAATCAAAAGGGTATGTAAAGACGAGCACGACTTCTTGGGGTGGTCAAGATATTTTACAAGGAATGATGAATGAATTGTGTGATTATGTGTGATCTTATGGAAATCCAATCAGGTTAGAATTTAATAGTTATATACTTTACCTAGGATAAATGTTATATATAACCATCATAAATGTGATATGTGGGTTTACTATGATGATATGTGGTTTGGTTACTATCACCATTGGGTTAGCTCAAAGGATATTCATTAGAATTATTTTCAAAGTATGTTTGGAATTTATTAATACATAGAAATACCTTTTTGGAAAAAATGTTCCTCAATTTCATTAGCCTTGATAAAAATGTTATTTAATCTTTTCTATATACCATTTTTGTGTTACTTGTGTTTGAGATATTTATCTCTTGAAGAAATCATGTTAATTATTTTGGAAATGATAATGTTGTTCTAGTTACTATATGGGTACATTAGTAGTTTGAAAAATTATCAAAGAATATTTTTGGATTTGTGTGGCCAAATTCCCCATAAATTTGATATTCAAACGTTCCTTCTAGATTTAGGAGTTCTTTTTTCTCAAATAAGTAATATTCATGGACTATATCATCAAATAAATCAAAAAATGGAATTGGTTATGTAATGGGAGGTCCCCATATATGAATATTAGGATCATTTTTTTGTTATCCTCTATTAAAAATTTCTCTAATTTATCCATGAATTCTCCATGAATGAGACAATATATATATATATATAGTGTCTCATTTAGTGCATAAATTTGTGTCATCAATGAAGTGTGATTCAATGTTTTGATAGGTGAAGAATCATTTAACCACAAATATGATTCCTTTTATTAATAAATTTGATGATGGATTTTGGTGTTTGGTGAAGCTTCATAAATAACAGTCAAATATGTTCTTATATATTATAATAAATAGTTTTCTCATGGTTCTAGATAGAAAAGACATTTTGAGTATAACATTCTAACCCATGATTTAGAATTGATCACAATTTTTCATAGATTAATTTTGGTGAGGAACCACATATACAAGGAATGATTAATATCTTTCATGGATAATATAAATTTAATTTTTATTATCTTTGAAAATTCAGTATATCTAAATAAAGACTATTTTTTGGAATACTTATATTATTTTGAATTGGATTTTCCATACTCTCGTGGTAATGAAAATGTGGTTACAGATTCCCGCAGCTGAAAGGATCTCCCTTATATGTTGATGGAAGTAAAGTGTGATATGAGATTAAATTCATTATATGTTGAAATTCACCAAGATAAGGCTAGTGATCATTTGGGGAGACCACTACATTATATTGACCTCACACCGTCACTTTTTCAATGGGTCATAGAATCTAATATTGTGAGTACATATGTATTTGTATATATATTTTAGTATTATAGATTATTATTATCCAAATTTAAAATATATACATATTTAAGAAATTTTTATTAAAAAATTTATTTTTTTTCTATTTTATTATATAATCCTTATATATTTAAAATGATTATTTTTTTATTTTGTTACAAAACGTGTTTTATTTAATGGTTAAATAAGTTTCCAAAAAATGATTTCTTATTATAATCAATTTTATTAATTATTTAATATTTTTGTATTTCTAATATTTATATTTATGTTGTTTTCATTGTAATATAAAAAATATTAATTTTTAGTTTAATTTTACCATGGTTTGAAATAATTATATCTTTTTCGAAAAAGAATAGTTTTTATTGTAAATAAATAGTATTTTAATATATTAAATGGTTTAATTGAAAATTTAAACTTATAAATTATATTTTTTTTATTTCAAATAACTAATATAATTATTTAATTCATGTGAGAAATATATTATCTTAATTTATATAATTTTCAATTAAATTCAATTTTTCAAATAATTATTAAAAAATATAATTTTTTTGAATATTTTATCTTTTGTGAAATAATTATGATATAAAAATAATTATTTTTCCAAAACATATGTAACATCAAATATAATTGAATATACTCAAAATATTATATAAATATTATTAAATTTATACCAATAAATTATTATGTCATGAAAAATAAGAAAACATTTTTTGATGTTAAAGTAGAAATTTCAAAGCATTATAAAAGTCATGAATGGTATTTTTAAGATGAATTCATGAGAGGGGTAATTATATAATTTCAATATGTTATAAAAATAATTAATAATTAATTATTCTAATATATATTCATTAAAATTTTAATTTTATGACATTATAATTATCCATGTGTATACCCCACGCTTCGAAAAGGTAGGTAAATCCTTATTTCTAATATTAAAAATATAATTCTTATATATAAATAGGAAAATTGCATTATTAATTATTTTAAATGAAAATAGATCATAATAGTAAAATAAAATTATGAAAAAGTTTTTTATAATATTATTTTGTAAGATAATAATCTTCATACACATAATAGATGATGTGGTTGTCAAACATGAGAAAAGTAAAATCAATGGATTAAAAAAATACCTGAAAATATGGTTTTTTGATGAATTTTAGTTTCAAATGATTCTTGGGATATAAATTATTAGAAATATAATATTTAATTTTTTAAATTATAATTCCTAAACTATCAAGATACTAGTAATGTTCAATTATGAGAATAGCCATAAAATTGAGCTTAAAGCATATATAATGATAAAAATGATTTATAATTGTTAAAAATTAAAAGAATATTTTTTTTATTAAGGTAATGAAGTATAAATATTTATAATATTATTTATTTATTAATTATGATCCAATTTCAATTTAAAAACTACATTATTTTACTTGAAGGACTAAATATTTGAAAAACACTATCATATTTCACCTACAAAGTTGGATCATATTCTATAATTTCCAGAACATATCAAAAAAATTTAATATTAGCTTCATCAAAATCACAAATTCATTTATAAAAATTAAATTCCACATTGGTAAGTATTTTTAGTTTCAAAATTTCTATTCTCCAATGTTTCTAAAATCGTTCATAAATAGTTGGTTTGTAGAGATATGTATGGGTTTCTATGACACATTCTCCTTGTTCATTTATGATTATTTTCCATAAACAATTTTAAAATATATATTGTATTTAAAAAATAATTCCATAAAATGGGATTGTAATTTTTATGATCTTTTTATAATGATATGTCATCTGTTACTTCTCACTAAACTAATTTTTATAAATAATTTTTATGCTGAAATATGGGGAATACCAAAATTGTAAATCTTATATTATGCTCTCCGATTCTATTTTTTTTAAATATAATAATAATAATTGATTAAGAAAAAAATATCAATTATATATAAAATTTTAGTGAAAAAATTAGTCCATTTCCATAATAGAAATACTATTTGATTAGAAAAAAATAAAATAATACAAAAGTGATAAATTTGGAGAGTGACACTGATTCCTTTGAAGTAAGGGCATGAGGTCATCAAGAATATGATTAGAAAATAAATATAATTACCATTATCACCTTTATTTGAAAGTCTATTATCCAACGATATGGAATCTCTATAGCCTTGAGTGGAAATACAATCAATGGATGAGAGAATATCCAAGAATTTGATCCACTGATTAGTAAGATTCCACAATAGATGAGGAGAGCCTACCATGATGGCTAGAAAAATAATGTTAGAGTCACATTATGCCCAATTATTTGTATATTCATGTTGGTTGGATTCCTATTCCATAGGGATAATTCCATACATTTTCGATCAAGAGAACAATAAACCCCACAGGAACTGAGAATACCACCATGGATAGATATAAGATGATATATGAAAATATATTCACAACATGACTGAATCTGGTTGCATTTTGATGATATAATAGTAATAATTTTTATACATTAAGAAAATGGAATATAATAGAATACTTTAATTTTACCAACATATGATTGAAAATTACCCTTAATATCAATCTGAATGAGGATAGATATATAATGAATTGAATTGTGAAAATTGTCTCTTTGAGATGGATATGATTTTTTGATGGAAACTAGTAATCTGACCGGAGAAAAATAATTCTTCAAACTGATATGATTAGGGATAAAGTTATTCTGATCATGTAAAATTATGTGAATAATTTCCCCCAAAGAAACAAAAAAATGTTATGAATATGAGGGGTATGAATGAACCCGCACCTGCCTCAGACAATGTCACTAATAGATGAACTCCAAGGAAAAGGTATTTCAAAACCATCTATGATGTATTTACACATAAAATAAGAAGTGAAACAAATCAAAAATATGGGTGATATCATCATGATGTTAATGAAAAATATCACATAAAAAGAGATATTCTATATTAATGTATATATTCATCAGTTGGGAGCTTCCAGTTCACCATACTCTAAACATGTTCGGATCTGGAGGACATAATAAAATTTGTACAAATTTTTTGATCTTCTATAGATCTGAATTGGAGATGGTGGAATTTTTATTAAAGATCATAGAATGGAAGACACCATTTACAATAGTTTAACACTCCTTGAAGTCATCCCTTGATGAGAAAGAGATTTTGTGAAGAGTGGTTTTAATGTGATTGAGAAAATTATTCATGTTATCATGTTGGTCTTTAATTGAAATATTTATATCCTGATTTTTATTATCATTCATTAAAGAATAGATTAAGGGATAACTAGTCCAATTTTAAGTCTATAATTGATGAGATGAGTCTTTGGATACCAAACACCTAGATTGAGGATCAATTTGCGAGAAGATATACCATATGTTGAGAGACATTGAGGAGTAAAACGATTATGATTTCAAATTTTGTGCCTATTAAACAATTGTTCTCTATGAAATCATAGATCCTATTAATTTAAAATAATAAGTCAGCACATAAATTTCTCAAGGATTAATTGATGTATCCATGGGTTTTAATTCCCAAACCCCCAGCTTCATAACGCTTGTGACAACTATTCTAATAGATAGTGGTTATCATAATCTATAAGATTTTACCACTCAAAATGATGTTATTAATTGATACATATATTTTTGGGATAATTTGGTTAGGTAATTTTAACATCATGAACAAGTATATGAATTTGTAACTGATATCACATTTTACAAAATACACACCCTCAAAAATATATACATATTTTCCATTCAGAGAAGATTTATTTCTTATAGTAAGACTATAGATACCTATAATGTAACATTAAATTATCCTTCCCCATAACATACGAACACTAATATTAATAATATGGAAATCTCCATAAAAAAATTCCTTAATAATGTCAATTTTCATGGAATTAGAGATTCTCCTTCCTAGGTAAATGAAATATTTCATCGAACTAATATTTTGACCAGAGGATTCATCATAATTCTAGTGGGACTTCTTGATTTTTAAAATATTAATATTTTCCCTTTTGGTAAAAAAGATTATATCATATACTTATATTAGATGAGTATGACTTTCAAGTCCCTTAATAGAATAATTAGATTTCAATTTTCCATTTCCATTCATGTCAGAAATGAGCTGGCTGATGCATTCCTATACAATGTAAAAAATAACTCTATAATGGGGCTGTCCTTTCCTGATTCAAATGATAGAATGAAACATAACCATCATGGGAGAAATTAATATGAATCGTGATGTTTGAAAAACCAATGATTTTTTTGACTGAGTTAATGAAACACTATAAAAAACAAACAGAGAAATAAGTTTGCAAATAATGATCCAATCCTTCGATCCAAATGTTTTCAATCGTCATGTTTAAGGAAAATATTAAATCATCTTTTCTGGTTTTTAAGAATATCATCAAAATCCATGGATGTGATGAGGATTTCATGAATAGAAAATCCTTTTATGAAGACAAACTGATTTGTAGAAAACATCATTCTTGAGTTGGATAACTACATGACACCATGATTCTCTTGGATAATATTAATAACAAAATTAACCATAGAAACCATCATAATGATATGAATTTCATAATAACTATCCAATTATAGAATAGGGGAACGAAACTACTTAGTTAAGCAATGAGAAAGAAGACAAATTGTAAGTATTTGAATAAAAAACCTTTATAAATCAATTTGAATGTTCTCCCAATAGTATTAAAAGAAGAATTTATATACTATTCACACCAGTGGAAAATTCTATTTTGCAGATCAATATATTTTCCTTATATTAAATTTACAATGGTATAAAAGTAATCCTAAATATTTCTTCATTTTTAACACGAATCTGAGTACTTCTATAAACTGGGTTAGTGATGAAATAATACCCATTGAAAATATACTTAATGTGAGATACAATATGTTCTAAAATCTCCTACCTATTATCCATGATTAGAACACCATTTTTATGTAAGTAACTAGGTATTGATTATTTCATATATATTTTATATGTGCTGAAGAATAAGGAATTTTTTTATAAATTATTTAGAATGTTAGAATTAAATACACACATTTTCACGGTGTTATTAGCATTAAAGATATTATTAATTATGAAATACACATAAAAATATTACAAAACACCATCAGATAATTCATTGAATTTATTGTGCTCTTGAACATGCTAAAGGGGGGACTTAATATATGATATTTTAATATCAAGAGAGATAAAATGATTATTGAACCATTTATTATAATTTTTTTTGAAAAATATGTGTTTAATGGAATGTGAATGGAAATCCTATCTACAGTCCACTGAACTGTAAACCTTTTTAAAAGTTTCCTTACATTTCATATGAGTCATCCAAGCCTTGTTGAACCTAAAGGGGGAGTGATGAATGGAGTCTTCAATCACTAAATCGACTAGATCAAGATAGTGATCAAATTTGTGTCTTCAAAATGTTTTGCATCATATAAAGTCACAATTTTCGAAGATATAATCATTAATAAAATTCCTATAATATTTTATTCACAAAAAACAATTTTAATTCATTATATAACTTGTATATGTTTCACCTACAAAGTTGAATTAAATGAAAGTATTATTTTCAATCTTGGATTCTAATTCCCAGTATGATATATAGTTTTTCACAAATATAATTTTATCTTTTGGGTAATAAATGAGTTAAAATCATGAGGGATTATCAAAGGGCCAGTGATTAAAAATTTATGGGACACAATATCTATCCAAGGACCTATATAATTCTTACTCTAGTTATGACTATAAATAATATTGAATATGGTCTATATAAAAAGGTAATTAAAATTATATGTGACATGAAAATCAATGGATGTGACAATAGATGGATCAACTAATGAGGAATGAGCCATATCCCTTAATATTTTATCCACTATTCAGAAACTTTTTTTACGGTGATATTTTAAACCCAAATTCAGCATGTTGGAAAAATTGTTGGAAAAATTAATCTGGTATCATCCAACCCTATAAGTGGTGATTTAAGCTACAAAACATGCAGCCTAAGGGACATGGTAGAATCACGAACGGATATCCCATAGAATTTCTATTAGAGTACCCTCATTATAATCTATATCTATGGTTGTATAGCCCATTCTATTTTCCTCCATGAATTCAATATTTTATGACATAGGATGTATTCATTCCTTCCTTTTTGGGGTATGAATGATTTTTTGAGGACTGATATTGTCATTGGCATTTGATAGATCATTTACTAATACCACATTAATATTTCTTCAATCGTTTTATTAGGTGTAAAACATGTATACATTGTCATTTATATTTTTCTTATTTGTGATTATGACAACCTTAGAAAAAATAATTCATTATTTAAAACCATTATATCCAAAAAAACGATGAATGAAATATACTAGATATCATCAAATTCAATGTGATATGATGTATATTAAGAAACCATTCGATTATCATTATGGTGGAAATTAATATATTACCACATGGGTTTCGAGGTGCCTCTCATTCATGTAGAATGAGATACATTTCACTAATAACATGAGAGATTTTAAAAAATAGATAATTATCATTCATTTTATTCTATAGAACATAAAACAACTTATAAATATTGATTTACATATGAGTATGGTAATCCATTAATTCCATTCAACCCTCAATGATCTCCCCAAGCCCCACCATTTTGAGTGAGTAATTTAAACATGGGGATCTATTCCTCTTTTCACCCACCCCAGTAATGTCTACCTGAGATTTCGTTAGAGGATCCATTTCGGAAGAGGGACCTATATGATGCTTGTAGGATATCCACTTCTTAATAATCACACCCTTAATTTTCCAATTCATATTTATTTTCTTCTAGTCAGTAGTATTTGTAGCTTCCTTAACCTTCCTTTAATGCAACATAGTGCCAGAAACTGAATGACCCGCAATCAAGAAAACATCACAATAATATGCAAAATATGATATTCAACTTGGACATAAATAAATATTTCATTATAAAGATTTGTAATTCTATATGGATTCTTCAACTTCAAATTAATATCAAACAAAATTCATGCAATGAATCCAAGATCCACTTCATGTTTTCTTTGGACCATCCTGATAGGTGTTCCTAAGAAGAGGGAAGATCATTGATGATTTTTAGATGCCAATACACCCAAATAAATCCATAAACCCGAACACATATTTTATCATAATATTATTTATGATTAAAAGGATTAAAATTAAAATACCATTCCTAGATTTTTAGAATTCATGGCCATATTAGAAAATTTCAATGTCATCAGGCCGTGTCGAGATCATACATGCAAATGAAGAAGACACGAAAATATTCCCTTCCAATATGGATCATGATTTAGGAAATTTTTTCACAAGGAATTAGATACTCTATTCTTAAGGGAAGCATAAGACCATGGACTTTCTACGTTCGAACATATGACACAACCTAGAATAAAATATTTACAGATATTGATATTAGAGGATTTTTATGCATCCTTCTTAACCAAACCTGATTAATAGATAATTATTCCATGAAGGAGAGACTCTTCTTACTTAAATGAAAGATTTCCTATATATATAAAAAAATTCAACAACTGTTTAATGATGATATTTGATCACTAATGGAAAATTCCCAATCAAGGTGAAACAATTCCATGAATACTATAATGTATGGATTCATAATATAAGGTTTCAACATCATCAAATTGAAATGAATTAGTTCTGACTCTCTCAATCAACATTTCTCTCACTTCACATTTATTTTTTAGAAAACTAAAACATTTTGTTCAGTTTCCTTATTTTAAACTCTTTTGAAAATACATTTCTCACCACATTGGTTATTTATCTACGTGAATATTGATAATTTCATAAAAATTGATATTTCATTGATATTCATATAAATAATTTCCCAATCTTATATAACAATATTATATAATTAATTTCATTATTATGATCAATAATTATAATATATATTTCATAAAAAATATAATAAATGTAAATTGTTATAGTCATTTTGAGAATTTTTTTATTGAAGTATATTCATTAAATGGTAAAAAATACATTACCTAATGACATAATTTTATTATAGAATAATAATGAGAAAATTTCATGACTTTTATTGTGATTATGGATATATTGTATAGGTAAATTTGATAGTTATGAATATTCAGAAGATTCAATTGAAATTAGGAAATGAACAACCTCAATATAGTTATCGTAAACTCTATTAATTTAGTAACTGAAAAATACATTAGATTAAATTAAATAAGAATAATAATAATAATGGAATGAACATGATAAATTTTCATAATCATGTAAATAATAACTGTAATTTTATTATTCCGTAGGGTAGAGGAGGTTTTAAGTGAGTCAATACTCAAGGTTATATGTTTTTCTTTTAACCCATTAATTTAGAAATTTTGAAATCCATCATTCAAATACCTAAAACTAAATTTTCCAATTAACTTTTCTTATAATTTTTTCATTTATCTCTATAATTATTTTTTGTATATATTCCATTATCCTTTAAAAAAATTATTATTTTTACAGTTATTATAAAATCATTTTTCGTTTATGAACTAATATAATATCCATTTATTTAAATTTTGGGGAGTATTTTAAATGATTTCTATAGGGAAGTGATAGAGACCATTTGCTTAACCCATGTATCGTTTCTTCACCCATATATTTTATGATGAGTTGGTTTGATATATTCCTCCAATATATTTGGTATTGATTGTTTTTTTGAAACAATTTTGGGATAAAATATTTATAATAATTCAATTAAGTGTGATACCTATGAATATGAGTGGTGTGAATATGATATCTAAAGTTACATTAATGATTATTATTATTATTTTTTTTATAATGTTATCTAGAAATTTTCAAGAAATGATATTAATTTCTTAGATTGGTTAAGATTTTATACAAGAGCATATGTCATTGTTTACAGAATATATTTTTTCAATGGTTTCCATTTATTTGAAATACATAGTGAATTTTTTATTCAAAGTAATTTATTTTAAAGAATTTTTTTTAATATAAATTTTGAAGGGAATAGAGATGTTTCATAATATTTATGAAGTATATTTTTTAATTTAACATTTTCCCTTGAGTGATGAAAATTTATCATTTAAATAGATTTCATTTTTAAATTTTTTTTTATTATGGTGAAATGAATTTGAATTTGATAATGTAATAGTATAAATATTTCAATAAAACTATAAACCCCAACAGTATTGGGTATGTATGTGATTAAATATTTTCAATGATTGATATAATTATGGGATATTTATGTTTGATAATATTACAATTGGTGTTATATATAGGTTTAGATAAAATTTAAGATTATGTGTTTTCAATTGAGGATAAAATAAGTGTTTTATGTATCATCATGGACTAATTATTATACAAGTGATCATATGTCCAAAGGATAGATATTCATTTATGATCATGAATGATTGGATTTTAAGGATATTAATGATGTATTAAAATATGTATATTTTTCTTTTCAAAATAATAAATGATTTGGACACAAAAAACCATTAGGGGTTGTATATGATTTCATGTCAAGGTAATAATTGATATTTGGGAAAAGGGTTATCATATTTTCTGAAATATTTGTTGAAATGTGTAGATTACACTCTTGGATTAACTGTTAATTTTGATACCTGGGGAGTAATGTATTTGAAAAGAATATTATTTAATTTACTTCGAACGTAAAATGAATATGGAAAATAATATACTATAATGGATATAATTTGATGTTATATCGTTTTTTAATATTATTTTAGGTATAAATATTTAATTTATTATTGTAAGAATATATAATTTTATTTGGTATTGATTCATGATGATTCACATTAATTGGTGCCACGATTTGAATATTTTTTTCAAAATAATTGATTAGCCTGAATTTGATGAAGGAATTAATTTTATTGAAATTTTATAATACATTTTTTAATGGATTAGGTGGAATCCGTACAAGGATAGCTAGATTCATATATTACATGACCCGGAAGACTTTGAGGAATTCATCCCAGATGTCACTACATGGAAATTCCCACCCCATCCTCTATATGGGGAAGTCAGCTTCAAAAAAATTCATTTATTGTTTGGTTAGAAATACCTATGATGAGGTGCAAGTGCAATGTACCGATGGTAATTTCTATACCCTCTCATTCTAAAATATTACGATAGCTCTTTTCTTATGAATCCTCCTGCTCTGATTTCTCATTTGGAGCCAGTTCCTTTGGTATGGCATGTTACATCGACACTGCATGATCTGAATGAGGTGGCCTGAAGGCATTTAGGTGGCCCAAAATACTTTAATGGACCAACATTTTTGGGTGGGAAAAAGGCCTTAACGACTCAATTCCCAAACTGGTGCGTCGTAGTAGAATAGTTATGTATGCTACATTACCAACTTGTACCCACTAAAGTATTAATACATTACTTCTAGATTACCTCGGAAATATGCCTTCTCTCAGATTCGAACCTAGGTCTTGTGGATGCACTTGAAGAGTCCTCACAAACTAGGCTGAGGCTAATGTGCTGAAAGTAAATTATTAGGATATATGAATATTTTTATGTAACTTTATGAGTGAATATTTTTTTGGGGGGTTAACATATGAGTGGACTTTCTAAGAATACATGATCATGTTTTTATCATTATTCATTTTAAAAATTTTCAATCATTTATCAATGAATTTTATGGGTTAATTATTTGTGGAATTATCTATGTAAAACCATAATTGTAATATATTATGATCAACTTTTTAAGAATAAATTATTACATTTCTATATGATGGTTTATTATCATTTCATTGGATATTATCTTCTCCTCATCTATCAATATTGGGTTTTTTTGAGAAACATGTGCAATAGATTATCAAAATAATTTTTAATAAATTTAAGAACACTATTATTTTTTTCAATTATGATCCATTAATAGTTTAGTTTCATTATTCAATTACTAAATATTTAAATAATGTAATTATAATTTAAAATTTGAGATGAAACAAATGTCATAAATGATCAAAATGTACAACCTAACAATGAATTTGAACTAATAGAAATGAAATAAATTATGTAAGTATATTTGGTAATATTATTTATCAAAATGGTAAAATAACTCCTCTTTGTTAATGATGAAAAATATATTTATCCTTATTTCAAATTATTACCTAACTACTGAGGTATTCCTTTGGAAATTATTTCATTATAACAGTCTCATAAAGTAACATACATTTAAATTTATAATTTTTAAAGAAATATTTTATTTATTATGTACATTTCATATAATGTGTGTGAAGATTTCTAGGAATGATGAATGTGTACCATATCTTTCCTTCAGGGGATAAGTTTCAGAAACCACAAATCATTATCCGGGATAACAATATTTATCATATTAAAATATATACATTAATCTTGAAAACCCAAATAGTATTCCAAATTCCACTATATATTTTACTTCAGATCATACATTTGTTATCTTGAAACACATAATTATATCTAGTTAATGTTTTGAACCATCCATAAACAATTACAAATTATACATCAAATAAAAATTCATAAACAACATGATTCCATATTTTTTAATCGTTCAACTAAAACCACATTTTAGCATCATTGATCACGATCAACAAAACGACACATAGTCATGAGAGACAATGACCTAAAGAAAAACTATACAAATTATAGAGGATTCCAATTAGAAATATGGTTCATGGAAGTGATATTTGGTAAATAATATCCTCTTTATACAAAAAAATCGTATAAAAACAAATGTTAGAAAAAAATCATATATAAAAATACCATGACCATAATAGATTTTATATAACACATACATTGAGAAAGACTAACTATAATTTCTGTTTAGTCATAGAAAATAAAACATTATCATTCAGAGGTTGACCAAAGACATACATATCCAAAATAATAAAAACATCAAAACACAACATTTTGGATCAATCAATTAATACCAAAAATCCCACAATAACTTGTCCATGAATCCACATATCCTCTAGAAAAGATATCAAATTTTAAATTCCCTTTTTCATTCATAAATTATAAACCATAATTTATATAGATATCAAAGTGGTATCAAGCATGTTATGTGTATGAAATCCATAAGACACCACAAATAGCTTCCTAATAGAATATCCATTTGAATACAAGATTATTATATGTGAAAATATGATACTTAATATAAATGAGGAAACCATTTAAACACATTGAATGACTAATCATGGGTTAGATTTTACATATTCGGGTAGTTCAATAGTTGGATTATATATCCATGATACAAACACAATAAGAGAAAGAGTAAATAATCTACCTTCTTCCCATATTGAGAATTACATCACCACCATTACCAATTCCATATTATAAATTTGATATCACAAAAACTAAACACCACAAAGAATACTAAATATTACCATATTAAGATACCAAAGTAATTATATACCTCGTTATAATTATTCCCTTACTATTTCAGTCCCTTTACACCAAACATCATATACAAGTATGAGTAGTACTCTACTATATAATGTCGATCTCAATGAGGAATCATTATTTCATGATACCTAGAGTGAATTAGTCCTCTAATTACACAGTGAAAAAAATATCCATAATGAAATAATACATAAAGGAACCCACAATACATTACGAATTCAATAACACCTCTTGAACCCTTATTTTTATGCACATGACCCTAATAGCCCTTTCTCTATGGTGAGTGGAATCACAAAAAATCATAGAACTACTAGTTTTTAAACCAACATCACTGTCAATCATTGATGATTGATATACCACTATAACACATTTAAGAGAACCATATCACCCATATTTACATGGGTTAGACCAATTATTACCCTAAATAATTACAAGAACTAACACATCAAATGAACAACCACATTACAATATATAAAATCAATTATAGAATGTTCCAACACCACCAACCAAGAAATAATAATCCATAGAAAACCAAGATAATAATTACCCACAATATAAAACCTATTGTTGTCTCGTATGAACAACAATATCTTTAAGTGGTTCTAATCTCGGTCCCAAAAAATGTCCCAACCCATTTTTAAAGATTACATGATACATAAAATGTATTTTAAAAATAGAAATATATTTTATCCACGTAGATGGAGTTAGAATGACTTTTTATGTAGATAATGATAAGTCATTTTACATCTAAAGACCCAGAAATTTCATAGAATTTTTTTTAAATACTTTGGAATTTTATGAGTTTGTGGCTTCTGATGACACATGATTCCGAGGCCCGGTGTGCCAGGAATCAATCTCCGAAGTTTAGCTTGGGTATGTTCATTGAATGAACGAGTGGGTTTTTCTATCTTTTGAACCGGTGCTCGAAATTAAAATCTGATGGCACCGATGAAACCGAAGCACCAGTAATTGCTTAAGGGGACACTTACAGTAGTTGTGTTCGCAAAGGAGGAAGATATATTTTTGGGGGTTTATTTAATAAGTAAATAAAAATTGTCAGAACAATTTTTATTTCGTAAGGTGGGTTTTCCCTCCCATGGGAAGTTAGGAGTGGGGCCTATAGACACCTAACTACCCAAGTGAGGATGTTAGAGAGGTGGGGACTCATACGAGCCCCACCATTTTAATTCCCTCTAATATCTTAAACATCCCCGCATTAATTAGGCAAACCTCAATTAAATCTCACATTAATCCATTAAATTATGTCAAACCATAATTTAATGAGGAACCTTCCTCTTTCCCCCTTTTTAATTTAACAGCCAACCCATTTAATAATGGGGAACCTCTCTCTCGCTTCATTAATTAAATGTCAACACTTTTTAATTAGTGTGGTGAATTAATTATGAGAGAGTTTCATTGCCTGTATAATAAAATAATAGGGGAAACCTATTATTTTATTAAGGAGGAGAGATTCATTGTCCGAAGAAGAACACCAGCCTCTGACAAAGAACTACGAAGAATGCCGGCCTCCGAAGAAGAATGACGAAGAACGCCGGTTCCTCAGAGATCAACAATGCTCCACCCCATCTCTTCTTTGCGACTAGAGAGGAGATGCCACTTCCTCCTCAGCACGCCCTGACGACGCCTATGATCCTTTTCCCCCTGACGCCATCTACCGTGATGCCGACAATCATCTTCCTTGTTGAGGTTGGGGAATTTGAATACTTTTCCCTTATGTGATTTTATATCCCTGGCATGGCGTGCAATTGGTTGGTAATGTTTGAACCACTAACATGGTGGGTGCAGACTAATGAACAAGTCCGAACCCACCGCTAGTTTTTTCTTGATGCATGGAATTCATGGAGATGGTGAAAAAGGACCAAAATGGAGCTTGGAGGCCTTCGCATTAATCTAAAAGTCTTGAGACGGCTGCACGAGTAGACAGATGCAAGAATGGACAACCTGAATGACTCCGGTGGCCCGCAGAAATCTCTGGCGGCGGCACCCTGGTGCGCTGCCAGCAGGTGCCTGCCACGTCTAAATCCGCGGTGGCGAAGAGTCGGATCTTGAGTCCATGAGGGATCCTGGGAGACGCGGCGTCGGTCACCACGTCTGGGGAGCGCAATGGGGGGGGGGGGGACCACGTCCCTCCAGCTCGGCTCACTGGCCGAGCCAGCACTCCCCCCGGCCGTGCCGGGGGGGGGGGTCCCACAAAACGGGATGGGCCACGCCCCACTGGGCCGGGCTGTGCCCCCTGTGGGGGCCCGTAGGGAGCAGGCGGATGAGGCAGAGGAGCTGGCTGAGTAGCGGGTGGTGGATGACGCTACCAGCCTCTACCAACACCACCCCGAGGATGTCCACCCCGACCAAAGGGAGCTGGCCGGCAGGGGCAGGCTCAGCTCCAGGCAGCGCATGCTTATGACCATGGCGCACCCGAGATGATTTGAGATACTATCTATTTCTACTCCAACATTGATGTAGTTCTTATAGATAAAGTTATGAGTCATTCTTTTATTACCGCTGCCCTTGTTCGGAGCTCTGAGATTCTGACGGAGCCGTTGGCTCGATCCTTGCGGATAGAGACTCCTACGGGAGCAGACTCGAAGATTACGCACTAGTGCCGGAAGTGTGAGCTTTATCTAGGATGCGAGAGCATCGGCTGAGATCTTTTTTTAGTGGCGTCGAGGCCTTACGACGTCATCCTGTGTATGGATTGGTTATCTACAGTCAAACCTCAGATCTACTGTATGAGGCACAAATTGTGGTGTGTTCGCATGGATGGGACCGAGTTCACCTTCACCGACGATAAGGGAACCTTCGCAGCACAGGATGGACTAATGCATAGGAGGGGGAATCCGATCATACATCAGTTGGATAGAATCATCCTCAGAGTAGTTGACATGAAGAGTTAGTGTTTTCTTGTAGTGGTGGACCAGTATGTAAACGTTTTTCCTAGGGATGTTCCAAGACTACCTCCTCATTGGGAGGTAGATTTAAACATAGATATGTACCCCATGACATAACCGATATCCACTCCGGCATATCGTATGTATCCTGCCGAGCTTTGTGAGCTGCGGGTATAGCTAGAGGACTTGCAGGGGAAAGGCTTCATCTAACCCAGTGTTTCACCCTAGGATTCTCCGATTATGTTCGCCAAGAAGGCGGATGAGAGCTTGCGACTGTGTGTCGAGTACCGTCGCCTGAACTAGGTGACCGTGAGGAATAAGTATCCACTTCTGAGGATTGATGACCTCTTCGATCATATCAAGGGAGCATGTTGGTTCTCAAAGATATACCTAAGGTCAGGCTATCATCAGCTCTGAGTTCGAGACAAGGATGTGGTGAAGACGGCCTTCAGGTGTCGGTATGACCACTATGAGTTCTTGGTCATTCCCTTCAGTGTTTCCAATGCTCTAGCAATGTTCATGAGTCTCATGAATAGGATCTTCCATCCCTACCTCGATCGTTTTGTCATAGGCTTCATTGACGACATACTGATTTACTCAACGACTGATGAGGAACATGCCTACCACTTACAGATTGTACTGGATACACTTCGAGATCACCAACTTATTGGTAAGCACTCTAAATGCCAGTTCTAGATTCGGGAGGCTCACTTATTGGGGCACGTCATCTCATAGGCGGGAGTTGTAGTTGATCTCATGAAGGTCGAGGGGGTACCTGCTTGGCATCCACCCAGTAGCGCAACGAAAGTACGGAGTTTCCTAGGTCTTGCTGGGTACTATCGGAGATTTGTGCCAGAATTCTCCAGAGTTTCAGCACTGCTTACACCTTTGACGAAGAAGGGGAAACCCTTCTTCTGGTCAGACAGATGTCAGTAGAGCTTCCAGGAGCTGAGGTGGAGATTGAATAGTGCACCCATCTTGAGGCTACCAGAGGAGGGTGTAGGGTACGTAGTTGACTACGACGCATCAGGTACCAGACTAGGGGGTGTCCTGAT
Organism: Viscum album; assembly: GCA_963277665.1. Classification (NCBI taxonomy): domain Eukaryota; kingdom Viridiplantae; phylum Streptophyta; class Magnoliopsida; order Santalales; family Viscaceae; genus Viscum; species Viscum album. The sequence continues at coordinate 1,462,168,751 of OY728165.1, read as the reverse complement.
GCAGAAGAGAGCAGTGACTACTTACGGTTCATAGTATTTGAGGCATCATGAGTAGAACTACGCTACCTATGACTTGGAATTAGAAGCAGTGGTCTTCTCCCTAAAGATGTAGAGACACTATCTGATGGGTGAGTGATTTACAGTCTACTCGGACCACCAGAGTCTCAAGTATATTTTCTCGCAGAAGGAGATGAACCTAAGACATCGTCGATGGCTTGAATTCTTCCAAGATTATGACTTTGAGATTTTCTATACTGCTAGGAAGGGGAACGTTGTGGTTGATGCTCTCAGCAGGAGATCAGACATTCATCTACTTGGGGAGGCGACAAATAAGTTAGCTACTTTGCAGATATCTTTCATGGATAAAGATGGGGAAGCCTATCTTAAGTCCCTCACAGTCACTCCTCCACTACTTCAGCGGGTCAGAGAGGCACAACGTGGGGATGTTGACTGTGAGGCATTACGTGCTCAGATATCCTCAGGGCTAGCACCCGATGGATTTTCTGAACGCGGAGAGCAAGACATCCTCTTCAGGTGATGTACCATGGTACCAATTACACTACAGGAGGAGGTGCTGAGGGAGTTTCACACTTCCCCTCTATTGGTACATCCTGGGGTAGGGAAGATGTACCCGGACCACAGAAGACAATACAGGTGGCCGGGTATGAAGAAGGTTATGGCAGAGTTCGTTTCTCGATGCCTCACTTGTCAGCAAGTGATGGCAGAGCACCAGGTACCAGCAGTCTTGGTACAACCCTTAGAGGTCCTGGAGTGGAAGTGGGATGGGATATCCATGGATTTCATAATGGGGATTCCACGTACTTCTAGAGTACATGACACCATCTGGGTGATCGTGGACCGAATCACCATGTCAGCCCACTTCCTTCCGATCAGAGAGAAGGGCTCAGTAGTGATATTGGGACACCTCTACATTCAAGAGATCGTACGGCTTCATGGTGTGCCACTGTCTATCGTCTCCGATTGAGACGCTCTCTTTAATTCCCGGTTTTGGAAGGGGTTATAGGAGGCTATTGGGACGCAGCTATGCTTGAGCACTTCCTTTCACCCTCGGACGCATGGGCAGACTGAGAGGACCATTCAGTCACTCGAGGACATGCTCTGTGCATGTGTCCAAGACTTTGGTTACATCTGGGATGATCACCTACCCTTGGTGGAGTTTGCGTACAAAAATAGCTACCACTCCACCATCGGAAAGGCACCATATGTGGCAATGTACGGTCGACCTTGCAGATCACCTCTGTGCTGGACTGTCCCAGGGGAGTCTGCACTCGTAGGACTAGAGATGGTTCAAGCTACGACATAGAGGGTTCAGATCTTCTAGGAGCATATGAGGACTGCACAAAACATACATAAGTCATATGCTGATAGGAGGAGGAGACCATTGGAGTTCGAGGATAGCGACCACATTTTCTTATGAGACTCACCTCGACGTGGATTACAGAGATTTGGCAGCGGCGGAAAGTTATCTCTGCGCTTCATCGGATCATTCCAGGTCCTCAGTAGGGTAGGCGACGTGGCTTACCGCATGGCCCTCCCACCTCCGCTGGACCGGGTGCACGACATCTTTCACATATCTCAGCTGAGGAGATATGTGCACGACCTGACGCATATCATCGACCCTGGAGAGCTGGACATCGATGATGGTGTGAATTTTGCGGAGGTCTCGATGGAGATTGAGGATCGACATATGCGGGTCCAACATGGATAGTCGATACCTCTAATGCGCATTCTTTGGTAGCATGGGAACCTCCATGAGAGCACATGGGAGCAGGAGGCTTAGATGCATTCTCAGTACCCTCATTTTTTCCCTAGATAATTTTTTAGCTTTATGAGGACGTAAATCCCTGATGTGGGAGTGATGTAAAGACCCAAAAATTTCAAGGAATTGTGTTTAAATACTTTGGAATTTTATGAGTCTGTGGCTTCTGACGGCACATGATTCCAAGGCCCGGTGTGCCAAGAATCAATCTTCAATGTTTATCTTGAGTACGTTCTGGGAACGAACGAGCGGGTATTTCTATATTTTGAACCGGTGCTCGGAAATAAAATACAATGGCACCGATGAAACCGCAATGCCGGTAATTGCTTAAGGGGAAACTTACCATAGTTGCGTTTGGAATGGAGGAGGATATATTTTTGTGGGTTTATTTAAGAAGTAAATAAAAATTGTCGGAACAATTTTTATTTCTCAAGGTGGTTATTCCCTCCCATGGGTAGTTAAGAGTGGGGCCCACATCCACTTAACTACCCATGTGGAGATTTTATGGAGGTGTGGCCCTGTAAGAGCCCCACTATTTTAATTCCCACTATTATCTTAAACATCCCCTCATTAATTTGGAAAACCACTATTAAATAACACCTCAATCCATTAAATTATGTCAAACCAAAATTTAACGAGGAACGTTCATCTTTCCCCCTTTTTAATTTAACTGCCAATGCATTTAAAAATATATAACCTCTCTCTACCTTCTTTAATTAAATGTAAACACTTTTTAATTAGTTTGGTGATTTAATTATCAGAGAGTTTCTTTGCATGTATAATAAAATAAATGGGGAAACCTAATATTTTATTAAAAATTATAGCTTCGTTGTGCGAAGAAGAACGCCAGCCTCCGACGAAGAACAATGAAGAACACTGGTCTCAGACAAAGAATGATGAAGAACACAGGTTCCTAGGAGAACGAATATGCGCTACCCATTCTCTTCTTCGCGACAAGAGAGGAGACACCAATTCCTTCTTAGCACCCCCCGATGACGCCTTTGATCCTCTTCCCTGCGATGCTGTGTACCATGACACCGAAGATCATCTTTCTTGTTGAGGTAGGGGAATTTGAATATTTTTTCATTATGTGATTTTATATCCCCGACATGGCGTGCAATTGGTTGGTAATGTATGAACCACTAAAGCGGTGGGTGGGGACTAACGAACAAGTCCAAACCCACCACTAGTTTGTTCATGATGCACATAATTCTTGGCGATGACAAAACGGGACTGAAATGGAATTTGGAGCCCTTCGCAAGAATCTATGGGTCCTGAGATGAACACAGGCACAAACGAGAGCATGAACGGACCACCATAATGACTCCGGTGGCCCACAGAAATATCCGGTGGCATGGCGGCCGGAGGAGGCACCGCCCCGGTGCGGCAACGCCAGGAGCCCACTGCGCCTGATGCCGCGATGGCGAGGAGTTAGATCCCGCGACTGCGCGGGATCCTAGGAAATGTTGTGTTAGTCGCCGCACCCACAGTGCGCAACTGGGGGGGGGACCACGTCCCCCCAGCTCGGCTCGCTGGCCGAGCTAGAGCACCCCCCGGATGAGACGTGGCGAGGCGCACAGACCGGGCAGCGTCGGGCCGCTCCCCGCCGGGCCGGACCCGGAATCGGGGCGAGTCGGCCCGGGATGGGCCGACCCGGGGGGGGGGGGGGGGGGGGGTGGGTCCGGGTCGGACCGGGTCCAGACCCCCCCACATCGGACCACTTTTAGTCATTTTCCCATAACATGTGTTAAGGACATCTGATCGACACACCACCAGTTGTGTTGGAATACTTGGATCAAGACGGTCATTTCAGTATATTACACTCAAGGTTTCGGCAAAGTTTATGCATAGCCAGGTTGGTTCTACGTCGAAACCAACACGGCCCTTGGAGCGGATACACTTATATCGCAAGGACCAGACATCTGATTGATGTAAAGTCAATTTTGTTGGGATCCTTTTATTGAAACGGTCCTTTTGAAATAATATTCTTGACATTTGGACGTAGCTGGAGTATGGTCAGGTTGGGTTTATCTTAAAAACCTACTGGGCCCCTGGAACGGAATAACCAATAACTCTCAGACCGGGTGTCTGATTGACGCACTGTCTGTTGCGTTGTTTTCCTTTTGACAAGATGAAACATTGAGATACATCAACTCTGGAATTCGTGATAGTAGATGTATCGACTCTCTCTCTTTTTCTAGGACAGGACCCTCCCAGAATCGAGCATGCTATGTGCAGGAACCCTATAGCTAGCTGCAGATGTGATGATGATGACTGCACTTGGATCCTCCATGGGTTCGGTAGCAACAACTAATTTACTTGGATCCTTCGTGGGTTTAGCAGCGATGACGACCATATAGGAATCCAATGTGGTCTCGACGACAATGACTACTGTTATTGTATCCTATGTGGGTACGACAGTATTTGACTCTGTACTTGTTTCCTATATGGGTCCGGCAGAGTAGCTGGTCTTGTATCGTTTGTGGGTTTGACAACATAGATGGTCTTGTATCCTATGTGGGTCCGATAGCTTAGATGAATTAGTGGCAACATCTGATATTCTCTATCACCTTACAAAGTGTATACCTGTGTGATCTGAGTCTTGATTCTCAATCATTATCATCGAAGTGTTTGTCTTGCTTTCCTCTGTGGACTGGGTTGTGTTCTCCTGTGTGCACTATATTGTGTTTTCCTTTTTGGACTGGATTGTGTTTTCCTTTCTCGACTGATCTGTGCAAGGGCTCGGGAGTTGGAGTCATTTTGTAGCTGGTGATTTATGTATATGTATGGGAATATACCGAAGTAGATTCGATTGATACTTTCTGATTGTTTCTTTACCTTTGTGGGGTTTTTTTCGTGGATTCTGAGATACCTTCATTGGTGTCGGGGTGCCTACTGAGTATCTTATACTCACCCCTTCACGGGCTATGCCCACACTACGTTGTCTTCGATGCAGACGATGGACATCACTGATCAAGGTAGAGGCCTGCGGAGCTGGATGGTACCCGAAGGTGGACCACTTGGTGGGACGTACACGGATCAGACGGCCCAGACCAGAGGAGCTTAGGAGACTATCTATACCCACCCTTCAAGTGGGACATCCGAAGGATGACTCAGTGTTGCTGTTTTACTTAATGCAGTTGTGCTTTCCTTTTAGTTGTATTGTACTTTTAGTTGGGTTTGTATTCTGGCCCATTTACTTTTCAACCCTTATCTTGTACCTAGTTTTACTTAGTTCTTACATTGCTTTCGTACTCTGTTTTGTATGTTACTTCATAAAGGCAATGACTTCCCTTATTTTGGGATTTACGCCTTTGGTGCTAGTCGCCAACCCCTGGCCTATGGAAGGTGGGCTTGGGGTAGTCACGGCACGGGCCCTGTGGACGGGTATTGACATTACACAAATTGGATGAATAAATATATTATGATAAAATCATTAATTAGGTATATAAATGATGTTTAATATATAAACATAATGAAAATAAGAAAATAATCACTGAAAAATAATAAACCTTACACATGGTGGTCTAGCATGACCATCAATTAGAAGAACACAGTGCAAACGATGGATATTTCACATCATGGAGAATAAACCCAATTGGGAGTGTCATTTTTATCATTCTAGGTTGATTGGGAACTCCATTTATAATTTTATAAAATGGATAACTAATTACTTAATTAGAAAAATTAATTTTTAGGAAGGCTATAGGATCTCAATTTAATTCATATAGATTCTTAAAAAAAATGGAGGACACAGTGGGTTTATTTGTCACCACCAATGGTATTTCAATAGTATTGGTAGTCACTATGACCTCCCACATTAAAACATAAAGGGATACAATTTGGGATTCCAATGTGTTTTATGTTTGTATTTTTATTTTCTATTACTATATATTTCCACAAAACATGATCATGTGCCATATCTGACACCACTAGCTACTAAAATAACCCAAATTACATATGGGCAAGTCATGAATAGACCCATTATACCCCAAAATAATTATAAATATTTTATGAATATTATTTAAAAAGAGAACCTATCTATAATTAAAATATTTTGTTATTCAGATTCAATGGTGTGGATAATCGCTTCTTGGGGTTGGTGAAAGAAAAATCATATCACTTAGGCGAACCTACATTACCTAGAACATCCCTCTAAATGAAATAAGGAGTACCAATATATTTATTTTAAATTCAATATCTAGCTCTTCCTAATGACAATTTAGGGCTCTATATTTTTTCCAAACAATACTAATTTGGTGGATTGGGTCTAGATTTTTGTAGTGTTGTGATGCTACAATTTCTCATATTTGAAATCTACGTTTCAGGTTTTGAGTCCCTATTATTTTGTTTCTAAATCAAACATGGGTAGGATGTCCGAACTCAAAAATTATCTTATTAAATTCATCATAATTTAACCAAATTTCCATTATATATATTCAAGATAATTCGTTAAAATACATTGATATGAGAATACATTGAAATAACTTTAAAAATATCCATTTCATTTTATGAAGTTACATAATCAGTACATTAGGCACCATAGTTGGGTACCTATACATTTCATAGGAATAACAATTAAAATATTAGATCATATAATTCTAGAAATTCATAACATAAAATAAATAGAAAAATGAAATAAAAAATTACTCCAATATCAATGATAACTAAATTTATTAGAAATTATTAGAGAAATTAAATAGTAAAAAAAAGAGAGGATGGATCATTTAGACATTGAAGTCTCAATGCTAGGCCCCCTTGCTATATAATCATTCCCCGAACATTTAATCACTCATGGTAATATCTTAATTTTGTAAAAACATCCCCCCCAATTTTTTTCCCTATCTCCAAAGTATTTATCCCCTATATCTCAGCCTCATCCACTTATTATAAATAGCCTAATGTTAATGTTTTGGGGGTGATTTTTTTACTTGAAAATTTGGGAGTAGATGATTGGATTAATTATATGTGGTATCATCATGTTTATTAACCTTATGAACCATTGTTATTATCCAATTCACTTTCATTTATCCTATTTTATATGGAATTATTATTGATGCATTACCAGAATTATTTAGTAATCTAATTACATGGAATCTCATTTGGTTACCCCGAATATGTATGTTCTTTATGTGGTTTTTGGATTCCCTCAATTTATATCCTTGAACATTTCATATAAATCTTTAATTCCTCACATAGGTGACGTTAACAGTTCAATGAAATGGTGTATGATGGGGGATATATGTGAAAATATAGGCTTCTAATAAATATATTATTTGACTTCAAAATGTTTTATTCCAATATTTCAGTCAATTATTTGATGGTAAGTCATTATTTTGTGAGTCACTAATTCAATACAACATTATGAATGAATTATGGACGTTTTGAGACATCAGGTTATATTTACCTTTCTATACGATCCAACACTATGGTGATATAAAATTCTAAAAAAAGATTAACGTAATACTATGTATATTGGGGGACTTTATATTTATGATTTGTTTTAATTATTCATTTCTTATGATAAAATTCCACACCGGAAATCCAATAAATCATTTCCTGATGAATCATTGAAATTTTTCTCTATTTCGATCCATCAGTATGATGAATCCTTCTATGATATCGGGTGGAGAGTACATTTTCTGTGGAATGTAACGCCATGGTCTAGGAAATTAATCTTTGGTTTCCTTCAATTATTTTAACACCCTAAAAAATAATAATATATTCTAGAGACATTTAATTACAGACCCAAGAGTATGAAAATATATTCTATAATTGATGGGATTTGGGTAAATTTCCTTTGGTACATGATCAAAAGCACCATTTATATTTATTCACATATAGAAGTGTTATGCTTAAGGAAAGGTTTTCAACTATATTACCTACATGAATATAATTATGAATAAATTGTTTTTCAAATTTTTCACAATTAAAAGAAACCCGCTCAAAATATTGATGTGATATTAATATTATATACCGAAAAATTATATTTTATGCAATATTGATATGCTACATTTTTTAGAGACTAATGGATTATGATGGAAATATAATGAAGATCAATGTCATTAAGAATGGTTAATGTTTATAATGTAGTTTTATACTATTTATGACATATTAAAGTACATGGTTATCTTTTATAATAGCCATCGTTATACAAAGGGTATTATATTGTTATTTTATATCTATGTAGATTTTTTTAAGATTTTTGTGGACTTCCAAAGTATTAGGTTTGATCCTATAGAAGTATTCATTTATATCAATGTTATGGGGATAAAAACCCATATCTTTTGGGTTCCCCTTTTAATACCACATGACATTGTGTGACATGAAATATTAGGCTAAGGTAGTAGGGACCACATTATGTTTACATCCATGAGATAAGGAAAGAAAAATAATCATTAAAAAATATTAAATATTTATATCCTTATAGGATAGAATAACATCTAGTATAACTTCATATTGGTAAAATGTTAACTCAAATATTTTGGTCCATGATGTACAGACTAGTAGCATGTAATTTGAGATACTCCTATGAAGATAGTTCAATATAGTTATATTCATGTTTGAAAGAATATTATATCTGACAGTTTAAGGTCACACAATAAGAAATATTATGTTATCTTTTTAAATTCCCAATGTAATGAAAAATTATTTATTGTATTTATGTTTACTTGACAAGTAAAATTATATTAAATAATTTATGTTTATAAGATAATGATTATTATGTCATATGGTTTATGTTTATGTGATGGGGACCAAGTGTGGTAGTTGGGAATTATATGAAACATACTATTTATAGATCTAAATATAGTGCAAATGCAGGGGATTGAAGTAAAAATTACAATAATGAAGCATAGAATCAGTATCGTATAAAAAAATTTAGTTATAGAAGGGGGTTATAATAAAGAGTAAAACAATAATTTTCATGTATATAATAAAATAATTTGTTATAAAAAGTTTTTGGATATAGAAACAAATAATTTAATTGAGTATTATTCATAACAAGACCTTGGTAAATTTTATTTTTCTTATAGTTGAAAGAATGAGTACTAAAAAATGTCGAATTCATATAAAATGAGTCTCTTATGCATAACCAACCCTTTGTTTTGAGATCGTTAAATGAATATGGTGATAAATGATGATATAAAGTATATACATAGGAAAATAATCTATTTTATTTTCAATTAATAATATTTTAAATTTTATAAATCTATTATAGTGTTAGGATTCTGTGAACTAAAATTCAATTGAGATTGGAAAACAGATTTTGAGTTTTCTATTATGAAAATACGGTAATGATAGAACGAGTTATAATGTGATGTAAAGAAAAGGATATTGAGGATGAATAATTTATTTTATATAAATAATTATTATGGTAGACTATTATTATTAATGTAGGAACTATGGATAAATATGACAACCTACAATAGTGGAAAAAGTGCCTTAAAGTCGAATATTTTGTCGTCGGTTTTTTATAAATGGGTGAAATAAATTTATCAATGAGAAAATTTTGGTCATTATTTTGAAATAAAACAAAAAAAATGTTCTTTTCTTTTAGGAATCAGTTTTCATGAAAACCAATTCCAAAAACATCACCAATGTTGATATATGGTGTCAGTTTTTAGAATAACTGATGTTCTAAAAATCATTTTTTTCAACGTTTTTACTAAAAAACAAATCCCTTAATGAAAAATAATAAGTTCGTCATTGTTTTTATCACAAAAAGATGCAATAAATTTTTTAAAAAAAATTTCATTTCAGATTTTATAATAACCAACACATAATTTTTTTTCAAAGAAATAATAGATCGTGAGACCATTGTTTTTTAAGAGTATTGAAACCACTATCGACTCACGGTGAGCCCGATTATAATGACTTGATGATTCCAACGATGATTTTTGTTTAATTTCATTAATATTTATCATCAATTAATGACTTATGGACTCTTTTCATCATCCTCTATCATTATTTCATCTTCTAAGGATGAATTTTTCTTCAAAAACCATTTTTCAGCCAACTGTCATCCACGATTTTATTTTATTTTATTTGTTAATGTTTGTTGACTAATTATATAATTTTTTTGTTATATCCTATTGTGTATAAAAATATAATGAATTTGAAGGATACATTTAAAATTAGGGATCCATTTTAATTGGTGACATACTTATTTTTACATTTTTTTAACATTTTTAGTTAAAATATTTATCATTTATTTTTACTGTTTAGTTATATTTTCAGTTAGTTTTATGAAGTTGATTCTTATTTGAATATGTTATACATTCTTTTAGTTTTATAAATAACTTATTTGATGAAATTATCTAATGTTCTTGATGATATGTATTGATTAATTATTTTTTGATGTAATGATATGTAAAATATATTTATTTCATAGTTTTGTGTTGAAATTGTGATGTGTGTTAAATATTGATTACTGTTTTGATGAAGCTTCTTCCAAAAGTTATTGAACTCGATATATTATAATGAGATTCTATGATAGTTTATGGATAAATATACTGTTTAATGATATTAGATAACCATGGATAAGTGGGTGTTAGTCAGCTAATGATGATTAATGTAGTTAAATTTATAATATGAAATAGAGAAAAAAAGAATAATTTGAAAAAATTCCCCTAAATCTAATGGTTTAAATTAAAAATCTCTGTTTCATGATATTTTATTTATAATAATGATATAAATAGTTGGAATGAAATTTTTAAATGATCTTGTGAATTGATAAATAGTATTTTGATAATTTTTTATGGGTGGTCGATGGGATTTTATATAATTATATGGTAAATTATTATTCTAACAAGGTTATTCAATCATAGACATGATATTGTGATTTGGACATAATTTGATACTGTGATCTGATTAATATCACTACATTAAATATTATTTATGTAATTATTGTGGTCTATCTCATTGAAATTATTAAATGATATTTTTGTGGTATGAAGGGATGTTTTATTTCCTAAGGGATGTGGTATTTTCGGTTGATGATGTTGTCCGAAATAATAGTTTATAATTTGACAATTAATAATTTTTTTGAATGTGTTTTTTAATTTATATATATATATATTTAAATGTTTATATGTTTTAATACATTAACCTATTGTAATTCAATTTAAGGTATTGAATGGATCATAGTAGGATAAATTTAAGAATAACTAATAGTGAAGATGAAAAAGGAGTTGAATAATTCTTTGAATTTGATAAAATAATTAATGAAAACATATATTTGTTAATATATACATTTTTTATGGGTTTGAATATAATAATTTCTAACTCCATAAATATCATTTTTCATCTTATTTTTTAGGGTTTTACCCTTCGTTATACTTTTTATATTTGGATTGGTAAATTAACTAAAAATTCAACATCTAATATTGATTAAAAAAAATTTACAAAGAGGAATAGGATCATATTGAATAATTATTTCATGATTTATGTTTTGAAACCATTGAATGAATTGTAATTATTGATTGATTGTATGGAGATTATGAGACTCCATTATTACTATGTTTCAATAGATATATAGTGTTATCGAAAATTTTGAGATTATTTGACATTAAATAAAATAATTGGTGGAGTGATAAATGTTTATCCAACAAACTTGTGCATTTTCAAAGAGATACTTCTAAAAGGTAACGAGCATCAATATTCCTATTACGAGGAGAAGAAAAAAGTATACCCAAGGAGATTATATTTTGAAAAGATAAATTCTTGACCTAATGATTGTTGGTTGTATATGATAGAATAAGAAAATTTTTATGGTTTCCCTACATGTGGGAAAACATGCAATAAGATAGAGTAAAAATAAAACTCAAATAGATTATCAGGAAAATATATCTAATATCATAAAAATTAATGTGTGTACTTTCTAATGATATCATCCACTAATAATTTCATACAATTCTGATATTTTAGCAGTGATTCATTCTTAGGTACTAGAATCAAATATCAATCTAAAATAAATTTGAAACATTTAAATAATTCCTATTTTGATGTGCCTATTCACAAATTCAAACATCACAAAATGGATAATATCGAATTCAGTTGAGTTCATATCTGATGGTAACTTAAAACACCACAATGATTCGTTATAGTGGAGTAGATGTGATAAAAAATGATTTTGGATGTGAAGTTCTAAATCTCAGAATGAGATTGTGTACTGATGGAATGAAATCATATCTGAGCCTATGTAGCCAACATAGTTCATGGATGGTTTTTGGTAGTTTACAACTATTACAATGTTATATGTACGAATAAATAATATTTTATATTTACATTGATACTTTTAGAACCAAAACAATCAAGAAATAATTTTTCTGTGTCTCTTTCATCATTGATTAATGATTTGAAAATTCCATGGGGGACAGGTGTTAATGATTTTAGTGAATACAAGAAAGAGTATTTTAATTTTTGTGCTATGATAATTTTAACTATTATCTAGTTTCCAACATACAAAAAATTAACTACTTACATTGTTAAAACACAATAATAATTTACTATTTATGATGAAGATAATTTATATATTAAAATTCAAAATGGAATAATGACATTTTACATGAGACATTAATGTTATTTGAGAATTTATCATTGTCATCATAGATTCAGATAAGAATTTAATGGTTTATTGGAAGACAATCTTCGCCCGCAACTATTTTCAGTTGTAGAATATTATAACACGTTGAAAAATGTTGTTTCAAAATTAGGAATGAATAGACGTGTTGTTCTTCCATAAAATATGTAGAAGAAAAATTCTATGATTTTTAAACCACATTATTGGATAGATTTATATATAAAACATAAAATGTATTTTATTCTTTTCATGTACAACATATTTGAGAGTTTTAATTGATCTTTGTTATATAATACTAGAAGTGAAAAACATATATTTCTAGTTATATTTGTCATGATATCAATTGGAATATGTTTGTATTTATATCCCTCTATGAAATGAAATAGACCATATTTATATCAATCTTTATACACATCATGAAATATTTAGAAGATGAATTTGTTTATGTGTCTTCATGGTATTAATGTACCATGTGTTTAATCCTCAAATGTGAAAAATTTTGTTTCATTAAAGAATTGTTAAGTAATATGTATGAAATATCATGATTGGAATGTATGGATGCAACAACTTCTACTAGTCTCACATCATGGTATATTTAGGACAACTGTCAGAAAGAATATGATCATGTTATGTAGTATTTTCAAATCTATTTGGTTGCAATGTGGTAGATCAAAATTTATTTTGTGTGTTATAGAATTAATCTGATCATATTATTATTAAACTAGAAAGGTTTTCCCATAATTTTTTTGATATAATAGGTCATCTTGTGATTGATTTGATGTGTGAGGTTAGAATATGTGGGATTATATAATTATGATGGACGCAACCTTATGAAAAATATATGTATATTTTGAAGTGATATTTTAAAAATCATTACCGACTATAAGAATCTATTATTCAATAATATGTATCAGAAGAGGTGATTGAGTTATGTACAGATTATTTTTATGAAGTTTCGAATATTGGTCTCCCTATATCTCAATAAATGAAATTTTATAATGGTTGTAGTGGGATTAGAGTATTAAAGTTAAAGTGCATTCCACGTGATGAAGTGATGCATGCACATGTATACCTTTTGGACATCACAAATGTGCTTTAATCATATATATCATCACATATTGAACAATTAAAGTTATGATATTCAAAAATAAATGAAATGTGGAAGATAATTGAGGATAATAATACATTTTTTTCATGGATTAATGAGAATGTCAACATAGATATATATACATCAGAAACATTGAAATGGTTGGAAGGGGTCCAATTTTAAAGTGACCACATGGTATGATTTTGATATTAATGGGTACACATTTTACACAATGATAATGGGTGATAAGAGTAATATTCAAAATAGTTTTGTAACATTCATCACTGAAGCACTAGACTTTTTATGTGCAATAGATTAAATACCAATTTCAGCATCAACATCTTATTTTGGAGTTCTTGACGACATATGTGAAATTTATCATATCAAATTTTGAGTCACTGTATGTGTAATTAGGATGCAAGTAATAATGGGTTGAAACATGTTGAATATGGGTTTAAACTTGTTGATTTGAAAATATTTAGTTGTTGTGAGGAACCATTTATCATGGCCACACCAACAATGAAAATTGTTTATGTCATTGATCCATCGAAAGAAAAATGTTCCATCATTTTTTAATGGAATAAAATTCATTTTGATGATGAGGATGATGATGATAATAGGATTTATATAAGGTTTCTTTATCTGTAATATGATTCCCAAATCTTAGCGACAATAATATAGACATAGTACTTCCACTACAAAATGATCATGTTGGTTGGATATAAGAAAGCACTAAATTACTCCCCTAATTTATTTTGTAATTATTAACATTATATTTCTTTTTTTAAATTAAAATATGTAAAAACATTGTTATTTAATCATTATTGGATATTTAATTATATATATATGGCAAAATATTGGATTTTTTTAAATTTTCTTTATACCATCGATATGGTGAAAAAAGGAATCATTGAAATATTAGACGTATATTATTATATTTTGGTATTATTTACTAATAAGAGAACACCTTCTCAAAGTTTTAAGATGAAAATTTTAAAAGTTTATATCTATATATAAGTAATTTTTATATGAAATAATTCTCCTTGAATATTTTTATTATTACGAATCATAACATCATTATTTTTTAAAAACATACACATGAGGGAAACTTTTTTACCTTACCTATTTATGTTTTCCTATTTTGTAATTATTATATTCTCTAATATTATTCCGGAAATCAATAATTTCATAAAATTTTTCTATAATAATGAATGATATGGATACATAGACAGATGAACAACTACTGAGGTATTTTTCATTTTTCATATTATTAAATATCTCATAATATAATTATTTAATTAATGATAACTTTTAGTTTATAGAATTAATTACACCACCATTTATGATGATTTAATGGGGGATTATTCTACTATTACTAATCTTAAAATGAATTCTTGAGTAGGTAAAATGGTATTTAAAATTTATCAAAACTATCACTTTTAATTGAGATGATCTTATATATTAGTTTTTTTTGTAATAATACATCAATAGGACCAAATGTAAACCATTTAATCTTCTATATTTGAATAGATAGAACTTTTAGGATTATAATTTTATATCATAATTGGATGCCTGCCTACAAGGTGGTGATAGATAGAATTTGGTTGTTCATAAAGTTAAAATAACTCAATTTATTTATTTTATCTTATTTTTGAAATAAAAAATAATTTAAAAATATATATATTATTTTATTCAATTAAAAATGAAATTTTATTTTGAAGAAAACCAAGTAGTGATGAAAGTATTACTTAATTTAGTAGTCATTTGATGGATTACATTCTAAATAGATTTGATGTCACATACCGGATGGGGCCATCGAAGGACTAGCCAATTCCTTCTTCCAATAGTGCAGGGGCTGAAGATTTTCACAAAGTGGACATAAACCCCAAATTTGAGGCCTTTGACTATGTTCTAATACACACGAACACATCTTCAATCCCAAAGATAATGAAATGTAAAAACAGTAACTAAATACTCATGCATACTAGTATCATACCATCACCAAAGAACTACAATAGAAAACTCGAATGTAAAAAGGTCCATAAAACAAGCCCACCCAAAAAGGAGTCTGTAAAAGTGAACGCATAAGTTCCTAAAACTAATCCATATAAAACCCTATAGGAAGGTAATGTTACCAGATTTCATTTTCAAGACATAAGATAATACACTGACAATGTATTATCACTAAGAACCACCTAGTCCTAGTCCACCTCAGACTCCTTCAAAGCATCATTCGTTTGCATAATAAACGACATGTGAGACAAAGCCCATGTAGGGGTATGTAAAACAATACTCGATAGGGAACCCTAAAACAATAAAGGAAATCCACTAAATGAAAAAAATAAAGGAACACCGTGAAGGAAAACCCAAAATGAACACTATGACAGAACACTATTATGGAGCACCATGAAGCAACATCACTAAGGAACATCATGAGGAACATAATTATGAAACACCAAGATGGATTACCACTTAGGAACACCAAGAAAGAACACCACTAAAGAATGACCCTATGTAATGCCACTAAGGAACACCATAAAGGAACTCCACAAAAGTACACCATGGAAGAACAGTGTGATGGAAAACCACGAAGGAATGCAACTAAGGAGCACATCATAAGAGCACTATGAAGGAACAACATAAAGAACAACACTAATGAGAACTGTGAAGGAACAACACTAATTAACAACATGAATGAACACCAAGAATGAACAGAACTAAGGAATACTACTAAGGAAGTGCATGATGGAACACTACTAAGGAACACCATGAAGTAAACCACTAAGGAACACCACTGGGAAACACCACGAAGGAAGAAAATGATAGAACACCACTATGGAATACCACCATAGAACACCACGAAGGGAGGCCCATACGGAACACCACTATGGAATACTATGAATTAATACCCTGAAGAAAGACCATGGAATAACACCAACGTGGAGCACCATGAATGAAAATCATGATGGAACTCCACAAAGGAACACCATAAAGGGACACCAGTACGAAACCCCACAAAGAAATACACTGTGTATAACTTAATTAAATATACAATTTATACCACCTAGAAATAGTACAATCATCTCACACAAGTATAAGTCTATAGAATGAAAATATGCATTTTCAGACTTAGTCCATGAAACAACTAGTTTCGATAACACACCAAGTCTCGATAACATAGGAAGTGTCGATAAATCATAGAGTTTTGATAACACACTTAGTGTCGATAACACACAGAGTGTCGAATAGACATTCAGTGTTGATAAAACAAGAATTATAATTATTTCATGTAGCCCCCAAGTCATGTAGTCACAAAGTCAGATATTTTCAAGGTCACTCTCTCAAGATCAAATATAGCCAAAGGATTCGGCTCATTGTGAACTTGTTCTAGGATAACCTACTGCTAAAAGAAAAAAACTTTATATTCCACCTTCCTTAGAAACTCATTTAGAGTACATTAGAATGACCATATCATAATAGGGGGCACAAAACCAAAAACATCTCTTGAAATAGACATACAGTTTGAATGTTACGGCTGTTTTTGGAAAAATGGATGACCGGGGTCATGTCCTGGTTTGAGTCGAACCATATAAACCCACCCTGAACTATATAAAAACTCGTCCAGATCTGGCTGACATGATCTAACACATTGGGCTCAAACTGCTAGTCATATCCCACTGTGCCTATAGGACTCGTCCCTCTGGGTGCTGGAGCAGCCCGATTCCCTAGTTAGGTTCACGCTGTAGGCTACTTCATTGTGTTGCACATAGTCCAACCTATCTATGTGCCACCTATCTTCCCCATAGCTATGTTACCTCTGTAGTCTACTATAATGTGGCACCGAGTCGCATTCCAGATCCCCCAAAGCAAGCATCCAGGTAAAAATACTTCTTGTAGTTGTGTACCCTGATCAATACCATGGTCTTTTGCTGCGACCCGCATTCACAAGTCATCCCAGCCATGAGGCAGACTTCTGCCACATTATAACTTCTCCAGCCACCGCACCAAGGTTCTCTATATCACAATCATCATAGACCATACCCACTTGGCCTCATGCTACTTCCTCCATCTTCCACCCTACTGACAGCCTGATGTCCTTCCCTCACGCTCAACTGTACCTAAAAGGAATAAATATTGACTGTTGGGCCTCTGTGTTGTTGTGGTGGTGTCGAAGCTTCTGTATCGGATTATTTCTCCATGAAACGAAGGTGTTACAATCATCTTCCCATAATCTCATGAATAATGTGAATAAGACAATGAATATAGGAAATAGGGTTAGAAAAAAGGCACCGAAAGGATGAATCTAGGCATTTGTCCATGATGGCCTTTTTTCCCTTGTTAGAGGGATCACAGAGAACAAAGAAATAAAAAAGATCTCACACCCCTTTAATTCCCTCATGATTACTCCCATCCCACAGGATATCAAAAATCGGATCAACAGTTTTGTGTGTAGGTTTGTGTTCATCATTCGAATCCATCAACAGGGAATGAATTCCAAATAAAGAACAACCAACCTCGATTTTGGATTATCCATGGATGATGAAGAGTTTTTTCTTCATCATTGAAAAGTTCATCCCTCATCATCGACACAACAATCCATGATCTGATCCCATATCCATCATCGTTCACTCGAGAGGATTCATTCTCCATGTCCTTTCTAGAGTTTATTTTTGGTTCTTAGGGTGATATGACTATCCCTTTGATTTCTGCAAATAGATATTTTTAAAGGAAATCATTCTAGAAGGGAAAAAATAATTTATCATTAAATTAATTACTGAAAATTATGTTCTTTTTAGTTTTTTATACTGATAACCCACATTGGATAATGCTAAGTCACACATAAGAAAACACCACATTATGAAGTCAACCGTGGTCATTGATTTCTAATCTTGTACCTATTCATTATTAATTACTATTTGAATATATAATAATTATTTGTTTAATTATTTTATTTACGGTTACATATAGGAACTATCTTTCACATCCGGGCCACACATGTTGATGTTAGGCCTCGCCCAAGGAAAAGATGATTATGTGAAAACACAACAGTGCCCTCAAATTTATGATCCGGGGAACCGTTTAATATTTTTATCCACTTTTTGGGAATACAGTTTTCTCATGATATTAAATATATAACATTTTTATAACAAACAATTTCAAGAGAACCAAGGTACGTAATTTCATGCTCTCTTAGTTTCTGGTCATAGAATCTTCCCAAATGATTTCTAAAAATAAATTTCAGTGAATCTGATTCCTGATATTCTCTCCTACATAGGTATTTACATTCCTATAAGGCAATCCAAGGGCTACCAATAGAGATGAGGGTAGTCAATAAGAGTCTAAGCAAGCAAATCAAAGGTGAAATCATAGAGATTCTTGTGCTGCCTTCGAAAATGAACTCATGAAATTAATCACCAATGAATAGTCCTCCCAACAATGACCAATAATATAACATGTAGGTCCATATTATTCCATTCAAAACCTTAATATTCCACATAGTCTATGATTCATTATGTGGGATAAATGCTACGATCGGGCACAAATTAGTCCAAATTACCTTCCTCGGTGCCATTGGTACTACAGAGCAGCCTATAAATAGAATGATGTGCTTCCCACCATTCATATATCCATTAGAGGAAATTCCTGGGGACATATGAGAAACAAAAGCCTCACAGATGTTATCTCCAGGTTGTGACCACTTGACTTGCCGTAAGAGTGGTGGGGTGAAAACTATTCAATCGAGGTAATATGTTTCATCTCCATCCAAAAATAATAACTACAACGAGGAAGTCTACTTCGATACCTTTTTCAGAAACTAAAAACTTGATCTGATCCGTAAATAATCCTTCACCACATTCCCCATCCGAGGATTACAGAGAATATTGATGTCATAATACTAGAGAAACTCTAGACAATGTCTCAATCTAAAACATTGTTGGATCCTCTATAACTCATCCACCACTTCATAAAACGTATAACTCA